>BDMV01000002.1:44309017-44984184 GCA_008326285.1 Oryza officinalis | reverse complement strand
ACAGTAGCTCGCGAACCGGTCCTTAATTGTCATGAGCACAACTATCCAAACCTCAAACCACGTGCTCACAACCCACCATTAATCAAGTTTTAGTTGGACCAATTAATTAATCAATCACGATTAACCATCGTGAGCTACCATTAAATATCCATCATTAAATAATAGTGAAGCATTAGTTATCCCAGTAGTGTGGTAATGTTTCTAAGCATGACTAAGCAATTATAACTAATTTCTAGTTGAACCAATATGTATAAAGTCCAACTAGTCAAATTACAACCCAAGGTATCAAGGAATAGGGTAATCAATGCAAATTGGTCATACAAAGAATAGGTTCACACCACCCAATGACATTCGAAAATAAATGCGTATTTGAAATAAATAGAGAATTTAAATATAGGATCAACATGCTCAAAGGAATTGTGTTTGGGATCTGTGTGACTTGCCTTGCAAACAAGCGTCTTCAATTCGTCTTCAGGAACTTCTCCAACGAACGAACGATCTTCCGAAACGACTGAAAACTAAACCTAGAACGCAAAACGAGGAACACTAATAAAAACCAAATAAACAGTACAAATAAAACACACAAATGGGTTGAGCCTAAATTAAGGTGAATGTAGAGACTTGAACGACCTCATTCTGAGTTTATATGAATTAGTTATGATTTTTACAAGATTTAATCCAATTAAACCTAATTAAAAAGAATTAAATAGATTTATGTCATAATTTATATTTATTATTATTTTTATTAAATAGACCTTGATTTTAGACAAATTTAGCAACTGGAACCACATTAATCTGAGTTACGGTGAATTAATTATGAATTAATGAAGTTTTAATCACATTATAACCATTAACCGAAACTATATTAAAATTATGACGCAATAATAAATTAATTTTGAGTTAGAAAAGAGGATTATTGCGTCAGCATTGATTGGTCCACCATAGAACAGGTTCACTGAGATGGTCCACGGGTTCACTAAGATGGACGGCCGAGATCGATCTTGACCGGAAATTGACCACGATCCAACGGACGATATTAGAATGGCCTAGGGTTTTGGATGGACGCCACATGGACTGAGACGCTAACGGGGCGACGTTGTGGCGCTTGGGTGGCGGCTGACCAGGCGCTAACGTGGACGCCGACGTGGCATGCCACGTGGGACAGATGGCCGGCCGGCAGTGGATGACGGCGGCGACGGCAAACGACGGCACGGCGGCGGAAACCGAGGACACCAATGCGAAGAGGAGATCGAGACGGTCCTTACCCACCCTTACACGACGACGGACGACGAAGAACGGCGGCCGGCGACGAGCTTCAAGCGGCGACGACGTCGGGTCGGCGGTGGCGGCGGCGTTCCGGCGGTCTTCGGCACAGGGGGACCGGTGGCCGGGCTTCCTCTTCTTCTTGCGAACTCAACGGTGGCGGCGGTGACCGAAAACGATGATGGACGGCGACGGGAGGCGCGGCTGGAGTGGCGGCCGGAGGTGGAGAGAGATGGCGAGCGCGGGGTGAGGCGGCTAGGGCTCGGCGGCTCGGGAAAAAGAGGGGAAACGAAAGAGGGGACCTAGGGCATTCTTTTTATAGGCGGAGGAGGGAGAGATCGACTCGGATTCAAAGGGATTTGGCTATGGAAAATTAAGGTTTATCCCGAGTTCGTCGGAGAAGAACGCCGAAATTCGTGGGATTGAGCACGGTTTTGATGGGGCTTTCTTGGGGGAAAAATAGAGGACATTGAGCGGAATCCGTTCCCACAACTAATTTTGGAAGGGAAGCAACAGGGAGGCCGGATTTGGAGGGGGGGAGGCGCCGGGTTGGGCTCTGTTCGGCCGGCTGGCGGTTGAAGACGCACTGTAGCGAGAGGGAGGTAGAGTAGACTTTTCCTTTTTATTTGTTTTGGCCGGTTGAAGGAAGGACACAAGACAGACTTTGGAAGGGAGGGGCAGTCTGGGCTGAGAAAGAGAGGGAGCTGAATTAGACTTCTCCACATTCGGCCCAAAACAGAAAAGAGACTTAAATTGCTTTTTCCAATTAAATAATTGCTGAAATGATCTTTTGATTATTGAAAATACTTCCAATGCTCAAATAATTCCAAGAAAAATCTTGAAAATATTTGGACACTCAACGTATTTAATAAAATTTTAACCTTATCATTTACTGATTAATTTATTATTGACACATTTATTGAAATGTTCTTTGTATTACTAAAATTAGTATTTGAGCTCCGAAAAATCCGAGAAAATTCCAGAGAGTGTAATTAACTATGAGGAATTTAATAAAAATTAAATCCATCACGATTTATCGAGGAAATTTTTATCTAGCTCGGTTTAATGTTCAAATTTTTCATAGATTTTATTCAAACACTTACTTTAATTATTAAATAATTTCTAAAAATTCCTTTTTCATAACAATTTATAATTTAACGATTTTTAGGGTGTGACAAATCCATCCCCCTTACAGAAATCTCGTCCCGAGATTTGGAACGGCCAGCAAGAAATTGGGTAGGGCAATACTTCACTGATCACTTCCTCAAAACAGTTTGGCCAATCTGACTCACCTTTGTCTGACTTTTTTTTTTCTGTGCTTCTTCCAATAGAACTTAGCACCTAACTTAATCCTCATGTAGATATTATCGGGTCTGCCTTTCTAAAAGTGTTGACTACAAGATCTCCAAATATTGTGGCTTTCGACATAAACTCTCCAATGTACAATCTATCAAGTCATTTGATTGAATATCACAGTTTTTTTCTCTATGTCATACTCGAAGTTCCCTTGACTCTATCAAGCCCATAGAAATCTCACTTCACACTAGGGTCGAATTATTTCCCCTGATTCTACTTTTGTAAGAAAATGATATGTAACATTCTGTCCAATCCAACCTTCCGAGATAAACTGATCTCTTTTTATCTTATTGAAATAAGTCTCTTATCCATTAATTAGATTAACCAGATACTAAATTTTCCTCAATTCGAGCTTCAAGGTATTTTAACGGATAGCTGATCCTACACTATTCAAGAATTGTTTCATGTAATCTGACCTCCACCTTTCGCCGTTAAAACAAACATTGTCTGTATCTCCAATATTCAAGAATTGTTTCATGTAATGGTGACTCCTTAATCCTTCAAGTTTTAGTTTGCAATACAGTTTCTTGTATAGCTTGACCATCAATCATCCAAACAAACTATCAAGACATTACTCCCATCATTGGTGTAAACCACTTTGCGACCATATTTTATGGCTTCTACAGTTTCAAAATACCTTAAATTAGAGAACTTCACAATTTGACTTAATATCATACTGTTCTGGTGATTAAGGTTCCATTTCAAATTAGTTTTTATCCATCACCTTCCTGCCTATCCTTTCCTTGATTATCATCCTCATACTTCAGATTAACATAGTAGTGATGTTCATAGTAAATCTTCATACTTCAGATTAACGTAGTAATGATGTCCATGGTAAATCTTCATTGTACTATGGGTGTATGTATAACTGATAGAACAATTGCTATCTCACAGAAACTTTGTAGTGATTCGTCAAGACTTGTACCGGTGATGTGTCGGCAGGCAAACCATTCCTGACCTTATACCATTTTGGTAGAGTGTAAATCTTCCTTAGTGCTTTTCTAGTAACCTTTGATGTAGGAAACTTCCATTATGACTTTATATATCCTTGCTTAATCATCACTTTGTCTTTATTCTTGTTTTCCCAAGTGGCCATAAACATATGTCTGACTTGGGCATTATACTAGCCTTTGATGAATATTGAAGTCCATGTATAAATTACAAGATTTCAAAACAACCTCGTAGTTTTATCCATAGTCTCACTTCCCTGGATTATATCTGTTCAACACCATGGTGATTCTATTTAACTGAATCCATAACCATTAAACAGACTGGCATTCTTTAAAAGAACTTTCAATCTCGTGTATCCATGATAAACTGAAATACGTGAATAAACTGATTGCTTGGATCCACATATTATCCTTAGACTAATCATTACTGGACTTGCCGAAGCCATTTCTTTATTTGAAAATCTCTATCTCATTCCATAACTACCACATAACTTCTATCTTTAGGGGAAAACACAAACCATTTGAATCTCTTGAGCTGTTGTTGATCCTTTGCAATATAGACATTGGCTGGCCTTTCATTCACTTGGGTGAGAACAACTGTATAGTTTACCAGTCCTTGTTACATTCTGGGCCTTATATACTGGTGTAACTGCGACCTTGCATCCATTAATATTGCTCTTCGAACTTGTTCCACTTCTCATGGTATTGAATGTAAACATAGAGGATAGAGTCGTATGTAAAGCAATTTATTACTAGTATCCCTCTTACTTGATTCTATACTGATGTTGAAACTCCAACTATCGACCTTCTCTTAGAAAATGTCTCATTTGGTTTAAACTGGTCATAAACATGCCTTCTCCATATCTTTCTACTGGAACTGGACATTTTTAATTGAAACTAGTGTTGTCTCTATCATAATGTCTTGACTCGAAACACATACCAATCTCCAATAGGGGTGGGGTGCGTTCCTCTTACTTAGCAATCTTATTGCTCAGGCTAAAATAGAAACAAAACTTGAACCTTTGTTAATGATACTTCCATTGATCACACTTGTCGTTATTATCTTGTTACTATTGGTAGAAGTGATATCGTGATTATTGCCATCAACACGAAATTGCCAAAAGATCTACTAAAACCTCTGCCATCTTTCATGATCCTGACTATTGTTGATTTGAGCTGGCAATCATTATTACCTGATCCATTCCTTTAACCGAGAAGCAACATTTTATGAACATGGTATTCGCTTGACATATCTTCACCATAGTAACTGGAATAAGGAGTAAAGTGGAACATACATTTACTTGATACACCTTTCCTCGATAACAAGACTTCGGGGCGTACTTAATGTGTTCCACTATTCGAAAACCATGCCAACTCCACATTCCATTTATTTCTTATTGAAGAATTGTAAATTTTCTTCTTCCTACTAATTCTACTTTTAAAACCACACCTCTTTAAATTTCTCATTGTAGAATATCTTGGTCTTGTTGACACTGTTAGCTTGACTTACGAGCAGTGACAAAAGAATTATCATTTCAGACAACTTGGTATTCTCATTCTCTATAAACCATATTGTACGAATACGGATCATCCTGATATCACGAATGTAAACTTTTGGCTTCCTCATTCCTTTCTAACTCTTGCTCGTATCAAATTTTGAGCCTTAAACCATGTGAGAGACCAACAGTGAGTAATTCCCTTGAATTTGGCAATGGCATCCATTGAGCTTCTTGACCTTTAACCTTCCTTAGGACACTTGTCCTTTGAGCTCTTGGATGACAGACTGTGTTGTCCATAACAGTATCATGATGAATGTTATTTGGAGATCTAGGCACCTTGTTCCATAGCTGAAAGAATTGGGTTGGGTATATTGACTATTAACTTGTTGTTTGAAACTACTAGCACTGTTGAGCACAAAACTTTCTTTGCTTGAATTCATTCTCTTGGGTCGAGGGAAGTAAGAGACAAAAAGAGAAAACAAAGGAGACAGGGGACTAAGAATAGAACAAACTTCTTTACTAAACTTTAACTTTTATTGATATGAAATGAGTTGTTTTTTTTAACACAAGACTGAGCTTCTGAACTAGCATGGTTATATCACAACCCTTGATATACACCATACGCTAAAAACCCACACACACACAAACAAAACTTAAGCAAACAAGCTAACACAATGCTCTGACTAACAAAACACTACTACTCTTAAGGGTAAAGCTTAGGTTCTGCCATAGGTTCTTGAAACTTCTTCATTCTTTCTTTGGACATGGAGGCTTCTCCCTGACTCATCTTCACGGGAATTGACCTTTCTTGAGAGAAAAAAAAACTCCAGTGCAGAGACGCTTGACAACTCGAGTAGGCTTCACGTCCTCTTCATCTTCATCCAAAGAAGTTTCTCCTTTTAGCTTCCTCAGTTCATCTTCTAACTCAAAGAACCTTTTCTGGCGAAGAACAAGCTTACGATTGGGGTCTTTCCGATATTGGGCAAAACGAGCTTCAGTGTATTCCAACATCATGGCGGTGTCATTGTCTTTAGGCTAAGACTTGTCCTTCATCTGTTCAACCATCTTCTGCAACCTGACAATCTTCTCATTTTGAGCATGCTTCTGAATCATGGCTTGAGTCTTGTAATCAGAATGGAGGTGGTCAAGAGCATGCAACATCGTCCTCATGTGCACAATTGTATGATTCTCTTCATCCCAAGTGTTTGCGCAACCATTCATCCAAAATTCATCACCATGTTGAGGATGGTAGTGGTAAACAGTATTCTTCAGACGATCCTTGAAAAGCTGACGGAGACAACACAAAGCTTCATAAGCAACTTCTTCTTGAGCGTAGAGGAAACAATCTGCCTCACCATTGAATGAGAGTTGAGGAAGATCTTCCTTATCGGAGACGAGAGTAACAGCTGCTTTGCAGTGATATTGATTTCCAACATGAGTAGACACTTTAGTGTACTTAGGTGGAACCTTATATCCAAGATCATACATCATACGACAAAGCTCACTTGTAAAACCATAGTATCCATGTTGTTCAACTTCCTTTTGAAAAAGTGCCTTGCGTTCTTGTGCTGCTCTTCCTTCATTAAACTGATCAATCTTCTTGGGCAGATCACCCCAGATTTCATCAAAGCATGCCATCATCTTTTCCATCTTCTCCTTGGAGGGATCCATATAGAACAAGTTGAAAGCCGAAGAAGAAGGATGAGTAAAACTTTTGCAAAGACAAATGGGATCAGGAGGAAAACAGAATGTTGCATTTAGATTTTTATTTTAGCAAAGACATGTCCTTATGGGTTTAACCATTTGGCTTGACCTACAGTCAAGATGGCTCTGATACCAACTTGTCACGCCCGGAAATTCACAAGTAATTTCCAAACTAATTTGTGCATTAAACCCTCGTCCAGGAATCAGCCGAGGTAAACAAATCGACAATTTGAATATACAATACCAAATAAACTAAAGCGATAAATACTTACAGAAGAGGCACTTAGTCCTCACCACGAAGAAAACTGCAGCGGAAAAGAAAATCTAGCGAAGCATCGACTCCACTCCCACAGGCAGCTCAATTGGGATCTAAGCCAAAGGTCTTCTCCTTCTGGATCCTTTCTCTTCAACTGAGGTTTGATGATTATTGCAAGATGAGTACATGGAATACTCAACAAGACACACAGCAAGTATGCAAGTGCAATGGATACAAAAGAATGGCATAATATAAGGTTCATTTGCGAAAGCAGCATTTGGCAAAGAGTTGAGAATTTTTAAAACAGTGGAGTAATTAATTAAACAGTATTAATCAACACTGAACAACACCCCGTGTTGTACAGGCCCAAACCACCACTGAACAACCATGCCCGGTTGCACAGATCCAACCTCCAAACTAGGAATTAGCCATTCCATACCAGGAGCTAAACCAATTATCACAATATATCACATTATTATTATTGATGAACAAGTGAGACTAATCACGAAAAACATTGTTAGGCTCGCCCATAACCGCGGGCATGGCTATTCGAATAGTTTTACTCTGGCCAGAGATGTACCATTGTACCCACAAGACACAGCCCCACAACATGTTGCCACGCGCCTCAATACCACCACGGTACCTCGGAAAGGAGCTGTGACAGTACCCCTCGCATAACACAATTCAAAATAGTGCACCGTTCCCGGATCATAGTCACCCCCTTTAGCCAAGGTATGGACTCCCCAGCGACCCCCATGGACTTATCGCCACTTCACAGTCTGGTGCCCCACAATGAACCATATTATACAAATGGTAAAGCCGTTGCCCACGCTGGCTTGTGGTTAGTACAGTTAATGCTTCACAACAGTAGCTCGCAAACCGGTCCTTAATTGTCATGAGCACAACTATCCAAACCTCAAACCATGTGCTCGAAACCCACCATTAATCAAGTTTTAGTTTGACCAATTAATTAATCAATCACGATTAACCATCGTGAGCTACCATTAAATATCCATCATTAAATAATAGTGAAGCATTAGTTATCCCAATAGTGTGCTAATGTTTCTAAGCATGACTAAGCAATTATAACTAATTTCTAGTTGAACCAATATATATAAAGTCCAACTAGTCAAATTATAACCCAAGGTATCAAGGAATAGGGTAATCAATGCAAATTGGTCATATAAAGAATAGGTTCACACCACCCAATGACATTCGAAAATAAATGCGTATTTGAAATAAATAGAGAATTTAAATATAGGATCAACATGCTCGAAGGAATTGTATTTGGGATCTGTGTGACTTGCCTTGCAAACAAGCGTCTTCAATTCGTCTTCAGGAACTTCTCCAACGAACGAACGATCTTCCGAAACGACTGAAAACTAAACCTAGAACGCAAAACGAGAAACACTAATAAAAACCAAATAAACAGTACAAATAAAACACACAAATGGGTTGAGCCTAAATTAAGGTGAATGTAGAGACTTGAACGACCTCATTCTGAGTTTATATGAATTAGTTATGATTTTTACAAGATTTAATCCAACTAAACCTAATTAAAAAGAATTAAATAGATTTATGTCATAATTTATATTTATTATTATTTTTATTAAATAGACCTTGATTTAGCAACTGCAACCACATTAATCTGAGTTACGGTGAATTAATTATGAATTAATGAAGTTTTAATCACATTATAACCATTAACCGAAACTATATTAAAATTATGACGCAATAATAAATTAATTTTGAGTTAGAAAAGAGGATTATTGCGTCAGCATTGATTGGTCCACCATAGAACAGGTTCACTGAGATGGTCCACGGGTTCACTAAGATGGACGGCCGAGATCGATCTTGACCGGAAATTGACCACGATCCAACGAACGATATTAGAATGGGCTAGGGTTTTGGATGGACACCACGTGGACTGAGACGCTAACGGGGCGACGTTGTGGCGCTTGGGTGGCGGCTGACCAGGCGCTAACGTGGACGTTGATGTGGCATGCCACGTGGGACAGATGGCCGGCCGGTAGTGGATGACGGCGGCGACGGCAAACGACGGCACGGCGGCGGAAACCGAGGACACCAATGCGAAGAGGAGATCAAGACGGTCCTTACCCACCCTTACACGACGATGGACGACGAAGAACGGTGGCCGGCGACGAGCTTCAAGCGGCAACGACGTCGGGTCGGCGGTGGCGGCGGCGTTCCGGCGGTCTACGGCACAGGGGGACCGGTGGCCGGGCTTCCTCTTCTTCTTGCGAACTCACCGGTGGCGGCGGTGACCGGAAACAACGATGGACGGCGACGGGAGGCGCAGCTGGAGTGGCGGCCGGAGGTGGAGAGAGATGACGAGGGCAGGGAGAGGCGGCTAGGGCTCGACGGCTCGGGAAAAAGAGGGGAAACGAAAGAGGGGACCTAGGGCATGCTTTTATAGGCGGAGAAGGGAGAGATCGACTCGGATTCGAAGGGATTTGGCTATGGAAAATTAAGTTTATCCCGAGTTCGTCGGAGAAGAACGAGGCCGAAATTCGTGGGATTGAGCACGGTTTTGATGGGGCTTTCTTGGGGGAAAAATAGAGGACATTGAACGGAATCCGTTCCCACAACTAATTTTGGAAGGGAAGCAACAGGGAGGCCGGATTTGGAGGAGGGGGAGGCACCGGGTTGGGCTCTGTTCGGCCGGCTGGAGGTTGAAGACGCACTGTAGCGAGAGGGACGTAGAGTAGACTTTTCCTTTTTATTTTTTTTGGGCCGGTTGATGGAAGGACACAAGACAAACTTTGGAAGGGAGGGGCAGTCCGGGCTGAGAAAGAGAGAGAGCTGAATTAGGCTTTTCCAGATTCGGCCCAAAACAGAAAAGAGACTTAAATTGCTTTTTCCAATTAAATAATTGCTGAAATGATCTTTTGATCATTAAAAATACTTCCATTGCTGAAATAATTCCACGAAAAATCTTGAAAATACTTGTACACTCAACGTATTTAATAAAATTTTAACCTTATCATTTACTGATTAATTTATTATTGACACATTTATTGAAATGTTCTTTGTATTACTAAAATTAGTATTTGAGCTCCAAAAAATCCGAGAAAATTCCAGAGAGTGTAATTAACTATGGAGAATTTAATAAAAATTAAATCCACCATGATTTATCGAGGAAATTTTTATCTAGCTCGGTTTAATGTTCAAATTTTTCATAGATTTTATTCAAACACTTACTTTAATTATTAAATAATTTCTAAAAAATCTTTTTTCACAAAAATTTATAATTTAACGATTTTTAGGGTGTGACAATGCAAACCCTGAGTTTGCCGTTCTTCTTCAACACTGGTACTATATTGGAAACCCACTCCACGTATCGACAGGGTCTGATAAAATTGACGTCGTAGAGCCTTGTAATCTCTGCCTTGATAGCTTCATGCATATCGGCCTTAAATCTCCTGGGAGCTTATTTAAACGGCCGATAGTATCAAAACAGCTATGCTCAAAACAGTATAAGAAAAAGGCATCCACTTACAGTATAAGAAATGTCTTTAAAAATTTGTATATGGAATAAATGACATAACACACCAAATAACATATAAAAATCAGTAGTAAATTCATATTAATTCATTTTGAAATAAACTAAACTTCTGTAGAATTAGTAAAATGTGAATTTCAATTTGATAAAATAAAACTTGACATCATCTGCAACAGAAACCACTTTAAAATTTGGTTTAGCAAAATAATTCCCATATGTATAATTTGACTTCCAAGATTTATAAAAAATTTATCTTAACACAAAATGGAGTAGGCCCAGTTCTGATAATTAATCAAACATATGATCTTAACCACTGAAAAGTAAAATAAAGTACTACTAATATAGAAAATGTTTCTAATCCTTAGGTGGTGAGACAAATATTAAATCACAAGCGATAAAATAGGCAATTTACGTAAGGTGCACTTTAACCTCAAATAAGCCATTATGAAACTTGGTTAGACCAGAAAGGCTATAACATCATTCATGTTAACCAAAGTTTAAAACACTTGGCTCATATAATATTTCTTAAGTTGGTATAACCAAATACTAATATAAAACACATTACACTTTATAAAAAAAGTAGAAAATTCATTCCAACCCCAAATGAAGTAATTCAAAATATTTTAGGTTGATAATATCATGGACTTAATTTCTATGAATTAAAATGTTGCATATACAGTGCTAGAATCATCTCTAAAATTCGGTATAGCTATTAAAGACTATAGTATATCACCTATCTTGTAAAATTCATAATAAAATTGTGCTAACTCTAAAAATTGTGAAACCAATTTTGTTAAACTCCTGGGACCAAGCCCTCACTGCTGCAGCCCAACACTTCTCAAATCTTGGACCCAAAATGCACATGAGTACTAATAGAGCTTAATTAGCCTATGTCTAGAATCAAACTTATAAAATTCATAACTCTCAAAATAGAAGTGATAAAATAGAAATTTCTTCACATAAATTCATTTTAAGACAGTACCAACCCACTGTGAAGAATTAATGCATTTTAGAGCATTTTGGATTTTTCGCATTATTTGGATGTTTATTCGATTTGTACATTATCATTATATAGATTGCGAATTCGTTGACGGTGAAGGAGTGGAATTGGTTGTCATATTCATATTAGGGACTTCTACAACTGAGGCAAGTGCCCTTTCCTTGGAACACATTGAATCCTATGTTTTATGGGCAAATGTTTTATTTATAACTTTGCATGCGCTATTTGGTAGAAAATTGTATTTTGTTGAGAAGATGATAGTTATAACCCACTTGTTGCATGAACCACTTCGATAAATTTCACTCATTGCTGATTGTAACCATAGGAATGATTGAAGTACATTGGTTATACTCTAATGGGTCTAATTATGCTTTATATGTGCCATATGCTTAGCCATGCTTAGCAATTCGCTAAATAATATTGTGATCACTTTATAAATGAGATGTTGCGCATTATTTTACTTATGGACAAAAATGAGAACCATGATTATTCATAAACTAAAATGGAGTTAAACATGTTTTTGAACTTGGGCGGCAAGTGGTGCACATATGGTGTTAGTTGTGCACCGATCGGGGGAGTGTTCGCCCAGGTTGATTAAGGACCGAACTTTGTGTCCTTCACTATTGTTTACCATATATCCACATGTGCTATTTATGGGGTGGCCCTAGCTAATTAAGTTACTTAAAGTCTAGCCTTGCATATTGGTAGGCCGGAGTAGAATGAATTAGTCTGAGCGATGATTCATAGAAACTATCCATGAGAGTGTGTGTTGATTATAATGCTAGCGAATATTACTAACTGTGTGTGTTTCTGTGAGGGGACGGATGGTCCGCCTCACAGCATGGGCGTCTAAGTCTGTCCAATTCAACGGTTAAGTGCCTCGTGGGGGAACGGATGTGTTCGCTGCTACGGCGTTAGGTTTAAGGCATGGGCCCGCCACCTAACGGTTCGAGGTCATTCCCAGGATGGATTCACACTTGCCGTCCCTGATGCAAGGCTAGGCGTTAAGTAATGTAAAGGTTACATTGTGACCTCTAGACCGCATTCAATGTGTATAGTGTGGTGGTACCGACAGGTATTGGACAAACTAGAGCGATTCACATCATGTGGGTAAAGTTGTACAAACTTTGAAGAGTTTAAAACTAATCAATTAGCCGTGCTCATGGTCATGAGCGACATAGTGAATTGTCATGGATATAGACTTGTGATTTATAAATATGTTTATGAAAATGGGCTAAGGGAATGGTGAAATCAGTTGAGTTTTGATATTATGATGATGGTTATGATACTATTATGTTACTATTATGATATCACACCATGCTACTTATTCTATACACTTGCAAAGGTTTATCTAAATACGTTGCAAATGTTTGTGAACTAAAATTAGCTTTGTGCTTAAAATTAAGTCCACATATAGCCTTCCTTTGAAGTAGAGCCTTCATGTATGTAGGTTTGATTGTGTAGTTGCCAGTACATTAATTTGATTAATGTATTGACTCTTACCCTGTAAATATGTTGTTGTTTAGATTTAGATGCAGGCAGTTAAGTGCTCGGGATTGTTTGTTTGTTCAGGATGGTCCTACCTAGGGGCCTACCCCTAGTCGGTTGCCTACGGAAATGGGTAGACACGCTTCCGATGGACATTAATTATTAGGCCGGTTGGCCCTATGTATATAATCTAGTTAAATGTCTCTATTTATAACTAAGTCATCCATTGTGTACATTGTTCTGATATTTTGGCTTAGATGAAAATGCAAAGCTAGCACTTTCCTGAGGCTAGCTGAGCATGAGTATGAATATTGAGCAATTGAGATTTGTAGAGCTCTAGCGATTTGAGTCAAGTCTCCTGAGATGTGTAACACATTTGGTCGCCGCATTCATGTGGTTTGACGGGCATGTCTCAGGCTGAAGTTGACTGGCATGCTGAGTCCCAGCAATATCTCCTTTGCTCATTATTCGGCATTGCAGAGTTTATATCGAATGGTGTTATGTTCTGATCGTGGACACATTGAGGTTTGAGTAGCTATTTATGCGTGTATGGATTCCACTCATCCAAAATCATGTGGTGATCACAAATGACACTGGATGGTAGAAATTTGGCGTGCTCCACACTAATGGTTCTAGGTCATTCCTAGGGCGGAGTTACACTTGTCGTCGCTGGTGCAAGGCTAGGCATTAGGTAATGTAAAGGCTACGTTGTTTCCTCTAAACCGCATTCAATGTGTAGAGTGGTGGTACCGACGGGTACAGGACAAACTAGAGCGATTCATATCATGTGGGTAAAGTTGTACAAACTCTGCAGAGTCCAAAACTAATCGATTAGACGTGCCCATGGTTATAAGAGACATAGTGAATTGTCATGGGCATAGACTTATGTTTTACAAAAGCTTTTGAATTTAATTTACTTTGTTTGTAATGACGATTTTGCCCGATGCGGGCTGAAGTTGAGATGCATTGCTTGCTGCCATGTAAGGCACAAGAATGTTGTTATGATGATGATTATGAAGCTATTATGATACTATTACGATACCATGCCATGTTATATATGCTATACACCTGCAACTATTTATCTAAATTCTGTTGCAAAATGTTTGTGAAACAAAGTTAGCTTTATGCAAATATGAGACCACAAATAGCTATTCCTTGATATTTAGAGCTTCAATGTATTTAGGATTGTAATACCTTGCCAGTACATTAATACTGAGGCTTGTCTCTTTTCTGGTTTTTCTTTTAAATGTATTACAGGTAGAGTGCTATGGGTTCCGTTGTTTCTTCAGGATGATTATATTAGGGGACTACCCCTAGTTGGCTTGCTTGTGGGTTGGGTAGACAAGCTTCCGCGAATCTTGAATTATTTGGCTGGTTGGCCTAGGATTTTAAAGTACTAAATTTTAATTTAAGTTAAGGCCTTAATTTCTGTATGTCATTGCTTAGATGAAAATGCAAAGCTAGCAACTTCCTGGAGCTAGCTGAGTATGACTATGAATAGTGAGCAATTGAGATGTTGTAGAGCTTAGCGATTTGAGTCCAGTCTCCTGAGATGTCTAACATTTGGTCACCGCCTTCGTGTGTTTGACGGGCATGTCTCAATCTGAAGTTGACTGGCATGCTGAGTCCCAGCAATATCTCCTATGCTCATTACTCGGTATTGCTGAATTTATATTGAATGGTGTTAATTTGTGATCATAGATACATTGAGGTTTGAGTGACTATACATGCGTGTATGGATACACTGAGGTTTGAGTGACTATATATGCATGTATGGATCCCACTCATCCAAATTTATATGGTAGACACAAATAACACTGAACGGTATAAATTTGATGTGCTCCACAGCAGTGCACATGGAATCCATATATACACGCATATACTATGTATCTAATAAATAATTAAGACTTCACAGAGAGTTTAAGAATCAAGTTTCACTATTTTTGTAGTATATAGTAGCCCATTTAATTTGATCCATTAGTTAGAATCTCACCATATTACTGTTGGCGTAGAATTTTGACCCGCCAAATGTCAAAACGGGTTCCACGTTTCCACGGCGGCCAGGGAGATCTGCTTAGCTCCAGTGCAGGTCCAATGGCTTGCCTAGGTACGTTTAGGGCATGCCAGTTGATTTGATCTGCAATCAACAAGAATAAACAAGTAAACCATGTTAGTGAACGATGGCCGATCGGCCGATAGGCCGATGTCACATCGTGAGGGCCTAGCCAATAGGGCAAAGCTATATCGGCCCACTTGAGGTTATAACAAAATAAGATTAATATATAGATCTATCCTCATCGGCCTTCATCAATATATTGATGTTTATTTAATGGCATCGGCCGATGAAAGATTGCTAAGATAAATACACTAGCTAATACTCTAGTGCAAACTTGTATAAACCTATCGATCGATATAAATATAATGATCACAGAGAGATCATAAGAACAGTCTATGACAAATATATTTATATCTACCAATCTACTCATACAAGTGGCAAATACATATAAAAACATAAAATAATCACATGCATTACATAAGACCGGCTGAAACCCCGGCGCTATCCTTAATTACGATCGAAAACAGGCTTTGAATTAGATCTCAAGAAACGACTAAGGTCGATAGCAACTCAGAGTGTAAATGGAGACTTAACACAAAGAAAATCAAGTTGTCGATCGCTTTTGGGGATGGTAGATGGATTAGATAATCTAGACAAATAAGCTAATTCAACCATCGTCGGCAATAAACCCTAAAACGAGATAGTCGCTGGCGAGATTGAATTAGAAAGCCATATCAAGATTAGCCAAAACATGATAGACGACGATCACATCATCAGGGCTTAACGTGTCTAAAGCGACACGTTAGCCCCGACGATGTAGATCGTCGGGTACAAGTTCTTACCTCTGCTCTGGGGAAGCGAGAACTCGCCGGATGCTAACCTCTTGCGAGGGTTGGCGATGAGCCGAAAGTACATTGAAACAAGATTGTTGTTGAATTGATTGAGAGAGTTTCTACGTACAAACTACCAGGATATTTATACCCGAGATTACAACATGGTCCAGGTAGGACACGATCTTATCTCTAACTAACAAACAAGTCTTTGTGGCAGACTCTTGCCAAAGATTAGATCTAAATCTACTTAATTTACAAGATACAATTGCCCAAAACCGAGCCTTATCTCTATTTGGCAATCCCTTTGAAGCCTATCTTGAACCCAAACCAAGCCCAGACTAACTCTTGTTAACTTCCTGTCTCTATCGGCCGATAGCCGTATTGAATCCGTATCGGCCGATACACCCTTTCTACTAGTGCTTCTCCCAGTCCGATACGCTCATTGAGTCCGATACAAGACTTGGTCCGACTCCAACTTGGCCCCTCTTCTCTGCATCGGTTTTCTCTTTCCTCTCCGAGTAGATTATGAAAATCTGCTGTTAACACATGCCCCCCAATTCCGCTTCATTATATAATGTGGCGGAATTAGCTCCGAGGAACCCATCGACTTCTTCGCTAGGGTTTGTCTTAAAACCGTGCAGATCCAGATTCGCAATCTTCCGCCGCCGATTTCCTTGCGCCGTTCTTCATCAACCACTTGCGCCTCTCGACTCCGGTGGCTCCTCGGCGTCCTCTTGGCATCGACCCCTTCATCGACGACCTCTTCGACCGCATCAATGGCTTCCTTACCATTCTACACTTCTGAGATCCCCGTGGTGAGTCAATCCTTTCCGAATTCATATTTTCATTTTCCCACCGAGTTTTTCAAACTATGGTTTCTGCTTTTGCCCCCCGAGTCTTATCTTCTACTACTATTCATGCGCCATAGGTCTTCAAGAACCAGATCCTAATCCCTACCAACAACAAATCACATCGGTTCCTTTTGGGCCCCATGGGCAACTCCGACCCCACCTGGCTAATCAACGCAGAGACAAGCAGAACCCCATTCAAGCAAGTCAATCCCAATGTTTCTTCATGGAAACATACTTTCAGATCCTAGCCATAGAAGCTCACTAGCTTCAGGACTTGGTACAAGAGGATTGCCATGGCCAAGCAAGTTCATTGGGATGAAATAGGAATCGGCCAATGTATTGGTCTGTCTTTGGCCGATACCAAGAAGAACAAACCTCTTATGTCAGCAGCCACCTACTTCTGGTCTAGCACCCTAATGCCTTTCTATTCCGGCAAGGTCCGATGACCCCGACATTGGTAGATGTTAAGATGCTGACAGGATTAGACATCCACTCTGAGATCAATCCCTTCAACCTCCTCATCAACAGCACCCACAAGCTGAAGACCAAGAAGATTGGAGGTTGGTCTGGATATATATCTGAACATATGGAAACAGGATCTGTCTCAGAGACAGAGCATGTGGCTTTTCTAACCCTATGGTTAGAAAGATTTGTCTTTTGTGCATCAATCTACGGCCCCACTTCAAACTGTCAACATTTAGCTTAGGCCCTGGTTGAAAAGAGGCAATTTCCCCTTGGCCGATATCTCCTTAGAGCGGTCTATCGGCTGCTTTATTCTGCCACCCAAGATCTGATGCTAAAACGAACAGTGGCACACGGAGGTCCATGGTGGTTTATCCAACTCTGGCTAACGATTCATACCAACACCATGGTTGATCGGCCTCCGCTATCGGACTCTACTTTCCCATCGGACTACAACGGCAATGAAGATCCTTCAACCAGAAGATGGATGTCCTTTGGAGAAGCAGCCTCAGTTTACCCTGGAGAAGATCAATCGGCCGAAGAGATATCCACTTGGTTTGTCCGATTCTATACCCGCCCTCCATCAGCCAAGATGGACATGTTTGTGTATCCTTCAGACTCTGATTTTGAGCTCCCTGCTGATCTAACTCTGGGTGAGCTGAATGATGATATGTTAGCAAGAGAACTCTTCATGATCAGCATCACCCCTTGCCTGCTCCCAGTAGGCGTGTTTCAAGGCAGAAGCACCAGTTTGTCCTATGAGTTTTATAACCTCATGGTGGCTGTTAGGCAATGTGGGATTGGACAACTTCCTGTCAGCTTGCACTTCCATCGGCTCCTAGAGAGCAGGGGCACAGTCTCATCGGCTCTAATTATGAGTAAAGCCCTAGAGATCAGAGCACCAAACTTGGGCGACTGTGACCGATTGTGGTTAAGCTCCTTTGTCCACATTAGCTTTCAATCATGGTGGCAGGAATGGACTGCTCACATTTTCCACCAATCGGCCAGATTCTACTTGACAGAGCTCATCGACAATATCAGTCCCCAAGTCCCTGACGCCCCAATCCCATCTGTTAGCAATAGTGGGCAAAAGATAACTTATGCTCTGGTATTGGCTCCGTCAGGCAAGTCTGTCATGGAATCAACTATCGGTCTCACTGCTCCGAAGGTATCATCACTACTTCAAGGGCCGATAGTCAAGGAAACTCCTAAAAGGAAGGCGCCAATAAAAGAAAAGATTCAGAAAGCCGGCAAGAAACCCAGGACTGATGACCAGGCCGATCTTGACGAACTAGACCCCTCCTTGGAAGAATTCCTCGATGACCAGGTTATGGAGGAAGAGGTCAATGCAGCAGCTGCCGATCTGCCCAAAGAACAAGATCCATCGGCCAACACCGTTAAAGAACCATCGGCCAAGACCACTGTGATCCCACCGGCCGATGACCAAGCCAATGCCGCTCAACCAAGGAGAACCAGACATGCAGTCCGCAAGGTTAATATAATTCCTTTCTTGAATTTGTGCAACCTCCTTCTACTGGTATGCTATAACTTGATCTCCCTCCCAGGTCGTTGCATCGTCTTTACTTAAAGAAAGGACTCAATCGGCTCCTTTGGCAAGAACCAAGAAGGCAACCTTGCAAAGGCGTGAACAAACCAAGGCCCGATTGAGGACACCATCTCCTTCTCCACCTCCGATTGCTGCGGTAAGAGTTAATCTTTATATTATTCCTTTGGTAACATAGATCTAATCACCATTCTCTCACCTTTTCTTTAGCCGCGAGCTCCATCACCTGCACCGCATTGACCAACCCCTTCGCCCGCCGCTCCAGAACAGCAAGAGGAGGCCGATGCAAGCACAGCCGATGCCCCATCACAGGTAAACTAGATCGCTTTGATTCCTTTGCCGATTTCTGTTTGACTGGGCTAACCATGCCCTATCTTGGTGTTTGCAGAAGTTAGCCGATATGTTTTCTTTTGATATCAGCCAATTTCTTGATGATGAGGACAAGGAGCCACCCAGCACAGCCAAGGCGTCAATCTCTGAAGAATTGAAGAACCGACTGTCTGATATCGCTAATCGGCTGGAATCATCATTGGAATCTTTGGTGGAGAACTGCAATCCTATCAGGAGTAGGGTGCAAGAAATCCAAGATTAGTGGCCTGAAGACCTGATGGAGATCCTGACGCCGGCCATCTTCTTGGAACAATACCACTTCAAGCTCCACAAGGCTAAGGAAAGAATCGCGGAGAGGCGGGAACGTGAAAGCTTGGAATCGGCCTTAACTGCCAGTAAGGCTCAAGTTAATTCTGACAAGACCAGGTTGGATGAGCTGGCCGTTGAGCCGATTGTCTTAAACAATAGGCTTGAAGAACTCCGCCGCCTCGAGGCAGACCTAGTGTCGAAGCTAGAGACCACTCGTAAGGAAATCCAAGAAGTTGAAGCTAGGATAGCTGCATCACCTAGGACCATAGAAGACCAAACGGCAAGACTGAAGGCATCGGCCAAATACCTTGCAACCCTGACCAAATCCTTGAGGCCAATTCCAGGGTCAACGGCCGATGATGCTCAAGTAATAGGGGACATTGATCAAATCCGCCGTAAGGCCATTGTAGCTATTGAAAAATTCATATGCTGATGTAATATATCTTTACGTCCTTCTTGTAAAAAGACAACCTTCTGTTTTGATATATATCCCATCGGCCAATTAGCCGAATTTGATCTGAACAGGTTTGAAAAATCCACGTCTGAAAAATTTTTGAAGTCTATAAACCTGAATCAATCTGATTTTGAAAAATTTCTTGATGAATTGCCTGCTTGTATATATATATGCCCCCCAAATTTTGGAAGATGAAGGCTCGTGTTGTAAAATTTGAACTGAGGGCGATGACGTATATCGGCCATCTAAAGGCAATACGTAGTACATCGGCTATTATTATAAATCAGCTGGCAAGCCGATCATGAGTCGATCCAAACGCTTGGATAGTATTTCTTTAAGTATTTTCCATTAAGAGCTCTGCCATAAACTTCTCCATCTAATCCTTTCAACAAATAGGCATTGCGAGGAACGCATTGATGAATCTGAAAAGGACCTTCCCAATTAGGTGACCACTTACCGAATTGATTATCTCTGGAACCGATCGGCAGTATTAATTTCCAAACAAGATCCCCTTCCTCAAATGACTTGGCGACAACCTTTTTGTTATAATAACGAGCAACTCGGTCTTTATCGCGCTTGATTTTTTCCAAGGCCCGCAATCGGACGTGTGCCAAATCATCGAGCTCATCGACCATAAGATTACGGTACTCATCGGCTATCAAGTTGTCTTGCAAGGCAATCCTTCTTGAGCTGATGTTGGTCTCCCACGGCAGTATGGCTTCATGTCCATAAACCAACTCATACGGCGGCACTTGGGTTGCACGATGACAAGCCATCCGATACGCCCATAGGGAATCGGCCAGCGTTGTATGCCATCGTCTTGGTTGTTCGTCAATTTTCCTCTTGATCAACTTGATTAAAGTCTTATTAGAGGCTTCTGCCTGCCCATTGGCTTGCGCATAGTATGGAGAAGAATTTAATAGCTTAATGCCCTTGCTGTCGGCAAACTTAACAAACTCATTGGACACAAAAATTGATCCTTGATCGGTCGTCAATGTTTGTGGAATTTCAAATCTGTATATGATATGCTCTTTAACAAACTGGATGGCATCTTTGGAATCGACCCTTTTAAGGGGAATGGCTTCAACCAACTTTGTGAAATAATCTCTAGCCACTAGAATATATTTGTGTCCTTTGCTTGATGGTGGGTTAATCTGACCGATCATATCTATACCCCATCCTTGAAACGACCACGGTTTTATGATTGGGTGCATAGCCGATGCCGGCGCTCTTTGGATTGCTCCAAACTTTTGGCAATCGTGACACCCCTTGTAGTACTTGAAACAGTCCTTTAGCATTGTCGGCCAAAAATATCCAACGCGCTTCAAGAGCCATCTCATTTTATGGGCCGATTGATGTGTTCCACAAATTCCTTCATGGACCTCGCTCATAACAACTTTGGCTTCCTCTAAACTCAAGCACTCGAGCAAGACACCATCAATCGTCTGATAGTATAGATCATCATCCATCAAGACATACTTTAAAACTTTATACTTCATCTTTCGTGATGCCGATTGAGAAGGATTTCTCAAATACTCGATGATAGCAAACCTCCAGTCATCGGCATCCACGTTTGCAATTTGAATCTGAACATCTTTGGCCATTGGTCTATATCCTGATGCCCCCTGAGCTAAATCATTGGCCTCGAAGTTCTGCTTCCTGGGTATATGCCTCATCGTCACAACCTTGAAAGCTCGTAGCAACTCTTTGCATTCCTCGTTGTAAACTCTGAGAATATCATTCTTGCATTCATACTCCCCAGAAAGTTGATTGATGACCAGCTGTGAATCGCCAATAATCTCTACGGCATCGGTCTCGACCTCTTATAATAACTGCAAACCTTTAAGAACAGCTTCATATTCAGCCTGATTGTTAGTATAATAAGGCTTAATTGTGAACGCAAACTCGAAGCTTGCCCCTTGAGGGGATATGATGAGTAGGCTGATACCGCATCCATGTCTGCAAACAGACCCATCAAAATACAATGTCCATGCCACAATGTCTGAATATGCAATTGAATCATCTCTATGTTGAACAATGAAATCGGCTAGGGCTTGTCCTTTGATCGCTTTGGCCGATTCATATCTAAGGTCAAACTCTGTTAAGGCAAAAATCCACTTCCCAATTCTCCCTTTTAAAACAAGGGCCGATAGCATGTATTTCATCACATCGGCCTTGCTTACCACAATGCACTCGTTGGAAAGTAAATAATGCCTTAATTTAGTACATGAAAAATATAAGCATAGACATAACTTCTCCACTGTCATGTATCTTGTTTCGGCATCTAACAATTTCCTGCTGAGATAGAAAATAGCCCTTTCTTTGCCGTCAATGTCTTGAACCAAAACTGAGCCGATAGACTTCTCACCTGCCGATAGGTACAGCCTGAATGGAACTCCTTTCTTCGGAGGGATTAAAACTGGAGGGGAACTCAAATATTCCTTAATATCGTCCAACGCTTTTTGCTGCTTATCACCCCATACGAACTCTTGATCGTCCTTCATCTTCAACAATGGAGTGAATGGCTCTATCCTGCCTGACAGGTTTGATATAAAACGCCGAACGAAATTGATCTTGCCGAGCAAAGACTGTAACTTAGTCTTGTTGGTTGGAGGCTTGATATTTTTTATGACATCAATGTTCTTCTGCGTAATCTCAATTCCTCTCTCATGGACCAGGAAACCCAAAAACTGACCGGTCGATACGCCAAAGGCACATTTATTAGGATTCATCTTTAAACCATATTTCCTTGCTCTTTCTAGTACCTTGTGTAAATCGGCCAAGTGCATATCGTACTCTTTGGACTTCACGATGACAACATCAATGTAAACCTCAATCAAAGAGCCAATAAGGTCGTGAAAGATATAATTCATGGCCCTCTGATAAGTAGCTCCAGCGTTTTTTAGACCGAACGTCATAACCACCCACTCATATAGGCCGATTGCCCCCGGACACCTGAAAGCTGTCTTGTGAATGTCTTCCTCAGCCATGAAGATATGGTTGTAGCCTGCGTTTCCATCCATAAAGCTGATGACCTAGTATCCAGATGCAGCATCAACTAGCAAATCGGCCAATGGCAAAGGGTACTCGTCTTTTGGCGTTGCTTTGTTTAGGTCTCTGAAATTGATACACACCCTGAGCTTGCCATTTTTCTTTAACACTGGAACTATATTAGAAACCCACTCCGCATATCGGCAGGGTCTGATAAAATTGGCGTCGTAAAGCCTTGTGATCTCTGCTTTGATAGCTTCATGCATATCGGCCTTAGACCTCCTAGGAGCTTGCTTAAACGGCCGATAGCCTGGTTTGATAGGTAACCGATGTTCTACGATCGATCGGCTTAACCCTGGCATCTCGTGATATTCCCATGCAAAATAGTCTATGAATTCTTTCAAAAGATTTATCAAATTATTCTTATATTCCCTTGGCAGGTCAGCACTTACATACATCGGCCTAGGCCTATCACCTATTCCTATATCAACCTCTTCGAGTTTATCGGCCGACGTAAGCCTTGTCCCAATTTTGCATCTAACTCATCCACCGTATCATCTATATAGGGACTAGCTTGTCCATCTGTGCTTGTGGATGTCTCACCTGTGTTAAAGTAACTGCTTGTCTGAATCTTCGATCGGCTCGATGTCGCAGTCAATTACCTTCAAGAAATCGGCCTCCCAAACTCGTCCGGACAGGCAGTCGATTCCTTCCATTTCCTATACTGCAAGATCGGCACTGGCCACATGCACTGACCGATCGGCCTGCACGATCTCGACTTGATCCCCTTGCCATTGAATGAGGCACTGATGCATCATTGAAGGAACGCAACAATTTGCGTGGATCCAGTCTCATCCTAACAACAGGCTGTAGGAACCCTTTCCATCAAAGACAAAAAAGGTAGTAGGTATTGTTTTGTTGCCCACTGTGAGCTCCACATTCAACACCCCTTTTGCCTCTGATGTGTTGCCACCATAGTCTTTTAACACCATATTGGTCTTGATGAGGTCTTCAGGTACTTTTCCAAGCTTCCTGAAAGTTGTATATGGCCTCAAATTCACTGCCGCGCCGCCATCGACCAACATCTTCGTCATCGGCCGTCCATTGACGAACCCCTTGATGTACAACGGCCGGAGATGCCTGTGGCTGGTATCGGCTGGCTTGTCGAACAAGACTTGGTCTGGGGCCAACTGTAGCCTAGCCAAAGATTGCTCTATCTCATCATCGGCTAATGCGTCATCGGCCATTTGTATGCTATATTCCGCTGGCAACACGAAAACCATGTTAATAGAAGTCAATGCTACGCCTTTATCTTTTGCAGACGTAGGAGCTTGTGCTGATTTCGAAGTGCCCTCATCGTCCTTGACCATCGTAGATTTTATCCTCCATTCTTTCCTAGTCCTGGCGGGCCGATGGGCGACTACTGCTTGTTGCTCCTGGATCTACTCCTTCTGCCTCAGCCTTTGAACCCGTCGTTTTTGTGTATTGCTAAATATGTTACTTGGGCACCACTGAGGGTTCTGGACTTGCTCGTCGTCCTTAGTCCGACGATCGTGGTGCATCGGCCCCAGCCTCTCGTGTACAGACTTCCTCTGCTTATTCGGCTGATGCGTTTGTTTGCTTGAGCTGCCCTGGTAAGAGTATTCTATGTCATTGCATGCAGGGCACTCCTGGATTGATGGCAACATCATCCCTTCATTCCAGCAGAACCGAAAAAACTCGCACTCCCAATGGGGATTGTAGGATTCATCTTGGTCGACATAATCTTGTGCTTGTTCTTCCCGCCTCCGCTGGTATTTTTTGATCAGGCCTTCTGAGGTCTGATGTGGTCGCTTGTTGGTCCGATAGGTACCGCTATCTGCCCTGGCAGCCCGCACCATGTTGACTGGGAACGGGTGTCCTTCTATCTTCATCGGCCTCTTGGTTTCATCAAACTTGTTCCTACCTTGTTCGATTGCCGATTGTATTTGTCATCGGAAGATCATGCACTCGTTCGTGTGATAAGAATAAGTGTTGTGCCACTTGCAATATCTTCTCTTCTTGATTTCTTCGGCCGATGGCAACACATGACCCACTGGGAGTTGTATCTGCTTCTCCTGTAGCAGTAGATCAAATATCTTATCGACCTTATTGATGTCGAAGTCGAATGTGTCATCTTTGTCGCCCTTCTTGGCCCATTGGCATGTCGTCGGCCTCCTCATCCGAGCCCACTCAGCTAGATCGACATCGACATCAATTTCATCGTCTTCATTGGAGGCGTATTGATAGACACTGTTGATTTTCTTTGCGAACTTCTTCGCCTCCTGGAATCTTTGCTCGTGGGCCGATACCCGTTGCGCTAGCTGAGCTAGGCTATCAAACTCTTGTGACAAGAACCTTTCTCGTATCGGCCCTAGTAGTCCCTGGAATGCCAAATTGGCCAGTTGAGAATCAGTCAGACTGAGGCTATAGCACCTGTTCCTGATGTCCCTAAATCGTTGTATTTAATCTGGGACCGATTCGTCAACTCTCTGCCTGATGGCAGTGAGATCAGACAACTTCATCTCTTGTACGCCATTGAAGAAATAACGATGAAACTGTTTCTCTAGGTCGATCCATCCTCTGATGGAATTGCAGGGTAGAGAGGAAAACCATGTAAATGCTGACCTTGACAAGGACAGAGGGAAAAATCTTACCCTCAACGCCTCCACGGCCGATGCCTCGCCACATTGAGCTAGGAATCGGCTTACGTGCTCGTATGTAGAGACATTGTCTTGCCCTGAGAACTTGAAGAAATCCGGGATCTTGTATCGGCTCGGTAGTGGCACTTTATCGAACTTCTCAGGGTACGGGTGCCAATATACTGTGGAACTCTCCTAGGGCTTCAAACCGAATTGATCTCGCATCACTTCGGCTATCATATCGGCCCAGTATCCTGCCGACTGATGTGGAAGCACCTGGTGATAGGGCTGCTGCAAGCCCACTGGCCGATATTGCCTCGGGGAGTACGGTTGGAAGAGGTGATTCAGGTTCTGTGCATTGTACTGCCCTGCGGTGTACTGCTGGTAGCCTTGCGGCGCGTTGTAGGCAGTTGCTTGTGGAGGGTTGCTTGGCAGAGCGAATTGAGGTTGTCCGGCCGATGGTGGATTAACTGGAGCTTGTTGTGTCGGCTCTACCACGGGCTGTTTCCCCCTCGTCCATTATGTTAATTGTTCCTCCATGATGTGCTGAGGGCTTCCTCCTGCTTGCTTGGTCAGGATCAGCGGCATGGTTGACGCTGGCTGGACCGATGGAGGTGGAATCGGCGCTGTTGGTTGCGAAGCCGTACTCAGATCGGTCCTCAAGGTCCGATAAGCAGGGAACTTGTTGTCTGGCAGGAAAATCGGTCCTTGAGGCTTGTACTGGTGAATTAAACCATCTAGGACTGATTTGACCGTATTGGTCAATGTGTTCACCAGGATCCCCGATTGGTTAACTAGCGCAGAATGAACCGCGGAGTCGATGCGGTCCTATAGCGTCGGCGCGGTGCTGTCTTCGGTCTTGACAGCGTGGTCATGTGCTGCCGCCGACTTGCTAGCTCCATCTCCAGGGCTCGGCATTATCACCTTAGACTTTTGGATAAGGGTGCCTTGCTGAGTCCTAGAGTACGTTTGCAGGTACATGTTCTGAAATTGCTCAACCAGCTTGTTCATCTCAGCTTTTTGCTCCTCATTGAGCTGGTCGGCGGTCACAGAGACGACGTTTTCCTCCGAGATCTCGTTCTGCTTCGACATCCTGCAGTGATCTTCTTGTTGTTGTGAAGCTTGCATTCTTGAAGTCCCACTGGGCGTGCCAAAAGCGTGTTGGCGTAGAATTTCGACCCGCCAGATGTCAAAACGGGTTCCACGTTTCCACGGTAGCCTGGGAGATCTGCTTAGCTCCAGTGCAGGTCCAATGGCTTGCCTAGGTGCGTTTAGGGCGTACCAGTTGATTTGATCTGCAATCAACAAGAATAAACAAGTAAACCATGTTAGTGAACGATGGCCGATCGGCCGATAGGCCGATGTCGCATCGTGAGGGCCTAGCCGATAGGGCAAAGCTGTATCGGCCCACTCGAGGTTATAACAAAATATGATTAATATATAGATCTATCCTCATTGGCCTTCATCAACATATTGATGTTAATTTAATGGCATCGGCCGATGAAAGATTGCTAAGATAAATACACTAGCTAATACTCTAGTGCAAACTTGTATAAACCTATCGATCGATATAAATATACTGATCACAGAGAGATCATAAGAATAGTCTATGACAAATATATTTATATCTACAAATCTACTCATACAAGTGGCAAATACATATAAAAACATAAAATAATCACATGCATTACATAAGACCGGTTGAAACCCCGGTGCTATCCTTAATTACGATCGAAAACAGGCTTTGAATTAGATCTCAAGAAACGACTAAGGTCGATAGCAATTCAGAGTGTAAATCGAGACTTAACACAAAGAAAATCAAGCTGTCGATCGCTTTTGGGGATGGTAGATGGATTAGATAATCTAGACAAACAAGCTAATTCAACCATTGTCGGCAATAAACCCTAAAACGAGTTAGTCGCTGGCGAGATTGAATTAGAAAGCCATATCAAGATTAGCCAAAACATGATAGATGATGATCACATCATTAGGGCTTAACGTGTCAAAAGCGACACGTTAGCCCCGACGATGTAAATCGTCGGGTACGAGTTCTTACCTCTGCTCTTGGGAAGCGAGAACTCGCCGGATGCTAACCTCTTGTGAGGGTTGACGATGCGCCGAAAGTAGATTGAAACAATATTGTTGTTGAATTGATTGAGAGAGTTTCTATGTACAAACTACCGGGATATTTATACCCGAGATTACAACATGGTCCATGTAGGACACGATCTTATCTCTAACTAACAAACAAGTCTTTGCGGCAGACTCTTGCCAAAGATTAGATCTAAATCTACTTAATTTACAAGATACAATTGCCCAAAACCGAGTCTTATCTCTATTTGGCAATCCCTTTGAGGCCTATCTTGAACCCAAACCAAACCCATACTAACTCTTGTTAACTTCCTGTCTGTATCGGCCGATAGCCGTATTGAATCCGAATCGACAGATACACCCTTTCTACTAGTGCTTCTCCCAGTCCGATTTGCTCATTGAGTCCGATACAAGACTTGGTCCGACTTCAACTTGGCCCCTCTTCTCTGCATCGGTTTTCTCTTTCCTCTCCGAGTAGATTATGAAAATCTGCTGTTAACAATTACGGTCCGCTTTGTGCCTTTTATTCTGTCCAAAATAGTGTTCTAATCCTTGCAATGGAATTGGATTTTCACCACTCAAGTGCATACACGTGCTGGCTTCGCTATCACTCAAATAGTTACGAAATGTTCTGAAAAATAATTGCAGCATTTATACAGTAAGCATCTATCATATATTCTTGCTGTATAAATGCTGCAATTATTTTTAATAACAGTTTGTAACTATTTGAGAGATAGGGAGGCAAGTACGTGTATGCACTTGAGTGGTGAAAATCTAAGTCCATTATAAGGATTAGAACACTGTTTTGGAGCAATATGGTGAGACTCTAACTGATGGATCAAATTAAATGGGCTACCATATACTGCAAAAATTAGTGAAACTTGATTCTTAAATGCTCTCTGTGATGGCTTAATTATTTCTTAGATACATAGTATATGCGTGTATATATGGATTCCATGTGCACTGCACTGTTGTGGTTTGGTCGATCGAAGCGAAGATACTGCATGTAGTTGCTAGCTCATGGCGCCGAGGCCGCCGCAGCAGTGACGTTGGGAGATGGTATGGTCGTCTTATGTTTAGCAGTGCTGGACATATTGGTGGTCGTCGTCCCAGTCCCAGTCCCAGTCTCAGAAAGATATTCCGGGAGGACAGCTTCCATCAGATCCAACAAGCTCCATATATAGTTGAACTTGGTGGCGAGGAGGGCCTCGCCCTCCGACGACGAGCCATCAGTGCATCCACTCTTGCAGAGCGGTGGTGGGTGGCCGCCATGGAACAAGATGGTGAGGTTCTGGTGGATGATGGGGGGCCTATCTTCCATGTAGGTGTATCCGCATTTCAGGATGTTGTAAACGTCATCGATGGTCTTGTTGCAGCTCAGGAGGCACTTGCCTGGAGGTGTTTTTGTCGTTATCACCTCGTCCCCTTTCCACTGTGGGATGAAGGTGGCGATGATCAGGGGGTCGGCAGCTGTGGTGGTGGCAATCATAGATTCCGCGAGCGACGTGGCCTCGTAGGTCTTGAACGAGCAGTAGTTGAATAGACAGTCGTACAACTCCTGGTTGTCCTGCGCCTTGGCAACGTTGTCCGGGAGTGTCGGGAACACCCTGAGGCACGATGCCACATCTGTCGTCTTGGAGCAGAACGCCTTGGGGTCATAGCTGCTGGTAACGCCGCTAATGGCAGCGGCGACGAGGAGGAAGAGGAGTGGCAGCAGCAGTGAGCGAGGCGATGCAAGAGAGGAGGAGCCGGCCATGCTTGGTAGGATGTGAATTGAGGGTAACATATGCACATGATGAGGATTTGATATATATACTCTCTTGCTCTTTCTCTTTCTCTCTCTATATGTAGGAAATTTTCTTGTCCCTGCATGCATCGCTGGCTGGTAATCTGGAGAGCTTCACAAGTGTCAGGTTCAGTTTGGTTATGAATACTCTCCATTCATTCTTGTACTTCTCTCTCTCTATTTTTTTTAATTTCTAGATTTTCATTTTAAGGTTCTCTAGGTGTGTTTGGACCCTCCATTCATCTTTGATCCCATAAGCCTAATATAAGTACAAGGCGTTTGAATAGAGTTGTGACCATTTTACTGCAAGAACAAAACTTCTTAGCCACTAGACGCGCTCACTATCTCTAAATAGAGATGTGACCAACGGCAACCCCGGCGGTCACATCAGGCGGAGTCGTTGCCACTCACCTCTCGGGTTTAGAAAAATACTCTCCAAAAAGCCAAAAATCAAAAGAATAGAAAACTATGACTAATGACTTGAACCCATGAGCTTCTAGATAATAGTTACCTTTATTAGCCAGTAGGTCTAAACTTTATGGCTAGAGGCTACTGCTTTTTTTAATTTGTATCTTTGTTCAAATCAGGAATTATTGGACCTAATCATTTTCTTTATACCACAATAGGAGTTATAGTAACAAGTCAGCTGTGTTGCTATGAAACTTATAGGTTGTTACTATTTAATCGTAGTAATGTCATCATAAAATTATAGTAACATGCCATATTTGCAAGACTTATATGTTGTTATTGTATGGTAGGTGGAGTGTTATTGCGTATTTTTCACAAGATGAATATTGCATCCATCTAGCGATTTGATCGAGATTAGGCATGATGATTCATTTTGGCCAGTTTTAATCAAGATGGTAGGTCGTCTGAAACCTCTATTATTATTCCTAGCCTATTCCTTAAGTGGGCCTTGCATTCGCTCTCAATTTTCCTGATCAAAGCACACACATGCAACCCTTATCCCTCCTGAGCCCTCAACACCCATCGGCCCATGTGAGTGCCTCCCTGCCTGAGTCTACGTGGCATGCTCCTCCTCTCATCGTGCGTGTTAAGTTTCCATTCCTCCTCTCATTCTGTCATGGAGCTCTTCTTTCGCTGGGTCCATGTGGGGCGCATATCACGTTTCTCTTTCCTTCCTCTCTTATCTATATCTATCGCTCTAATAAAAATTATAAACATATAGGTTAAATGCCTCATGTGTTATCCAATAGATACAAAATAGAGGTAACGCTAGATGTAACATTGTTGTTACTACACATTGTATACTGTGTTAATGCCTTTGAAAAAACACAACGTTGTTACTGCACGTCATGTACTATGTTACTTCCATGTGTGTGTATATATATATATACTTGTTACTACACGTTAACCCAGTGCTCATGCACGTTGTGGGTTCAAATTTTAGGTGCATAACTTATAAAGCTAGTAATTTAACCGTGCTAACTCTACGGCAACATAATATTTCTAGAGTAAATTTCATAATATTTTTAGATCAAAGTTGCACAATTTCATAATATTTTTAGATCAATATTTTTCAAAATATTGACCCTTCTTTTGATAGCTGGTGGTCTGCTTTCAGGAATGGGTTCTTCTACATATGCGTAGAATAAATGTTTCTCTGAAGCAAATAGTTGTTGATTGGTTACAACTTTTATAATTTTAATGCGGGCCTCATTTTCTTTTGACTTGTAAATAACTGTTTTCTATTCTATAAAATTATACTTCTGGGCAAATGCATGGTAGTTTTCTCCCTGTGGTAAGATCATTCAAGGATCCTATTTTTTGGGCATGGCCTGACGACCTTAAAGTGCCTTAAATTGAGGTTGAGACTGCAAGAGACCAAACGCCACCTCCTTTAGGTACAAATTCATTATTTTCTCTGTATCTGCAAGTTCCACTTTGCTAGAATACATGATTAATTATGCACGTGCGTACAAATATGTAATCCAAATGCACGCTGCACGCAATACAACAGTGAAAATCTTACCATATATAAGCGTGTGCATTAAATTTACGTCACATGGAACAAAGTAGAAACAACTACACATACATTTCAAACCCATGTGTCATGCAGTCGGAACAAAAAATCTCTATTGTACATATAGTTTGGGTGTAAGTTGTGCAGAGTGATAGAACATATCCTCGGCAAAATAGAAATCTGAAAGCTTCAACAAATGAGGTTGGCATCGCCTGTAGAGTGAATATATAACCTATTCTTGTCGAAGTGAAAACCTGAAACTTCCGTGAAAATAAAGCATACATATAATTAATCTTTTTTACTAACTCAACAGGGAAAAAAGGGCAAAAGCGATGGTACCTTTGTCGGTTTGTGCAATTCAATTTCTGAATTTAAATTTCAACACTTGTATGTTTAAATATTAAATTCAATATCTCTACTAAAAGAATCAGATATTCTCCTTTCCAGTCTATCAAGAAATGAAATGATAACTTCTAAGTTCTGTTCCCATTTGTTTGTAAAATTTCAGAAAGAAGAATAGTTCCAGTTTTATAAGATTAAATAAACAGGTATTGTAATATTTGTGAGTCTTGCAAGGAACAAAGAACCGGTACAATATTTCTGAACAAAAAATGTTAACTTGACACACCTAGTAGCAAGTAACAGCCTAATGCAGCTGACTGGAATATTTCATCATCGTCTCCAATTGCAGCCTACGTGGGTTCAAATGGAAAGTATGAGTAGAAAATGAAATTTTAGGATCGAACATCAAAAAATAAACCAATCAAAGAGGGGTGAATGGTTGGAACACTAAAAACCAAAACTTTTAGCGGACCTAAAAGTTACCCTCGAATCAAATGGAGATCTGTCTGAATGGTTGGTGCGCTGATTGGACCGCACAAAGTCCTCCGATTTGACCGCCTTTCGCGTCGCCATAGCCTATCGCCGTCGCCGGTCCAACTGACTTGGAGCCACTGGTCTGAATGGTGTGTTGCCGCCGATCTAATCGCCGTGCACTCACCGGTGTTACCGTCGTATCCGAGCAAACAAAAATCGAAGATCTCTCAAAAATAGATTGAACTTTATTGTTTCTATTCATGTTTACAAAATACAACGACAACACTCATCTCACAAATCTCAACTAAACTTGAAAGCCTAACATTTCTGTAAATTTAACTCACATAAAATAAATATCTACAGGCCTCTACACATCTACTATTTGTACCCATAGGTAGGCAGCCAAAAGCCATGAACCCAACTTAGGCTGCGTTCGACAGCTGGGATTGTTAACTCATCGATTCTTCTTATTCAGGCTACCGATACCGATCCTCCAACCATCAGTATCAGTGGGCTTCCGATCGAATATGCCCCTGTATAGGCTTCTTCCATCCTCAACGCTAGTGCTCCCCTGCCATCATCTCTACTCCGTGGAGTAATTCGAGAGCCGATTCAAAGTACAAAAGGCATCCACTTACAGTATAAGAAATGTCTTTAAAAATTTGTATATGGAATAAATGACATAACACACCAAATAACATATAAAAATCAGTAGTAAATTCATATTAATTCATTTTGAAATAAACTAAACTTCTGTAGAATTAGTAAAATGTGAATTTCAATTTGAGAAAATAAAACTTGACATCATCTGCAACAGAAACCACTTTAAAATTTGGTTTAGCAAAATAATTCCCATATGTATAATTTGACTTCCAAGATTTATAAGAAATTTATCTTAACATCAAAGTGGAGTAGGCCCAGTTCTGATAATTGATCAAACATATGATCTTAACCACTGAAAAGTAAAATAAAGTACTACTAATATAGAAAATGTTTCTAATCCTTAGGTGGTTAGACAAATATTAAATCACAAGGGATAAAATAGGCAATTTACGTAAGGTGCACTTTAACCTCAAATAAGCCATTATGAAACTTGGTTAGACCAGAAAGGCTATAACATCATTCGTGTTAACCAAAGTTTAAAACACTTGGCTCATATAATATTTCTTAAGTTGGTATAACCAAATACTAATATAAAACACATTACACTTTATAAAATAAGTAGAAAATTCATTCCAACCCCAAATGAAGTAATTCGAAATTTCTTAGGTTGATAATATCATGGATTTAGTTTCTATGAATTAAAATGTAGCATATACAGTGCTAGAATCATCTCTAAAATTCGGTATAGCTATTAAAGACTATAGTATATCACCTATCTTGTAAAATTCATAATAAAATTGTGCTAACTCTAAATATTGTGAAACCAATTTTGTTAAACTCCTGGGACCAAGCCCTCACTGCTGCAGCCCAACACTTCTCAAATGTTGGACCCAAAATGCACAAGAGTACTAATAGAGCTTAATTAGCCTATGTCTAGAATCGAACTTATAAAATTCATAACTCTCAAAATAGAAGTGATAAAATAGAAATTTCTTCACATAAATTCATTTTAAGACAGTACCAACCACTGTGAAGAATTAATGCATTTTAGAGCATTTTGGATTTTTCGCATTATTTGGATGTTTATTTGATTTGTACGTTATGATTATATAGATTGCGAATTCGTTGACGGTGAAGGAGTGGAATTGGTTGTCATATTCATATTAGGGACTTCTACAACTGAGGCAAGTGCCCTTTCCTTGAAACACATTGAATCCTATGTTTTATGGGCAAATGTTTTATTTATAACTTTGCATGCGCTATTTTGTAGAAAATTGTATTTTGTTGCGAAGATGGTAGTTATAACCCACTTGTTGCTTGAACCACCTTGATAAATTTCACTCATTGCTGATTGTAACCATAGGAATGATTGGAGTACATTGGTTAATAAGTTGAGAAAGATGAGGAAAGAACACAGCCTTATACAAGAAGTCTTCATCCCCAAGAAAACCATCTCGAACAAGAAACAAACTTTACAAACTCCAATTATACCAAATTTGGACTCCTTCCATATTCGACTTCGTATCCCATACACACATAATCTCTCTATCATATACCGCATGGGATCTTCACCAACCACGTGCATTGTTTTTTAGCCTAAGCATCCCGCATGATATTCTGATTGTCCAGACATCATCTTCTCCCAAGTTGACTCCTGATCCATCACCGACAACACTCTTCCGAGGCATCAAGACACACCTACACATGAATCAAAGAAGAAACCATATCCGAGCACAGGTTCTTTCCCAACTTGACTTAACATTAGCACACAACACCTGATGATACCAAATATTGGTTTGACACTTTCTACCACGGCTTCCCCAAGGACACCGGAAATTGGTACGTGTATGAAGACATCGATACCTTTGAACTTTCTTCCAGCTTCAATCCCAACATGATCAACTCCGATGAAGATGTTAGGGCGATCTTTGTATCGGCCATTTCTCCTTGCCTTCTTCTGACCGGGATATCAACCAGACGCACCTCTCGTGTTTCATATGAATTTTATCATCCTTCATTTGGGCTTTGGTCAAATTCCAATCGGCCTTTACTTCATCAATAGATCCAAACCAGAGGCCCATTATCAAGCGCCCTTGCATTTGATTGTCTAAATATTATGTAAGAACACCCCAGGCTAAATATTATGTAAGTTCTTTGAAGTGTTAGCACAGAATGTTTAGTTGGATGGGGTCTAATAATAATCGAGTAAAACACTAACCATCCAACCTCATCGCTTCCCTATCAAGTCAAATAACATACATAGTATAAAACCTGAAGCGCCGAGTAGAGGGCATAGGGGATATTGCTGGGACTTTAGCATGCCAGTCAACTTCAGCCTGAGACATGCCCGTCAAACTACACGAAGATGGCGACCAGATGTGTTACACATCTCAGGAAACTTGACAAAATTTGCTAAAGCTCTACGACATCCCAAATGCTCAATACTCATACCGATATAGAACTAGATCCCAGGAAAAGCTCTAGTTCCACACTTTCATCTAAGCGATGAAAATCAGAATAATAAGGAGTAAACACAAATAACTTTACTCTACATTTATATTTGCATAGATAGGCCAAACGGCCATATTATTACTGATCCGGGGAAACTTGGCTACCCGAAACCACAAGCAGCCGACTAGGAGATAACCTTTTTGGATCTAGTCCTAGAAGAAACAACGATTTTCCCGAATCACTCAGAAGACTAAACATACATCCTGCAAAATGGATATTCCAGTATAACAAGAGTCAATACATTAAACGAGTTATTGTACCGGCAAGCATAAGACAATCCTAACATACTACATGCAAGGCATATAATCAAAGAATGGCTATATATGTAACTCAATTTTAGCGTAAAGCAAGTTTTGGTTCACAATTCTTTTCAAAAGAGTTGATGATTCAATTAATAAAGCATTAACATAGTTGAATCATAATATTTAATATATCTACATCTTGAACATACTCTTGTTACCCATACCGGCAACAAGTCATAAACTCAACATAATAATACACTTATTTGCCCACCCGGCATCAAGTCTCCCAATCATCATCAACATAACAAAATTATCATAACTCAACCCAAGTTACCATTTCAAATCCATAGTTCATAAAACATCATTTGAAAACATAAAACAAAATTAAAGTCTATACTCATGACACTTCACCAAGTCGCTCATGACCATGAGCACGGCTAATCGATTAGTTTTAGACTCTGCAGAGTTTGTACAGCTTTACCCACATGATATGAGCACTCTAGTTTGGTTTGTGTTTGCAAGACACTAACACATTCTTCATGATGAATGTGATCTAGAGGTCATAATGTAGCCTTTACATTACTTAACGCCTAACCTTGCACCAGCGACGGCAAGTGTGAATCCGTCCAGGGAATGACCCAGAACCGTTAGGAGGCGGGCCCACGCCTTAACCTAACGCCGTGGCAGCGAACACATTTGTTCCCCCACGAGACGCTTAACCGTTGAATTGGATAGACTTAGACGCCCATGCTGTGAAGGGGACTACCCATCCCCTCACAGAACACACACAGCTAGTCTTGTTGCTAACATTATAATCAACTCACACATGGGTAGTTCCTATGAATCATCGCTCAGACTAATTCATTCTATTCCGGCCTACCAATATGCAAGGTTAGACTTTAAGTAACTTAATTACCTAGGCTACCCCATAATAGCACATATGGATGTACGGTATACTTAAGTTGGTGACACGAAGTTCAGTCCTTAATTAACTTGGGCGAACACTCCCCCTATCGACATACAACTACCACCATATGCACACCACTTGTCGCCCAAGTCTAAAATTATTTTACTCACAATTTAGTTCGCAAATACTTAACATTTACATTTTAAATCCAGCCTTAACCAATTAGTCAAAATCCCATCCATAAATTCATAAAAGTGAGTATTTTGCTTAAATTTAAGAATAGCTAAGCAAATGGCATATATAAATGCATATAGAGACTTCATTGAGCATTTGTCAAATAACCAAATTCATCCTACGGTTACAAATGAAAGGTAACAACATATCAAGGTAGATTATGCAGCAATAAGGTCATAGCTACCATTTACTAAGTTTCAAATATCATTTTAAATCAAATAGATATGCAGTTTCGCAAACAAACGCTTTTCATCTCCCAAAACATGGGTTTCAATGTGATCAAAGGAGAGGGGAGGTATAACTTGCCTTGATCTAGAACAATGTGATTAGCACCTAAATCACTCTTTCACCGTTGATGCGAATTATCTATACAAATGACACGATATGCATATAAATACCAAATTATGCGAAAAATACAAAATGCTCTAAAATGCATGATTTGTGCACAGTGGATAGGTTCTGACCTAAGATGGATTTAGGTGAAAGAATTCCTACTTTATCTCTTTTTATTTATGAGTTATGAATTTTCTAAGTTTGCATTGATATATAGTAGTAGTTACTAATGTATAGTTGTGAATCATTTTTAATATATGATTTTGATTAAATTGACCTTACTGGAATGTGGGGGATTGTTTTCTAAGATTAACACAATTGGTTTCATAATTTTTAAAGCTAATATGAATTTTCTATAAATTTTGGAAATTAACTTGCATTTGTGGTGGTCATTTTACAATATAAATTAGTAGCACTATTTCTGTTACAGAAAGTATGAAATATTATATTTTTAAAACAAAGTTCATACTTTTGTGATTCTACAGAAATTTGTTTCACTCCAATTGGAGTAACAATGAATTTTCTACAAATTCTACAATCTCTATGTTAGCTATTTCTTATTTGTAATTTTAGAAATAAATATCATACTGTGAGCAGAAGATTTTATTCTACAATATTAAAGTCCACAATTTTATAAACCTACTGGAGTTGGTTTCACGTCAAAATGTGCTATATTTGATTTTATATGAATTTCACAAATTTGAGCAAATTTTCAGTTGAAAAGATATTGATCTAACCTTTTTCTATTTTATTTTCCAAAATACAATTCATTGGGTCCACAGGTCAGCCTTTGTCAATATGCAGAAAAGCCCCTAGGTTTTCCAGGAATCAAACCGAGCTCCTTAAGCACGTGCTATAACCATTTCCATTAAGAGTCCTCGAGGTTTTCAGTTATTACTAATAAGTCCATGGTCCCATCTGTCAGTCTAGGGATCTTTACAAATTGAACCTTGCGAGTTTTAAACCTTTACTAAGCCGAGTCCTTAGCGCTAATTATGTGGGGTCCACTCGTCAGCGGCTCGATGGCTGAGGAGGCAGGACAGCGACGCGTGGCGAACTTCTTGCCGGCGGCAACGGCGAACGGTGGCCGATCTCGGCGGGCAACTAAAAGAGAAAACGTAGAGGACATCAAGACAAAGCCGTCGGTGGTCTTCTCGCAAGCCGTGGTGGTTGGAATCGACGGCGACGATGGCGCAGGCGGCGATGGCTCTCGGCATGCATGTGCATGTCGAGCTACGGCTCAATCCCTTGTAAGTGGATGCATGCATGCGCGTCTAAGAGGTTCCAGGAGGCTTACCAAACGGCGTGCGAGGTTCGGCGAAGCCCGAACAGCGATGGCGATGGAGAAGGAGCTCCGGCGGCGGTAGTAAATGGCAACTTCACGGCGACAGCGACTTTCAGCCTTTAACCTGCTAGGAAGAGAAGGGGGACAGCTCAAGGACCACCTGGAGATGCTCCACGAGTGAGGAATCGCTCTGGTGCTCACCGGAGAAGAAGTATTTGAGTATGGATGCCGGCGGCCGGATTTGGGGAAGAAACAGCCGATCTCTGAGTTCACGGCCTCATAGTTCAATTCCCTCGGTCGGCAGCTTCCTGGGATCGAGATGAAGACGGTGGCGCGACGGTTGGTCCTGATCTGGTCGGAGTTGGCCGGGCGACAATGATGCTGTAGCGGCGGCGCTCTGGAGCTTCTGGGACCGCGGCGGCGTTCTGGCGAGTTGACTGCAAGACACGAGGCAAGGTTAGAGGGGATGGGATCGGTATCGTGTGAAGGTGACAGAACACAGGAGGAGAGGAGACAACCGTGGCTCGATAGCAGCGGCCATGATTGTCATCTCCACGGCCGGCAGTGAAGAAATGGCGATGAAGAAAGCTGGGCTTCCTTTCTCTCGGTTGGATCAGCACAGGGATCGAGAGATTGGTCATGCGACGTGGCTGGGGCAGAATATGGGCGAACTCGGCGGCTGACACGTCCTGGCCACGCGTCGAGCACGCCGGCGCCGCTCTTCCCTCTCGCTCTCTATCTCTGTCTCTTGAGCAGTGGAGTGAGGGTGCACAGGGGTGGAGCTACCTCATGTCACTGCCATGTGGGCCCAGGGTTGATGCAAACACAGGCAAGGTGAAGGACGTGGGTAGAGTTTCTGGTAAACAACTGTTCAAACGATTTTCAAAGGATTTTTCATATTTATTTCTTCCTCCCAAATTTATACTCCCATAACTTATTTTCTATGCATGATAAATTAATGTGGATTTTTATGGTGGTAGATAAAAATACCTAGATTCCATTTTCTTTCGTCCCACACAAAAATAATCTACATTTTAATCTCAGTAAAATAGAGAAATTTAGTTCAGGAGAAATTGATTTGAATTTTTGGAAGGTCAAAATCTATGAAATAATATCTGGAAAAATTATATTAATTCATTATAAATATATTAGTATTTGAATAAATTATATCCCCTATACATTTTTATGTGATAAAATATACATATGAGGGGTGTATCCGTTCTGCCGATTAGGGTTTAGAAATAATTATAGTTTGACTGGGTGGACCAAATTATTTGGGGTACCAAATGTACTTATTAAATTATACAAAAATTTCAGTGAGATGTATATATTGAATAGTATCTACATGAATTTTCCCATGATTTTAGATTGCACCAATTATTTTTAAATATTCAATGAGTGCATCTACCTTAAAGTATTCTTATTTTAAATACATATTTAAATGGTTGTAAAATTATATTTTGGTTTGTATTTAACCAGAGATGATGTTGTTAGGCTTTACTTTCATTTCACCATGTTCAAACTCACAAATTCCCTAGGTACTAGTGTGTATATATTTGAGTTGAACTAATAACACCTAAGGTGGTGGTAATTAGTATAATGCTTTTATTATTTATATAAATATAAATTAACAGGGATTCATACTTGTGTTGCTAAAAATGTTTTACAAAACAAATTAATTTGAGAAGGAAGAAATTTTAGATCATTTGCAACTCAATACATAACCACTAGCTAGTTTAAACCTTACCTAGGTTATATATTTGGAAAAATTTTCGTCATTAACTCGAAAACATATTTTATTTTAGATCATTTTGAATTTTTGGTATGTTATAGATCTATCCCCCTTAAAATAAATCTCATCCCAGAGATTTGGGTTGGGTTGTGAATGAAAAAGATGATCAGGGTTAGGTTGATCTCCTAATAATGATACAACATTATCAGTTTTTTGGTTATTGAGAAAATCTTTTTAAACATACCAGATTTTACATTTTCAACCAAAAAGTTTTTCCTTGAAAAGGTCATTAGTCGGACATTCCTTTAACTACAGGAATGAGTTTATAAAAACCTTTTAAGTTGTATTATCGACTTGCTGTAGTCAAGGTAATAAGAACCTTTGTTCGGGTAAGGAAGGAGCGGTGTTTATTCAGTCATGGCGAGTATGGTTTATGGAAAATTACAACATATGGGTAGTACGTCTCCAGAGGTACTTAATATATCGGGGTCGTAGCAAGGTACAATTTTACAAGATTATGGTTGCAATCCAATATTGTCGAACTCACATTTGGTCTAAGGTTTTATTTAATTTGGTAGATGAAGGTAAAATTAAGCTATGGGGCAATTGCACAAATTAAAAGGACATTGTTGGATACTGCTAGTATGTTAAGGCCATGGCTAGGTACAAAACTTTAAACATTACGGTCATGACCTCGCGTTGCTGAGCTCATTTTTGGTACATGAAAAATTTCTGGACAGCAAGCACTGTCATTAGGAAAATAAGGATAAACGGGTCCCTAAGGTATATATTCGTATGCTTTTACTTGCCCCATATAGTTATCTTGTTAACTCATTGATTCTTCTTATTCAGGCTACCGATACCGATCCTCCAACCATCAGTATCAGTGGGCTTCTGATCGAATATGCCCCTGTATAGGTGTCACGCCCAGAAATTCGCTAACCCGAATTCCAAGCAGAATGTGTATTGAAATCCCTGTCTAGGACCAGCCAGGGTACACAAACGACAAAGTTGCGATACATATCCACGTCTTACAAACACCATAGAAAACTCTTACAAAAATGCAGAGGAAAAAGAAATATACAAGCTATTCTAGTAGACTAAACACTCGCAACGTGGCAACTCCATTCCACAGGCATCCTTGACGACAGCCACAAGCCTACTCTTCTGAAAAGTCTTCATTTGATACATACTCCAACTCTGATGTGGGGGGAAAAATAAAGCAAGACTGAGTACTACCCACTGTACTCAACAAGTCATACCGGAAAGGGAATAATGATGCAAGTAATAACAGGGAGGGCTAAAGAGGTTATTTGCATATAATACGCATTTAAAGACAATAGTTGAATACAGTAAAAACAATTGAGTTAATTAATCAACATTGAACCATCACTATCCAACGCTACACCATGTTGCAACAGGCCTAAACCACCATCTGAACTACACTAGTTCCATTAAGTCAGGTTATTAGAAAGTGTAACTAATCACGGTGAATCTGGTTGATTGCCCATAACCACGAGCATGCCTATTCGAATAGTTTTACTCTGATCAGAGGTGTACAATTGTACCCACAAGACACAGTCCCACAACACGTTACCGTGTGCCAACATACCATCACGGTACACCGGAAAGGAGCTGTGACAGGACCCTTCGCACAACCCTTCCTCACCAAGCGCACCACACCTCAGGTTTCGCCCCCACCTTTACACCAAGGTAGGCAACCCCCTCTCGTGCCTAGGTGAATCTGGTAGCCGATCAACGGGTAAAGCCCCCGCCGACCCAACTCCATCACGCCCACCCTCGCCTGGGTATGTTGGGTAGGAAAAAGTCATACTACAAATCCAACCATTACCCACGCTGGCTTGTGGAAAGTACGATAATTCTTCCAGGGTTTCCCGCAAACCGGTCCTTAATTGTCATGAGCACGACCATCAAAACCATGTGCTCACAACCCACCATTATTCAATATTTTAGTTGAAACAATTATTTAAACATTCACGATTAACCATCGTGAACTAACATGAAATAACCATCATTAAGTAATAATGAGGCTTTAGTTATCCCATTTGTGAACTAATGTTTCTAAGCAGGGCAAAGCATGTTCTATTCCAGCGACTACTCAACTTATTTCCCAGGCTATCAAAGGAATACGATAGTTGAAACATATAGCTGAGTACAATAGGTAACTAAACCTATAAATGATACTATAAAACAATGCAATATTTATAGAAAAATAAGATATTTCACAATTTAGGTACAATATGTTCAAATGAATAAGTATGACTTGCCTTGCCCCTGCACTGGGTCGACCTCGGTAACAACTTCGAAGTAAACCGGAGAGTCGGAATTACCGGAATCTAAGCGACAAACAAAGCACACAAGCAAACAGACTATAAGTCTACCGAAACAGAGAACAAAACCATTTTTAATGGATTCTAGACAGTTTTATAAATTTTCTACAACTTGAATGGACTTAAACGGAGTTCGGATGAATTAGTTATGAATTTTAGAAGATTAACTGTGGTTTTACTATAAACTGAAAAGTACTTATTCAATTATTGTGCAATAAACCCTAGGGCTGACGTCACTGACGCCAAGGCTGACGTCATGCTGACGTCAGCGGGCGGCGACGGCTCCAACCGGTGGGCCCCACCTGTCGGTGGCACGGGGATCCTGGTCCACGGTGGACCGAGTCCACCGTGGAGCCGGCGGCGACGGCGCACCACGTGGCGCACATGTGGCGCCGACGCTGCAGCCACGCGGCGGCCACACGGCGGGGCGGCACGGTGATGCAGCGGCCACGCGGCGTGCGTGGGGTAGCAGCGGCGCGGCCGCGGCTGCAGAGCTGCGGCCAAGCGACGAGGGCAGCGCGTGCGGCGGCTTGGGCCGGGAGAAGGGAGAGAGAAAAGGGGCGGCGGCGCTCATCGGCAAGGCGAAGGGGACGACGGCGGCGACGGCACTAGGGCTCGAGAGGGGCGGCGGCGCTTGGGGAAACGGGAGAGGAGATCACGGGGAGCAAAAGATATGTAGGGCTGGGGCTAGGGCTTGGCCGGTGCGGGCGAAAACCCCGCCGGAAAACGCGGCGGGACGGGCGCGGCGGCCGGCCGAGTCAGAGACGACTCGGGCGCCAGCCCCACCGGTCAGCGGCCGAGCGGGCGAGGGAGGCGGCGCGGACTTCCGGGCGGCTTGGGCCGCAGCCTTGGTGTCACGCCCGAAAATTCTCTACCAGAATTTCCATGACTGAATGTGTATTAAATCCCCTGTCCAGGACCAGCCAAGGTACACAAACGATAAAGTTGACATACAGTTCCACGTCTTACAAACAGAGTAAAAGTCTTACAGAAATGCAGCGGAAAAACGAAAAGACCAACTAAACTAGAACGGGACTCTTACAGCGGGCTGGCACCATTCCACAAGCATCCTTGACGGCGGACGAAGCCTACTCCTCTAATGGTGTGGGGAAAAATTAAGCAAGGCTGAGTACTACCGACTGTACTCAACAAGTCATACCGGAAAAGGGAGGTATGATGCAGGGTATTCCAAAGGCAGGCAAGGGTTTAATTGCATAAAGTAAGCATTTTAAAACAGTAGTTGAAAGCAGTAGAAAAACATTGAATAAATTGATCAATATTAACCATCACCGTCCAACATTACCCCACGTTGCGACAGGCCCAAACCATCCACCTGAACTAAACCTGTTCCGGTAATTCCAGTTATTAAGAAAGTGGGACTAATCACGGTGAATCTAGTTGATCGCCCATAACCGCGGGCATGGCTATTTGAATAGTTCTACTCTGATCAGAGGTGTACATCTGTACCCACAAGACACAACCCCCGACACGTTTCCATGTGCCAGTATACCACCACGGTACCCCGGAAAGCGACTGTGACAGGACCCTTCGCATAACCCCCTCTAACCAATCATACCACCTCAGGTTTCGCCCCCACCCCTCAAAAGGCAGTGGGCAGCCCCCCTCGTGGCTTGGTGAATCTGGCAGCTGCATAGACCGTCGCAGGGCCCATCCAAACTCCATCACGCTCACCCTAGCTAGTGTATGTCAGCTAGAGGAAAGCTACACTACAAGTCCAGCCGTTGCCCACGCTGGCTTGTGGTACGCACAGTATTTCTTCCAGGGTTTCCCGCGAACCGGTCCTTAATTGCCATGGGTGCTTCCATCAAAACCATGCACCCACAGCCCACCATTAAGATATTTTAATTAAATATTATTACCATGGTGGCTCCTACACCAAAGTGTCACCATAGGGACTACATTAATTAGTTATTTAGCTTGATCCCCTTTAGTGAGCTAAGTTAGCTAAGCATGGCTAAGCACTCCTAAAATCAGCAAGCAATGAATTAATTACCCAAGCTATCAAAGGTACACGATAATCAATATAATGGGCTGAGTACAATAGGTATAAACCCACATGAAATGACATTGCGAAATAATGCAGTGTTTACGGAAAAATAAGGCATTTGTAAATATAGGTACAATATGATCAATGTGAAACATGACTTGCCTTGCTCTTGAGCTGAAGCAACTTCTGCGACGATCTCAAAATAAACGGGAGCATCGGAATTGCTGGAATCTACACGACAAACGAAGCAAACAACAATACATGCTATAAGTCTACTGAAACAAAGCACAAAAGTATTTTTAATGGATTCTCTACATTTTTATGAATTTAATGAAATTTGAATGGACTTAAACGGAGCTCGGATGAATTAGTTATGAATTTTTTAAGTTATTTGTGTTTTTGCTATAGAAAGAAAAACCTTAATTAATTTATTGTGCAATTAATCCCAGGGCTGGTGTCATCAAGGGGCAGGGTGGCACCGGCCAGCGGGCCCCGCATGTCAGCGGCACAGCTGCGCAGGTCCACGGTGGACTAGGTCCACGGGACGGGCGGGCGGAGCTGTGCCACGCGGCAAACACGTGGCGTCGACACGGTAGCCACAGGGCAGCCACGTGGGCGGCCACGCGGGACGGGAGGGGAACGGCTAGGATCGGCCCGAGTGGCCGATCCAACGGCTCACATGCGCGGGCACTGGGGCAGCACGGCCCCGAGCTCTGATATGCACACGCCATCGTTAACTCAAGAAGCACCCACACAAGTGTACAAAGGGCCAATTACACGCAACCGAGCAAAGCAACTTCAACAAGAGGTGCACGCTTTCCTCTCTGATTTTCATTCTAATATTAATGAGAATTATATACTGCCTAAATCGTGTACTCTAATGCTACTTAGGTTTACACAAGAGGAGACACCATTCGGCTACAAGAAGGACGCAAAGGCGCAATGCACCATGGACACGAAGGTTGTTGTCCAAGAAAAGAAGCGTGACAAGTCCAGAACCAGCCGTGCACCGCAGAAGCACCAAATCTTCGTGCAAAACTGTACCATCTCAAGAGGAGATGTGGGCCATGGTATACATGGTTGGAAAGCACGTCAAGTCTAGTTTCCAACGCAACAAACGGAACGTCTTCTGGCCTTCTGTGCAGTCTTCGGTAAAGTGGTCATAACTTTCTCCTCGGAACTCCAAAAGACGTTCCGTTTGTTGCATTGGAAACTAGACTTGATGTGCTTTCCAACCATGTATACCATGGCCCACATCTCCTCTTGAGATGGTACAGTTTTGCACGAAGATTTGGTGCTTCTGCGGTGCACGGCTGGTTCTGGACTTGTCACGCTTCTTTTCTTGGACAACAACCTTCGTGTCCATGGTGCGTTGCGCCTTTGCGTCCTTCTTGTAGCCGAATGGTGTCTCCTCTTGTGTAAACCTAAGTAGCATTAGAGTACACGATTTAGGCAGTATATAATTCTCATTAATATTAGAATGAAACTCAGAGAGGAAAGCGTGCACCTCTTGTTGAAGTTGCTTTGCTCGGTTGCGTGTAATTGGCCCTTTGTACACTTGTGTGGGTGCTTCTTGAGTTAACGATGGCGTGTGCATATCATCCTCCCCCTCTGAAAAGGAGTCGTCCTCGACTCTTCTTCCATCCCAATGTAAGGGGACAGATCAGCGATGTTAAAGCTTGTACTCACGCCATAAGTACTTGGGAGATCAATTTCATATGCATTGTCATTAATCTTGCGAAGCACTTTGAATGGTCCATCAGCTCGGGGCTGCAACTTGCTCTTGCGTTGTTCTGGGAAGCGATCCTTGCGCAGATGTACCCACACCAAGTCTCCGGGTTCGAACAACATCTTCTTGCGTCCTTTGTTGGCATTCTTCTCGTACTGCTTGGTCATCTTCTCAATGTTCGGTCTTGCTCGATCATGAAGGTTCTTGACAAACTCAGCTCGCTTGCTTGCATCAAAGTTCACTCGTTCCTGCATAGGCAAAGGCAAAAGATCGATGGGAGCAGTAGGTTTGAAACCATAGACAATTTCAAATGGACAAAATTTTGTGGTCGAGTGTACCGCCCTGTTGTATGCAAATTCCACATGAGGCAAGCTTTCTTCCCACAATTTCAGATTCTTCTTTAGGACAGCTCGCAGCAAGGTTGAGAGTGTGCGGTTCACAACTTCAGTTTGCCCATCAGTTTGAGGATGACATGTTGTAGAGAACAACAATCTCGTTCCAAGTTTGCCCCACAAAGTCTTCCAAAAGTAGCTCAAAAACTTGGTGTCACGATCAGACACGATGGTACGTGGCATTCCATGTAGACGCACAATTTCCCTGAAAAACAATTCAGCAATGTGTGAAGCATCGTTGCTCTTATGACAGGGAATGAAGTGTGTCATTTTACTAAAATGATAAACCACAACAAAGATTGAATCCCTCCCCCTCTTGGTTCGAGGTAAACCAAGAACAAAATCCATAGAGATGTCTTCCCATGGAGCATTAGGGATAGGTAGAGGAGTATATAAACCATGAGGGTTCAAGCGTGACTTAGCTTTGTGGCAGGTTATGCAGCGAAGAACATGCCTCTCCACATCTCTTCTCATCTTTGGCCAAAAGAAGTGATCAGCGAGTACTTGCTCTGTTTTCTTGGCACCAAAATGTCCCATAAGTCCTCCTGCATGAGCTTCCTGTACAAGCAAAATACGCACAGAACAATCTGGAATGCAAAGTTTATTAGCTCGAAATAAGAATCCATCATGCAAATGAAAATTTTCCCATCCCTTGCCATCACAACACTTGGAAAATGGTTCAGCAAAATACGGATGAACAGCATATAAATCTTTTATACTTTCTAACCCAAGAATTTTAGCATCAAGTTGTGAGAGCAAAGTATGACGTCGGGACAAAGCATCAGCTACAACATTATCCTTCCCTTTCTTGTACTTCACAATGTAAGGAAAAGACTCAATGAATTCACTCCATTTTGCATGTCTTCGATTCAATTTTAGTTGACTTTTAAGATGTTTTAAAGATTCATGGTCTGAATGTATCACAAATTCTTTAGGCAAAAGGTAATGTTGCCATGTTTCCAAACTCCTAACAAGAGCATATAATTCTTTGTCATAAACTGAATAATTCAGAGTTGGACCACTTAGCTTTTCACTAAAGTATGCAATAGGCCTTCCTTCTTGCATGAGCACGCCACCAATTCCTATACCACTTGCATCACATTCAATTTGAAAGGTCTTACCAAAATCTGGGAGTGCAAGGAGTGGAGCTGTGGTCAACTTCTTTTTCAACTCTTCAAACGCCTTGTCTTGTGCTTCACCCCAATGGAAGGGTACTTCCTTCTTTGTCAACTCATTGATTGGAGCAGCAATGGTGCTGAAATCTTTCACAAATCGCCGATAGAAACCAGCAAGACCGAGGAAGCTTCGCACTTGACTCACATTTTGTGGGGTCTGCCATTCACGAACAGCCTTGATCTTCTCCTCATCAACCTCCACACCATCACCTGAAACAACAAAGCCAAGAAACACTACCTTGTCGGTGCAAAAGGTGCACTTGGCAAGGTTAGCATACAAGCATTCCTTCCTCAAAGCAGCAAGCACACATTTTATATGTTCAATATGTTCATCAAGAGACTTGCTGTAAATCAAGATGTCATCAAAGTAGACAACAACAAATTTGCCAATGAAAGATCGAAGCACATGATTCATCAATCTCATAAAGGTGCTAGGTGCATTGGTCAAACCGAAAGGCATTACCAACCATTCATACAGCCCAAACTTGGTTTTGAAGGCTGTTTTCCATTCATCTCCTTCTCTCATGCGAATTTGGTGATAGCCACTTCTCAAGTCAATTTTAGTAAAAATAGTAGCACCACTAAGTTCATCAAGCATGTCATCAAGTCTAGGTATGGGATGCCTATACCTAATGGTGATGTTATTAATGGCTCGACAATCAACACACATTCTCCAAGAACCATCTTTCTTTGGAACTAAAAGAACAGGAACAGCACAAGGTGAGAGACTTTCCTTTACATAACCTTTGTTGATGAGCTCTTGTACTTGGCGCTGAATTTCTTTCGTCTCTTCGGGGTTCGTTCGGTATGGTGCACGATTGGGAAGTGGAGCACCAGGAACAAGATCAATTTGATGCTCTATTCCTCTCTTTGGTGGCAGTCCTGGTGGTACTTCCTCTGGAAACACATCTTCATATTCCTGTAACACATCAAAAACATCACTAGGCAAAGTAGAGGGTAAGTCGTTAGTGGAAAGAAAATTGTCCTTGTACAGAAGTACAAAGAACATAGCATTGGGTTCACTCAATTCTTTTAAATCCCCCTTCCTAGCCATCATAACTAATCCCTCTTTTCCCGTTGGCTTGGTTCTTTGCGGCTGTGGAGTTTTATTTGGCTTTGGACACTCTTCCTCACTATGTTTGTGGCTCACTCGTAATTGGTTCTCGCTCTCTCGCTGTCTTCTTTTTAGTTCATCTTTAAAAATCTCCTCCGGTGTCAAAGGAAGCAATGAGATTCGCTCTCCTTTGTATATGAATGATATCTTGTTGGTTCTTCCAAGAATCTGAACATCACGATCGTATAACCATGGTCTCCCTAGCAGCAGTTGGCATGCTTGCATAGGCACCACGTCACATTCCACAACATCATTATACTTCCCAATAGAGAACGGAACTGTCACCATATGGTTCACACGCAGCGCACCACAATCATTAAGCCACTGCATCTTATATGGATTAGGATGACGCCGTTGTTTCAGCCCCAATCTATCAACCAAGTCTTGACTTGCAATGTTGTTGCAGCTGCCACTATCAACAATAATTCTGCACAACTTGTCTTTGATCATGCCTCTTGTATGGAAAAGATTGTGCCGCTGCTCATTCTCTTCTTTTATAGCAGAAACATTCAGCACGCGAAGGGAAATAAAGCAATTATTATCACCCTCATCACGTTGTATCTCACTCTCAACACTTTCAGGCTCTTCATCATATCTTGGACCTTCATCCTCGGGATCACTTTCAGATTCCCAATCACCATTCTCATTCACAATCATGGTCCTCCTACTGGAACATTGGGCTGCTACATGCCCACGACCATGGCACTTGAAGCACACAATTTCTCTACTCCGTGTAGAGGATGCAGTAGCTGAAACACCATTTGGGGCTGCTGCACTTGCAGCAGGTCGCTGCTGATTTGCAGGAGATGATGCACTAGAAACCGCCATCTTCGAGGGAGCATTGGATGTAGAGGGCCTAGCTGAAGCTGCTTGGGATCGACCCCCAATAAAAGAAGTACTGGGCTGCTGCTTGCGCCATGGGGCTGCTATGGAAGAACTGCCATAAGATCTTCCACGTTTCTCTTGCTGAATTTTTCTCTCGGTGCGCTTAGCTTGATCAACAAGATCTTGCAAAGTATGATACGGAAACATCTCAACAAAATCAGAAATTTCTTCATTGAGACCACCCAAAAATCTTGCCATTTTAGACTCCGCATCTTCTCTAATTTCAGCCCGCACTAACAGCAGTTCCATCTCCTTATAATATTCATCAACCGACCTCTTTCCTTGCTTCAACGCTTGCAGCCTATTGCGAAGATCACGCTGAAAACTTGAGGGTACAAACCGCCTCCTCATCACTCTCTTCATCTCTTCCCAAGTGCTGATATAATCACGTCCCAACTCAACTTGATTCTCTTGGACTTGGTTCCACCAAGTGAGAGCATAGCCAGAGAACTCAACTGAAGCAAGATTCACACGCCTCTGATCAGAAAGATTATGCACTCTAAAAATTTGATCGCACTGCTCAGCCCATTCAAGATACGCATCAGCATCTTTCTTTCCAGTAAATTTTGGAATTCTCAACTTGACACGAGCAATATTATCCGGGTCATCTCTATTACGATGACCATAATGATGCTCTCTATCTCCATTTTCAGCACGCCGCCGATGATCCCGGCGCCGTCCAAACAGCCCATCGTTAGCAAAAGGATTTTCATTATCATCAAACCCTTCTTCTTCATCAAAGTCATCAAATTCTTCATCTTCAAAACGCACACGGTGGCCACGGCCACGCCCGTGAGCATGTCCTCCATTGCGGCCCGGATGACCAGCCCGCCTATCACCACCACGACCATCTCTGAAACGGTCATGATTGCCATGCCCTGCATCAGAATTCTCACCACCAGATTCCTCATGTTGATGTCGAGGAACCCTCCGCCCGTGTGCAGGCAAGCGCTCATCAAACATCCTACCCATGGCCTCCAACAGTGAGTCGGCCATGTGGCGCAACTCAGCCCGTGCAACAGGGGGCTCTTCTTCTCCACGACGACCACCATGAATGCTCGAATTAGAATCTGCCATGTTAGCTCTAAACAAAATATAGTGGAATAGGAAATGGTGGCGTGCTCATGCAAGAAGGAAGGCCTATTGCATACTTTAGTGAAAAGCTAAGTGGTCCAACTCTAAATTATTCAGTTTATGACAAAGAATTATATGCTCTTGTTAGGAGTTTGGAAACATGGCAACATTACCTTTTGCCTAAAGAATTTGTGATACATTCAGACCATGAATCTTTAAAACATCTTAAAAGTCAACTAAAATTGAATCGAAGACATGCAAAATGGAGTGAATTCATTGAGTCTTTTCCTTACATTGTGAAGTACAAGAAAGGGAAGGATAATGTTGTAGCTGATGCTTTGTCCCGACGTCATACTTTGCTCTCACAACTTGATGCTAAAATTCTTGGGTTAGAAAGTATAAAAGATTTATATGCTGTTGATCCGTATTTTGCTGAACCATTTTCCAAGTGTTGTGATGGCAAGGGATGGGAAAAATTTCATTTGCATGATGGATTCTTATTTCGAGCTAATAAACTTTGCATTCCAGATTGTTCTGTGCGTATTTTGCTTGTACAGGAAGCTCATGCAGGAGGACTTATGGGACATTTTGGTGCCAAGAAAACAGAGCAAGTACTCGCTGATCACTTCTTTTGGCCAAAGATGAGAAGAGATGTGGAGAGGCATGTTCTTCGCTGCATAACCTGCCACAAAGCTAAGTCACGCTTGAACCCTCATGGTTTATATACTCCTCTACCTATCCCTAATGCTCCATGGGAAGACATCTCTATGGATTTTGTTCTTGGTTTACCTCGAACCAAGAGGGGGAGGGATTCAATCTTTGTTGTGGTTGATCGTTTTAGTAAAATGGCACACTTCATTCCCTGTCATAAGAGCAACGATGCTTCACACATTGCTGAATTGTTTTTCAGGGAAATTGTGCGTCTACATGGAATGCCACGTACCATCGTGTCTGATCGTGACACCAAGTTTTTGAGCTACTTTTGGAAGACTTTGTGGGGTAAACTTGGAACGAGATTGCTGTTCTCTACAACATGTCATCCTCAAACTGATGGGCAAACTGAAGTTGTGAACCGCACACTCTCAACCTTGCTGCGAGCTGTCTTAAAGAAGAATCTGAAATTGTGGGAAGAAAGCTTGCCTCATGTGGAATTTGCATACAACAGGGTGGTACACTCGACCACAAAATTTTGTCCATTTGAAATTGTCTATGGTTTCAAACCTACTGCTCCCATCGATCTTTTGCCTTTGCCTATGCAGGAACGAGTGAACTTTGATGCAAGCAAGCGAGCTGAGTTTGTCAAGAACCTTCATGATCGAGCAAGAGCGAACATTGAGAAGATGACCAAGCAGTACGAGAAGAATGCCAACAAAGGACGCAAGAAGATGTTGTTCGAACCCGGAGACTTGGTGTGGGTACATCTGCGCAAGGATCGCTTCCCAGAACAACGCAAGAGCAAGTTGCAGCCCCGAGCTGATGGACCATTCAAAGTGCTTCGCAAGATTAATGACAATGCATATGAAATTGATCTCCCAAGTACTTATGGCGTGAGTACAAGCTTTAACGTCGCTGATCTGTCCCCTTACATTGGGATGGAAGAAGAGTCGAGGACGACTCCTTTTCAAGAGGGGGAGGATGATATGCACACGCCATCGTTAACTCAAGAAGCACCCACACAAGTGTACAAAGGGCCAATTACACGCAACCGAGCAAAGCAACTTCAACAAGAGGTGCACGCTTTTCTCTCTGAGTTTCATTCTAATATTAATGAGAATTATATACTGCCTAAATCGTGTACTCTAATGCTACTTAGGTTTACACAAGAGGAGACACCATTCGGCTACAAGAAGGACGCAAAGGCGCAACGCACCATGGACACGAAGGTTGTTGTCCAAGAAAAGAAGCGTGACAAGTCCAGAACCAGCCGTGCACCGCAGAAGCACCAAATCTTCGTGCAAAACTGTACCATCTCAAGAGGAGATGTGGGCCATGGTATACATGGTTGGAAAGCACGTCAAGTCTAGTTTCCAACGCAACAAACGGAACGTCTTTTGGAGTTCCGAGGAGAATGTTATGACCACTTTACCGAAGACTGCACAGAAGGCCAGAAGACGCGCGGAAATGGATTTCCACCTCGAGAATGCTCCAGCCAGTTGGCCTTCCACCTCCTCACGAGGCCCATTCGGTTTAGATCTATCTTAGAGACTTGTTACTACTATAAATATTCCCTCTATGCTCCTAAAAATCAACTTTTGATGATATGAAAACCTGATATGGTATATTGCAGTAGATCTGCGTGAGTGTATCCTCACACACCTTGTTCTTGCGAGTTCTACTTGGGCTTGTGAGAGATCTCTCTGAGGTCCCCTACTTTGTGCTCTACGGCTTCCGTTCGGCTACGCCGTATTGTGTGGATTAGTCTCCGGTTGTGGTTCTGCGATCGCTCAGAGATCGAATCGAGATCCTCAAGGTTTCGGTTCCTTTCTCCCAGTCCGCTTGGTCACATCCAACCTTGGCAGGTATAAAGCTTCATCCGGATCGTGGTTCTTCGATCATACGGAGATTGCATCGCCTTCTCCCTATCCGTCGGGTCGCATCCAACCTTTGCCAGGTATAAAGCTAGTTATCCCCGCTGTTCGCAGCAAGTTATCCTTTTGTTTGTGAACCTACTGTCGTGAAGATCGGGCCATCCTTGTGCCGGTTCAGATCGGTACTTATCAAGCTCGGCCAGGGCTCCCATGCCACACGCGGCGACTAGGCTCGGCCGGCGGCGGCGACCGGGAGGGAGGCGGCCGGAGGGAGGCAGCGCTCGCAGGCGAGGCGGGAGACGGCGCTCGCGGGCGCGCGCACGGGAAGGTGAGAGGGGAGAGAAAAAAGGGGAAGAGGAGAGCTCCACCGGAGGCAGAGAAGAAGGGAGGGGTGGCGGTGCTCCAGCGCGAAACCGGCGGCGCCAAGGCACGGCTGTGGAGCGAAGGTGGATGGCGAGCGCGGCGACGGGAGCAAGGCGGCGCTAGGATGGAGGGATGCACGGGAGCGGCGACGAAAAGAGGAAAAAGAGAGAGGAGGATGCGGGGAGTGTTTATATGGGCGCGGGGAGGAGAGATCGTGGCCGAGTGGGCACAGATTTCTCGCCGAAGTAGGGAGAGGAGAGAGGGAACGACTGGATTTCTAAATCCAAACTCCTCTCCTCTCGGATGCGGTGCGAGCGGGAGAAAAAGGGCGGCGGTTGCGGCGGAGTGGACGCGGGTGGGACGCGGCGTGGGTGCAGACGCGCGCGGAGCGCGCGGGGCGCGGGGAGGTGGGGATAACGGCGGCCGGGCGGTTGCTCCCCTCCGGTTCTGCCGGCCGGAGGAGGGAGACAACCCCGACAGGTCGGGCCCACCTGTCGGTGGCTCGGACCGGCGGGCGAGCGCGACGCTCGCAGGCNGAGGGAGGAGGGAGGCAGGCGCGCGAAAGGGGGGAGAGGCGGCCCCGTGGGCCGGCCCACCGGGAGGAGGACGCGCGCGCGTGTGGCGGCTAGGCGGATTGGGCCGACGGCCCGAAAGGAAAAAGAAGAGGAAAAGGAAAGGAAAAAGAAAAGAAGATTCCTGGGATTAATTAAATTCCGAATTTGATTTTAATTGATTTAAAATTATTTCTATGGCTCTGAAAATTCCACTAAAAATCCTGTTAATGTATTTTGACATGGGGAACTCAAGAAAAATTCCACCTTGTCATTTCCACTTCTTTAATGCATAAACAATTTCTCAGATAAATTACCAATTCGATTTTTACGATTTGGGAGAACTTCAGGGTGTGACACTTGGCCGGCCCAAGAAGGGAGGAGGGAGCGGCGGGACGGCGTGGCGGCTTGTGCTGGCCCGGGAGAGGAGGGAGGAAGTGGCGGGGCGGCTCGGGTGGCTTGGGCCGGCCCGGGAAGAAGAAGGATGTTAGGCCGATGGCCCAGAAGAGGAAAAAGAAAAAGAAAAAAAAGGGAAAAGAAATTTTCCAGGGATTTATTTATTGCGCTTGAGGTTTTTAATTGATTAAAATTATTTCTAGGGCTCTGAAAATTCCACTAAAAATCCTGTTAATGTATTTTAACATGGGGAACACAAGAAAAATCCCACCATACCATTTCCACTTGATTGAATATATTTTTAAATTAGAACTTTGCTCTAGGTTAAAAGGAAAATTTATTTGACGCGATTTATTTCACGAATTTTAACCTGGACAGCAAACTTTGGGGTGTGACAAACCTACCCCCCTTAAACGGAATCTCGACCCCGAGATTCGGCGAAGAGGTGCAGATGGGCGGCCTTCAACTCGTCTTCTCTTTCCCAAGTGGCTTCTTCCTCTGAATGGTGGCTCCACTGAACTCAACAAAACTTAATTACTTTACTCCTTGTCTTTCTTTCGCTGGTCTCGAGGATGCGGGTAGGTCTTTCCATGTAAGTCAAGTCCTCTTGAATCTCAATCTGATCCGGGTTTGCTTGCTCCTCGGGTACCCTTAAACATTTCTTTAGTTGCGACACATGGAAAACATCATGAATGCTGAGCATGTTGGGGGGTAGTTCAAGCCTGTAAGCAACTTCTCCTCGGCGCTCCAGAATTTTGTATGGCCCCACAAAGCGTGGTGCTAGTTTTCCCTTGGTTTGGAAATGATGCACACCTCGAAGTGGTGTGACCCGAAGGTACACATGGTCCCCAACTTCAAAGATGAGCTCTCTTTGGCGGTTGTCTGCATAGCTCTTCTGCCGAGACTGTGCGATCCTCAGTCTTTCCCGAACAGTTCTGACTTTCTCCTCTGTGTCGTTCAGGACTTTAGTCCCGAACAACTGGTGTTCTCCAGTTTGGTCCCAAAAAAGTGGAGTGCGGCACTTCCGGCCGTACAATGCTTCAAACGGTGCCATCTGCAAACTAGCCTGGTAACTATTGTTGTAGGAGAACTCGGCGTACGGCAAGCTTCTGTCCCAAGCCCCACCAAAATCAAGTGCGCAAGCTCTCAACATGTCTTCCAAGATCTGGTTGACTCTCTCGGTTTGACCATCCATTTGAGGGTGGTAAGCGGTACTGAAATTCAGACGAGTTCCCAACTCTTCTTGTAGTTTCTGCCAAAATCTCAAAGTAAACTAGCTTCCTCGGTCGGACACAATCTTCTTTGGCACCCCATGCAGACTCACGATCCTTGCCAAATAGAGTTCTGCCAATTTCTTTCCCGAGTAAGTGGTATGTATTGGGATAAAGTGAGCGACCTTGGTGAGTCGATCCACGATCACCCAAATGGAGTCGTGCCCTATTGATGTTCTTGGTAAACCCGTGATAAAATCCATTCCAATCTCTTCCCATTTCCATTCCGGAATCTGCAGAGGCTGTAGTAACCCCGCTGGTCTCTGATGCTCTACCTTCACTCACTGACATACATCACAGAGCGCGACGAATTCGGCGATTTCCCTTTTCATGCTAACCCACCAGAACTTCTCTTTGAGGTCTTGGTACATCTTGGTACTGCCAAGATGAATTGAGTATTGAGTCTGATGAGCTAGTGCAAGTATTAGGTCTTTTAGTTCCTTGTTCTCTAGAACACATATTCTTTCTCCCATCCAAATTGTCCCGTGTTCATCCTTGGCGAAGTCTCGTGCTTTGCCAACTCTCATATTCTTCTTGAGTTCAGATATTTCAGGGTCATTGACCTGAGATGCTCGAACTTGCTCCACGAGTGTGGGCTGTGCCTCCAGAGTAGCTACAAATTCGTGTTCTACAATACTCAGATTTAGGTGTTCAAACTCTCGTCGCAATCTGTGACATATTCCCTCAGTAAAAGTAACGTTGTAGTAGTTTTTCCTGCTCAAAGTATCGGCCACCACATTGGCCTTACCAGGGTGATAATGTATTCCAAAGTCATAATCCTTGATCAACTCCAACCATCGGCGTTGTCGGAGGTTCAGATCGGGCTAAGTGAAAATATACTTCAAACTCTTGTGGTTGGTATAGACCTCACAACGATTACCAATGAGGTAGTGTCGCCAGATCTTCAGAGCGAGAACCACTGCTGCTAATTCCAAGTCATGAGTGGGGTAGTTGTCCTCATGTGGGCGCAGTTGACGTGAAGCGTATGCGACCACTCTGCCTTCTTGCATCAATACACATCCCAACCCTTGGCGGGATGCATCGCAAAACACCTGGAAATCTTTCGTCTGATTCGGCAAAATTAATACTGGTGCGGACACCAATTTCTTCTTAAGCTCCTCAAAACTATTGTCGCATTCTGCTGACCACTTGAATTTCTCATCCTTTTTCAGCAACAGTGTCATTGGCTTGGTGATTTTGGAGAAATTCTCTATGAACCGACGGTAGTAACCCGTGAGTCCTAGAAAACTCCTGATCGGTGAGACTGTGCGCGGAGGTGTCCACTTGGTAACCGACTCCACATTTGATGGGTCTACCGCCACTCCTTGAGCGGTGATGATGTGGCCTAGGAACTGTACTTCTTTGAGCCAAAAGTCGATCTCCCTCCACAATCGATTTCTCTCCCAAGTAATTGCAAAAATGGGTTCCTCACATCCTCCTCATCAATTCCCCCAACAAATCCCACTCAAATCGGCTTAATTTCGTGGTGGATTTTGAAGGCTTGCATCAATGGTGAGCTCCACCATGGCCGGCGTCGATCTCCCTCCCCGGCGCCCATCTCCCTTCCCTCCGGCCTATAAAAGGAAGCCCTCGGCCTCCTCCTTCCTCCCCGCACACCGCCGCTCTCCTCTCCCGCTCTCCCGAGCCGCCGCGCCGCTCTCCTGTTGCGATGTCGCTGTCGCACCTCCGGCCGCCCTCGCCGACGGTCGGGACCTCCTCGCAGCCCGGCGTCGCCGCTGTTAGCATCGCCTCCTCCTCCTTTTCCCCGTCCACACACCCGTCGAGCACGAGGACCACGGGAACGACGACGACACCAACGACCCGAAGCTTCTCACCGATTCTTCCTCGTCGCCGGCCAACTCCGTTGTCCTCTCGCCGCCGTGACCGCACGGTGAGAACCTACACATGAATCAAAGAAGAAACCATATCCGAGCACAGGTTCTTTCCCAACTTGATTTGACATTAGCACACCACACCTGATGATACCAAATATTGGTTTGACACTTTCTACCATGGCTTCCTCAAGGACACCTGTTCTTGTCGAAGTGAAAACCTGAAACTTCCGTGAAAATGAAGCATACATATAATTAATCTTTTTTACTAACTCAACAGGGAAAAAAGGGCAAAAGCGATGGTACCTTTGTCGGTTTGTGCAATTCAATTTCTGAATTTAAATTTCAACACTTGTATGTTTAAATATTAAATTCAATATCTCTACTAAAAGAATCAGATATTCTCCTTTCCAGTCTGTCAAGAAATGAAATGATAACTTCTAAGTTCTGTTCCCATTTGTTTGTAAAATTTCAGAAAGAAGAATAGTTCCAGTTTTATAAGATTAAATAAACAGGTATTGTAATATTTGTGAGTCTTTCAAGGAACAAAGAACCGGTACAATATTGGTTTGACACTTTCTACCACGGCTTCCCCAAGGACACCGGAAATTGGTACGTGTATGAAGACATCGATACCTTTGAACTTCCTTCCAGCTTCAATCCCAACATGATCAACTCCGATGAAGATGTTAGGGCGATCTTTGTATCGGCCATTTCTCCTTGCCTTCTTCCGACCGGGATATTAACCGGATGCACCTCTCGTGTTTCATATGAATTTTATCATCCTTCATTTGGGCTTTGGCCAAATTCCAATCGGCTTTTACTTCATCAATAGATCCAAACCAGAGGCCCATTATCAAGCGCCCTTGAATTTGACTGGCTAATGTTGATCGAAGGACCTCCACTTGGTGCTTTTGAGGATTTTGATAGTCATATATCGGGTTCAAGGCCATGGTCCCGATGGTGGAGTGAATGGAAACAACATTTTTTTAGTCTCCCTGTATCAAGCTTCCTGGCCTTGCTCGATTCTAAATTTGCAACAACCGATACTAAGGTATATATTCGTACGCTTTTACTTGCCCCATATAGTTATCTTGTTAACTCATCGATTCTTCTTATTCAGGATACCGATACCGATCCCCCAACCATCAGTATCAGTGGGCTTCTGATCGAATATGCCCCTGTATAGGCTTCTTCCATCCTCAACGCTATTGCTCCCCTGCCATCATCTCTACTCCGTGGAGTAATTCGAGAGCCGATTCAAAGTACAAAAGGCAAGAGAAAGAAGACTATAGCACACCCAAGGGGCAAAAATCAAAAAACAATCAGCTCCCCAAACATAATAGATGAACTCCTATAGGTTGATCCTGAATCCGCAGCCGCTATGAAAGAAGTCGTCGCTTCAGAAGAAATGACTGAAGCAATTAAGGTTGTCGCCAATGCTGTACAAGATATTGAACCTGATGCAGCCGATGCTCATGCTATTGCCGATGACAATCTTGATGCGGAGATCGAAGCTGCTGGTGATCAAATAAGTGATACTAATGCCGATCTAGAACAACACGCAGCCCCAACTGTCACACCTCCTGAATCGGTAAATTTTCTCATACTCTTTAATCCACAAGCTTTTATGCTTTTAACTCTTCTCTTTATTTTAGCCCAAGGCTCCATCGGCCCCGTCTCATCAATCGACATCAAGTGAATGCACCTTGGATATTTCCTCACATTCTGCTTCCGATAGCCATCATGCCGATCAAGGTCATCCAGAGATTGCTCCAGTGCCAACAGTAAACTCCTTTATACTGATCTTCTTAGTTACCTGATCCCTAACATTGACTCTCAGGATGCAGAAAATAGCCGATATGTTCTATGTCGGTGTTGGCCAGTTTTTGGACGATAAAGAAGAAGAAGTTATTAGCAAGGCAAGCTCTCCTCCCCTCGAAGCTCTCAGAAGCCAATTGCTGGATATTGCGGATCGACTAAATGCCTCAATCGATGCTCTGGTTGAAAACACTGGCCCTACCAGAAGCATAATAGAAGAAATCCAAGGTCAACTACCCGATGAGATCATTGATGCCTTAACCCCAGCAGTCTTTCTTGAATCTCATCAGTTTCAGGTTACCAGAGCACGCCAACGGATAGTCGATCATGTTGAACTAAGGTCTTTAGAAGCAGCACTTTAAACCGATTGGAAATTGGCTCAAGAGGAAAAAGCAAAACTTGATGAGCTAATTACTGGCCCAGACAACAGCAAGCATCGCATCGAGGAGCTGAAGAAACAAGAAGCTGATCTGCTAACTAAATTGGAACAAATTCGTAAAGACCTAGAACTAGAAGGCAATCGAAGATCAACGGGCAAAACTTAAGGCATCCATCCGTCAAGTGGCTACACACCGCAAAGCCATCAAGCCAGTCCTAGGATCTGATGTCGAAGACCTCCAAACGATCGAAGAAGTTGATCAAATTCGTCTGCGTGCGATATTGGCAATCCATAAATTCCTGGGTTGATATAATAAATAAAACACTTGAAATACTTTTGCTTGCCAACATTTGATATAACATCCTGTAATATATTTATCGACTTGCAGGCCGTCCTCTGTCTTTATCCAAATTTATCTGTTAATGTTTATTCTAAGGGCAACATTTTATATCGGCCATCTTGACGCGATGTTTATACATCGGTTATCACATAAATCGGCTATCATCCAACTGATTATGAGTTAATCCAAATACTAGGATAATACTTCTTCAAATATTTTTCATTAAGCATTTTTTCAAACACTTCTCCATCAAGGTCTTTAAGCAAGTATACATTACATGGTATACAACGATAAATCCGATAGGACCCTTCCCAATTAGGTGACCATTTTTCAAACTTATTATCTGTTGTCCCTATCGGCAAAATCAACTTGCAAACTAATTCTCCTTCAAAAGACTTTGGTAACACTTTTTTATTATAATGCCTTGAAAAACTTTTTTTATCTCTTTTAATCTTTTCCAATGCACACAACAGATTCTGGGCCAAATTTTCTAATTCATTGGTCATCAAATTATAAATTCATCGGCTGTTAATTGAAGGTTCACTTGAAGGTTCAACCAAGAGAAACAAATTGGGTTGTAATCAAAGAAGTCAGTTGCAAGATCTTAGTAGAGCTGCACTAATCTCAAGTTAACAGGTTGAGTTCCGAGTTACACCCGAGATGCCAGTCAATAGTTCAGCCACAAGAAGCAACAACTTAAACCCCGTAGTCAAAGAAAGGACAGGTCAAGCAGCTTTTTGGGATGCTTGTCATTCGGGTCAAGATCAGTTAAAGCATGTTCACAGTCTATGGGCTTACGAAAGTTAACCTCAAGGTTTCGTAAAAGCCCCACCAATTTCAAGTCCGAACGGTGAGTTCTCAGGTTACCAAAGGTACCATTGGTAACCCGGCAATTCAAGAAAGTAAGCTCGATGAACTTTCGTAGTTCAGATCAGGGCCAGATCAAGAAGAACCATTCAGATCTGCTTTGGGAAACAACGAAACACCAAGCTTCGTGCTAGTCAGATTGGTTAGGTAGGTTTGGTCAGTTAGTCAGTCAGCAGGTCAGTGCAACACCACCCACACCCACTTTTCTTCCTAGTCATCCCCAAATCTCGGGACGAGATTCCTGTAAGAGGGTAGATTTGTCAAGCCCCGATTTTTGTTCGTGATTAAAAATCGCTTAATAATGCATTTCAAGAATTTATATAAATTTGTAAAGCAAATTAATCAAGTGAATTCAACGTGAAAAATAAAATTTCCTTTAAAAATCATGGCTGGAAATATTTTGTAATATTCTCCATGCCCTAAAGTACTATCTGGAATTTCCTGTGAATTTTCAGACCTCAAGAAATAATTTTAATAATACAAACATCATTTAATTAATTAAATAAATCAAAAAACAAATTAAAATCCTGCTCTTTGGCTTCGGGCCAAATCGGCCTATCCTTTTTCCCATCTCTCTCTCCCAGCCCAGTTCATCGATCAAAGTCCATTTTTTCTCCCCGTGCCAGCCCGGCCTGTCTCATCTCCCTTTCCCGGCCGAAAGTCCATTTTCCCTCCCCCTCAAGACGGCCCAAAAACAAAAGAAAACAAAGTATGCTTTACCTCCCCCTGGCTACAGTGCTTCTTCAACGTCCAGATAGAGCTCAGCCAAGACCGATGCCAACGCTTCCCCCTCCAAATACGACGCATCCGTTCGTCCCCATGTCAAATTAGCTACAGGGAATTATTCCCCTAAGTCCCCTCTACGTTTCCCCCCAGAAATCCCCATCAAATTCGTGCTTAATCCTACGGATTTTAGCCCCGATCTTATCCCGACGAACTCGGGATAAACCCTTATTTTCAGGCGATGAATCCCCTCAGATTCGATCCAATCTCTTCCTCTCGAGCCTATAAATAGAACCCCTGTGACCTCCTCATTCAGTTCCACATTTTCCCGAGTTTTTTCCCTTGCCCTAGAACCGCTGCCACGCACGCTTCTCTCTCCACCGCCACTGGCCATCTCTGACCGCACGCTGCCGCTGCTAGCATCACCACCGCGCCTTGCTACCACCGCCGTCGGCTTCACCACTGCGCGGGCAAGCCCGGCCACTGCTCCGCTTCCCTCGCACATCGCCGAAGTGAAGATTTCACCACCGATCTGAGGACGCCGCCGCCTCTCCTCGCAGCTGGCCGCCCTCCCGTTGCCTCCTCGCTGTCACGCGGCATCCTGGTCTGAAAGTTGCAGACATCGGGTTAAGTACAAGAATGTACTCGCAAGACTTACACATTAATATATATATATATAGAACAAAGGAGTATGCAAGCTTCTATCTTAAAAGATTGTATAATGGTTCAAGTTTTGCATAAAAGCCAATTTAGTTGAGCAAATAACAAGTTGCAAATATAGAGTTTCTAACTTAGCATAATCTAAAATTTAATCACAAATAAGCACAACCCGTGCTCTCATCACCATTCATGTACAAGCACAACCTGTGCTCTCATCACCATTCATGTACAAGCACAACCTGTGCTCTCATCACCATCCATGGACTTCCATTGTCCAATTATGGCTTCTCAACATATCCATTCCATATCTAAGACTAATCCAACCTATTTAACCTGGTTTGATGCTAGCATACACTGACTAACACATCAAGTGGTCGTCCTGTAACCATGGACACGGCTATTCGAATAGTTTTACTCTAATCAGAGGAGTACATCTTTACCCACACGAAATGAACAAGGATCAAATGCTTCACATGCACACAGGTGTGACCCACAAGTGATACAAGTTCATAACATGCCCTTTCCTAGTCACACCCCAGCCACCTAAACCACGCCTAGGCCCCTGACTTAGCCAAGTGCATGTGTGTTGTGGCTAAGGCGGGCTCACCATCGCGGGAGAAACCCCCTGCCAAAACCAGGCACACCTGGGCACTTCAAAGGAACAACATCCTCACGATTGACCAGCATAGCATAGATGATCATAGTGCAACATAGTACTAAGTGTTAACAGTAGATTTTCATAATCTCCTCAGAGAGAAAAGAGAAAACCAATGCAGAGAAGAAGGAGCACTCTTGGTCGAATCGGTTACTTTATTAGACCAAGCCAGAGTCGGACTTAGCTTCATATCGGACTCAGTAGGCGTATCGGACTGAAAGCGGCGCAAGCAGAAAGGCTGTATCGGCCGATTCGGATTCAATGCAGTCATCGGCTGATAGAGGCGGGAAGCTGGTAGAGTCAGCATGGGCTTGGCCTGGGCTCAAGACAAGCTTCAAGGAGATTGCCAAATAGTGATAAGGCTCGATTTTAGGCAATTGTATCTTGTAAATTAAGTAGGTTTAGATTTAATCTTTGGTAAGAGTCCACCGCAAGGGCTTGTTTGTTAGTTAGAGATATGATCGTGTCCTACTTGGACAATGTTGTAATCTCGGGTATAAATAACCATGTACTTTGTACATAGAAGGGGACTCTCAATCAATTCAACACAAATCAATCTACTTTCGGCGCATCGCCAACCCTCGCAAGAGGTTAACTTTCGACGAGTTCTTGCTTCCCAAGAGCAGAGGTAAGAACTCGTACCCGACTATCTACATCATCGGGGCTAGCGTGTCGCTTTAGGCACGTTAAGCCCCGATGATGTGATCGTCGTTTATCATGTTTTGGCTAATCTTGATATGGCTTTCTAATTCCATCTCGCCAGTGATTAATTCGTTTTAGGGTTTATTGCCGACGATGTTTGAATTAGCTCGCTTGTCTAGATTATCAAATGCATCCACCATCCCCAAAAGCAATCTACGATTTGATTTTCTTTGTGTTAACTCTCGATCTACACTTTGAGTTGCTATCGACCTTAGTCGTGTTTTGAGATTTAATTCAAAGTCTGTCTTTGATTGTAATTAAGGATAGCACCAGGGTTTCAGCTGGTCTTACCGAATGCATGTAATTATTTATGTTTTTGCATGTATTTGCCACTTGTACAAGTAGATCAATAGATATAAATATGTTCATTGCAAGATGTTCCCAAGACTTCTCTGTGATTAATACATTTATATCAGTTGGTTGGCTTGTATAAGTTTGCACTAGAGTATTAGCTAGTGTATTTATCTTCATGCGTTCCCCATCGGCTGTTTCCATTAAATTGCTACAAACACATTAACATGGGCCAATGGGATTAGATCTATTTACCAATCTTATTATGTTATAACCTCATGTAGGCCGATATAGCTTTGCCCTATCGGCTAGGCTCTCACGATGTGACATCGGCCTATCGGCCGATCGGCCATCGTTTCTAATGCAGATCAAATCAACAGGCACGCCCAACACGCACCTAGGCAAGCCATTGGACCTGCACTGGAGCTAAGCAGATCTCCTAGGCCGCCGTGGAAACGTGGAACCTGTTTTGTTGCGAGGCGGGTCGAAATTCTACGCCAACACGCTTTTGTCATGCCCAGTGGGACATAACAAGAACGCAAGCTTCCCAACAACAAGAAGTTCACTGCAGGATGTCGAAGCAGAGCAAGATCTCAGAGGAGAACGTCGTCTCTGTGACTGCCGACCAACTCAATGAAGAGCAAAAAGCTGAGATGAACAAGTTGGTCGAGCAATTCTAGAACATGTACCTACAGACGTACTCCAGGACTCGGCAAGGCACCCTCATCCAAAAATCTAAGATGGTAATGCCGAGCCCTGGAGACGGAGCCAGCACGTCGGCGGCAGCACAAGACCACGCTGTTAAGACTGAAGATAATGCCACGCCGACGCTACAGGACCGCATCGACTCCGTGGTTCACTCTGCGTTAGTCAACCAATCGGGGATCCTGGTGAACACACTAACCAATACGGTTAAGTCAATCCTAGACGGATCCATTCACTAGTAGAAGCCTCAAGGACCAATTTTCTTACCAGACAACAAGTTCCCTGCTTATCGGACCTTGAGGACCGATCTGAGTACGACTTCGCAGCCAACGGCGTTGATTCCACCTCCATCGGCCCAGCCAGCGTCAACCATGCCGCTGGTCTTGACCAAGCAAGCGGGAGGAAGACCCCACCACATTACGGAGGAACAATTCGCACAATGGACGAAGGGGAAACAGCCGATGGCTGAGCCGATACGACAAGTCCCAGTCAACCAACCATCGGCTGGACAACCTCAGTTCGCTCAGTCAAGCATACAATGCGCCACAAGGCTACCAGCAGTACGCTGCAGGGCAGTATGATGCACAGAACTTGAACCACCACTTCCAGCTGTACTCCCCCAGGCAATATCGGCCGGAAGGCTTTCAGCAGCCCTATTATCAAGAACTTCCTCACCAGCCCGCAGGATTTCCCCAAGGACACTAGGCCGATATGATAGCTGAAGTGATGCGTGATCAATTCGGTTTGAAGCCCAAGGAGAGTTCAATAGTGTATCGGCACCCCTACCCCGAGGAGTTCGATAGAGTGTCATTGCCGGGCCGATACAAGATCCCCGATTTCTCTAAGTTTTCGGGGCAGGACAATGTCTCCACTTACGAGCATTTTAGCCAATTCTTAGCTCAGTGTGGTGAGGCATCGGCTGTGGAGGCATTGAGGGTGAGATTTTTCCCTCTGTCCTTGTCAGGGTCAGCGTTGACATGGTTTTCCTCTTTGCCCTGCAATTCCATCAGAGGATGGATCGATTTAGAGAAACAGTTTCACAGATACTTTTACAACGGTGTACAAGAGATGAAGCTGTCCGATCTCACCGCCATCAGGCAAAGGGTTGACGAATCAGTCCCGGAATACATCCAAAGATTCAGGGACATAAGGAATAGGTGTTACAGCCTCAGTTTGACCGATTCTCAACTGGCCGATTTGGCGTTCCAAGGATTATTAGGGCCGACACAAGAAAGGTTCTCATCGCAAGAATTTGATAGCCAAGCCCAGCTAGCACAGAGGGTATCGGCCCATGAACAAAGATTCCAGGAGGCGAAGAAGTTCGCAAAGAAAATCGGCACTATGTATCAATACGCCTTCGACGAAGACGATGAAGATGATGCCGACGTCGATCTGGCTAAGTGGGCCCGGATGAAGAAACCGACAACATGCGAATGGGCCAAGAAGGGCGACAAAGAGGATAAGTTCAACTTCGACATCAACAAGGCCGATAAAATATTTGATCTACTCTTGCAAGAAAAGCAGATTCAGCTGCTAGTGGGTCATATACTGCCATCGGCTGAGGAAATCAAGAAGAGAAGATATTGCAAGTGGCACAACACGTATTCGCACCACACCAACGAGTGCAAGATCTTCAGGCAACAAATTCAATCGGCCATCGAACAAGGCAGGATCAAGATTGATGAAGCCAAGCGGCCGATGCAAATAGAAGGACACCCGTTTCCAGTGAACATGGTGCGGGCAGACAGGGCCAATAGCGGTGCCTATCGGACCAACAAGCGACCTCATCAGACCTCAGAAGGCTTAATCAAGAAATACCAGTGGAGGTGGGAGGAGTGAGCACAAGACTACTCTGACCAAGACAGACCTTATGACCCTCATTGGGAGTGCGAGTTTTTCCGGTTCTGTTGGAATGAAGGAATGAGGTTGCGAACAATTCAAGAGTGTCCTGCATGCAACGACGTAGAAGATTCTCACCAGGGCAGCTCGAGTAGACAAGCGCATCGGTCGATAAAACAAAGAAAATCTGTACATGAAAGGCTAGGGCCGATGCACCACGATCGTTAGGACGAAGACGACGAGTAACCCCAGAACCCTCAGTGGTGCCCAAGCAACACGTTTAGCAAGACTCAAAAACGGCGGGTACAGCGGCTGAGGCAGAGGGAGTAGATCCAGGAGCAGCAAGCGACAACCGCCTATCGGCCCACCAAGACCAAAAAAGAGTGGAGGATAAAATCCACGGTGGCCAAGGCCGATGAGGGTGCCACGGAATCAATACGAGCTCCTGCATCTGCGAAAGGTAAAAGCATAGCATTGGCTTCTATTAATATGGTTTTTGTATTGCTAGCAGAATATAGCGTACAGATGGCTGATGAAGCAGTAGCTGACGATGAGACAGAACAATCTTCAGCTAGGCTACAGTTGTCACCTAACCAAGCCGTTTTCGACAAGCCAGCCGACACCAGCCACAAGCACCTCCGGCCGTTATACATCAAGGGGTTCGTCAATGGACGGCCGATGTCAAAGATGCTGGTCGACGGCGGCGCGGCAGTAAATTTGATGCCATATACGACTTTCAGGAAGCTTGGAAAAGTACCTGAGGACCTCATCAAGACCAATATGGTGTTGAAGGACTTTGGTGGCAACGCATCTGAGGCAAAAGGGGTGTTGAATGTGGAGCTCACAGTGGGCAACAAGACAATACCTACCACCTTTTTTGTCTTTGATGGAAAGGGTTCCTATAGCCTGTTGTTGGGACGCGATTGGATCCATGCAAATTGTTGTGTTCCTTCAACAATGCATCAGTGTCTCATTCAGTGGCAAGGGGACCAAGTCGAGATCGTGCAGGCCGATAGGTCAGTTGATGAGGACACAACTAGCTCGGATATAACCATGACTACCTTGTGTATTAATCAGCCAAAGGTTAACCAGTTCTACATAAGATTTACTTGTTATATTTTTGAACATACGTTGCTACACGATGAGTTTTGTTTGTTTTTGTTTGCAGAGGTACTTGCTTGGATGAAGGAAAAGAAGCCGAGCATAATGAATGCATGGAATATCAAAGAAGTTGATTGGGGACCAAACCAAGACCTTCTCCAAGTCGACTTCGGGTGCAATTCGGAGTCCAGGACCAGTCTGCACTAAAACAGGCGCCCAGGTCGCATACGTGCTCGGATTGGGGCATTCTTTATATGGATGGAAAGCTAAGAAGATAACCTTTCCAATGGTTCTAGTCCCATGTCCAAATTCATTACGAGTCATCGGGAATTGACCAAACAAATTGACATTCAGAATCTGTTCCGGCGCTGCGACGCCGTATTTGGGCCTTTGGGCCGTGTATCGTGTTGGAGCCCATTAGGGTTGCGTCAAGGGGTGCTTGCACGACCCTAAACTCCATATATCAGTAGCCGTCGCTATCTTTAGGTTTTAGGTTTTGCTTAGATTAATCTGTCAAGAACAGTTTCGTCGCTAGATCGGTTTGTAAGACCCCAACTTGTGAGTTTAATCATTCATCTGCAATTTTGGTTGTATTCTATCTCGTTCTTGTTTGTGTTCTTCGATTGGCAAACAGGGATTAGCCTTCTCGGCGAGGTCACCCGCGTTTCGACACGGGTGATAACCAGAGGAGACATGGTGCTGCGATTGCGGGGCTCAAGAGCGTGCGCGTTCAAGAAGCCGGATCGATTTGTGTCGCGACTCCGCCTAAATCGTTGTTTATCAAACCTTTTGGAAGATCGGGAACCCTAGTGTACATCAAGTGGTATCAGAGCTCTAGGTTCACCGTCAGGTTCGCCCAGTTTCTTTACCCTAGATTAGTTTTTGTTTTCGCAATAATCCTAGAGTCTACAGAAAAGCAAAAAAAAAATTTAGTCATTAGTTACCTTAACCTAGACCGTGTTTAGCCTTTGCATGATTCTTTTTCAGAGTCCGTAGTGTTGAGTTTGAGTCCTAGTTTAAGTTCTTGTTGCTGGTCTAGTGCGTGTTTTAGTTAGTCGTGTGTTTTTCCTTTGTAACCCTAGCCGCCACCTTTCACCATGTGTTAGGGTTCATCCTTTGAGAGTCGTTCCTCCATCATAAACACCCATCAGATCACCACGCATCACCAGAACACCCTACATACTCCGCTGCCACCATACCCCAATTCCACCGCAAAAAGACTAGGTTATATCCCCTTTGGAAAACCTAGCCGGAAGTCCAAACTTCAAACAGCCATAACTTTTGCATACGGACTCGGAATCAGGCAAATTTTAACTTTTCGGATAAGAGAAAAAAATTTTACATCCGTTTCCCCTGCCCCATTGGTGGGTTTGGCGAAATCAGAATTCCAAAAATTGGCTTGCAAAATTGTCTGTTTGAGCTCACAAGTTTCTGCACTCTCTTAATAGTGGTATCAAAAAATTCCATAGGCCACATATCAACTCCGATTGAGCTGTAACTTTGTGGTGTTCCTATTTTTGTGCTCTTGGAAAATAAAAAAAAGAAAAGAAAAATAAAAGAAAAAAAAAAAGAAAAGTTGATTTCCACTAGTGCCTCGAGCTCACGACGTGCTCCGTTGAGCCTATCAGCCTTGCGGTTTTGCTATTTTTGCTGAGACTCGCCAATCCTTCCTTGCTGTTTACTAGTGTCATATTCATTTGCACCATCATTGTTGCCACTACTGTCTAGGACACGAGTAGACCAGCAACTAAGGGCACGTGACTTGGGATTTTTATTCAACATTACTATCTGTCATTGGATTGTGTACCACTCACATATATTTGGCCTTCCTAGCTCCACATATTACTTCTGGACAGCACAGGTTCTTGATCCCTGCAATCGCTGACTACGCCTTCCAGGTATCCTTTGCTTTGCTGGTAAGAACTTTATAAGAGCTTGGTTTGGTGCTCCATATTGCTGAGAATTGTTGAGAGGCACCAGCACACCTGCGTAGTAGATTATTCGGGATAACCTTCACCGTTTGTTGCTGTTTTGGTGTTTCAATGGCAGGTGACGATGATGAGGTCCATGTAAGAGCTTGGTAAGATGCTTCCATGATCTGTAGTTAATAGGAACAATATTGTTCTGTTGTTCTCTTTTTCTACTGATAATGGCAGGTTACGTCTGTTATGGATATGAGATAAAGTTAGATGGGAGACAAACCATAGCTGCTACATCACCTTCCACAGATGCACGTGATGAAAGTACTTCGGTGCAACAAGTGCTAAGTTTTCAAATGGAGAAAGCGGAGCAATGGCAGTACCACGAATTATTTGAAACAAAGTTTGTGGTTAAGGATAGAGCATGTCGTACTCTAATCGATAGTGAGAGTTGCAATAACTTTGTGAGTTCAGATTTGGTTGAGAAACTTGAGTTGCCTACACAACCGCATCCTCATCCATATTACATCAAATGGTTCAACTCTTGTGGTAAGTTCAAGGTAAATAGAATTGTGAGAGTAAACTTTTCGATTGGAAATTACCATGATACTGCCAATTTTGATCTTGTCCCTATGCAAGCATGTTCTTTGTTGTTTGGTCAACCATGGGTATATGATAAAAATGGTTTGCATAATTTTGTTGCTAATACATACACATTTAGACATAATGGTCGAAAAATGAAATTGAAACCAATGAGTTTTTCTGAAATTTTTGAAGATAATCTTCAATGGACGAAGAATGGAATCGAAGAAATTTTCAAAGATAGTATTGAAAGGACGAAGAATAGAATCGATGAGATTTTCAGAGATACCAGGAATAATAATAATATTGTGATGCCTTCAACTAAGTTTGAGTTATTACAAAACGAACGTAATGTTCTGCCTATTGTTTTGGATACTAATATTTTGCAGGCATCTGAGAACAACCAAGGTGAGGAGGAAGAGAAGAAAGACGAAGAAGAAAAAGACCTATCCATAGCTCCATGCATGTTTGAGGAATGTTTAATTGACCAAGCACCTATAATTTCTAAAGATGAGAAAAAAGGTAATGATAATGTTGCTACAACTACTCAAGGTATGCATAGTTATGATGTGCCGACTATGTCCACTACTTATGCTACATTAGAGCAACCCATAGAAATACCTTTGTCACAAAATAATTCGCTTGATGTTCCTTGTGATAAAGAAGAGTTGTGCGATGCTTCACTTATATCCAAGCCACAACTAGTGAATGAACATGTTAGTTCTATAGTAGAGCCACCATGTGTTGAGTTTAAACATGTTATTCACATTGCTAGCGAGAATGAAGAACTTAAATTGCTATCTTCTTTAAATACTTGGGGTTATATTCAATTTGATGATCTTTGTCCACTCAACTGTTTAGAGACGAAATTATTTGCTAGATTTGAATTGCCATGCCCTTCTGATGTAATTTTTCATGTTATTGGCAATTATGATAGTAAAGGAGAATATAATGTGCATCGAGTATATATTTGTTCGGATTTGACTATACCTCCTTTTCATGATGAAATGTATTGTCTAGAGGACCGCATGTGTATACGTAATTCTCTATCAAGTTCCTCTAGTTGTTTAAATGAGTTACAGGTTGGTTTGCAAGAAGGGAGTGTTGTGGTTTTTTGACTAAAAAGATTTCAGGATCCAACCATATGGCCATCAAGAAATGTTCCTCATCGGATGTTGTGATAGATAAATATAAGTTCAAAATGCTCCATGATAAGATGAAACCGAGGACGGTTTCCAATCAAGAAGGGGAGGATGATGAGGACATAACTAGCTCGGATATAACCATGACTACCTTGTGTATTAATCAGCCAAAGGTTAACCAGTTCTACATAAGATTTACTTGTTATATTTTTGAACATACGTTGCTACACAATGAGTTTTGCTTGTTTTCCTTTGCAGAGGTACTTGCTTGGATGAAGGAAAAGAAGCCAAGCATAACGAATGCATGGAATATCAAAGAAGTTGATTGGGGACCAAACCAAGACCTTCTCCAAGTCGACTTCGGGTGCAATTCGGAGTCCAGGACTAGTCTGCACTAAAATGGGCGCCCAGGTCGCATACGTGCTTGGATTGGGGCATTCTTTATATAGATGGAAAGCTAAGAAGATAACCTTTCCAATGGTTCTGATCCCATGTCCAAATTTATTACGAGTCATCGGAAATTGACCAAACAAATTTACGTTCAGAATCTGTTCCGGCGCTGCGACGCCGTATTTGGGCCTTTAGGCCGTGTATCGTGTTGGAGCCCATTAGGGTTGTGTCAAGGGGTGCTTGCACAACCCTAAACTCCATATATTAGTAGCCGTCGCTATCTTTAGGTTTTGGGTTTTGCTTAGATTAATCTGTCAAGAACAGTTTCGCCGCTAGATCGGTTTGTAAGACCCCAACTTGTGAGCTTAATCATTCATCTGCAATTTTGGTTGTATTCTATCTCATTTTTGTTTGTGTTCTTCGATTGGCAAACAGGGATTAGCCTTCTTGGTGAGGTCACCCGCGTTTCGACACGGGTGATAACCAGTGGAGACGTGGTGCTGCGATTGCGGGGCTCAAGAGCGTGCGCGTTCAAGAAGCCGGATCGATTTGTGTCGCGACTCCGCCTAAATCGTTGTTTATCAAACCTTTCGGAAGATCGGGAACCCTAGTGCACATCATCAGTGCATGTGGCCAATGCCGATCTCGCAATTTGGGAGATGGAAGGAATCGATTGCCTCTCCGGACGAGTTTGGGAGGCCGATTTCCTCAAGGTAACTGACTGCGACATCGAGACGATCGAAGATCAAGACAAGCAGTTGCTTTAACAAAGGTTTACCATCCACTGCCCAGGATGGACAAGCTAGTCCCTATACAGATGATGCGGTGGATGAGTTAGATGGCAAACTGGGACAAGGCTTTACGTCGGCCGATGAACTTGAAGAGGTTGATATAGGAATAGGTGATAGGCCTAGGCCGACGTATGTAAGTGCTAACTTGCCAAGGGATTATAAGAATAATTTAATAAGTCTTTTGAAATAATTCATGGATTGTTTTGCATGGGAATATCATGAGATGCTAGGATTAAGCCGATCAATTGTAGAACATCGGTTACCTATCAAACCAGGCTATCGGCCGTTTAAGCAAGCTCCTAGGAGATTGAAGGCTGATATGCATGAAGCTATCAAAGCAGAGATCACAAGACTTTACGATGCTAATTTTATCAGACCCTGCCGATACGCGGAGTGGGTTTCCAACATAGTTCCAGTGTTGAAGAAAAATGGCAAGCTCAGGGTGTGTATTGATTTCAGAGATCTAAATAAAGCTACACCAAAAGACGAGTACCCTATGCCGTTGGCCGATTTACTAGTTGATGCTGCATCTGGACACAAGATCATCAGCTTTATGGATGGAAACGCAGGCTACAACCAGATTTTCATGGCTGAGGAAGACATTCACAAGACAGCTTTCAGGTGTCCGGGGGCAATCGGCCTATATGAGTGGGTTGTTATGACTTTCGGCCTAAAAAATGCTAGAGCCACTTATCAGAGGGCAATGAATTATATCTTTCACGATCTTATTGGTTCTTGAGGTTTACATAGATGATGTAGTCGTAAAGTCAAAAGAGTATGATATGCATCTAGCCGATTTACGCAAGGTACTAGAAAGAGCAAGGAAATATGGTCTAAAGATGAACCCTAACAAGTGTGCCTTTGGCGTATCGGCCGGTCAGTTTTTGGGTTTCTTGGTCCACGAAAGAGGAATTGAGATTACACAGAAGAACATTGATGCTATTAAAAATATCAAGCCTCCAACTAACAAGACCAAGTTACAATCTCTGCTCGGCAAGATCAACTTTGTTCAGTGTTTTATATCAAATCTGTCAGGCCGGATAGAGCCGTTCACTCCATTATTGACGACGAAAGACGATCAAGAGTTTATATGGGGTGATAAGCAGCAAAAGGTGTTGGACCACATCAAAGAATATCTGAGTTCTCCACCAGTCCTAATTCCTCCACGAAAAGGAATTCCATTCAAGCTGTACTTATCGGCCGATGAGAAATCTATCGACTCTGTTTTGGTTCAAGACATTGACGGCAAAGAGAGGGCCATTTTTTATCTTAGCAGGAGGTTGTTGGATGCCGAAACAAGGTACACGCCAATGGAGAAATTATGTCTTTGCTTATATTTTTCATGTACTAAATTGAGGCATTATTTACTTTCCAATGAGTGCATTGTGATAAGTAAGGCCGATGTGATGTAATACATGCTATCGGCCCCCGTATTGAAAGGGAGAATTGGGAAGTGGATTTTTGCCTTAACAGAATTTGATCTCAGATATGAATCGGCCAAAGTGATCAAGGGACAAGCCCTGGCCGATTTTATTGTTCAACATAGAGATGATTCAATTGCATTTTCAGACATTGTGCCATGGACATTGTATTTTGATGGGTCTGTTTGCAGACATGGATGCGGTATCGGCCTAGTCATCATATCCCCTCGGGGGGCAAGCTTCGATTTTGCGTTTACCATTAAGCCTTATTATACTAACAATCAAGCAGAGTATGAAGCTGTTCTTAAGGGGTTGTAGTTATTACAAGAGGTCGAGGCCGATTCTGTGGAAATTATTGGCGATTCACAACTGGTTATCAATCAACTTTCTAGGGACTATGAATGCAAGAATGATACTCTCAGAGTTTACAATGAGGAATGCAAAGAGTTGCTACAAGCCTTCAAGATTGTGACGATGAGGCATATACCCAGGAAGCAGAACTTCGAGGCCAATGATTTAGCTCAAGGGGCATCAGGATACAGGCCGATGGCCAAAGACGTCCAGATTCAAATTGCAACCGTGGATGCCGATGATTGGAGATGTGCTATCACCACCTATTTGAGAAATCCTTCTCAATCGGCGTCATGAAAAATGAAATACAAAGTTTTACATTATGTCTTGCTAGATGATGATCTATACTATCGGACGATTGATGGTGTCTTGCTCAAGTGCCAGAGCTTAGAGGAAGCCAATGTTGTTATGAGCGAGGTCCATGAAGGGATTTGTGGAACACATCAATCGGCCCATAAAATAAGATGGCTTTTGAAGCGCGTCGTATATTTTTGGCCAACAATCCTCAAGGATTGTTTCAAGTACTATAAAGGGTGTCAAGACTGTCAAAAATTTGGAGCAATTCAGCGAGCATCGGCATCGGCTATGCATCCAATCATAAAGCCATGGCCATTTTGTGGATGGGGTATAGACATGATCAGACAGATTAACCCACCATCAAGCAAAGGACACAAGTATATTTTAATGGCTACAGACTACTTCACAAAGTGGGTTGAAGCCGTACCTCTCAAGAAAGTTGATTCCAAGGATGCCATCCAGTTTGTTAAAGAGCATATCATATACAGATTTGGACTTCCACAAACATTGACGATCGATCAAGGATCAATTTTCTTGTCCGATGAGTTTGTTGAGTTTGCCGACAGCATGGGCATTAAGCTATTGAATTCTTCTCCATACTATGCGCAAGCTAATGGGCAGGCGGAAGCTTCTAACAAGATTTTAATCAAGTTGATCAAGAGGAAAATTGACGAACAGCCGAGACGATGGCATACCACGCTGGCCGATTCCCTTTGGGCATATCGGATGGCTTGTCATGGTGCAACTCAAGTGCCGCCATATCAGTTAGTTTATGGACATGAAGCTGTGCTGCCATGGGAAACAAACATCGGCTCAAGAAGGATTGCATTGCAAGACGACTTGACAACCGATGAGTACCATAATCTTATGGTTGATAAGTCAGATGATTTGACACACGTCCGATTACGGGCTTTAGAAAAGATAAAGCGAGATAAAGATCGAGTTGCTCGTCATTATAACAAAAAGGTTGTAGCCAAGTCATTTGAGGAAGGGGATCTTGTTTGGAAATTAATATTGCCGATCGGCTCCAGAGATAACAAGTTCGGCAAGTGGTCACCTAATTGGGAAGGTCCTTTTCAGATTCATCGATGTGTTCCTCGCAATGCTTATCTACTCAAAGGATTGGATGGAGAAATTTATGGCAGAGCCCTTAATGGCAAGTACTTAAAGAAATATTACCCCAGCATATGGATCGATTCGTGATCGACCTGTCAGCCGATTTATGATCACAGCCGATGTACAACGCATCACCTTAAGATGGCCGATATACACTATCGCCCTTAGTTTATCTTTTACAACATGAGTCCTCATCTTCTAAAATTTGGGGGGCATATATTTACTTAGCAATTCTTCAAAAATTCTTCAAGTATATCAGATGGATTATGGATTCAAACTTATGGACTTCAAAAATTTTTTCTGATGGAATTTATCAGATTTCTTCAAGATCGTATTCGGCTGATTGGCCGATGAGATATATATTAATCAAAAAATAAAGTTATCTTTTTGCAAGAAGACGATAAAAGTATATTACATCAGCCTATAAAGCTTTGGATAGCTGCAACGGCCTTACGACGGATTTGATCGATATCTTCTATCGTCTGAGCGTCATCGGCTATCGACCCTGGAATCGGCTTCAAAGACTTGCTCAGGGTCGCAAGATATTTGGCCGATGCCTTCAGCTTCGCCGTTTGTTCTTCTATGGCCTTCGGTGATGCAGTTATCCTGGCTCCAACTTCTTGGATCTCTTTGCGAGTCACCTCTAGCTTCAATACCAGATCAGCCTCAAGGCGGCGGAGTTCTTCAAGCCTTTCGTTTAAGGCGATCGGTTCAACAGCCAGCTCATCCAATTTGGTCTTGTCAGAGTTAACCTGAGCCTTGCTGGAAGTTAAAGCCGATTCCAAGCTTTCGCTCTCCCGTCTCTCCGCAATTCTTTCTTTTGCCCTGTGAAGCTTGAAGTGGTATTGTTCCAAGAAGATGGCTGGTGACAGGATCTCCATCAGGTCTTCAGGCAGTTGATCTTGAATTTCTTGTACCCTACTCCTGATAGGATTACAGTTCTCCACCAATGATTCTAACGATGACTCCATCCGATTAGCAATATCAGACAACCGGCTCTTCAATTCTTCAGAGATCGACGCCTTAGCTGTGCGGGGTAGTTCCTTGTCCTCGTCATCAAGAAATTAGCCGATATCAAAAGAAAACATATCGGCTAGGTTCTACAATCATCAAAACAGGGCATGGTTAGCTCAGTCAAGCAAAATTGGCAAGGGACTCAAAGTGATCTGGTCTACCTGTGATGGGACATCGGCTGTGCCTGCATCGGCCCCCTCTGGTTGTTCTGAAACAGCAGGCGAAGGGGTTGGCCGATGTGGGGCAGGTGATGGAGCTCGTGGCTGAAGAAAGGCAAGGAAACAGTGTTCAGATCCATATTATCAGAAGAGTACGGCCTCAATAGAATCAACTTACCGAATCAATCGAAGAAGGTGATGGAGAAGGAGATGGTGTTCTTTATCGGGCCTTGACTTGTTTGCGTTTTTGCAAGGTTGCTTTCTTGGTTCTTTGTAATGGGGCCGATTGAGTTATCTCTTTAAGCAGAGACGATGCAACGACCTGAAAGTGAAATCAAGTCATAATTGACCGGCAAATGGAAGCCGTATAAATTCAAGAAGGGGATTATATTAACCTTGCGGACTGCATATCTGGTTCTCCTTGGTTGGGCAGCGTCAGCCTGGTCATCGGTCGGTGGAATCACAGTGGTTGTGGCTGATGGATCTTTAGTTGACCTGGCCGATGGCTCTTCAGTAGTGCTGGCCGATGGGTTTTCTTTTTCAGGCAGATCGGCGGCTGCTGCATCAACCTCCTCCTCCATGACTTGATCGTCTAGGAATTCTTCCACAGAGGGGTCTAGCTCATCAAGATCGGCTTGGTTGTTAGTCTTGGATTTCTTGCCGGGTTTTTGAGTTTTCTCTTTTGCTGGCATCTTCCTTTTTGTAGTCTCTTTGATTATCGGCCCTTGGAGCAGTGATGACACCTTTGGAGTAGTTAGGCCGATAATTGACTCCAAGATAGAGTTTCTTGATGGAGCTACGACTGGAGCAGAGGATATCCTTTGTCCACTGTTGCTAACAGATGGAATTGGGGCATCAGGAACTTGAGGACTGATATGGTTGATAAGCTCTGTCAGATAAAACCTGGCCGATTGATGAAAGATATGAGTAGCCCACTCCTGTCACCATGATTGAAAGCTGATATGGATGAAGGCACTCAACCACAATCGGTCACAATCGCCCAAGTTTGGTATTCTGATCTCCAAAGTCTTGTTCATGATCAGGGCCGATGAGACTATACCCCTGCTCTCTAGGAGTTAATGGAAGTGCAGGCTGATAGGAAGTTGTCCAAGCCCGCATTGTCTGGCAGCCACCATGGGGTTGTAAAACTCGTATGATAAGTTGGTGCTTCTGCCTTGAAACACGCCTACTGGAAGCAGGCAAGGACTGACGCCGATCATGAAGACCTCCCTTGAGACTATATCATCATTCAGTTGGCTTAGGGTTAGGTCGATAGGGAGCTCGAATTCAGAGTCCGAAGGGTAGACAAACATGTCCATCTTGGCTGATGGAGGGCCAGTATAGAATCGGACAAACCAAGTGGATATTTCTTCGGACGATTGGTCTTCTGCAGGATAAACTGAAGCTGCTTCTCCAAAGGACATGCATCTTCTTGTTGAAGGATCTTCGTTGTCGTTGTAGTCCGATAGCGGAGGCCGATCGACCATGGTGTTAGCAGATTTTCGTAATCTACTCGGAGAGAAAAGAGTAAACCGATGCAGAGAAGAAGGAGCACTCTTGGTCGAATCGGTTACTTTATTAGACCAAGCCAGAGTTGGACTTAGCTTCATATCGGACTCAGTAGGCGTATCGGACTGAAAGAGGCGCTAGCAGAAAGGCTGTATCGGTCGATTCGGATTCAATGCAGTCATCGGCTGATAGAGGCGGGAAGTTGGTAGAGTCAGCATGGGCTTGGCTTGGGCTCGAGATAAGCTTCAAGGAGATTGCCAAATAGAGATAATGCTCGGTTTTAGGCAATTGTATCTTGTAAATTAAGTAGATTTAGATTTAATCTTTGGTAAGAGTCCACCACAAGGGCTTGTTTGTTAGTTAGAGATATGATCGTGTCCTACTTGGACAATGTTGTAATCTCGGGTATAAATAACCAGGTACTTTGTACATAGAAGGGGACTCTCAATCAATTCAACACAAATCAATCTACTTTCGGCGCATCGCCAACCCTCGCAAGAGGTTAACTTTCGACGAGTTCTTGCTTCCCAAGAGCAGAGGTAAGAACTCGTACCCGACTATCTACATCGTCGGGGCTAGCGTGTTGCTTTAGGCACGTTAAGCCCCGATGATGTGAACGTCGTTTATCATGTTTTGGCTAATCTTGATATGGCTTTCTAATTCCATCTCGCCAGCGATTAATTCGTTTTAGTGTTTATTGCCGACGATGTTTGAATTAGCTCGCTTGTCTAGATTATCTAATGCATCCACCGTCCCCAAAAGCAATCGACGATTTGATTTTCTTTGTGTTAACTCTCGATCTACACTTTGAGTTGCTATCAACCTTAGTCGTGTTTCGAGATTTAATTCAAAGCTTGTCTTTGATTGTAATTAAGGATAGCACTAGGGTTTTAGCTGGTCTTACCTAATGCATGTAATTATTTATGTTTTTGCATGTATTTGCCACTTGTACAAGTAGATCAATAGATATAAATATGTTCATTGCAAGATGTTCTCAAGACTTCTCTGTGATTAATACATTTATATCAGTTGGTTGGCTTGTATAAGTTTGCACTAGAGTATTAGCTAGTGTATTTATCTTCATGCGTTCCCCATCGGCTGTTTCCATTAAATTGCTACAAACACTTTAACATGGGCCGATGGGATTAGATCTATTTACCAATCTTATTATGTTATAACCTCAAGTAGGCCGATATAGCTTTGCCCTATCGGCTAGGCTCTCACGATGTGACATCGGCCTATCGGCCGATCGGCCATCGTTTCTAATGTGGTTTACTTGTTTATTCTTGTTGATTGCAGATCAAATCAACTGGCACGCCCTACATGCACCTAGGCAAGCCATTGGACCTGCACTGGAGCTAAGCAGATCTCCCCGGCCACCATGGAAACGTGGAACCCATTTTGTTGCGAGGCGGGTCAAAATTCTACGTCAATATTAAGTCAAGCTGTCCCATACCCGGCGTGTGGAAGTACGTAAGGTGCTTGAATAGATGTCAACATGTTCGGTCCTTAACGACCCAGACGAGGCTACTTGCATCAGGGAAAACCACCATCCCTTCATCGCCCTATCACTCGTCCAAGTTAAAACATATTTTTCATATGAATCATTTAGTGAAAGTAGGCAGATTTTATGCCCATAAATCGCAAATAGTGAATAACTTCAATCGATGGCTCCATCCATCGATTTTTAACACTACTAGATCTAAGCATGACTAAGCATCGGTAAAACAAATAAAACCTTCCCAAGTATTTCCAAATAAACATCCAAAATAAGGCGAAAAATCCAAAATGCTCTAAAATGCAAAATGCTCTAAAATGCATGAATTCCTCACAGTGAGTTAGTCATGTCCTAAAATGAATTTATGTGAAGAAATTTCTATTTTATCCTTGCTATTTTGAAAGTTATGAATTTTACAAGTTCAACAAAAAGAGAATTAGTTATTTGTTTAAACTTGGTTTAGGAGGTAGTTTTGTCAAATTGCTTTCGTCCAGATCAAATGGTACATAATTCTAAGGTGAACAGCAGTAGATTCATAATTTTGGGATTAACTAGTAATTTTCTAGGGATTAAATAAGTCCTAGGTGAAAAATAAATGTTTTTATGTTATTCACAATTATAGTCACATTTTCTGTATAGAATTTGGGAAAACTTTATTTTATAAACATAAAGAACACAAATTAAAGAATACATAGAAATTTGGTTCACTAAATTTGGATTATAATTGAATTTTCTACAAATTTTACAAGTCTTGTGTTAATTATTCCATATTTGAAATTTTTGAAATAAATATCCTACTGTGAGCAGAGGATTTTATTACACAATATCAAAGTTTACAATTTTATGGACCTACTGGAGTTGGTTTCATCTCAAAAGGAGTTATATTTGATTTGATATGAATTTTACAATTTTGGTATAATTTTCAGTTGAAAAGATATAGATTTATCCATTTCCTTTAATATTTCCAAAATAAAAATCCTTGGGTCCACAGGTCAGCCTCTGCGTGTTTTGCAGAGAAGCCCATAGGGTTCTCACGAATCAACCCACAGTCCTTAAACACGTGCTAATACATATACTATTAAGAGTCCTTGAGTTTTTCAGTATTTACTAATCAGTCCTTGGTCCCATCTGCCATACTATTTAACCTTACAAATTAAACCCTATAATTTTTAAACTTTTGCTAAGCATAGTCCTTAGGCTCTAATCAAATTGGGCCCACAAGTCAGTGGCTCGGTGGCTGTGAGGCAGGGCAGCAGCGCATCGCCGAGCTTCTCGCCGGCGGCAACGGCGAACAGCGACCGATCTCCCGGGGCAGCTCTGAGAGAAAAGGGAGAGGGATTCTCGGCGAAGTTATCGGTGTTCTTCTCATCGGCTAAGGTGGTCGGAAATGATGGCGACGACGGCGCAGGCGGCGGTAGCTCTCGGCATGCATGTGCAAGTCGAAGTCCGACTCGAACCCGAGTGAACAAATGCATGCATGTAGTCCTATAAGGCTCCTGGAGACTTACCAAAGCGTTGGAATGAGTCGGCGATGCTCGGACAATGACGACGATGAAGGAAAAGGCTCGGCGGTAGTGAAAAAGAGTAGGGCGACGGCGACAGCGAGAAGTGGCCAACCTTCTGCCAAAGTGAGGCATGCACGAGGTTAGTGATGCCCTAGGGTTACTACCCATGAGAGGAATCGCACCGAAACTCACTCGACAACGAGTAATCGACGACGATGGCCGATGACCAGAATTGGGGAAGAAACGGCCGATCTCCTTCTCCATGGCTTTGGGGTTCAATTCCTTCAGTCGGCGTCTTCCTAGGATCAAGGTAATGATGATGGCGCGGCAGCTTGGCTCGGCTTGGACGAGGTTGGCCGAACGACGATGATGTCAAGGCGGTGGCGCTCTGGAGCCTCTATGTTCACAGGGGCATTCTGGTGTCAACACTGCATGACAAGAGGTGAGATCAGAGGGGATGGACTCATTGACTCGGCATCATTAGGAGATCATAGAACACAAGAAGAGGAGAGGTGACCATGGCTCAAAAGCATTGGCGACGGTCGTCGTTCCGACGGCCGATGGCAAAGATGGAGGTGACAGGGGTGAAGCAAGCTCTCTCTCTCTCGGCTTGGTCGGCTCAGGGGCGGAATGGTGGAGGAAAGTGATGCTCTGGAGAGGGTATAGCGAGCGTCAGCGGCTGCCACGGCGGTGGACACGCGTCGAACACGCCGGCGTCGATCTCCATCTCTGTGTCTTTCTCTCTGTGTTTTTGAGCGGTGAAGCAATTTCTACTGAGTTAGAGCTAGCCCTTGCGACTGCCATGTGGGTCCAGGTGATGTGCACAGAGGTAGAATGGGAGAGAGGGTAAAAAATTTGGTATACACAGTGCTAGGTAAGTTTTAGGGTTTTTTCCTTTTTAATTTTCCTTCTCCCTTGTTTATAATTCCAAAACATAATTTCTGTGCAAGATAAAATAAGGTGGATTTTTCTAGCAGTAGATAAAAATACCTAGGTTCCATTTGCTTTGGTTTCACACAAAAATAAACTATATTTTAATCTCAGGAAAATAAAGAAATTCATTTTAGCCGAAATTGGTTTGAATTTTTAAAAGGTACAAACCTACAAAATAAATTCTGGAAAAACTATATTAATTCTTGATAAATAGAGTAGTATTTGAATAAATTATATACCCTATACATTTGTAAGTGATAAAATACACATATGGGATGTATATCAATTTTGCCGATTAGGGTTTTATTTTTGTTTTTCCAAAAATTTATTTTGAACGTACAAGCTAATGCAAAATAATTATATATGCAACCTACAAATAGAAATAAGCAAATCTTAAATACCTTGCATAAAAATTAGGGTTGTGACAGCTCTTTCCCCATTAAAAAAAAATCTCGTCCTCAAGATTGGGAAGAATCGGTGAAAAGATAAGGATAGGCATTACGAAGATGATCTTCGCGCTCCCAAGTGGCTTCATCTGGGGTATGTTTACTCCACTGGACTTTATAGAATTTGATGGTACGCCTTCTAGTAGTGCGTTCGGCTTGGTCAAGAATACGAATTGGCCATTCTTGATACGAAAGATCAGGTTGTAGATCAAGATTTTCCAACTTAGTTTCTTCGGTAGGAACTCGAAGACATTGCTTCAATTGTGAGACATGGAAAACATTATGGAATGCTGAAAGTGATTATGGAAGATCTAATTTATAGGCAACAGCTCCGCGCTTTGCAAGAATACGGAAAGGACCGATGTAGCGAGGCGCTAATTTTCCCTTCACTCCAAAACAATGTGTGGATTTGAACGGAGTAACTTTAAGATAGACATGGTCATCAATATTAAAGCTCAAATCTCGTCGATGACGGTCGGCATAACTCTTTTGTCAGGATTGAGCTGTTCGCAAACGTTCACGAATTACTCGCACTTGCTCTTCAGCTTCCATAACCAAATCCGGACCAAAGAATGTTCTCTCCCCGAATTCTCACCAGTTTAGAGGTGTTCTACATCTCCTTCCATATAAGGCTTCAAATGGTGACATTTGAAGGCTTGATTGATAACTATTGTTATAAGAGAATTTGGCATAAGGGAGGCACTTTTCCCAATTTTTGCCATAATTGAGGACACATGCTCTCAACATATCCTCGAGAATTTGATTCACACGTTCAGTTTGGCCTCCAGTTTGTGGATGATAAGCGGTACTAAAAGAAAGTTTAGTACCCATGGCTTCATTGAGGCTTTTCCAAAAATGAGAGGTAAATTGAGGGCCTCGGTCAGAACTAATTTTTGTTGGAACACCATGGAGACAAACAACACGAGAGAGGTAAAGCTCTGCGAGTTTCCCTATCTTTGATGTGGACTTGATTGGAAAGAAATGGGCTGATTTAGTGAGACGATCAACTATTACCCAAATAGAATCATTTCCATTCTGGGATGTAGGCAAACCGGTAATAAAATCCATACCGATCTCATCCCACTTCCACAACGAAATGGGTAAGGGTTGAAGTGTACCTACTGGTCACAGGTGTTCAGGTTTTACACTTTGACAAGTATCGCACTCGGCGACATATCGTGCGATCTCCCGTTTCATTCGGGTCCACCAAACACTTTGCTTAAGATCTTGGTACATTTTTGTGCTTCCAGGATGAATAGAGAATGGGGAGTTATGAACTTCCTTAAGGATTAGTTGTCTCAACTCCTGGTTTTTAGGCACAACCAATCGTTTCCCAAACCATAGGACACCATCAGTATCCTCAGAGAAACGATTAGTTAGACCTTGTGAGATTTTGGGACGAATTTGTTCCATACCCTTGTCATTCTTTTGGGCTTCTTTGATCTGATCGAAAAGGGTGGGTTTTATCTCTAGAGTAGCAAGGAAACCTTGTGGTACCATTTCCAAACCAAGTGTCAGAATATCAGAACATAGGGTCTCCGATCGGGGTGTTATCCACAAGCAATTGCATTGCGGTTTTCGGCTCAATGCATCGGCAACAACATTAGCCTTCCCCGGGTGATAGTGTAGACCCATATCATAGTCTTTAATAAGTTCTAAACATCTTCTTTGTCTAAAGTTCAGATCTGATTGGGTGAAGATATATTTGAGGCTTTTGTGGTCGGTGTAGATTTAACATCGATTGCCGATAAGAAAATGTCGCCAAATTTTGAGAGCATGAACAACAGTAGCAAGCTCTAAATCATGAGTCGGATAATTCACTTCATGAGGTCTCAATTGTCGTGATGCATATGCCACAACTCAACCTTCTTGCATAAGCACTCAACCAAGTCCTTGACGGGATGCATCAAAATAAATATCGAAGTTCTTGTGGATGTTGGGTAAGGCGAGTACAGGAGCGGTGGTTAACTTTTCTTTTAATATTTTAAAACTTGTTTCACATTCCTCTGACCACACATACTTTTTGTTCTTCTTCAACAATTGGGTCATAGGCTGAGCAATTTTGGAGAAATTCTCGATGAACCGGCGGTAGTAACCGGCAAGGCCAAGAAAACTCCGGATGTCAGTGGGATTTTGGGGTTGTTTCCAATTCAGTACCTTTTGTACATTACTAGGATCAATAGAAACTCCACCTTCAGATAACACATGACCAAGAAAACCAACTTCTTTCAGCTAAAATTCACACTTGCTAAATTTGGCATACAACCGGTGTTCACGTAACTTTTCCAGAACTAGACGAAGATGGATTTCATGCTCTTTTATGAACTTGGAATAGATGAGAATATCATCAATAAACATGACCACAAACTCATCAAGATACTCCATGAAAACTGAATTCATTAAATTCATGAAGTAGGCAGGTGCATTTGTCAAACCAAAAGACATGACAGTATACTCATACAAGCCATAGCGAGTAGAGAACGCCGTCTTTGGAATGTCCTCTGATCTGATTTTAATATGATGGTAACCCAATCTTAGGTCAATCTTGAAGAATACATGGGCTCCAGTTAATTGGTCGAAGAGATCATCAATTCGAGGAAGTGGATACTTGTTCTTGATAGTGACTTCGATCAATGGACGGTAATCCACACACATCCGCAAACTTCCATCTTTCTTTTTAACAAACAGAACCGGGCATCCCCAAGGTGAGGAACTTGGATGAATAAAACCCTTTACTTGCAGCTCTGAGAGTTGTTTCTTCAGTTCTTCTAACTCATTTGGAGCCATTTGGTTGGGTCGTTTCGATATCGGGGCCATTCCGGGTACCAAGTCAATGACAAATTCAACTTCCCGGTCAGGTGGCATACCTGGTAATTCCTCCGGAAAGACATCTGGGTATTCACACACCACTGGTACATTAGCAAGCTCAGTGGTTGAGACACCCAAAAGGGAATTGAGTTGAGTTGGATGATCATTTAGAACAAGAGTGATTGGTTCACCAGTATTACTTGTAAGAAAGATATGACAGCGACAACAATCAATGATCCCCTGATTTTTGTGCAGCCAATCCATGCCTAAGATGACATCTAAACCCTTAGTGTGAAGAATAATTAAATCGACACTGAATCCTACCCCCTGAACAAGAAGTTTGGTTCCTCGACTAATATATTCAGCTCTTATTTCAGAACCCGGTGTTTCAACTAGCAGAGGTGGATGTAACTTGCTAATTGTAAGCCCATGAACTGAAGCAAAACCCTTTGTGACAAAAGAATGTGTAGCCCCAGAATCAAACAATACACTAGCTGGATAAGAGTTGACAAGTAACGTACCGACAAGAACGTCCGGTGCGTTGGAAGCTGTAACATACCCAAAATTCTAGATTTCAACTATTGCATCTAAAATAGTAAAAATGATTTTTGTGAATTAGAAACAATAAAATTTCCCAACGAAAAACCTGGGCAAGTATAATAATACTAATTTTGATTTACAAATTCGTGATTATTTTAAAAACCTTTAACTTGATAGTTTCAAGAAAGAAAATAAAACATAGTGTGTGCATATAATTGCATGATGTATTGTTAAGCTTTGAGTTTTTTTTCTTGTTTATGGATTTTCCTAGCATTTCATATTAGGACTCATGAGCATTAACTTTAAAACCTAAAGTAATACTTAATGTATATTTACAAGAATATATATATATATATATATGAAATATATGAAGTTGAGTAACTAAAAGTAAATCATGCTCAACAACATCATATTAGGTCAAGAATTACCTAAATATAATTTTATAGCACTTAATTATATTTTATAATAGGAAACATATAAGTGAAGATAAGCTTAGTGAATATTTAAAAATAATTGGTGCAATATAAAATCATGGGGAAATTCATTTAGATACTATTTAATATATATATCTCACTGAAATTTTGGTATAATTTAATATGTAAATTTGGTACCTGTTGGCGCAGAATTTCGACCCGTCCAGCAATCAAACGGGTTCCGCGTTACCACGGCGGCCTGGGAGATCTGCTTAACTCCAGTGCAGGTCCAAATGGCTTGCCTAATCGTAAGTAGAGCGTGCCAGTTGATTTGATCTGCAATCAACAAGAAACAAGTAAACCAAGTCAGAGAACAACGGCCGATCGGTCAATAGACCGATGACACATTGTCATAGCCCAGCCGATAGGGCAAAGCTATATCGGCTCACTTAGAAAATAAGTAAAACATGAATCTAATCTTATCAGCCTTCATTGATATGTAGACCTCAACTAATAATATCGGCCGATAAGGATAACGAAGGTATCTACACCAGCTAGTACTCTAGTGCAAACTTATACGAGCCAATCGGCCAATATAAACACATCAACCATAAAGAAATCTTAAGATTACTTCACGATCGACATATCTATACTTATCGATCTGCACATATAGGTGGCAAACACATGCAAGAAACATAAAGCAATCACATATGTTAGATAAGACCGGCTAAAACCCTGGCACTATCCTTAATTACAACCGAAAACAGGCTTCGTGTTAGATCTCAAAACAGGACTAAGGTCGATGGCAACTCGAAGTGTGAATTGAGACTTAACACGAAGAAAATCAAGTCATCGATTGCTTTTGGGGATGGTAGCTGCATTGAACAATCTAGCCAAGCATAAGAATTAAACCATCATCGGCAATAAACCCTAAAGCGAGTAAACCGCTGGCAAGGCTTAATTAAGATACCTGTCAAAACTATTCAAGACATGATAATCGACGATCACATCATCGAGGCTTAACGTGTCTAAAGCGACACGTTAGCCCCGACGATGCAAATCGTCGGGGACGAGTTCTTACCTCTGCTCTGAGGAAGCAAGAACTCGTCGAAGAAGACCTCTTGCGAGGGTTGGCGATGCGCCGAAAGTAGATTGATTTGATTGTGTGATTGATTGAGAGAGTTTACATGTACAAACTATCGGGATATTTATACCCGAGGTTACAACAGAACCCTTGTAGGGCACGATCTTATCTACAACTAACAAACAAGTCCTTGCGGCAGACTTAAGCCACAGATTAGATCTACACTACTTAATTTACAAGATACAATTGCCTAAAACCGAGCTTTATCTCTATTTGGCAACTTCCTTGAAGCTTATTTCGAGCCCAGACCAAGCCCACGTTGACACTGTCAACTCACAACCCGTATCGGCCCACGACCAAACCAAATCCGTATCGGCCGATACGCTCTTTATAGCAACACCTCCCCAGTCCAATACGGTTACCGGGTCCGATACGAAGCCTGGTCCGACTCCAACTCAATCTTTCCTCTCTGCTACGGTTTCCTCTTTTCTTTCCAAGTCGATTACCAAAATCCGTCGTTAACACATGCCCCCCAATTCCGCTTCATTATATAATGTGGCGGAATTAGCTCCAAGGAACTCATCGACTTCTTTGCTAGGTCTAATCTGAAAACCGCACAGATCCAGATTCGAACCCTTTCGCCGCCGATTCAATAAACTCTTCGTGTTCTTCAACTCCGGCGACCGCTCAGTACTCCATCGACATCGACCCCTTTCGCAGCGATCCTTTCTTCAACAACAATGGCTTCCGCCCCATTCTACACCTCTGAGATCCCCGCGGTAAGTCGACTTATTCAATCCTGCATTATCGCTTTCCCCGTCGATTTCTCCAAGTTAGGGTTTTACTCTCTGTCCCCCCCCCCCCGGGTCTTATATTTCCATCGTCGTTCTCACGATTTAGGTCTTCAAAAACCAAATCTTGATCCCCACCGACGATAAATCCCATCGGTTTCTCCTGGGCCCCATGGGCGACTGCGACCCAACCTGGCTAATCAACGCCGAAACAGACAGAATCCCCTTCACGCAAGCCAAGCCTACTGTCTCGGCGTGGAAGCACACCTTCAGGTCATGGCCATCAAAGCTAAACGGATACAGGACCTGGCACAAAAGGATTGCTGCCGTCAAACAAGTCCACTGGGACGAGATTGGAATCGGCCAATGCATAACTCTGTCCCTGGCCGATACCAAGAAAAATGAGCCACTAATGTTAGCTGCCAGCTACTTCTGGTCAAGTACCTTGAACGCCTTCATGTTCAAGCAAGGTCCGATGACCCCAACCCTCATAGATATCAAGGTACTCACAGGACTAGACATCGACTCTGAGATTAATCCTTTCAGCCTCCTGATAAACAGCAGCCACAAACTGAAAACCAAGAAAATTGGAGGCTGGTCTGGGTACATCTCTGAGCACATGGAACAAGGATCGGTCTCAGAGCGAGAACATGTAGCGTTCCTGACATTATGGTTGGAAAGATTCGTCTTCTGCGGATCGACCTGTGGCCCCACAACAAACTGTCAGCACCTGGCTCAGGCCCTGGTCAGCAAAAAACAAATACCCCTCGGCCGATACCTCTTAGGAGCTGTATATCAGCTACTCCACATTGCCACACAAGACTTGATGCTGAAACAAACCGTGGCACACGGGGGACCATGGTGGTTTATCCAACTGTGGCTAACAATTCATACCAACACCATGGTTGATCGGCCGCCTCTATCGGACTCGCGTTTCCCATCGAAGTATGCCGATCACGAAGATCCCAGAAGCAGACGATGCATGTCTTATGGAGAAGCAGCCTCCGTCTACCCTGGCGCAGATCAATCGGCCGATGACATGGCTACATGGTTCATCCGTTTCTTCACCGGCCCTCCATCAGCTAAGATGGACATGTTTATCTATACATCGGACCAAGACTATGAGCTCCCAGATGATCTGCAACTGAGCTTGGTAAACGATGACATGGAGTCCAGAGAGGTGTTTATGATCGGCCTGACTCCATGCCTGCTCCCAGTAGGCATTTTTCAGGGAAGGAGCACCAGCCTGTCCTATGAATTTTATAACCCAATGACAGCTGCTAGGCAATGCGGGCTCGGGCAACTTCCCATCAGTTTATACCTTCATAAACTCCTGGAGAGCAGAGGCACAGTCTCATCGGCTCTAGTTATGAGCAAGGCGATGGAAATCGAGCTCCCAAATCTTGGTGACTGTGATCGGCTGCACCTGAATACTTTTGTTCACATCAATTTCCAAACCTGGTGGCAAGAGTGGGCCGCTCATATTTTCCACCAATCGGCTAGGTTCTATGTAACGGAGCTTATCCAAGGCAGCAGTCCCCAAGTACCAGATGAGCCGATTCCTTCTGTGAGCAACAGTGGACGGAAGATTTTCTATGCTCAAGCCGTAGCTCCATCGGGGTCAACCATCCTGGAGTCCATCATCGGCCTCACTGCCCCAAAGATACCATCACTGCTCCAGGGGCCGATGATCAAGGAGAACCCCAAGAGGAAAGCGCCATTTAAAGGCAAAGCCCAAAAATCTAGCAAAAAAGCCAAAGTTGACGACCAAGAAGATCTCGAAGAGCTGGATCCCTCCATAGAAGAGTTTCTCAAAGAACAAGTAATGGAGGAAGAAGTCGATGCAGCTGCTGCCGATATACATGAAGAAAACACATCGGCTGAAGCTACCAAGGAACCATCAGCCGAAACCGCTGAGATCCCACCGGCCGATGACCAAAGTGATGCCCCCCAACCGAAAAAGACCAAACATGCAATCCGCAAGGTAAACACAATTTCTTCTCCGTGCTCACATAACCCCTTCCAATTGCTTGGCTTTAATTTGATATCCTTTTCAGGCTGTGGCATCATCTATACTGAAGGAAAGAACTCAATTGGCCCCTCTGCCAAGGACTAAGAAAGCAACCCTACAACGGCGTGAGCGGGCTAAAGCATGATTGAGGACTCCGTCTCCTTCTCCAGTACCCTCTCCGGTCGCCTCGATAAGAGTTGATTTACATATTATCATGCTAATCTCACAACCCCACTTATCAATCCCTTGCTTTTCAGCCTAGGGCCCCAGCGCCTTCGCCACATCGGCCAACCCCATCGCCTACTGCCTCAACATAGCAAAGGGAGGTCGATGCAAACACCATCGATATTCCAACTCTGGTAATGAGACCTAGCCTGATCCCCTTTTGTCAGCTCCCAATTGACAAGACTGACCTTGACCTATGTTGCTGTTTATAGAGCCTAGCCGATATGTTTTCATTTGACATCGGCCAGTTTCTTGATGACGAGGACAAGGAACTGCCCAGCACCGCCAAGGCGCCGATCTCTGACGAATTAAAGAACCGACTGTCCGATATTGGGAATCGGCTAGAAGCCTCGCTGGAGTGTTTGGTAGAAGACTGCTCCTCCATCAGAGCCAGGGTACAAGAAATCCAAGACGAACTGCCCGAAGACCTGATGGAGATCCTCACACCGGCCATCTTCCTGGAACAATACCGATTCAAGCTTTTCAGAGCAAAAGAAAGACTTGCAGAGCGACGAGAGCGCGAACAACTGGAATCGGCCCTGACCGCTAGCAAAGCTCAAGTTAACGCCGATAAGACCAGGTTGGACGAGCTAGCGGTGGAGCCGATTGTGCTGAAAAATAGGCTTGAAGAACTCCGTCGCCTCGAGGCAGAGCTAGAATCGAAGCTGGCCACTACACGCCGAGAAATCCAAGAAGTCGAAGCCGGGATAGCTGCATCACCCAAGGTCATAGAAGATCAGACGGCAAAGCTCAAGGCATCGGCCAAGTACCTCGCGACCCTAAGCAAATCACTGAAACCGATCCCAGGGACGATGGCCGATGATGCCCAGGCTATTGAAGACGTTGAGCAGATTCGCCGTAAAGCCATTGCTGCTATTGCGGACATCATAGGGTGATGTAGCATATTTTATTTTTATAATGTATAAACATACACCTTATCGGCCATGCATTCGAATTTGTCTTGAAAATTCCAGCCTAATTATTGCTTCTGAAATCCTCTCACACCTTATCGGCCATGCAGCCGAATTTGTCTTGAAAATTCCAGCCGCTTATATCTTTAATATGAACAATCTCATTATAAACAATCTCATCGGCCAGAGAGCCGAAGCCAATTGCCAACTGAAAAATCCAATGCGAGAACTCCTGTATATATATATGCCCCCCAAATTTTGGAAGATGAGGGCTCATATTCTGAAATTTTGAACTAAGGGCGATAGTATATACCGGCCATCTAAAGACGATGCTTGACTACATCGGCTGTAATCATAAATCGGCTAGAGGGCCGATCATGAGTCAATCCAGACACTGGGATAATATTGTTTCAAGTATTTGCCATTGAGAGCTCGTCCATAAATCTCACCATCTAATCCCTTGAGCAGATAGGCATTGTGAGGAACACATCGATGAATTCGAAAGGGGCCTTCCCAATTAGGTGACCATTTGCCGAATTTATTATCTCTGGAACCAATCGGCATTATTAATTTCCATACAAGGTCTCCTTCCTCAAACGACTTGGCAACGACCTTTTTATTATAATGACGGGCTACTCTATCTTTATCACGCTTGATTTTCTCTAAGGCCCGTAATCGAACATGTGCCAAATCATCCAATTCATCAACCATAAGATTATGGTACTCACCGGCTGTCAAGTCGTCTTGCAAAGCAATCCTTCTTGAGCCGATGGCGGTTTCCCACGGCAGTACAGCTTCATGCCCGTAGACCAGCTGATAGGGAGGCACTTGGATTGCACCATGGCAAGCCATCCGATACGCCCAAAGGGCATCGGCCAGCGTTGTATGCCATTGCCTCGGCTGTTCGTCAATTTTCCGCTTGATTAATTTGATTAAAGACTTGTTAGAAGCCTCTGCCTGCCCATTAGCCTGCGCGTAGTAAGGAGAAGAATTGAGTAATCTGATGCCCATGCTGTCAGCAAATCGGACGAACTCATCGGACACGAAGATTGATCCCTGATCGGTAGTTATTGTCTGAGGTAACCCAAACCGATATATGATGTGCTCCTTGACGAACTGAATAGCGTCTTTGGAATCAACCTTCTTAAGAGGAACGGCCTCAACCCACTTTGTGAAGTAATCTGTAGCCACTAATATATACTTGTGTCCCTTACTTGATGGTGGGTTAATCTGGCCGATCATATCTATTCCCCATCCACGAAACGGCCACGGCTTTATGATTGGATGCATAGCCGATGCCGGTGCTCTCTGAATTGCTCCAAATTTCTGACAATCCTGACATCCTTTATAATACTTGAAGCAATCCTCTAGCATGGTTAGCCAAAAATATCCGACGCGCTTCATCATCCATTTCATTTTATGGGCCGATTGATGGGTACCGCAAATCCCTTCGTGTACTTCGCTCATAACGGTTTTAGCCTCCTCAGGACCTAGGCATTTGAGTAGGACACCATCAACCGTCCGATAATATAGGGTATCGTCCAATAAGACATAGTGTAAAACTTTATATTTCATTCTGCGTGACGCCGATTGGGAAGGATTTCTCAAATACTCAATGATATCAAACCTCCAGTCATCGGTGTGCACGAGAGCAATCTGAATCGGAACGTCTTTAGCCATCGGCCTGTATCCCGATGCCCCCTGAGCTAAATCATTGGCTTCGAAATTCTGCTTCCTGGGTATATGCCTCATCGTTACGATCCGGAAACCGTGTAATAACTCTTTGCACTCCTCATTGTAGACTTTGAGAATATCGTCTCTGCACTCATACTCCCCGGAAAGTTGACTAATTACTAGCTGTGAATCACCAATGATTTCCACGGCATCGGCCTCGACTTCTTGTAATAACTACAAGCCTTTAAGCACCGCTTCATATTCTGCTTGATTGTTGGTATAGTAAGGCTTGATGGTGAAAGCGAACTCAAAATTTGCACCCCGAGGGGATATGATGACTAGGCCGATACCGCAACCGTGTCTGCAGACGGATCCATCGAAATATAATGTCCATGGCACAATGTCTGCATATGCGACTGAGTCATCTCTATGTTGAACGATGAAATCGGCCAGGGCTTGTCCTTTGATTGCTTTGGCCGATTCATATCGAAGATCAAACTCTGTTAAAGCAAAGATCCACTTCCCGACTCGTCCTTTCAACACAGGGGCCGATAACATGTATTTCATCACATCGGCCTTGCTCACCACGATGCACTCGTTGGAAAGCAGGTAATGCCTCAATTTAGTACATGAAAAATATAAACAAAGGCATAATTTCTCCACTGGCGTGTACCTTGTCTCAGCGTCTAACATTCTCCTGCTGAGATAAAAAATAGCTCTTTCCTTGCCGTTAACATCTTGAACCAAGACCGAGCCGATGGATTTCTCATCGGCTGATAAGTACAATTTGAATGGGACTCCTTTTTGTGGAGAAATTAAGACCGGCGGAGAAGTTAAATACTCTTTGATATCGTCTAGCGCTTTCTGTTGCTTGTCACCCCATATGAACTCTTCGTCGTCCTTTATTTTTAATAGTGGAGTGAATGGCTCTATACAGCCCGATAGATTTGATATAAAACGCCGGACGAAGTTGATCTTGCCAAGCAGAGATTGTAACTTGGTCTTGTTTTCTGGAGGCTTGATTTTCTTAATGGCATCGATGTTCTTCTATGTGATTTCAATCCCCCTCTCATGGACCAAGAAACCCAAAAACTGACCGGCCGATACGCCAAAGGCACATTTGTTAGGGTTCAACTTCAAACCATATTTCCTTGCCCTTTCTAGTACCTTGCGTAAGTCGGCCAAGTGCATATCATGTTCTCTTGACTTTACGACGACATCATCTATATAAACTTCAATCAGAGAGCCAATAAGATCATGAAAAATGTAATTCATAGCCCTCTGATACGTAGCTCCAGCATTCTTCAAACCAAATGTCATGACGACCCATTCATATAGGCCGATTGCCCCTGGGCATCTGAAGGCTGTCTTATGAATGTCGTCTTTAGCCATAAAGATCTGGTTGTAACCCGCGTTTCCATCCATGAAACTAATGATCTTATGCCCAGAAGCAGCATCGACTAGCAAATCGGCCAACGGCATAGGGTACTCGTCCTTGGGCGTCGCCTTATTTAGATCTCTGAAATCGACGCATACCCTTAGCTTGCCGTTCTTTTTCAATACCGGAACTATGTTGGAGACCCACTCTGCGTATCGGCAGGGCCTGATAAAGTTGGCGTCGTAAAGTCTTGTGATCTCTGCTTTTATGGCTTCGTGCATATCGGCCTTAAACCTCCGAGGAGCTTGCTTAAAAGGCCGATAGCCTTGTTTGATTGGTAGCCAATGTTCTACAATCGATCGGCTTAATCCTGACATCTCATGGTATTCCCATGCAAAACAATCTCTGAATTCTTTCAAAAGATCTATCAAATTATTCTTGTATCACTTTGGCAAATTAGCGCTTACATACGTCGGCCTAGGCCTATCACCTATTCCTATATCAATTTCTTCCAATTCATCGGCCGACGTAAAACCTTGTCCCAACTTGCCATCTAACTCATCCACCGCGTCATCCGTATAGGGGTCATTGTCAACGGCGGATGGTGCATCTTCGCTAAAGTAACCGCTTGTCTTGGTCTTCAATTGTCTCGATGTCGCAGTCGGTTACCTTGAGGAAATCGGCGTCCCAGACTCGCCCGGACAAGCAGTCGATTCTCTCCATCTCCCAAACTGCGAGATCGGCATTGGCGACATGTACTGACCGATCGGCCTGCACGATCTCGACTTGGTCCCCTTGCCATTGCATGAGGCATTGGTGCATTGTTGAAGGGACACAGCAATTTGCATGGATCCAATCTCGTCCCAACAACAAGCTGTAGGAACCCTTTCCATCGAAGACGAAGAAGGTGGTGGGAATTGTTTTGCTGCCCACGGTGAGTTCCACGTTCAGGACCCCCTTCGCCTCGGATGCGTTGCCACCGAAGTCCTTTAATACCATATTTGTCTTGATAAGATCTTCAGGTACTTTTCCAAGCTTCCCGAAGGTTGGGTATGGCATTAAATTGACCGCTGCGCCACCATCGACCAGCATCTTCGTCATCGGCCGCCCGTTGATGAATCCTTTGATGTACAACGGCCGCAAATGTCTGTAGCTGGCGTCAACTGGCTTGTCGAAGATGGCTTGGTCTGGTGACAACCGTAGCCTGGCTGAACCTTGTTCATCATCGGCCATCGCTTCATCGGCCGCCTGCACACTGTATTCTGCTGGCAATATAAACACCATGTTAACAGGCGCCGATGCCATTTTTTTACCTTTTGAAGCTGAGTAGCTCTGAGCTGTATTGGAGGTGCCCTCATCGGCATTGGCCACCGTGGATTTTATCCTCCACTCTTTTTTGGTCTTGGTTGGCCGATGGGGTATTTCAGCCTGTTGCTCTTGGATTTGCTCTTTCCTCCTTAACCTCTGAACCCACCGCTTTTGTGTCTTGGTGAATACATCGCTTGGGCACCATTGGGGGTTCTGGACTTGCTCCTCATCTTCATCGTGTTGATCTCGGTGCATCGGCCCTAGCCTTTCACGCACAGATTTCCGTTGCTTGGCCGGCCGATGCGTTTGTCTGCTTGAGCTGCCCTGATAAGAATCTTCTGCACCACTGCATGCAGGGCACTCCTGGATAGATGGCAACCTCATCCCTTCATTCCAGCAGAAGCGAAAAAACTCGCACTCCCAGTGTGGGTCGTAGAAGTTGTCTTGATCGGCTTGGTCTTGAGCTTGTTCCTCCCGTCTCCGCTGATATTTTCTGATCAGGCCCTCAGAGGTCTGATGAGGCCACTTGCCAGTCCGATGGCCATCGCCATCGGCCCTGTCCGCCCGCACCATGTTGACTGGGAACGGGTGGCCTTCAATCTTCATCGGCCGCTTGGCATCATTGATTTTAATTCTGCCCTGCTCGATGGCCGATTGAATTTGTTGCCGGAAGATCTTGCATTCATTTGTATGGTGTGAATAGGAATTGTGCCACTTGCAATATCTCCTTTTCTTGATGTCTTTGGCCGATGGCAATACGTGACCTACTGGCAGTTGGATCTGCTTTTCTTGCAATAGCAGGTCAAATATCTTATCGGCCTTGTTGATGTCGAAATCATATTTATCTTCTTTATCTCCTTTCTTGGCCCACTGGCAAGTTGTTGATTTCCTCATCCGGGCCCACTCGGCTAGGTCGACATCACCATCTTCATCGTCGTCATCGTCGGAGGCGTACTTATAAACAGTGTTAATCTTTTTCGCGAACTTCTTTGCCTCCTGGAATCGCTGCTCGTGGGCCGATACTCGTTGTGCCAGCTGAGCGAGGCTGTCAAATTCCTGCGAGGAGAACCTCTCGCGTATCGGCCCTAGCAATCCCTGAAATGCCAAATCGGCCAACTGGGAATCGGTCAGACTGAGGCTATAACATCTGTTCCGTATGTCTCTGAACCTTTGTATGTACTCAGGGACCGATTCATCCATTCGTTGCCTGATGGCAGTCAGATCTGACAATTTCATTTCTTGTACGCCATTGTAGAAGTATCTATGAAACTGTTTTTCCAGATCTATCCATCCTCTGATGGAATTGCAGGGCAAGGAAGAGAACCATGTGAATGCAGACCCTGATAAGGACAGAGGGAAAAACCTCACCCTCAACGCCTCGACAGCCGATGCCTCCCCGCACTGTGCTAAGAATCGGCTGACGTGCTCATATGTCGAGACGTTGTCCTGTCCCGAAAACTTGGAGAAATCCGGGATCTTGTATCGGCCTGGCAATGGTACCCCGTCAAATTCCTCGGGATACGGGTGCCGATACACTGTAGAGTTCTCCTTGGGCTTCAAGCCGAATTGATCCCGCATCACTTCGGCTATCATATCGGCCCAATATCCTGCGGGCCGATGTGGGAGGTCTTGCTGAAACGATTGTTGCAAACCCTCTGCTTGATACTGCCTAGGGGAGTATGGCTGGTAATGATGATCCGAGTTCGGTATGCCATACTGTCCTGCGGGGTGCTGCTGATAGCCTTGTGGCACGTTGTATGGAGCTTGAAGTGGAGGACTATTGAACACTGGGGCTTGCGGTTGTCCGGCCGATGGCTGGTTGACGGGAACTTGCTGCATCGGCTCAACCATCGGTTGCTTCCCCTTGGCCCATTGAGCGTATTGTTCCTCGGTGATGAGCTGAGGGCTGCCCCCAGTCTACCTGGTGAGGACCAGTGGCAATGTTGTTGTCGGCTGCGCCGATGGGGGTGGCATCGGCGCTGTTGGCTGAGACATGCTCATATCATTCCTCAGGGTCCGATATGCAGGGAACTTATTTTCTAGCAAGAAAATCGGCCCCTGAGGCTTGAACTGGTGAATTGACCCGTCTAAGATAGATTTGACCGTATTGGTCAAGGTGTTCACCAAAATCCCCGATTGGTTGACTAGCGCAGAGTGGACTGCGGAGTCAATCCTGTCTTGCAACGTCGGCGCTGCAGTGTCCTCAGTTTTGACAGCGTGATCGTGCGCCGCCACCGATGTTCCAGCTCCATCTCCGGAACTCGGCATGACCACCTTGGACTTTTGAATCAAGGTGCCTTGCTGAGTCCTAGAATATGTTTGCAGGTACATATTATGGAACTGCTCGACCAGACTATCCATCTCAGCTTTTTGTTCTGCGCTGAGCTGGTCGGCGGTCACGGGAATGACGTTCTCCTCGACGATCTCGGCCTGCTTCGACATCTCGAGGTGTTCTTGTTGCTGGTGAGAAGCTTGTGTTCTTGTTGTCCCACCAGGCGTGCCAAAAGCGTGTTGGCGCAGAATTTCGACCCGTCCAGCAACCAAACGGGTTCCGCGTTACCACGGCGGCCTGGGAGATCTGCTTAACTCCAGTGCAGGTCCAAATGGCTTGCCTAGTCGTAAGTAGAGCGTGCCAGTTGATTTGATCTGGCAATCAACAAGAAACAAGTAAACCAAGTCAGAGAACAAGGTCGATCGGTCAATAGACCGATGACACATTGTCATAGCCCAGCCGATAGGGCAAAGCTATATCGGCTCCACTTAGAAAATAAGTAAAACATGAATCTAATCTTATCAGCCTTCATTGATATGTAGACTCAACTAATAATATCGGCCGATAAGGATAACGAAGGTACTACACAGCTAGTACTCTAGTGCAAACTTATACGAGCCAATCGGCCAATATAAACACATCAACCATAAAGAAATCTTAAGATTACTTCACATCGACATATCTATACTTATCGATCTGCACATATAAGTGGCAAACACATGCAAGAAACATAAAGCAATCACATATGTTAGATAAGACCGGCTAAAACCCCGGCACTATCCTTAATTACAACCGAAAACAGGCTTCGTGTTAGATCTCAAAACAGGACTAAGGTCGATGGCAACTCGAAGTGTGAATTGAGACTAACACGAAGAAAATCAAGTCGTCGATTGCTTTTGGGGATGGTAGCTGCACTGAACAATCTAGCCAAGCATAAGAATTAAACCATCGTCGGCAATAAACCCTAAAGCGAGTAAACCGCTGGCAAGGCTTAATTAAGATACCTGTCAAAACTATTCAAGACATGATAATCGACGATCACATCATCGAGGCTTAACGTGTCTAAAGCGACACGTTAGCCCCGACGATGCAATCGTCGGGGACGAGTTCTTACCTCTGCTCTGAGGAAGCAAGAACTCGTCGAAGAAGACCTCTTGCGAGGGTTGGCGATGCGCCGAAAGTAGATTGATTTGATTGTGTGATTGATTGAGACCACGGCGGCCTGGGAGATCTGCTTAACTCCAGTGCAGGTCCAAATGGCTTGCCTAGTCGTAAGTAGAGCGTGCCAGTTGATTTGATCTGCAATCAACAAGAAACAAGTAAACCAAGTCAGAGAACAACGGCCGATCGGTCAAAGACCGATGACACATTGTCATAGCCCAGCCGATAGGGCAAAGCTATATCGGCTCACTTAGAAAATAAGTAAAACATGAATCTAATCTTATCGGCCTTCATTGATATGTAGACCTCAACTAATAATATCGGCCGATAAGGATAACAAAGGTAACTACACCAGCTAGTACTCTAGTGCAAACTTATACGAGCCAATCGGCCAATATAAACACATCAACCATAAAGAAATCTTAAGATTACTTCACGATCGACATATCTATACTTATCGATCTGCACATATAGTGGCAAACACATGCAAGAAACATAAAGCAATCACATATGTTAGATAAGACCGGCTAAAACCCCGGCACTATCCTTAATTACAACCGAAAACAGGCTTCGTGTTAGATCTCAAAACAGGACTAAGGTCGATGGCAACTCGAAGTGTGAATTGAGACTTAACACAAAGAAAATCAAGTCGTCGATTGCTTTTGGGGATGGTAGCTGCATTGAACAATCTAGCCAAGCATAAGAATTAAACCATCGTCGGCAATAAACCCTAAAGCGAGTAAACCGCTGGCAAGGCTTAATTAAGATACCTGTCAAAACTATTCAAGACATGATAATCGACGATCACATCATCGAGGCTTAACGTGTCTAAAGCGACACGTTAGCCCCGACGATGCAGATCGTCGGGGACGAGTTCTTACCTCTGCTCTGAGGAAGCAAGAACTCGTCGAAGAAGACCTCTTGCGAGGGTTGGCGATGCGCCGAAAGTAGATTGATTTGATTGTGTGATTGATTGAGAGAGTTTACATGTACAAACTATCGGGATATTTATACCCGAGGTTACAACAGAACCCTTGTAGGGCACGATCTTATCTACAACTAACAAACAAGTCCTTGCGGCAGACTTAAGCCACAGATTAGATCTACACTACTTAATTTACAAGATACAATTGCCTAAAACCGAGCTTTATCTCTATTTGGCAACTTCCTTGAAGCTTATTTCGAGCCCAGACCAAGCCCACGTTGACACTGTCAACTCACAACCCGTATCGGCCCACGACCAAACCAAATCCGTATCGGCCGATACGCTCTTTATAGCAACACCTCCCCAGTCCGATACGGTTACCGGGTCCGATACGAAGCCTGGTCCGACTCCAACTCAATCTTTCCTCTCTGCTACGGTTTCCTCTTTTCTTTCCAAGTCGATTACCAAAATCCGTCGTTAACAGTACCCCAAATAATTAGGTCAAAGTAGTCAAACTATAGATAAACGCTAAACCTTAATCGGCAAAACGAATATACATTCCATATGTGTATTTTATCACATAACAATGTATAGGGTTTATGATTTATTAAAATATTACACTATTTATCAGGAATTAAAATAATTTTTACAGAATTTATCTTGTAGGTTTTGACATTTTAAAAATTCAATCAAATTTCGGCTGAAATGAATTTCTTTATTTCACTGAGATTAAAATATAAATTATTTTTGTGTGAAACCAAAGAAAATGGAACCTAGATATTTCCATCTATCTCCAGTAAAATCCACATTATTTTATCTTGCATAGAAATGAAGTTTTGGAATTTTAAAAAAGGGAGAAAGAAAGAAATAGGGAAAATATCAAAATATAGCGAAACAGTAGAGTTTACCTAATCTCCTACCCATCTCTCTCTCACCTTGCTTAGTCTACCACGCCATGGGCCCACATGGCAGCCTCATCAGCTTGCCCTCACCTCAGTCCACCCTCCCCAACCGACAAGAACAGAAACAGAGAGAGAGAGAGGGCGAGGGAGAAAGCGGCGCATACCTCCTGCTCGACGCGTGTCCGATGGCGTGGCAACGCCGAGCTCGCGTTCTTTTCCTCCCAGCCGCGTTGTTTCCCATTTCTCACTCCAGTGCCGACCAAACCAAGAGAGAGCTCCAGCTCTCCGTTTCCAGCTCATCTCCGTCGTCGGCCGCCGGGAAGTGCAATCGTGCCAATCACCGTCGAGCCATCGTCACCTCTATCTCTTCCACGTTCCATATTCCTCTCTCCATGCCGAGTACATCTTCTTTTGATTCCATCTCTTCTCATCCATTGCACCGATGGGAACGCCGCCATGCCGATGACGCTCTGGAGCGCGCCCCGAACTGCACCGCCGGTGGCATCGTCGTCGGGCAGCACAAATGAGACCACCGCAAGCCGAATACTCACGCCACCAGTACCCCCTCATCATGCTGATCAAAAGCCCTCAAGAATCCCCGAGGATCGTCCACCGAAGAGGGAGATCGCCGTCATCTTCCCTAGCTCCGGCCAACCGACGCCGTCGCTGATTACTTCCACTCCGGTGAGCTCCAAAGCAATTCCTTACTCGGGGAGCATTCTTGTGTGATCATTGAGATGTCTCTCACCTTCTCTTAGCAGATTACAGGCCGAGGATCGCTGCCGCCGTTGCTCTGCTATCTACTGCAGCCGCCTGAGTTCGTTTCAAGTTGCCGTCGCTGTTAAGCTTCGCCGACCGTTTCCAACCCCGTGGTAAGTCTCTAGGGGTCTCATAGGATCATATGCATGGATTTGTCCGCTCGGGTTCGAGCCGTAGCTCGACTTGCAGTTGCATGCCGAGGGACACCGCCACTCACGCCGTCGCTGACACCTATTCCGACCACCACAACCAACGAATAGACCACCATCGGGTTCGCAAGAGTCCCCTCTACCTTTTTGCTTTTGACCGCGACCCAATCCGAGGTGTCATTCGCCGGCGGCGAGCTCACTCGAGCTGCAGCCATAGCTCCCTGCCTGTGCACTCTTGCCAAGGACTACGTTTTATAAATTTGACTAAATCCATGGTTCAAGTTAAAAACTGACGAATCACTGACATGTGGGTCAAGAACTGAACCGTAGATATAAAAGAAAATGGGGACTCTTTACAAACTATGACATAAACACGTGGGGTAGTGCGGGTTGATTTCTATAAACTCCAGGAACCTTTTTGCTTAATTGCCAGGCACTGACAGTGGACCCCATGATTTATATTTTGGAAAAAATTAAAGGAAATGGTTAAATCTATATCTGTTCAACTAAAAAGTGTTCTAAATTTATAAAATTCATATAAAATTAAATATAGCTCCTTTTGAGATGAAACCAATTCCAGTAGGTCCATAAAATTGTAAAATTTAATATTGTATAATAAAATCTTCTGCTCACAGTAGAATATATCTTTCTAATTTTCAAATATGAAATAGTTAACTTAGAACTTGTAAAATTTGTAGAAGACTCATTATTACTCCAAATGGAATGAAACAAATTTCTATAGAACCAGTAAAGTATGAACTTTAATTTGATAAAATAAAATATGGTACTTTCTGTATAGGAAAAGTAACTAAAATTGTAAGTAAAACAATAATACTTATTTTTCACATAAGACTTGTTTAATTTCTAGAAAATTAATAGTTAATCCTAAAATTATGAATCCACTGCTGTTCACCTTAGAAATATGTACCATTTGACCTGGATGAAAGGAATTTGACAAAACTACCACCTAGAACAAGTTTAAACAAATAACTAACTCTCTTTTTGTTGAACTTGTAAAATTCATCACTTTCAAAATAGCAATGCTAAAATAGAAATTTCTTCACCTAAATTCATTCTAGGATATGACCAACCCACTGTGAGGAATTCATGCATTTTAGAGCATTTTGGATTTTCCGCCTTATTTGGATGTTTATTTGTATCGTACTTTATGATTATTTAGATTCCGATGTTCTGGAGTATGTGGAGCAAGATCTTGAATTTGATTATGATTTCTCACAACAGACAGGCAAGCATCTAAGCATATAAAATCCCTATTTTGCTAAAATGATTTGATTGCAAAACAATATATATGCATGTGTTGATTTACTACAAAATTATCGGTATTGGTTAGATTTGGTTATACCTATTTGCTGCATATCCTTCCTTGCTTCATTGTTACCATTTATCCTTGTAACCTCTGGATGGAAATGTTTGGGAAGGTTTTATTTGTTTTACCGATGCCTAACCATGCTAAGATCTAGTAGTGTTAAAAATCGATAGATGGAGCTATCGATTGAAGTTATTCATTACTTGCGATTTATGGGCATAAAATCTGACCACTTTCACTAATTGGGTCATATGGTAAATTTGCTTTAACTTGGACGAGTGATAGGGCGATGAAGGGATTGTGGTTTTCCCTGATGCAAGTAGCCTCGTTTGGGTTGTTAAGGACCGAACACGTTGTCATCTAATCAAGCACCTTACGTACTACCACACGCCGGTATGGGACGGCTTAGCTTAGTACTACGTTGCACTGTAATCATCTACGCTACGCTGGTCAATCGTGAGGATGCTGTTCCTTTGGAGAACCCAGGTGTGCCGTGTTTTGGCAGGGGGTGTCTCCCACGATGGTGAGCCCGCCTTAGCCACATCACGCACGCACGTGGCTAAGTCGTCGGGGGCCTAGGCGGAGTTTAGGTGATTAGGGTGGGACTAGGAAAGGGCATGTTATGAGCTTGTGTCACTTGTGAGTCACACCTGTGTGGTGGTGAAAGCATTTGATGCTTGTTCATTTCGTGTGGGTAAAGATGTACCCCTCTTATCAGAGTAAAACTATTCGAATAGCCGTGTCCACGGTTACAGGACGACTGCTTGAGGTGTTAGCTCAACTATGTTAGCATCAAACCGGGTTAAATAGATTGGATTAGTCTTGGACGTGAAATGGATATATTGATAAGCCATAGTTGGACAATGGTTGTCCATGGTTGGTGATGAGAGCACGGGTTGTGCTTATACATGGATGGTGATGAGAGCACAGGTAGTGCTTATACATGGATAGTGATGAGAGTACGGGTTGTGCTTAATTGTGTTTAAATTGCAGATTATGCTAAGTTTGAAACTCTATATTTGCAACTTGTGATTTGCTCAACTAAATTGGCTTTTATGCAAAACTTGAACCATTATGCCATCTTCTTAGGTAGAAGCTTGCATACTCCTTTGTGTAAGTCTTGCGAGTACATTCCGTCCTTAACCCGATGTCTACAATTTCAGATGAGGATGTTGGAGTACTTGTTTGTTCTTACTACCCTACCGAGGGCGGTGAGGGTGGTGAGTAGCTTTTCAGCTTGACTCTTGCCCCGGTTGGTTGCCCTTTGGGTTATGTGGCACATCATGGGCCTTGTTTTTGTTATGTGTTATGAAACTTTCGCTGCTATAGTTTGTATTGTAAGATGGGCCTTAGAAACCCATTATGACATATGTATCTTGCTGTCCTTTATCCTTATTTATGCATTTGTGATGTTTATCAATTGCTTGCGATGAAAGTGCAAGGCTAGTCGCTTTTCCTGGGGACTAGCTAAGCATGAGTATGAATTTTGAGCACTTGAGATGTTGTAGAGCTCTTGCAATTTGAGTCAAGTCTCCTGAGATGTGTAACACATCTGGTCGCCGCCTTCGTGTGGTTTGACGGGCATGTCTCAGGCTGAAGTTGACTGGCATGCAGAGTCCCAGCAATATCTCCTTTGTTCATTATTCGGCATTACGGATTTTATATCGAATGGTGTTAATTTGTGATCATTGGCACATTGAGATATGAGTGGCTATTTATGTGTGTATGGATCCCACTCAATTAAATTATGTGGTGGTCACAAATTGCATTGAACGGTATAATTTCCGGGTGCCCACAGCGGTTGGTATCAGAGCAATGCTGACCGTAGGCTAGAGTTTAGCTTGGTGATTTGAAAAGAATTTGAAAAGATTCAACTTGAATTAGTTGTGAAAACTTTTAGGATGTGTGATCCTTTTTACTTCTTATCTCATTCTAGTATCCATCCTTGCCTTACTCTCAATTTTATCTCCTTACTATGATTTTATTTGCAAACCAAATCTTTACTTCTCTCTTTCAAATGTTAGTTCGATATAAAAGCCAATAAAATTGTATAATGAAGTGCACTAAATAGTGTTTTACTTACTCATGAACCCACCATAAAAGTTTTTCAACTTTCAAATGTTTATGACTCCTTTTCTCAATCCAAAATATCAAAAAGACGTGATCTGGAATTCTGGACCAGCCGCTACTCAAGAATTTCAACAGAAAGTTCCACTTACTCTTTTCACTTGCCAATTTTTCTGGTGGTCACCAACTGTACCAGGAAGCTTGGTAAAAATTTCCATAATTTTCTCTCTTCTGTAGGCCCCTCTAAAAATTCATGAATTGGCTGCTGTCCTGCAGTCCTAAAAATTTCAGACTAGTATTCTGAGAAATAAAATGTATAACCATTAAGAATACATCAATTAAATTATCTAAGGGTACTCCCAGCTAAGTAACGCTCGTTAGAAAGCTAATTTGTAGTATTAGTGGCCATTTTTGATTGTTGGTTTATTTGGTTCTTTGTTCCATGCGGTTGATGCTTTTGACCTGCTTAATTGATCGCATTGGAAAACTATGTCGCTTTCATGTTTCTTGCTCGGGCTGTAAGTAGTGTGAGCTCGATTGGTTGTTAATGGATTTTCAGTTGATGCATCATGGCATGATAGACTAACCCAGTAGGCCTCATGAATTATTGTGTGATTTTTGAACATTTGCATCATAAGGTAATAATTCAAATAGTGTGCATAACTGTGTGCTGAACTCTATAGACAATTGCATTCATGATTTTGTTTAGCCCAGACCGTAAGAGATAAAATGTGCATCTTTTGGCCATAGCTAGTATACATACCCAGTAGGCTCCATGAATTTTGGTAGAATTTTTGAATCCTTGCTTCATGGGTTAAAAATTCATATAGTACTGCATGGTCATGTCCTGAAATTTGTAGGTAGTCTGATTGTTGAATTTGTATAGCCCAAACTAAAAGTGATAAAATCTTGTTTTCTTCTGGGTAGCTTTACAACTTAGACATGCATCTCCCTGATTTTTGTCCAAAGTTTTGCACCTTTAGAGTTTGATTTAAAAATTCGACAAACGCATCGAAACAATCTGTTTCAGCACTGCATGACCTATCTTCTTTATTCTCCACAAGACAAACCACTTGTCCAAATATTACAATTCCTTTCCAGGATTAAGAAGACTTTGCTAGGAACTTGAATATAAAATTTTTCCATTTTATCACTTCGCTAACCTAGTTGCTACCTACTGTTTTCATCTCAGAAGTGTGTAGGATGGAACTAAGCATGTGAAAAATTTTAGTTTATCACTAAGACTTTTGTTCAGCACTATCCCAAAATCTTTTTAATATTTTAAGGAGGGTAGTGTACCACCATAATTTGAACCTATTAGTAAGGATTTTGAAATTTTTCCTGCCTTCATAAATCCAAATCTAACTATCTTGATTTGAAGCAAGTTATAAGCAAAACTGAGGATTTAAGTTGAGATGGCTCAATATGCAAAATTTTGTGCCCCTTTATGGTTGGATGCAAAATTTGTAAATTGTAGCAACTCATAAGTATTCTTTGAATATCACAAAAGTAATTTCTAAAGTTAATATAGTTTGTAAACTGATTTGTATATTTTGAAAACCTCCCTAGGATGTCCTATTTGTCCTAAAATCCTAATTTCTTCCTAGAACAAAGAGAACTTTGTTAGGAACCTGAACTTTAAAGCCTTGTTTGATATTATCACCTGTCCAGCTTGGTTATTAGGCTATGTTTTGGTGCACAGGACCAACCTGTTATCGCATAGCTGGTTTATTTCGTTTTTACCAAACCATTAGACTAAAACTTTTTAAATTTTAAGGGGGTAGTACCTTATCTTATCTTGTAATCTTATAATCTTATATCCTTTAAAGGGTTGTAAATTTTCCTATGCCCATGGTAAGTCTTGAGTTGGATTAATCCTTCAAGAACAATTTTCCCAAAAGGATTGTATGTCCCTGACTCCTTCCTTATTACAAGTTTCCTATGAAACATATTTATGCCTGTAACCTTAACCTTGTACTTTTAGAGAGGGTAACTGTTACTGACCAAAACATTTCCATGAGGGTACACCATGATCATTTTACAACATACCCTTTTGATTATACTTCAATATGCTAGGTTTATTCGCCCATATGTACATTGACCGCCAAGAAGACCTCCACTATGTACAATATGTACAATAGTTGTTAGGAATTCCCTCCACGCAATAACTTATCATATGGATGTAAAGCCAATCCGAGGTTTGTAAATGTGAAATTTTCCTAATTAGTTAGCTTGTTGCCCTAAATAGAAGATAGGGAGACTTCAGCTCAATCAAGCCATGTTACCACCACAACCTACAAACCGATTAAACCAAAAGGATTGTTCCATGGCATGTATGCAATACAAAATATTTTCATACGCATTAAATCATGTCATACATACATCATATCATTCATTCATCATGATATCATAGCATACATCCATGCCTTTTTGAAAAAGAAAGTTATTGCTGCATATGCCATCTAACAATTTGCTGTCTACCATGACCCAAGTATGTGAAGATATATAATGAGATATAACCTGACCTTGTCCCAATTATTCAGGTCCCAACATTCCAATTTTCCTAAGTGAGTGATTCAATGAACCATGCCATGTATTATGACTACCATGTATCCCCAATTATGTAAAATCCTTATAGATGAACGTAATAGTAATTAGAGACTTATTCCCTATTTTCCTGATTACCGGGCTTACTATCCTAAAATTTTCCATTTGCCAAAAATGAGCTTAGCCACGCTAGGTCATGACTGTGATGTTTAAAGTTTTAGTACTTAGCCATAACCTTAACATGCTAACTGTAACCAACAATGTCCTTGTAATTTGAGTAGTATTTCCATAGCTTAATTTTATCTTCATTTTCCAAATTTAGGGAAAACCCTTGACTGAATGTGAGTTCGACAAGATTGGATTGTGACCATAGGTCTTGAAAAGTTGTATCTTGTTACAACCCCAACCCATTAACTATCTTTCAAGACATTCTACCAATGTAGTGTATTTTTCATGGACCATACTCGCCATAACCGAATAAACATCGCTCTTTTCCCAGCCAAATTAAGGCTCTTGTTATCAGAAAATCAACCTACACTTGACCATCTTTTTCACCTACAACCTGACGCAAATCTCGGGGACGAGATTTATTTTAAGGGGGTAGATCTGTAACATACCCAAAATTCTAGATTTCAACTATTGCATCTAAAATAGTAAAAATGATTTTTCTGAATTAGAAACACTAAAATTTCCCAACGAAAAACCTGGGCAAGTATAATAATACTAGTTTTGATTTACAAATTCGTGATTATTTTAAAAACCTTTAACTTGATAGTTTCAAGAAAGAAAATAAAACATAGTTTGTGCATATAATTGCATGATGTATTGTTAAGCTTTGAGTTCTTTTTCTTGTTTATGGATTTTCCTAGCATTTCATATTAGGACTCATGAGCATTAACTTTAAAACCTAAAGTAAATACTTAATGTATATTTACAAGAATATACATATATGAAATATATGAAGTTGAGTAACTAAAAGTAAATCATGCTCAACAACATCGTATTAGGTCAAGAATTACCTAAATATAATTTTATAGCACTTAATTATATTTTATAATAGGAAACATATAAGTGAAGATAAGCTTAGTGAATATTTAAAAATAATTGGTGCAATATAAAATCATGGGGAAATTCATTTAGATACTATTTAATATATATATCTCACTGGAATTTTGGTATAATTTAATATGTAAATTTGGTACCCCAAATAATTAGGTCAAAGCAGTCAAACTATAGGTTAACCCTAAACCTTAATCGGCAAAACGAATATACATTCCATATGTGTATTTTATCACATAACAATGTATAGGGTTTATGATTTATTAAAATATTACACTATTTATCAGGAATTAAAATAATTTTTCCAGAATTTATTTTGTAGGTTTTGACATTTTAAAAATTCAATCAAATTTCGGCTGAAATGAATTTCTTTATTTCACTGAGATTAAAATATAAATTATTTTTGTGTGAAACCAAAGAAAATGGAACCTAGGTATTTCCATCTATCTCCAGTAAAATCCACATTATTTTATCTTGCATAGAAATGAAGTTTTGGAATTTTAAAAAAGGGAGAAAGAAAGAAATAGGGAAAATATCAAAATATAGCTTAACAGTAGAGTTTACCTAATCTCCTACCCATCTCTCTCTCACCTTGCTTAGTCTACCACGCCATGGGCCCACATGGCACCTCATCAGCTTGCCCTCACCTCAGTCCACCCTCCTGTTAACGGCGGATTTTGGTAACCGATTTGGAAAGGAAAGAAGAAACCGAAGCAGAGAGGAAGGATTGAGTTGGAGTCCGACCAGGTTTCGTATCGGACCCGGTAGCCGTATCGGACTGGGAAAGGCGTTGCAATAAAAGAGCGTATCGGCCGATATGGATTCGGTGTGATCGTGGGCCGATACGGGTTGTGAGTTGACAGAGTCAACATGGGCTTGGTCTGGGCTCGAGATAAGCTTCAAGGAAGTTGCCAAATAGAGATAAAGCTCGGTTTTAGGCAATTGTATCTTGTAAATTAAGTAGGTTTAGATCTAATCTATGGCAAGAGTCTGCCGCAAGGACTTGTTTGTTAGTTGTAGATAAGATCGTGCCCAACAAGGGTTCTGTTGTAATCTCGGATATAAATATCCCGGTAGTATGTACAGAAGCTCTCTCTCTCGAATCAATCACAATCAAATTAATCTACTTTCGGCGCATCGCCAACCCTCGCAAGAGGTTGACTCCTGACAAGTTCTTGCTTCCTTATAGTAGAGGTAAGAACTCGTACCCGACGATCTACATCGTCGGGGCTAGCGTGTCGCTTTAGACACGTTAAGCCCTGATGATGTGATCGTCGTTTATCGTGTTTTAGCTAATCTCGATGTGGTTTTCTAATTCCATCTCGCCAGCGGTTAACTCGTTTTAAGGTTTATTGCCGACGATGATTGAATTAGTTTACTCGTTTAGATTATCTAAGGCATTCACCATACCCAAAAGCAATTGACGGCTTGATTTTCTTTGTGTTAAGTCTCGATTCACACTTTGAGTTGCTATCGACCTTAGTCCTGTTTCGAGGTCTAACACAAAGCCTGTTTTCGATTGTAATTAAGGATAGCACCAGGGTTTCAACCGGTCTTACCTAATGCATGTGATTATTTATGTTTTTGCATGTATTTGCCACATATATGCGGATCGTTGAATATAAATATATCGGTTACAGGGTGTTCTTAAGATATTTCTGTGGTTGGTGTATTTATATTGGCCGATTGGCTTATATAAGTTTACACTAGAGTATTAGCTAGTGTGTTTATCTTAACGAAACTCTCATCGGCCGATTTCAGTAATTTCTTATATACGTGTTAGCATGGGTCGATGAGATTGGATCTGTTCAATTTAATCACTATTTTGAGTAAGCCGATACAGCTTTGCCCTATCGGCTGGGCTATAACAATGTGACATCGGCCTATCGGCCAATCGACCATTGTTCTCTGACATGGTTTACTTGTTTCTTGTTGATTGCAGATCAAATCAACTAGCACGCTCTGCACACGACTAGGCAAGCCATTTGGACCTGCACTGGAGTTAAGCAGATCTCCCAGGCCGCCATGGAAACGTAGAACCTGTTTTGTTGCGAGGCGGGTCTAAATTCTGCGCCAACACGCTTTTGGCACGCCCAGTGGGACTAAAGAACGCAAGCTTTGCAACAGCAACAAGATCACCTCAAGATGTCGAAGCAAGCCGAGATCTTCGAGGAGAACGTCGTCCCCATAACCGCCGACCAGCTCAACGCAGAGCAAAAAGCTGAGATGGAGAAGCTGGTCGAGCAGTTCCAGAATATGTACCTGCAAACATATTCTAGGACTCGGCAAGGCACCTTGATCCAGAAGTCTAGGGTAGTAATGCCGAGTCCTGGAGATGGAGCTAGCACATCGGCGGCGGCACACGACCACACCGTCAAGACCGAGGATACTGCGGCGCCGACGTTGCAAGACAGGATTGACTCAGCAGCTCATTCTACGCTAGTCAACCAGTCGAGGATTCTGGTGAACACATTGACCAATACGGTCAAATCGATCCTGGATGGGTCGATCCACCAGTACAAGCCTCAAGGGCCGATTTTCTTGCCAGAAAATAAATTCACTGCCTATCGGACCCTGAGGAACGACCTAAGCACGGCTCAGCCGACAGCGCCGATGCCACCCCTATCGGCACAGCCAACAACGACACTGCCGTTGGTCCTCACCAGGCAAACAGGAGGGAGCCCTCAGCACATCATGGAGGAGCAATATGCACAATGGACCAAGGGGAAGCAACCAGTAGTCAAGCCGATGCAGCAAGGTCCTGTCAATCAGCCATCGGCCGGATAGCCACAAGCCCCGGTGTTCAACAATCTCCCACCACAGGCTGCTTACAACACGCCACAAGGCTACCAGCAGCACACCACAGGGTAGTATGGCGCGCAGAACCTTGATCACCACTACCAACCGTACTCCCCCAAGTAGTATCAAGCAGAGGGCTTACAACAATCATATCAGCAAGACCTACCGCATCGGCCCACAGGATACTAGGCCGATATGATAGCCGAAGTGATGCGAGATCAGTTCGGCTTGAAGCCCAAGGAGAATTCTACGATGTATCGGCACCCGTACCCCGAGGAATTTGACAGAGTGCCATTGCCAGGCCGATACAAGATCCGGACTTCTCCAAATTTTCGGGGCAGGACAACGTCTCGACATATGAGCATGTAAGCCGATTTCTAGCACAGTGCGGGGAGGCACCGGCTATCGAGGCGTTGAGAGTGAGGTTTTTCCCTCTATTCTTGTCAGGGTCTGCATTTACATGGTTTTCATTGCTACCCTGCAATTCTATCAGAGGATGGATAGATCTTGAGAAACAGTTTCACAGATATTTCTATAACGGCGTACAAGAAATGAAACTGTCCGATCTGACCGCCATCAGGCAACGAGTTGATGAATCGGTCCCAGAGTATATCCAAAGGTTTAGAGACATAAGGAACAGGTGTTACAGCCTCAGCTTGACCGATTCTCAATTGGCCGATTTGGCGTTTTAAGGATTGTTAGGGCTGATACGAGAGAGGTTCTCCTCGCAGGAATTTGAAAGCCTAGCTCAGCTAGCACAACGGGTATCGGCCCATGAGCAACGATTCCAGGAGGCAAAGAAGTTTGCAAAGAAGATCAATACGATCTATCAGTATGCCTCCGACGATGATGATGAGGAAGATGTCAATGTCGACCTGGCCGAGTGGGCTCGGATGAGGAAGCCGACAACTTGCCAATGGGTAAAAAAGGGCGACAAAGAAGACAAATTTGACTTCGACATCAACAAGGCCAATAAGATATTTGATCTACTGTTGCAAGAAAAGCAAATTCAGCTGCCAGTGGGTCACGTATTGCCATCGGCCGAAGAGATCAAGAAGAGAAGATATTGCAAGTGGCATAACTCATATTCACACCATACCAATGAATGCAAGATCTTCAGACAACAGATTCAATCGGCTATCGAACAAGGCAGAATTAAGATCGATGACGCCAAGAAGCCGATGAAGATAGAAGGACACCCGTTCCCAGTCAACATGGTGTGGGCGGACAGGGCCGACGGCGGTGGCCATCGGATCGGCGAGCGACCTTATCAGACCTCTGAGGGCCTGATCAGAAAATACCAGCGGAGGCAGGAAGAACAAGCTCAAGACTACGCCGATCAAGACAACTCTTACGACCCACATTGGGAATGCGAGTTTTTCCAGTTATGCTGGAATGAGGGGATGAGGTTGCCATCCATCCAGGAGTGCCCTGCATGCAGTGGGGCAAAAGATTCTTATCAGGGCAGCTCAAGCAGGCAAACGCATCGGCCAGCCAAGCAAAGAAAATCTATGCATGAAAGGCTGGGGCCGATGCGCCAAGAGCAATAGATTGAAGCCGAGGAGCAGGTCCAGAACCCCCAATGATGCCCAAGCGACGTATTTAGCAAGACACAAAAACGGCGGGTTCAGAGGCTAAGAAGGAAGGAGCAAATCCAGGAGCAACAGGCGACAATAACCCATCGGCCGGCCAAGACCAAGAAAGAGTGGAGGATAAAATCCACTGTGGTCACGGCCGATGAGGGCACCTCTGATATAGCTCGGGCTTCTACGGCTTCAAAAGGTAAAAGAGTGGCATCAGCTCTGTTAACATGGTTTTTGTATTGCCGGCAGAATATAGCGTGCAGGCGGCCGATGAAGCAATAGCCGATGACGAACAATCTTCGGCTAGACTACAGTTGTCACCAGACCAAGCCGTGTTCGACAAGCCAGTTGACGCCAGCTACAGGCACTTGCGGCCGTTATACATCAAGGGATTCATCAACGGGCGGCCGATGACGAAGATGCTGGTCGATGACGGCGCGGCGGTCAATTTGATGCCATACACAACCTTCAGGAAGCTTGGAAAAGTACCTGAAGACCTTATTAAGACTAATATGGTGTTAAAGAACTTTGGTGGCAACGTGTCCGAGGCGAAGGGGGTCCTAAACGTGGAACTCACCATGGGTAGCAAGACAATACCCACCACCTTCTTCGTCTTCGACGGAAAGGGTTCCTACAGCTTGTTGTTGGGACGGGATTGGATCCACGCAAACTGCTGCGTTCCTTCAACAATGCACCAATGCCTCATACAATGGCAAGGGGACCAGGTTGAGATCGTGCAGGCCGATCGGTCAGTACACGTGGCCAATGCCGATCTCGCAGTATGGGAGATGGAGGGAATCGACTGCTTGTCCGGGCGAGTCTGGGACGCCGATTTCCTTAAAGTAATTGATTGCGACATCGAGACGATTGAAGATCAAGACAAGCAGTTACTTTAACAAAGATGCACCGTCCACCGTTCAAGATGAACAAGCTAGTCCCTACACAGATGATGCGGTGGACGAGCTAGATGGCAAGTTGGGACAGGGTTTTACGTCGGCCGATGAACTCGAAGAGGTTGATATAGGAATAGGTGATAGGCCCAAGCCGACGTATGTAAGTGCTAACCTGCCGGAGGAATACAAGAATAATCTAATAAATCTTTTGAAAGAATTCGTGGATTGTTTTGCACGGGAATATCATGAGATGCTAGGATTAAGCCGATCGATCGTAGAACATCGGCTACCAATCAAACCAGGCTATCGGCCATTTAAACAAGCTCCCAGGAGATTTAAGGCCGATATGCACGAAGCTATCAAGGCAGAGATCACACGACTTTACGATGCCAATTTTATCAGACCTTGCCGATATGCAGAATGGGTCTCCAATATAGTTCCAGTAATGAAGAAAAATGTCAAGCTCAGGGTATGTATCGACTTCAAAGACTTGAACAAAGCAACACCAAAAGATGAGTACCCTATGCCTTTGGCCGATTTGCTTGTCGATGCCGCGTCTGGGCACAAGGTTATCAGCTTCATGGATGGGAACGCAGGCGACAACCAGATTTTCATGGCCGAAGAAGATGTTCACAAGACAGCCTTCCGATGCCCGGGGGCAATCGACCTGTACGAATGGGTTGTTATGACATTTGGTTTGAAGAATGCTTGAGCTACGTATCAAAGGGCCATGAATTATATTTTTCATGATCTTATCGGCTCTTTGATTGAAGTTTATATTGATGATGTCGTCGTGAAGTCAAGAGAGTGATATGCACTTGGCCGATTTACGCAAGGTACTTGAAAGAGCAAGGAAGTATGGCTTAAAAATGAACCCTAACAAGTGTGCCTTCGACGTATCGGCCGGTCAGTTTTTGGGTTTCTTGGTCCACGAAAGAGGAATTGAGATTACACAGAAAAACATCGATGCTATAAAAAAAATCAAGCCTCCGACGAACAAGACCAAGTTACAATCTCTGCTCGGCAAGATCAATTTTGTTCGGCGCTTTATATCGAACCTGTCAGGAAGAATAGAGCCGTTCACTCCGTTATTGAAGATAAAAGACGACGAAGAGTTCACATGGGGTGATAAGCAGCAGATGGCGCTGGACGACATCAAGGAATATTTGAGCTCCCCACCAGTTTTAATTCCTCCACAGAAGGGAGTTTCGTTCAGGCTGTACCTATCGGCCGATGAGAAGTCTATCGGCTCAGTCTTAGTTCAAGATATTGACGGCAAAGAGCGAGTTATTTTCTATCTCAGCAGGAGGTTGCTGGACACCGAGACACAGTACACGCCGGTAGAGAAACTCTGTTTGTGCTTATATTTTTCATGTACTAAGTTGAGGCATTATTTACTTTCCAATGAGTGCATTGTGGTAAGTAAGGCCGATGTGATGAAATATATGCTATCGGCCCCTGTATTAAAAGGAAGAATTGGGAAGTGGATTTTTGCCTTGACAGAGTTTGACTTGCGATATGAATCGGCTAAAGCGATCAAGGGACAAGCCCTGGCCGATTTTATTGTTCAGCACAGAGATGACTCAATTGCATATTCAGATATTGTGCCATGGACGTTGTATTTTGATGGGTCTGTTTGCAGACATGGATGCGGTATCGGCCTAGTCATCATATCCCCTCGGGGGGCAAGCTTCGAGTTTGCTTTTACTATCAAGCCTTATTATACAAATAATCAAGCCGAGTATGAAGCTGTTCTCAAAGGCTTGCAGTTATTACAAGAGGTCAAGGTCGATTCCGTAGAAATCATTGGTGATTCACAGCTGGTCATTAATCAACTTTCTGGAGATTATGAATGCAAGAATGATATTCTCAGAGTTTACAATGAAGAGTGCATGGAATTGCTACAAGCTTTCAAGATTGTGACGATGAGACATATACCCAGGAAGCAGAACTTCGAGGCCAATGACTTAGCTCAGGGGGCATCGGGATACAGGCCGATGACCAAAGATGTTCAGATTCAGATCGCCACTGTGGACGCCGATGATTGGAGGTTTGATATCATTGAGTATTTGAGAAATCCTTCTCAATCGGCGTCACGCAAAATAAAGAATAAAGCTTTACGTTATGTCTTACTGGATGATGACCTGTATTATCGGACGATTGATAGTGTCTTGCTTAAATGCTTAAGTATCGAAGAAGCCAAAGTTGTCATGAGCGAGGTCCATGAAGGGATTTGTGGAACACATCAATCGGCCCATAAAATGAAATGGCTCTTAAAGCGCGTCGGATATTTTTGGCCAACCATGCTAGAGGATTGTTTCAAGTACTATAAGGGATGTTAAGATTGTCAGAAATTTGAAGCCATTCAAAGAGCACCGGCATCGGCTATGCATCCAATCATAAAGCCGTGGTCGTTTCGTGGATGGGGCATAGATATGATCGGCTAGATAAACCCGCCATCAAGCAAGGGACACAAATATATATTGGCGGCTACAGATTACTTCACGAAATGGGTTGAGGCCGTTCCCCTCAAGAAGGTTGATTCCAAGGACGCAATTTAGTTTGTCAAAGAGCATATAATATATCGGTTTGGACTTCCACAGACATTGACTACAGATCAAGGATCAATTTTCGTGTTCGATGAGTTTGTGCAGTTTGCTGAGAGCATGGGCATTAAATTATTGAATTCTTCTCCATATTATGCGCAAGCTAATGGGCAGGCAGAAGCTTCTAACAAGACTTTAATCAAGTTGATCAAGAGGAAAATCGACGAACAGCCGAGACGGTGGCATACCACGCTAGCCGATTCCCTTTGGGCGTATCGGATGGCTTGTCATGGTGCGATCCAGGTGCCGCCTTATCAGCTGGTTTATGGGCATGAAGCTGTGCTGCCATGGGGGACCAACATCGGCTCAAGGAGAATTGCCTTGCAAGACGACTTGACAGCCGATGAGTATCACAACCTTATGGTCGATGAGCTGGACGATTTGGCACACGTTCGACTGCGGGCATTGGAGAAAATAAAGCGTGATAAAGATCGAGTTGCCCGTCATTATAATAAAAAAGTTGTTGCCAAGTCGTTTGAGGTAGGGGATCTTGTTTGGAAATTAATAATGCCAATCGGTTCTCGTGATAACAAATTCGGCAAGTGGTCACCTAATTGGGAAGATCCTTTTCAGATTCATCGCTGTGCTCCCCATAATGCTTATTTGCTCAAGGGATTAGATGGACAAGTTTATGGTAGGGCTCTCAACGGCAAGTATTTAAAGAAATATTATTCGAGCCTATCGATTGACTCATGATCGGCCCTCCAGCCGATTTATGATTACAGCCGATGTGTTATGCATTGTCTTTAGATGGCCGATATATACTATCGTCCTTAGTTCAAATTTTACAACATGAGCCCTCATCTTCTAAAATTTGGGGGACATATATATACAAGCGCGGAATTTTTCAAGGAATTTTTCCAGGAATTTTTCAAGGCATTTTTTCAGATTAAGATTGAATTCGGCTTTCTGGCCGATGAGATTGATGGCAGTAAAGGAATATCTGTTTGCAAGATGGATTTCAGAAACAATTTTTAAGCTGGAATTTTCAGATCAAATTCGGCTGCTTGGTCGATAAGGTTTGTATTTACACAGTATAAAGACAAAGTATGCTACATCACCCTATGAAGTCTGCAATGGCTGCAATGGCTCTATGGCGAATTTGCTCGATATCTTCTATAGCTTGGGCGTCATCGGCCGTCGACCCTGGGATCGGCTTTAGTGATTTGCTCAGGGTGGCGAGGTACTTGGCCGATGCCTTTAGCTTTGCTTTCTGGTCTTCTATAGCCTTGGGTGATGCAGCTATCCTGGCTTCAACTTCTTGGATTTCGCGGCGCGTGGCTTCCAGCTTTGATTCTAGCTCTGCTTCGAGACGACGGAGTTCTTCAAGTCTGTTCTTCAAGACAATCGGCTCCACAGCTAGCTCATCCAATTTGGTCTTGTCAGCATTGACTTGAGCCTTGCTAGCAGACAGAGCCGATTCCAGTTGTTCACGCTCTCGTTGCTCTGCGAGTCTTTCTTTTGCCTTATTGAGCTTGAATCGATACTGCTCCAAGAAGATGGCCGGCGTTAGCATCTCCATCAGGTCTTCGGGCAGTTCATCTTGAATCTCTTGTACCCTGACCTTGATGGGGGTGCAATCTTCCACCAAGTACTCCAATGAGGACTCCAGCCGATTGGCGATGTCGGTCAGTCGGTTCTTCAGATCGTCAGAGATTGGTGCCCTAGCTGTGGTGGGTGGCTCCTTGTCCCCATCGTCAAGAAACTGGCTGATATCAAAAGAGAACATATCGGCTAGCTTCTGCAAATATCAATATGGGTCAAGGTTAACCTTGTTAAACAGGAACCGGCAGAAAGGGGATCAGAGTAATCCTAGTTACCTGTGTTGGAGCATCGGTGGTGCCTGCATCGGCCTCCCTTTGCTGTGTTGAAGCAGTAGGCGAGGGGGTTGGCCGATGTGGTGCAGGTGATGGAGCCCTAGGCTGGAAAAAGCAGGAAATCGATAAATAGATCTATGTGATTGGTGAGATAATGCAAAAATCAACTCTTACCGAAACAGTCAGAGAGGATGGTGGAGAAGGAGAAGGAGTCCTCAATCATGCCTTGGCTCGTTCGCGCCTTTGTAAAGTTGCCTTCTTGGTTCTTGGTAAAGGGGCCGATCAAGTTCTCTCCTTCAGCACAGATGACACCGCAGCCTGAAAAGGATATGAAGTTAAAGTATAATAGTACAAGGGGATTATATAAACGCAAAGAAGGGATCGTATTGACCTTGCGAACTGCATATCTGGTCCTTTTTGGTTGGGGGGCGTCGCCTTGATCATCGGCTGGTGGGATCTCAGTAGCTTCGGCCGATGGCCCCTTGGTGGTTTCGGCCGATGGGTTCTCTTCTTCACGTGCATCGGCCGCCGCTGCATCAACCTCCTCCTCCATCACTTGTTCATCAAGGAATTCTTCCAAGGAGGGGTCTAGCTCTTCGACATCGGCCTGGTCATCAGTTCTAGCCTTCTTGCTGGCATTCCGCGATTTGCTTTTTGCTGGCGCCTTCCTCTTAGGGTTTTCTTTAGGCATCGGACCTTGGAGAAGTGACGCCAGCTTTGGGGTAGTTTGGCCGATGATTGACTCCATGATAGTTGATCCTGACGGGGCTAAGGCTTGATGATAAAAGATTTCTTGCCCACTGTTGCTTACAGACGGAATCGGACCATCGGGGACCTGAGGGCTGATGTTTTTTATAAGTTCCGTCACATAGAATCTGGCCGATTGGTGGAAAATATGAGCAGCCCACTCTTGCCACCATGTCTGGAAGCTGATATGAACGAAGGCGCTCAGATGCAATCGGTCACAATCGCCGAGATTTGGGAGTTCGATTTCTAGCGCTTTGCTCATGACCAGCGCCGATGGAACCGTGCCTCTGCTCTCTAGGAGCTTATGAAGATACAAACTCACAGGGAGTTGTCCAAGCCCGCACTGTCTAGCAGCCACCATTGGATTGTAAAACTCGTAAGACAGGCTGGTGCTTCTCCCCTGAAATACGCCTACTGGGAGCAGGAATGGAGTGAGGCCGATCATGAATAGTTCCCTTGACTCTGAATCATCATTTACCAAACTCAACTGAAGATCGTCAGGGAGTTCAAAATCTCGGTCCGATGTGTAGATGAACATGTCCATCTTGACTGATGGAGGGCTGGTGAAGAATCGAATGAACCATGTAGACATGTCCTCGGCCGATTGGTCTGCGCCTGGATAAACGGAGGCTGCTTCCCCATAGGACATGCACCTTCTGGTCCTGGGGTCTTCGTGATCAGCATACTTGGAGGGGAAGCAGGAGTCCGATAGTGGAGGCCGATTAACCATGGTGTTGGTATGGATGGTAAGCCAGAGTTGAACAAACCACCATGGTCCTCCATGAGCCACAGTCTGTTTTAGCATCAAATCTTGTGTGGAGACATGGAGCAGCCGATAGATAGCTCCCAAGAGGTTATCGGCCCAAGGGGATTTGCTTCTTGTCGACCAAAGCCTAAGCCAAGTGTTGACAATTTGTAGTGGGGCCGCAGGTCGATCCACAGAAGACAAACCTCTCCAACCACAGTGTTAAGAAGGCCACATGCTCTCTCTCTGAGACTGATCCCTGTTCCATGTGTTCAGAGATGTATCCGGACCAGCCTCCGATCTTCTTGGTCTTCAATTTGTGACTGCTATGTACCAGGAGGCTGAAGGGATTGATCTCAGAGTCGATATCCAATCCTATCAGTATCTTGACATCGATCAGAGTTGGGGTCATCGGACCTTGTTTGAGCAAGAAGGCGTTCAAGGTACTGGACCAGAAGTAGCTGGCGGCCGACATGAGTGGCTCATTTTTCTTGGTATCGGCCAGGGATAAGGTGATACATTGGCCGATCCCTATCTCGTCCCAGTGGACCTGTTTGGCAGCAGCAATCCTCTTATGCCAGGTCCTGTATCCATTAAGCTTCGACGGCCAGGATCTTAAGGTATGTTTCCATGAAGAAACATTGGGCTTGGTCTGCCTAAAAGGGATTCTGTCTGTCTCGGCGTTGATTAGCCAGGTTGGGTCGCAGTCGCCCATGGGGCCTAGCAAGAAGCGATGTGATTTGTCATTGGTCGGGATCAGGATTTGGTTTTTGAATTCCTACGTCACCAGAACAATGATGAAAAATAAGACCCGGGGGGCAAGAGTAAAAACCCTAACTTGGAGAAATCGGCGGAAAAAGCGGGAATGTGGATTTAGAAGGGATTGACTTACCACAGGGATCTCGGAGGCGTAGAACGGAGCGGAGGCCATTGTTGTCGTTGAAGGGGTCGCTGTGGAGGGGGTCAATGTCGACGGGACGCCGAGGGGTTGCCGGAAATGAAGAATACGAAGAGATTGCTAAATCGGCGGCGGAAGGATTTGAATCTGGATCTGCGCGGTTTTCAGGCAAGCCCTAGCAAGGAAGTCGATGGGTTCCTCGGAGCTAATTCCGCCACATTATATAATGAAGCGGAATTGGGGGCCATGTGTTAACGGCGGATTTTGGTAACCGATTTGGAAAGGAAAGAGGAAACCAAAGCAGAGAGGAAGGATTGAGTTGGAGTCAGACCAGGTTTCGTATCGGACCGGGTAGCCGTATCGGACTGGGAAAGGCGTTGCCATAAAAGAGCGTATCGGCCGATATGGATTCGGTGTGATCGTGGGCCGATACGGGTTGTGTTGACAGAGTCAACGTGGGCTTGGTCTGGGCTCGAGATAAGCTTCAAGGAAGTTGCCAAATAGAGATAAAGCTCGGTTTTAGGCAATTGTATCTTGTAAATTAAGTAGGTTTAGATCTAATCTGTGGCAAGAGTCTGCCGCAAGGACTTGTTTGTTAGTTGTAGATAAGATCGTGCCCAACAAGGGTTCTGTTGTAATCTCGAGTATAAATATCCCGGTAGTGTTTACATAGAAGCTCTCTCTCGAATCAATCACACAATCAAATTAATCTACTTTCGGCGCATCGCCAACCCTCGCAAGAGGTTGACTCCTGACGAGTTCTTGCTTCCTTAGAGCAGAGGTAAGAACTCGTACCCGACGATCTACATCGTCGGGGCTAGCGTGTCGCTTTAGACACGTTAAGCCCTGATGATGTGATCGTCGTTTATCGTTTTTTAGCTAATCTCGATGTGGTTTTCTAATTCCATCTCGCCAGCGGTTAACTCGTTTTAGGGTTTATTGCCGACGATGATTAAATTAGTTTACTCATTTAGATTATCTAAGGCATTCACCATCCCCAAAAGCAATCGACGGCTTGATTTTCTTTGTGTTAAGTCTCGATTCACACTTTGAGTTGCTATCGACCTTAGTTCTGTTTCGAGGTCTAACACAAAGCCTGTTTTCGATTGTAATTAAGGATAGCACCGGGGTTTCAGCCGGTCTTACCTAATGCATGTGATTATTTATGTTTTTGCATGTATTTGCCACTTATATATGCGAATCGTTGAATATAAATATATCGGTTACAGGGTGTTCTTAAGATATCTCTGTGGTTGGTGTATTTATATTGGCCGATTGGCTTGTATAAGTTTACACTAGAGTATTAGCTAGTGTGTTTATCTTAATGAAACTCTCATCGGTCGATTTCAGTAATTTCTTATATACGTGTTAGCATGGGTCGATGAGATTGGATCTGTTCAATTTAATCACTATTTTGAGTAAGCCGATACAGCTTTGTCCTATCGGCTGGGCTATAACAATGTGACATCGGCCTATCGGCTGATCGACCATTGTTCTCTGACATGGTTTACTTGTTTCTTGTTGATTGCAGATCAAATCAACTGGCACGCTCTGCACACGACTAGGCAAGCCATTTGGACCTGCACTAGAGTTAAGCAGATCTCCCAAGCCGTCGTGGAAACGTAGAACCCGTTTAGTTGCGAGGCGGGTCTAAATTCTGCGCCAACACCTCCCCAACCGATAAGAACAGAAACAGAGAGAGAGAGGGCGAGGGAGAAAGCGGCGCATACCTCCTGCTCGACGCGTGTCCGATGGCGTGGCAACGCCGAGCTCGCGTTCTTTTCCTCCCAGTCGTGTTGCCCATTCCCATTTCTCACTCCAGTGCCGATCAAACCAAGATAGAGCTCCAGCTCTCTGTTTCCACCTCATCTCCGTCGTCGGCCGCCGGGAAGTGCAATCGTGCCAATCACCGTCGAGCCATCGTCACCTCTATCTCTTCCACGTTCCATATTCCTCTCTCCATGCCGAGTACATCTTCTTTTGATTCCATCTCTTCTCATCCATTGCACCGACGGGAACACCGCCATGCCGATGACGCTCTGGAGCACGCCCCGAACTGCAGCGCCGGTGGCATCGTCGTCGGGCAACACAAATGAGACCACCGCAAGCCGAATACTCACGCCACTAGTACCCCCTCATCATGCTGATCAAAAGCCCTCAAGAATCCCCGAGGATCGTCCACCGAAGAGGGAGATCGCCGTCATCTTCCCTAGCTCCGGCCAACCGACGCCGTCGCTGATTACTTCCACTCCGGTGAGCTCCAAAGCAACTCCTTACTCGGGGAGCATTCTTGTGTGATCCTTGAGATGTCTCTCACCTTCTCTTAGCAGATTACAGGCCGAGGATTGCTGCCGCCGTCGCTCTGTTATCTACTGCAGCCGCTGAAGTTCGTTTCAAGTTGCCGTCGCTGTTAAGCTTCGCCGACCGTTTCCAACCCCGTGGTATGTCTCCAGGGGTCTCGTAGGATCATCTGCATGCATTTGTTCGCTCGGGTTCGAGCCGTAGCTCGACTTGCAGTTGCATGCCGAGGGACACCGCCACTCACGCCGTCGCTGACACCTATTCCGACCACCACAACCAACGAATAGACCACCATCGGGTTCGCAAGAGTCCCCTCTACCTTTTTGCTTTTGGCCGCGACCCAATCCGAGGTGTCGTTCGCCGGCGGCGATCTCACTCGAGCTGCAGCCATAGCTCCCTGCCTGTGCACTCTTGCCAAGGACTACGTTTTATAAAATTGACTAAATCCAGGGTTCAAGTTAAAAACTGACGAATCACTGGGTCAAGGACTGAACCGTAAATATAAAAGAAAACGGGGACTCTTTACAAACTATGACATAAACACGTGGGGTAGTGCGGGTTGATTTCTATAAACTCCAGGGACCTTTTTGCTTAATTGCCAGGCACTGACAGTGGACCCCATGATTTATATTTTGGAAAAAATTAAAGGAAATGGTTAAATCTATATCTGTTCAACTAAAAAGTGTTCTAAACTTATAAAATTCATATAAAATTAAATATAGCTCCTTTTGAGATGAAACCAATTCCAGTAGGTCCATAAAATTGTAAACTTTAATATTGTATAATAAAATCTTCTGCTCACAGTAGAATATATCTTTCTAATTTTCAAATATGAAATAGTTAACTTAGAACTTGTAAAATTTGTAGAAGACTCATTTTTACTCCAAATGGAATGAAACAAATTTCTATAGAACCAGTAAAGTATGAACTTTAATTTGATAAAATAAAATATGGTACTTTCTGTATAGGAAAAGTAACTAAAATTGTAAGTAAAACAATAATACTTATTTTTCACATAAGACTTGTTTAATTTCTAGAAAATTAATAGTTAATCCTAAAATTATGAATCCACTGCTGTTCACCTTAGAAATATGTACCATTTGACCTGGATGAAAGGAATTTGACAAAACTACCACCTAGAACAAGTTTAAACAAATAACTAACTCTCTTTTTGTTGAACTTGTAAAATTCATCACTTTCAAAATAGCAATGCTAAAATAGAAATTTCTTCACCTAAATTCATTCTAGGATATGACCAACCCACTGTGAGGAATTCATGCAATTTAGAGCATTTTGGATTTTCCGCCTTATTTGGATGTTTATTTGTATAGTACTTTATGATTATTTAGATTCCGATGTTCTGGAGTATGTGGAGCAAGATCTTGAATTTGATTATGATTTCTCATAACAGACAGGCAAGCATCTAAGCATATAAAATCCCTATTTTGCTAAAATGATTTGATTGCAAAACAATATATATGCATGTGTTGATTTACTACAAAATTATCGGTATTGGTTAGATTTGGTTATACCTATTTGCTGCATATCCTTCCTTGCTTCATTGTTACCATTTATCCTTGTAACCTCTGGATGGAAATGTTTGGGAAGGTTTTATTTGTTTTACCGATGCCTAGCCATGCTAAGATCTAGTAGTGTTAAAAATCGATAGATGGAGCTATCGATTGAAGTTATTCATTACTTGCGATTTATGGGCATAAAATCTGACCACTTTCACTAATTGGTTCATATGGTAAATTTGCTTTAACTTGGACGAGTGATAGAGCGATGAAGGGATTGTGGTTTTCCCTGATGCAAGTAGCCTCGTCTGGGTTGTTAAGGACCGAACATGTTGTCATCTAATCAAGCACCTTACGTACTACCACACGCCGGTATGGGACGGCTTGGCTTAGTACTACGTTGCACTGTAATCATCTACGCTACGCTGGTCAATCGTGAGGATGCTGTTCCTTTGTAGAACCCAGGTGTGCCGTGTTTTGGCAAGGGGTGTCTCCCACGATGGTGAGCCCGCCTTAGCCACATCACGCACGCGCGTGGCTAAGTCGTCGAGGGCCTAGGCGGAGTTTAGGTGATTAGGGTGGGACTAGGAAAGGGCATGTTATGAGCTTGTGTCACTTGTGAGTCACACCTGTATGGCGGTGAAAGCATTTGATGCTTGTTCATTTCGTGTGGGTAAAGATGTACCCCTTTGATCAGAGTAAAACTATTCGAATAGCCGTGTCCACGGTTACAGGACGACTGCTTGAGGTGTTAGCTCAACTATGTTAGCATCAAACCGGGTTAAATATATTGGATTAGTCTTGGACGTGAAATGGATATATTGATAAGCCATAGTTGGACAATGGTTGTCCATGGTTGGTGATGAGAGCACGGGTTGTGCTTATACATGGATGGTGATGAGAGCACAGGTAGTGCTTATACATGGATAGTGATGAGAGTACGGGTTGTGCTTAATTGTGTTTAAATTGTAGATTATGCTATGTTTGAAACTTTATATTTGCAACTTGTTATTTGCTCAACTAAATTGGCTTTTATGCAAAACTTGAACCATTATGCCATCTTCTTAGGTAGAAACTTGCATACTCCTTTGTTCTATATATATATATGAAAGAGTAAGTCTTGCGAGTACATTCCGTACTTAACCCGATGTCTGCAATTTCAGATGAGGATGTTGGAGTACTTGTTTGTTCTTACTACCCTACCGAGGGCGGTGAGGGTGGTGAGTAGCTTTTCAGCTTGACTCTTGCCCCGGTTGGTTGCCCTTTGGGTTATGTGGCACATCATGGGCCTTGTTTTTGTTATGTGTTATTATGAAACTTTCGCTGCTATAGTTTGTATTGTAAGATGGGCCTTAGAAACCCATTATGACATATGTATCTTGCTGTCCTTTATCCTTATTTATGCATTTGTGATGTTTATCAATTGCTTGCGATGAAAGTGCAAGGCTAGTCGTTTTTCCTAGGGACTAGCTAAGCATGAGTATGAATTTTGAGCACTTGAGATATTGTAGAGCTCCTGCAATTTGAGTCAAGTCTCCTGAGATGTGTAACACATCTGGTTGCCGCCTTCGTGTGGTTTGACGGGCATGTCTCAGGCTGAAGTTGACTGGCATGCGGAGTCCCAGCAATATCTCCTTTGCTCATTATTCGGCATTATGGATTTTATATCGAATGGTGTTAATTTGTGATCATTGGCACATTGAGATATGAGTGGCTATTTATGCGTGTATGGATCCCACTCAATCAAAATTATGTGGTGGTCACAAATTGCATTGAACGGTATAATTTCCGGGTGCCCACAGAAGCCTCTTCGGTAGTGATGTGGTTCACTCTACCCTTCTTGGAAACTTGCTGGCCTTGAGGAGCTGACTTGGGAGGTTGATTGAGATGCGTCAGTGCTGGTCTTGTAGCATTGGATGGTGTACCGCGACCGCGGTTTAGGCACTTGTTAGAATAATGTCCCGGCTGCCCACAAGTATAGCAATTGACATTCGGACGATACATGGGATGATTTGCCTGCTGATTTCTACCCATGGGAGGTGGAAACCGTTGTTGTGGTGGACGTGGCACATAAACTTGTTGACGAGATGGTGGAGGAGATTGGAAATGCTGAGGAGGTTTTTGCCATGTGCGAGGTTTTTGAAAACCACCAGAGACTGAAATTTGTGCAGCTCTCTTGCGCTTACGCTCATTTTCAAGCTTTTTCATCTTGCTTTTCACAACCACGGACCTATTGACAAGGTCTTGGAAATTGGGGAAAACATGAGCAGCAAGCTCAAGTTGCATCTCCACCGACAACCCATTGATAAAACAATTTTGCTTACGGGTATCGGTATTGACATCGTCTGGAGCATAACGTGCCAAATGATTGAATTCATGAAGGTACTCCATGATAGACTTACGGTCTTGAGTAAGAGCAAGGAACTCTTGTTGCTTAAGGTCCATGATGCCTTTTGGAATGTGCGCCGCACGAAAAGCATCGCGGAACTCAGCCCATGTGACCGCATGACCGGCAGGTTGCATAGAAAGAAAATTTTCCCACCATGCACCTGCTGCTCCTTGAAGTTGCTCAGCTGCCATGTTGGTCTTTTCGGCATCAAGACAGCGAGCAAGCGTAAGCTTCCGCTCGATGGTACGAAGCCAGTCATCCGCATCGAGAGGATCATCAGAACGAGTGAATACTGGTGGTTGAGTACGTTGAAAATCAGCAAGCCCTCCGACAACCTGGTGACCGCCTCCGCCCATAGCTTGAGCAAAGTGTGTAGCAGTAGCAGTGGTGTTAGCTGCAGTTTGCCGAAGTGCGTCATTCTGAGCTTGACGGTTGCGCTCCACAGCCATCAAGACATCGGCCATGGTAGGTGGAGGTGGTGGCTCATTACCACGGCTACGGGAACTCTTCGGAACATCATGGGATTGGGAGCGAGTGCTGGGACGAGTCATCCTATCGACACTTAGAGGTTTAAAGGCCATTAGTGACAAAAACAAGTGAGGTGTGACGATCTAAGGATATAGGACAACATTGAATCTAAATTTAAATTACGCAACTAATATGAATGCAATCACCAATACCTAGAAATGGTGACAAAGTTAGCCTAACATGTCATGATGCATCAACTGAAAATCCATTAACAACCAATCGAGCTCACACTACTTACAGCCCGAGCAAGAAACATGAAAGCGACATAGTTTTCCAGTGCGATCAATAAAGCGGGTCAAAAGCATCAACCGCATGGAACAAAGAACCAAATAAACCAACAATCAAAAATGGTCACTAATACTACAAAATAGATTTCTAACGGGCGTCACTCAGCTGGGAGTACCCTTGACAATTTATTTGATGTATTCTTAATGGTTGTACATTTTATTTCTCAGAATACTAGAGTCTGAAATGTTTTGGACTGCAGGACAGCAGCCAATTCACGAATTTTTAGAGAGGCCTACAGAACAGATAAAATTTTGGCAATTTTTATCTAGCTTCCTTGTATAGTTGGTGATCTCCAGAAAAATTGACAAGTGAAAATAGTAAGTAGAACTTTCTATATAAATTCTTGAGTAACAGCTGGTCCAGAATTCCAGAACACATATTTTTGATACTTTCAAGTTGGAAAGAAGAGTCATAAACATTTGAAACTTGAAAAACTTTTATGGCAGGTTCATGAGTAAGTAAAGCACTGTTTAGTACACTTCATTGTACAATTTTTATCGGCTTTTACATCGAACTAACATTTGAAAGAGAGAAGTAGGTATTTGTTTTGCAAATAAAATCATAATAAGATGTGTAGATTAAAATGAGAGTAAGGAAAGGATGGATACTAGAATAGGATAAGGAGTAAAAAGGATCACACATCCTAAAGGTTTTCACAAATAATTCAAGTTGAATCTTTTCAAATTTTTTTTAAATCACCAAGCTAAACTCTAGCCTATGGTTAGCATTGCTATGATACCAACCGCTGTGGGCACCCAGAAATTATACCGTTCAATGCTTTGTGACCACCACATAATTTTGGATGAGTGGGATCCATACACGCATAAATAGCCACTGATACCTCAACGTGCCCATGATCACAAAATTTACAACATTCGGTATAAAATCCATAATGCCGAATAATGAGCAAAGAAGATATTGTTCGGACTCCGCATGCCACTCAACTTCAGCCTGAGACATGCCCGTCAAACCACACGAAGGTGGCGACCAGATGTGTTACACATCTCAGGAGACTTGACTCAAATTGCAAGAGCTCTACAACATCTCAATTGCTCAAAATTCATACTCGTGCTTAGCTAGTTCCCAGGAAAAGCGACTAGCATTGCACTTTCATCGCAAGCAATTGATAAACATCACAAATGCATAAAGGTAGATAAAAGGATAGCAATATACATATATCATAATGGGATTTGACAACCCATCTTACAACACAAACTATAGCAGCAAAAGTTTCAGAATTTCACATAAGCAAAAGTAAAACCCGTGGTTAGGCAACCATCCCACAAGGGCAACCAACCGGGGCAAGAGTCAAGCTGAAAAGGCTACTCACTACCCTCACCGCCCTCGGTAGGGTAGTAAGAACAATCAAGTTCACCGGCATCCTGGTCTGAAAGTTGCAGACATCGGGTTAAGTACAAGAATGTACTCGCAAGACTTACACATTAATGTATATATATATATAGAACAAAGGAGTACGCAAGCTTCTATCTTAAAAGATGGTATAATGGTTCAAGTTTTGCATAAAAGCCAATTTAGTTGAGCAAATAACAAGTTGCAAATATAGAATTTCTAACTTAGCATAATCTAAAATTTAATCACAAATAAGCACAACCCGTGCTCTCATCACCATTCATGTACAAGCACAACCTGTGCTCTCATCACCATCCATGGACTTCCATTGTCCAATTATGGCTTCTCAACATATCCATTCCATATCTAAGACTAATCCAACCTATTTAACCCAGTTTGATGCTAACATAGACTGACTAACACATCAAGCGGTCGTCCTGTAACCGTGGACACGGCTATTCGAATAGTTTTACTCTGATCAGAGGGGTACATCTTTACCCACACGAAATGAACAAGGATCAAATGCATCACACGCACACAGCTGTGACCCACAAGTGACACAAGTTCATAACATGCCCTTTCCTAGTCAAACCCCAACCATCTAAACCACGGCTAGGCCCCTGACGACTTAGCCACGTGCGTGTGTGTTGTGGCTAAGGCGGGCTCACCATCGCGGGAGAAACCCCCTGCCAAAACCAGGCACACCAGGGCACTCCATAGGAACAACATCCTCACGATTGACCAGCGTAGCGTAGATGATCATAGTGCAACATAGTACTAAGTCAAGCCGTCCCATACCCGGCGTGTGGAAGTACGTAAGGTGCTTGAATAGATGTCAACATGTTCGGTACTTAACAACCCAGACGAGGCTACCTGCATCACGGAAAACCACCATCCCTTCATCGCCCTATCACTCGTCCAAGTTAAAACATATTTTCCATATGAATCATTTAGTGAAAGTAGGCAGATTTTATGCCCATAAATCACAAATAGTGAATAACTTCAATCGATGGCTCCATCCATCGATTTTTAACACTACTAGATCTAAGCATGACTAAGCATCGGTAAAACAAATAAAACCTTCCCAAGTATTTCCCATCCAGAGGTTACAAGGATAAATGATAACAACGAAACAAGGAAGGATATGCAGCAATTAGGTATAACCAAAACTAACCATTACCGATAAGTTTGTAGTAAATCAACACATGCATATATAAAGTTTTGTAACCAAATCATTTTAGCAAGATAAGGATTCTATATGCTTAGATGCTTGCCTTGCTGCTGTGAGAAATCACAATCAAATTCAGGTTCTTGCTCCACGTACTCCAGAATGTCAGAATCTAAATAATCATAACGTACGGAACAAATAACATCCAAATAAGGCGAAAAATCCAAAATGCTCTAAAATGCATGAATTCCTCACAGTGAGTTATTCATGTCCTAAAATGAATTTATGTGAAGAAATTTCTATTTTATCCTTGATATTTTGAAAGTTATGAATTTTACAAGTTCAACAAAAAGAGAATTAGTTATTTGTTTAAATTTGTTTAAATTTGTTTTAGGAGGTAGTTTTGTCAAATTCCTTTCATCTAGATCAAATGGTACATAATTCTAAGGCGAACAGCAGTGTATTCATAATTTTGGGATTAACTAGTAATTTTCAAGGGATTAAATAAGTGCTAGGTGAAAAATAAATGTTTTTATGTTATTCACAATTATAGTCACATTTTCTGTATAGAATTTGGGAAAACTTTATTTTATCAACATAAAGAGCACAAATTAAAGAATACATAGAAATTTGGTTCACTAAATTTGGATTATAATTGAATTTTCTACAAATTTTACAAGTCTTGTGTTAACTATTCCATATTTGAAATTTTTGAAATAAATATCCTACTGTGAGCAGAGGATTTTATTACACAATATCAAAGTTTACAATTTTATGGACCTACTGGAGTTGGTTTCATCTCAAAAGGAGTTATATTTGATTTCATATGAATTTTACAAGTTTGGTATAATTTTCAGTTGAAAAGATATAGATTTATCCATTTCCTTTAATATTTGCAAAATAAAAATCCTTGGGTCCACAGGTCAGCCTCTGGGTGTTTTGCAGAAAAGCCCCTAGGGTTCTCAGGAATCAACCTGCAGTCCTTAAACACGTGCTAATACATATACTATTAAGAGTCCTTGAGTTTTTCAGTATTTACTAATCAGTCCTTGGTCCCATCTGCCATACTATGTAACCTCACAAATTAAACCCTATAATTTTTAAACTTTTGCTAAGCATAGTCCTTAGGCTCTAATCAAGTTGGGCCCACAAGTCAGCGGCTCGGTGGCTGTGAGGTAGGGCAGCAGCGCATCGCCGAGCTTCTCGCCGGCGGCAACGGCGAACGGCGACCGATCTCCCGGGGCGGCTCTGAGAGAAAAGGGAGAGGGATTCTCGGCGAAGTTATCAGTGTTCTTCTCATCGGCTGAGGTGGTCGGAAACGATGGCGACGACGGCGTAGGCGGCGGTAGCTCTCGGCATGCATGTGCAAGTCGAAGTCCGACTCGAACCCGAGTGAACAAATGCATGCATGTAGTCCTATAAGGCTCCTGGAGACTTACCAAAGCGTTGGAATGAGTCAGCGATGCTCGGACAATGACGGCGATGGAGGAAAAGGCTTGGCGGCAGTGAAAAAGAGCAGGGCGACGGCGACAGCGAGAAGTGGCCAACCTTCTGCCAAAGTGAGACATGCACGAGGTTAGTGATGCCCTAGGGTTACTACCCGTGAGAGGAATCGCACCGAAACTCACCCGAGGACGAGTAATCGACGAGGATGGCCGGCGATCAGAATTGGGGAAGAAATGGCCGATCTCCTTCTCCACGGCTTTGGGGTTCAATTCCTTCGGTCGGCGTCTTCCTAGGATCAAGGTAATGATGATGGCGCGGCGGCTTGGCTCGGCTTGGACGAGGTTGGCCGAACGACGATGATGTCAAGGCGGTGGCGCTCTGGAGCCTCTGTGTTCACAGCGGCGTTCCGGTGTCAACATTGCATGACAAGAGGTGAGATCAAAGGGGATGGACTCATTGACTCGGCATCATTAGGAGATCACAGAACATAAGAAGAGGAGAGGTGACCGTGGCTGAAAAGCAGTGGCGACGGTCGTCGTTCCCACGGCCGACGGCAAAGATGGAGGTGACAGGGGCGAAGCGAGCTCTCTCTCTCGGCTTGGTTGGCTCAGGGGCGGAATGGTAGAGGAAAGTGATAGTCTAGAGAGGGTATAGCGAGCGTCGGCGGCTGCCACGGCGGTCGACACGCGTCGAACACGCCGGCGTCGATCTCCATCTCTCTGTCTTTCTCTATGTGTTTTTGAGCGGTGAAACAATTTCTACTGAGTTAGAGCTAGCCTTTGCGACTGCCATGTGGGTCCAGGCAATGTGCACAGCGGTAGAATGGGAGAGAGGGTAAAAAATTTGGTATACACAGTGCTAGGTAAGTTTTAGGGTTTTTCCCTTTTTAATTTTCCTTCTCCCTTGTTTATAATTCCAAAACATAATTTCTGTGCAAGATAAAATAAGGTGGATTTTTCTGGAGGTAGATAAAAATACCTAGGTTCGATTTTCTTTGGTTTCACACAAAAATAAACTATATTTTAATCTCAGGAAAATAAAGAAATTCATTTCAGCCGAAATTGGTTTGGATTTTTAAAAGGTCCAAACCTACAAAATAAATTCTGGAAAAATTATATTAATTCTTGATAAATAGATTAGTATTTGAATAAATTATATACACTATACATTTTTATGTGATAAAATACACATATGGGATGTATATCAATTTTGCCGATTAGGGTTTTATTTTTTTTCCAAAAATTTATTTTGAACGCACGAGCTAATGCAAAATAATTATATATGCAACCTACAAATAGAAATAAGCAAATCTTAAATACCTTGCATAAAAATTAGGGTTGTGACAGTTGCTTCCTGCACCGCCTCCGCTCGCCGTCAGTGGCCTCTTGGCCTGCGCGCCACCACCGGCCGACCGCCGACGGGTGCGCCGCTTGGCCGCACCACCCGGCCGCTCTTGGCCATCCAATTGGCCCTAAGGCTGATCTAGACAGCCTGTTCCCGTGGATCACGTCCGTGGTCTTGGTCCACGGTGAGTCGGCTGCTCCGTGCCGCCGACGTGGTGGGCCCACCTTTGGTGGACCCGATCCACACCCCGTGGTGCCACGTCGATGCCATCTCGTCCTCTCCATCCGTCGAGGCCGCCACGTGGCGCGCCCGTGGCCCGTGCGCGCGTTGACCCGGTCCACTGTGCACCCGTCCCCTTTGAGTCACCAACAGGTAGGGCCCGCTTGTCGGCGCCACCTCTCTCTCAGATGACATCATAATTCACATTAATTGCGCAATAAATCGGTTTTATTTCCAGAAATCCACTTAAATGGCGCAAAACTTCTGAAATTCATAACTAATTCATTCGAACTCCAAATTGGGTCATTCAACTTGCAAAATTCATCTAGAATTGAGCTCTACATGTTTTTTTACTTTTCATGTACTATTTATTTGGTTTTTATTAGATTTTTTTTTCGTTTTGCGTGCCAACGTATAGATTCCACCGTTTCAGAATATCGCGCTCGCAAGGAAAAGTCTTTGGAAGAGTTTTGAAGAAGCAACGCAAGACACACATTTCCCTTGAGCATGTTGAACCTAATTTATTAAATGTTTTATCGTTTGTAAATAAATTGCATGTTTTGCTAATTACACGGGAACAAGGTTTACCTATTTTCTCGCTTGTGCCTTATTTACTTGATATCTATTCCTTTGTCAAACTTGGGTGATAATTTGACTAGCTTGTATCACTTATGTTGACTTTGCTAGAATTATGTTATGCTTAGCCATGCTTAATACTACTAGCTCACTTAATGGGATAATTACACTATCTACATTTAGCATCTTGATGAGCTGTGAGCTCGAGACATTGGGTCATGTTTTAATGGTCGTACGTATCCAACTAAAATGTGGCTTAATGGTGGGCTGTGGGTGCATGGTTTTACTAATCATACCCATGGCAATTAAGGATCGGTTCGTGGGAAACCCTGGAAGATTTACCGTGCATACCACAAGCTAGCGTGGGCAACGGCTGGACTTGTAGTATAGCTCTTCCCTCTCTAACATACCCAAGCTAGAGTGGTCGTGATGGAGTTGGGTCGGGCAAGGTTGTACCGGTTGATCGGCTGCCGGATTCACTGCGGCACAAGGGGGGCTGCCTAACTTGGTTGTAAAGGTGGGGGCAAAACCTGTAGTGTGGTACGCTTGGTTAGGGAGTGTTATGCGAAGGGTCTTGTCATGATTTCCCCCTCCCTAGTACCATGGTGGTATTTTGGGGCATTGCAACATGTGTGAAATCGTGTCTTGTTGGTATAGTTGTACACCTCTGATCAGAGTAAAAGTATTCGAATAGCCGTGCCCCCAGTTATGGGCGATCGACCAGCTTCACCGTGAGTAGTCTCACCCTATTAATTAACTTGACTTAATGAACTGGTGCAGTTCAGGTTGTTTGGTTGGGCCTGTTCAACGGGGTACAGCGTTGTTCAGTGGACATTTAATCTTGCCTTAATTAATCAACTATTTTACCATTTTCAACTATAAATGTTTGCAATTGCCTTTATGCAAATAGCCACAAACCTCCCTTTGTCTCCCCTTGCACGTCTGCATCGTTGGTGTGGCTTGTTGAGTATGGTGGTTGTACTCAATCTTGCTATTATTCCCTCTTTTCAGAAATGTAGTGCTTCTGAGTTGAAGATGAAGTTAGAGGACCAAGGCTTCTACCCCAGTTGAGTTTTGCGTGTGGAGTGGAGCTGAAGCCCCGCTAGAATTGTACCTTTTTCACTGCTGCCGCTTTCTTTTCGGTGTGAGGATAAGTGCCTCTTCTGTAAGTATTTGCGATTTATTTACGTTTGGATCTGTATATTAATTTATCGTTTTGTATACCCTGACTTGATTCCTGGACAAGGACTTACATGCAAAATAGTTTGGAAATTTGGTTAAATTTCTGGGCGTGACAGCGTGCCAGTTAACTTTAGCCTAAGACATGCTCGTCAAACCACACGAAGACGGCGATGAGATGTGTTACACATCTCAGGAGACTTGATAAAATTCACTTAACTCTAGAACATCTCAATTGCTCTAAACTCATACTCATATGAACTAGCTCCTTGGATAGTTACTAGTTCCATACTTTTATCTTAGCAATGATAAAGGGAATTAAGGATCAAATATAATCTAAGAGTTAATATTACAACTAGTACAGTTATACAACAGCCCAATGGCTGAATATATATAGAGTCCAGTAGAAGCCTGTTTACCCATTTCCTTAAGCAGCCGACTAGGGGCTTGCCCCTAATGACCCAAGTCCTAAGGGAAAGCAAAGAGATTCCCGAATCAGTCAATTCAATCTAAACTTAACACCTGCAAAACAAAAATCAAATACAAGTGACCGGAGTCACTGCATTAATCAAAGGAAGGCTAAAACACTACATGCATGAGAAGTATTCAAAGGAAGGTTATATTTAGTTTGTTTTTAAAATAAAAGCCAATTTTAGTTCACAATCTTTTGCAAAGGAGTTGACAATTCAATTAAAAAGCATGAATATAAATATAGCATAGTAATCCTCATAATATCATCATATTAACATTCCCGATGCCCATCGTAGCATCAAGTCTCACATCCTTCATCAATATACGATAATCAATACAACTCTAACACAAATTACCATTTGCAAATCCATATTTCACAAACACAACTTGAAAACATAAATCTATACTCATGACACTTTACCAAGTCGTTCATGACTGTGAGCACAGCTAATCGATTAGTTTTAAAACTGTATTTGTACAACTTTACCCACATGATATGAACACTCTAGTTTATTCAGTACCCATCGGTATCATCACCCTCTACATGTTGAATGTGGTTTAAAGGTCACAACGTAGCCTTTACATTATCTGCTGTCTAGCCTTGCACCAGCATGATGTGTTTTACTCCACACTACATCTAGAATGTAGCATCGCTAGGTGGCGGGCCCACACCTTAAACCTAACGCCGTGGGCGCAATCAACCCGGTTCCCCACGAGGCACAGCACCGTTGTATTGGATAAAATTAGACACCCATGCTGTCGGTGACATGGGACCGAGGGTGTTGAGACCAGTGGGAAGGGCGGCCCCAGTAATCCACGTGGCCCGCTCCCCAAGGGGGGTCGGGCCCGAGGGTGACGTGGTGGCTGCCCTCCCAGTCTCCTCCCGGGGTCGGGCCGCACCCCGTTCTGCCCCGAGGGCTGGGGCGCCCCGAACCCCCGTGATCTTGGCGCCACGTGCGCAGGTTAGGTGGGCATAGCAGAGCTCACCTAACCGCATTCATGGCGGTTCAGACGAGCGCACTACGCCGCATTTAATGCGGCATGGCGCATGCCTATCCGGTCCGTGACCGGTCACAGCGAGTGACCGGTCACAGGCTGGTCAGGTCGCGGGTTAGGTGGCGTCAGGCGGCCTGCGGCACGCCTCGCCCCGTCCCGTCAGAATGATGAGAGCTCTCTGTCTCTCGTCTCTCAGCCGGAGCTGGCGTGCCAACTCCCGGAGCTGGTATGTCAGTCCCGGTCAGAAGTATTCCAGATTCCGGCGCAGGCAAGACGAAAAAGTCGCCCGCCGTTTAATGAAGGTTGAAACGGGCGTCCCCCGGAGAGGGTTGAGCAGAGGCGTGCTGTGGCGTCTGTCAAAGGCTGCCTCCGGCAGTAGGATAGCCCTATTTGTAAAAGAATGTTTTCTTTCTTAGGCAGCTCGTGGCCCATGTGATAGCCCCTTGCCATATAAAAGGAGGCCCAGGCCTAGGAAAGAAGGGGATCGGACTCTAGCTGATTTGGTTTAGAGGCTGAACTCTCTTTGGGTTCCTTTACATTCACAGATCTACCAGAACACAGGAGTAGGGTATTACGCTTCCCAGCGGCCGGAACCTGTCTAAATCACCTGTGTCCACGCGTTCTTTCTCGCTGAGGTCCCTCAGATCAAGGGCTAAGAACCTCACCTTGCGCCCCCGGCCGAACTGGCAAAGGGGGACCTGCACGGTTCCCCGGTGAGGGGTTTCACGCTCTGTCACATGCCGTGAGGCAGAACAATCAGTCGTCCCCTCCCGGATCACACACCCGAGGGAATGAATCATCCTCACATCATACACACATATGGGTAGCTCCTCCAGACAACCCTACTACTGTTACGGTCAATAGGCATTGCCTATACTTTTTCGGCTTACCAAAATACAAGACTAGATATTAAATAACTTAATTATCTAAGGCCGCCCCATAAATAACATATGTGGATGTACGGTAAAAACATTAGTTAGTGACATGAAGTTTAGTCTCTAACCGACTCAGGTGAACACTCCCCGATCAGTGTGCAACTATCACCATATGCACACCACTTGCCGTCCAAGTCTAAAATCATTTTAATCTCATTTTGGTTCACAAATACTTAGCATTCTATGTCCAGCAATAAAAAAACTCTCAAAATTCCATTTGTAAAGTGGTAGAGTTGGTTATCCGCTAAATTCCAAGCATGGCTAAGCATATAGTAGCATGATAAGCATTTAAAATCCCATTTGAGCATAATGATGTACTTTAACCATTCCTAGGTATACAAATGGAGGGGGTACAATAATTCAAGGGAGTTTATGCAGCAAGATAGGTTTAGCAACCATTTACCACATTTTAGAATATTGATAGTTTCATATAAGCATGTAGGTTTTAGCAAAACAATACTTTTTATCTTTCAAAACATGGTTTCCAATATATTCAAAGTAAAGGGGAGAAAAAAAACTTGCCTTATCTTGAATACGTTGGACAGCTCCTAAATTACTTTTTTCTCGTCAATGTTATAATTTATACAAAATACATAATATAGAAATAAATAAGAAATATATGAAAAATACAAAATGGTCTGAAATGCGAGACTTAGTCGTCCAAGCGCTGAGCTCGGATTAACGTAGTAGCGCGTCTCTAGCCGCGACTAGCGAATTAGCGATCCCATGCAATCACCGTTTCCTTGCGGTCTAATCATGTCGGTAATTCTTTTATTACTATAAAGATCACGTCTATTTATACTATTCTACCACACAGTAACAACCATCTCTGCTTTTTATTAGGATCTGGAAACTCCTCCACCGGCGCACAACGCCCAGAAGACCAAAAAGACCAGAAGTTGAGCAGAGGCATGATATATTCAGCCTTGTGTTGAACCAGAAAAATTCAGAGAACTGCAAAGCCTAACAACTAAATTTTCTTAAATTCTATTAGAGAAAATCATTCGGACTAAAATCAATATAGCGCGTGAGCTTATGGATGAATTTTAGAACAAATGTGTCCTAGGAATCCCTTCAAACAGCTCTGTTCATTCAGGACAAAAAAAAATGCCCCCAAAGCAAATAGATGCGAACTGCAATTGTTGGCTTGAATCAGAACAGCTTTCATTGCAGGACATGTCCAGAACAAAAACAATCAGAATACAAGGAAAGAGCTCGATATCGTTATCGTTACCTCCGATGTTATATATCGTCGCCCCTACTTAAAACCGGTGATGTACGACGGAAGCACTGGTAAGAGCACATTGGAAAAAAAAATTTCCCCTCCAATAACATGGAGACAAGAACATGTAGTACGAAGTACGAACCAAAAAAATCCCCTGCTACCTGCTCTCTTTGTGCAGAGGAGGATTGGTCTTTGCCTCGGGACAAAGACAAAATGCAGCTTCACCATGTATTTGTCAGTGGGTTAATTAGCAGACCACTGTATAGTGTATCCTTCTTCCTTCCTCATACTATCCTCGCCATTAGAAACCACTGTGTAGTGTATCCTTCTCCCTTTCTCACACTTTCCTCGCCATAATCTAGAAACAGTACTCAGTGTGAACTCGCACTGAAGTAGGGTAGGCAGCATCGATCGGCTAGTCACTATCAAGGGCCATACTATACACATACACTAATTATACAAACATTTATACTAAACACACAATTGATTATACTCCAGTATATAATACAAGTGCACCAGCACATGGCTTATGCATCTTGATTTATTTATATGTGTACTACATATATATATGGATGTACGTACCAGCAAATACAATATAAGGTACGTACGTACGTATGCAAACAGTAGAGTATATAGTTACAGACATACACAAGGGACATTGATACGGTACAATACAATACAATACTCCAGTACACAACATGTGATATATATATGTATGCAATGGTGGTGAACTAGATGAGACCGTGGGTGTAGTTGATTTGCTGGCCGTTGACCAAGTTGGGCACCCACTGGTTACCGTTGATGAAGTGATCAACGGTGAAACGGTTAGCCTCCGCCGCGGTGATCACCCGGACCCCCTTCCACTTCACACGGCGGGCCGTCTCTGCCCCAGCGCCTGTGTTGCTGTACTCCAAGTACTCCACGGTCCTGGTTGTCTCCTCCACAGGTGTTTCCTTGTGCCAGTGAACCCAGCCCTCAGGATTTATGATGTCGGTCATGTGGCAACCCATGAAAACTACCAGGGAATGATTCTTCCAGGGCCTCCCCAGATAGGTATCCACCCCGACGAGGCTTTCTCCTTCCATGGCGGTGATGTTGCAACCTTGGAATACAAATCCCGACTCGTGGGTAGGGTCGTTGCGCCCCTGCGCGGTTATTGCATTGTGTTTCCCTTGCTGCCCCGGGTTGCGCACCAGCAAGCGGCAGTATTGAAAAACGGCCTTGGCGTTCCCGTACACAAAATCAATTGTGCCGGCGATGTCGCACCGCAAATACACCTGCAGGTTGTTCTGGGCCCATAGGGTATCTTGGTACCCGTCTATGCGGCAGCGGTGTATGAGAGATTTGTCGGAGTCGCATCGCAGAGCGACGGCTGGAGTACCGGTCGGACCGGCCTTGTTCTCTATGGTGATGTCCTGAGCTATAAATCGATGCCCTGTCACAGCTATACATACAGGCACACGCAAGCAAAATACTAGTTAATTAGTAGTAATAAAATTACGTAAGTCTCTTTGATACTCCTAGCTTAGTCCAACTTCAACTAGCTGATCGATTCGATACATACTAGCTAGGATCGGAGTAGTAGAGTATGAGTATGCACTTGAGTATGTATATAGCTAGGCGTATTAATTAGTAGTAGTAATGCACTTACTGACTGTGGCCGTCCAAGGCATGTCGGTATTATTCTTGTCTTTGGCGGAATAGCGGTTTCCAGTAATCACGGTTTTGCCGATGCCCTCGCCCCAAAGCACAACATTTCGCCTGGTAATATTCACCGTCTCCTCGTAAACCCCTGCTTTCACAAAGATGCCGTATCTGCCTCTCGCCGGCGCTGCGCCCAAGGCTTCGGTGATCGTCGTGAAGTTGCCAGTCCCGTCCTTGGCAACCACCACGGTCTTCTTCATGGACTTGCCGTCCACCGTCCCGCCGATGAGCAGGAGCCTTCGCCGTACCCAGCGGTCCGTGCTGCCGACCGTCGTCGCGCCGCCGTGAATGCTCAAGGACGACAGTACAGCAGCAACAATCAACAAAAGCATCATCTTGCTCCTGTTTTCAGCCATTGTAGCTAGCTAGTTTTGTGTGTGCGCGCTCAAGATCGATCGATTCACTTGGTTTTTGCTTGCTCAATTTCCTACCTATCTGTGTGTATATATATGCGCGAGGGCAGCCGGCGTTTGCATATGCATGCATGTGATCTTACCCAACCTACCTACCTAGGCTGAGCTACTGGATTTCGATTCCTAGTAGTACTATATATCTAGGAGTAAGTAGATAGATTCTCTGCTTGTCTTGCTAAATCGATCGATCGATCGATCGAACCTAGTAGCTAGCTAGCTACAAGTACTTGTCCATAGCCAGCTACTAGATTTTGATTCCTGTTGCTTAGCTCTCCTCTTGCTAAATCGTTCGATCGATCGAACCTAGTAGCTAGCAAGCTACACGACATTATGGCTAACTCTCTAATACGGAGTATAATCCTTTAATTTACGTCCGTCATCAATAATCAGGCCTTCAGCCAGGCCTTCACGTGGCTGGGAAGTAGGAACGTGCATGTATATACACATCGCTCTCTCTTAATTACTCTCCCTCTCTCTCTCCATACAAGTGACATTAATTACTTCTTTGGGAAGCACACGCATATGCGTGTATGGTTCCCCACTAATGCATGCGTAGATTTGGTCAAATAATACTATCCAACTGTGTGTATGACTTTTGTCAGTTCGATTATAAACTAACCAACATAAAGAGGGATGTATAAAATATAAGACGTCCTCATTATACAGTAATATATGTGTTTAACACTAGTAGAAAAACAGTTTTTTCTGACGGTCAAATCGGATTTTTGCGTGTGGGCCTCGGCTCGTCTACATCAAAACGTTTGCGAAAATCACAATTTTTACATGCGGGTGATGCACCCACACGTGAAAATCCGATTTTCGCGTGCGGGTGCTTATGTCGTCTGCACGAAAAAAACCGAAGAAAAATAAAAATCGCAAAAACCGCGTGTCATCGCCCGTCGCCCATCGCCCGCCGGTCGCCGCCCGCCGCCTGTCGTCGGCCGTCGCGTCGACCCGGCGGAGGCGGATCCGCCAGCCACTGAGCCACCCGCTGCCGCCGGCCACGCCGGCCGCCCTAGAGCCCGCTGCCCACCGTCGCCCCGTCATCGCACGCCGCAGTCGCCGCCGCCCGCCTTTGTTGTCACCGTCGTTGCCCGCCACCACCGCTGTTGTTCTTGCTGACGCTAGGGGATCCGCCACCAGCCGCTCCGCTGCTGAGAGGGAGAGAGAGAAAGAGGAGGTGAGCATGAAGGGATGGGGAGGAAGTGAGAAGAAGATAAGGGAGAGAGAAACTCAGAGGAAGATTTCAATTATTTTTTGAATATGCTTTGAGGGAAAGAGGAGGTAACTCAAACTTCTAGGCGGACCTTTAAGAGATCCGTCTACAAAAATATATTTTTCCGTGCGGTCGCTTAAGTAGCCCGTCTATAAGAAAGTTTCTCTAAAAAATTATATTAATCTTTTTTTAAAAAAAATGATTAATACTTAATTAATTATGTGCTAATAAGTCGTTTCGTTTTGTGTGCGCGATGGAATAGTTCCCAACAACAACTGACAAACACAGCCTTAAAAAGAACATTTTTAGTGTTCTCCTAAAGTCAAAACATATTTTTACACGCTACTATGAAACCATTTTTTCACGACACCTCTCTTTTCTCTTCTACTTTTACACAGGAGGATTAAAAACACACCCTTATAAAAATGCATCTAAGTGATTCAAATCACGGGCCATCTGTGAAAATCGCTTTTTAATGGTTACTTAAGAGGTCCGTCTATAAAAAATATTTTTTACACAGACCTCTTAACTAAACGCCTGCAAAAAATCAAATTTCGCGACGATCGCTAAAGAGCACTGCCCATAAAATATTTTCTTGATACTAAAAATCCTTACCCTGTCGCACACCCCATATCTTGCTAAGGCTATATTCTAAACTCCACTTTTCCAACTTCTACTCTCTCGTTTTTCACGCTCATGTTTCTCAAACTGGTAAACAATACATTTTTGAAAAAATAAATCTATAGAAAAGTTGTTTTAGAAAATCATATAAATCTATTTTCAAATTTTTTAGCTAATACTTAATTAATCATGTGCTAATAAGAGAATGAGTTTTGAACCTTGAGGCTCGAAGTCCCTACCCAGCCACCCCCNCAGGCAATGTGCACAGCGGTAGAATGGGAGAGAGGGTAAAAAATTTGGTATACACAGTGCTAGGTAAGTTTTAGGGTTTTTCCCTTTTTAATTTTCCTTCTCCCTTGTTTATAATTCCAAAACATAATTTCTGTGCAAGATAAAATAAGGTGGATTTTTCTGGAGGTAGATAAAAATACCTAGGTTCGATTTTCTTTGGTTTCACACAAAAATAAACTATATTTTAATCTCAGGAAAATAAAGAAATTCATTTCAGCCGAAATTGGTTTGGATTTTTAAAAGGTCCAAACCTACAAAATAAATTCTGGAAAAATTATATTAATTCTTGATAAATAGATTAGTATTTGAATAAATTATATACACTATACATTTTTATGTGATAAAATACACATATGGGATGTATATCAATTTTGCCGATTAGGGTTTTATTTTTTTTCCAAAAATTTATTTTGAACGCACGAGCTAATGCAAAATAATTATATATGCAACCTACAAATAGAAATAAGCAAATCTTAAATACCTTGCATAAAAATTAGGGTTGTGACAGTTGCTTCCTGCACCGCCTCCGCTCGCCGTCAGTGGCCTCTTGGCCTGCGCGCCACCACCGGCCGACCGCCGACGGGTGCGCCGCTTGGCCGCACCACCCGGCCGCTCTTGGCCATCCAATTGGCCCTAAGGCTGATCTAGACAGCCTGTTCCCGTGGATCACGTCCGTGGTCTTGGTCCACGGTGAGTCGGCTGCTCCGTGCCGCCGACGTGGTGGGCCCACCTTTGGTGGACCCGATCCACACCCCGTGGTGCCACGTCGATGCCATCTCGTCCTCTCCATCCGTCGAGGCCGCCACGTGGCGCGCCCGTGGCCCGTGCGCGCGTTGACCCGGTCCACTGTGCACCCGTCCCCTTTGAGTCACCAACAGGTAGGGCCCGCTTGTCGGCGCCACCTCTCTCTCAGATGACATCATAATTCACATTAATTGCGCAATAAATCGGTTTTATTTCCAGAAATCCACTTAAATGGCGCAAAACTTCTGAAATTCATAACTAATTCATTCGAACTCCAAATTGGGTCATTCAACTTGCAAAATTCATCTAGAATTGAGCTCTACATGTTTTTTTACTTTTCATGTACTATTTATTTGGTTTTTATTAGATTTTTTTTTCGTTTTGCGTGCCAACGTATAGATTCCACCGTTTCAGAATATCGCGCTCGCAAGGAAAAGTCTTTGGAAGAGTTTTGAAGAAGCAACGCAAGACACACATTTCCCTTGAGCATGTTGAACCTAATTTATTAAATGTTTTATCGTTTGTAAATAAATTGCATGTTTTGCTAATTACACGGGAACAAGGTTTACCTATTTTCTCGCTTGTGCCTTATTTACTTGATATCTATTCCTTTGTCAAACTTGGGTGATAATTTGACTAGCTTGTATCACTTATGTTGACTTTGCTAGAATTATGTTATGCTTAGCCATGCTTAATACTACTAGCTCACTTAATGGGATAATTACACTATCTACATTTAGCATCTTGATGAGCTGTGAGCTCGAGACATTGGGTCATGTTTTAATGGTCGTACGTATCCAACTAAAATGTGGCTTAATGGTGGGCTGTGGGTGCATGGTTTTACTAATCATACCCATGGCAATTAAGGATCGGTTCGTGGGAAACCCTGGAAGATTTACCGTGCATACCACAAGCTAGCGTGGGCAACGGCTGGACTTGTAGTATAGCTCTTCCCTCTCTAACATACCCAAGCTAGAGTGGTCGTGATGGAGTTGGGTCGGGCAAGGTTGTACCGGTTGATCGGCTGCCGGATTCACTGCGGCACAAGGGGGGCTGCCTAACTTGGTTGTAAAGGTGGGGGCAAAACCTGTAGTGTGGTACGCTTGGTTAGGGAGTGTTATGCGAAGGGTCTTGTCATGATTTCCCCCTCCCTAGTACCATGGTGGTATTTTGGGGCATTGCAACATGTGTGAAATCGTGTCTTGTTGGTATAGTTGTACACCTCTGATCAGAGTAAAAGTATTCGAATAGCCGTGCCCCCAGTTATGGGCGATCGACCAGCTTCACCGTGAGTAGTCTCACCCTATTAATTAACTTGACTTAATGAACTGGTGCAGTTCAGGTTGTTTGGTTGGGCCTGTTCAACGGGGTACAGCGTTGTTCAGTGGACATTTAATCTTGCCTTAATTAATCAACTATTTTACCATTTTCAACTATAAATGTTTGCAATTGCCTTTATGCAAATAGCCACAAACCTCCCTTTGTCTCCCCTTGCACGTCTGCATCGTTGGTGTGGCTTGTTGAGTATGGTGGTTGTACTCAATCTTGCTATTATTCCCTCTTTTCAGAAATGTAGTGCTTCTGAGTTGAAGATGAAGTTAGAGGACCAAGGCTTCTACCCCAGTTGAGTTTTGCGTGTGGAGTGGAGCTGAAGCCCCGCTAGAATTGTACCTTTTTCACTGCTGCCGCTTTCTTTTCGGTGTGAGGATAAGTGCCTCTTCTGTAAGTATTTGCGATTTATTTACGTTTGGATCTGTATATTAATTTATCGTTTTGTATACCCTGACTTGATTCCTGGACAAGGACTTACATGCAAAATAGTTTGGAAATTTGGTTAAATTTCTGGGCGTGACAGCGTGCCAGTTAACTTTAGCCTAAGACATGCTCGTCAAACCACACGAAGACGGCGATGAGATGTGTTACACATCTCAGGAGACTTGATAAAATTCACTTAACTCTAGAACATCTCAATTGCTCTAAACTCATACTCATATGAACTAGCTCCTTGGATAGTTACTAGTTCCATACTTTTATCTTAGCAATGATAAAGGGAATTAAGGATCAAATATAATCTAAGAGTTAATATTACAACTAGTACAGTTATACAACAGCCCAATGGCTGAATATATATAGAGTCCAGTAGAAGCCTGTTTACCCATTTCCTTAAGCAGCCGACTAGGGGCTTGCCCCTAATGACCCAAGTCCTAAGGGAAAGCAAAGAGATTCCCGAATCAGTCAATTCAATCTAAACTTAACACCTGCAAAACAAAAATCAAATACAAGTGACCGGAGTCACTGCATTAATCAAAGGAAGGCTAAAACACTACATGCATGAGAAGTATTCAAAGGAAGGTTATATTTAGTTTGTTTTTAAAATAAAAGCCAATTTTAGTTCACAATCTTTTGCAAAGGAGTTGACAATTCAATTAAAAAGCATGAATATAAATATAGCATAGTAATCCTCATAATATCATCATATTAACATTCCCGATGCCCATCGTAGCATCAAGTCTCACATCCTTCATCAATATACGATAATCAATACAACTCTAACACAAATTACCATTTGCAAATCCATATTTCACAAACACAACTTGAAAACATAAATCTATACTCATGACACTTTACCAAGTCGTTCATGACTGTGAGCACAGCTAATCGATTAGTTTTAAAACTGTATTTGTACAACTTTACCCACATGATATGAACACTCTAGTTTATTCAGTACCCATCGGTATCATCACCCTCTACATGTTGAATGTGGTTTAAAGGTCACAACGTAGCCTTTACATTATCTGCTGTCTAGCCTTGCACCAGCATGATGTGTTTTACTCCACACTACATCTAGAATGTAGCATCGCTAGGTGGCGGGCCCACACCTTAAACCTAACGCCGTGGGCGCAATCAACCCGGTTCCCCACGAGGCACAGCACCGTTGTATTGGATAAAATTAGACACCCATGCTGTCGGTGACATGGGACCGAGGGTGTTGAGACCAGTGGGAAGGGCGGCCCCAGTAATCCACGTGGCCCGCTCCCCAAGGGGGGTCGGGCCCGAGGGTGACGTGGTGGCTGCCCTCCCAGTCTCCTCCCGGGGTCGGGCCGCACCCCGTTCTGCCCCGAGGGCTGGGGCGCCCCGAACCCCCGTGATCTTGGCGCCACGTGCGCAGGTTAGGTGGGCATAGCAGAGCTCACCTAACCGCATTCATGGCGGTTCAGACGAGCGCACTACGCCGCATTTAATGCGGCATGGCGCATGCCTATCCGGTCCGTGACCGGTCACAGCGAGTGACCGGTCACAGGCTGGTCAGGTCGCGGGTTAGGTGGCGTCAGGCGGCCTGCGGCACGCCTCGCCCCGTCCCGTCAGAATGATGAGAGCTCTCTGTCTCTCGTCTCTCAGCCGGAGCTGGCGTGCCAACTCCCGGAGCTGGTATGTCAGTCCCGGTCAGAAGTATTCCAGATTCCGGCGCAGGCAAGACGAAAAAGTCGCCCGCCGTTTAATGAAGGTTGAAACGGGCGTCCCCCGGAGAGGGTTGAGCAGAGGCGTGCTGTGGCGTCTGTCAAAGGCTGCCTCCGGCAGTAGGATAGCCCTATTTGTAAAAGAATGTTTTCTTTCTTAGGCAGCTCGTGGCCCATGTGATAGCCCCTTGCCATATAAAAGGAGGCCCAGGCCTAGGAAAGAAGGGGATCGGACTCTAGCTGATTTGGTTTAGAGGCTGAACTCTCTTTGGGTTCCTTTACATTCACAGATCTACCAGAACACAGGAGTAGGGTATTACGCTTCCCAGCGGCCGGAACCTGTCTAAATCACCTGTGTCCACGCGTTCTTTCTCGCTGAGGTCCCTCAGATCAAGGGCTAAGAACCTCACCTTGCGCCCCCGGCCGAACTGGCAAAGGGGGACCTGCACGGTTCCCCGGTGAGGGGTTTCACGCTCTGTCACATGCCGTGAGGCAGAACAATCAGTCGTCCCCTCCCGGATCACACACCCGAGGGAATGAATCATCCTCACATCATACACACATATGGGTAGCTCCTCCAGACAACCCTACTACTGTTACGGTCAATAGGCATTGCCTATACTTTTTCGGCTTACCAAAATACAAGACTAGATATTAAATAACTTAATTATCTAAGGCCGCCCCATAAATAACATATGTGGATGTACGGTAAAAACATTAGTTAGTGACATGAAGTTTAGTCTCTAACCGACTCAGGTGAACACTCCCCGATCAGTGTGCAACTATCACCATATGCACACCACTTGCCGTCCAAGTCTAAAATCATTTTAATCTCATTTTGGTTCACAAATACTTAGCATTCTATGTCCAGCAATAAAAAAACTCTCAAAATTCCATTTGTAAAGTGGTAGAGTTGGTTATCCGCTAAATTCCAAGCATGGCTAAGCATATAGTAGCATGATAAGCATTTAAAATCCCATTTGAGCATAATGATGTACTTTAACCATTCCTAGGTATACAAATGGAGGGGGTACAATAATTCAAGGGAGTTTATGCAGCAAGATAGGTTTAGCAACCATTTACCACATTTTAGAATATTGATAGTTTCATATAAGCATGTAGGTTTTAGCAAAACAATACTTTTTATCTTTCAAAACATGGTTTCCAATATATTCAAAGTAAAGGGGAGAAAAAAAACTTGCCTTATCTTGAATACGTTGGACAGCTCCTAAATTACTTTTTTCTCGTCAATGTTATAATTTATACAAAATACATAATATAGAAATAAATAAGAAATATATGAAAAATACAAAATGGTCTGAAATGCGAGACTTAGTCGTCCAAGCGCTGAGCTCGGATTAACGTAGTAGCGCGTCTCTAGCCGCGACTAGCGAATTAGCGATCCCATGCAATCACCGTTTCCTTGCGGTCTAATCATGTCGGTAATTCTTTTATTACTATAAAGATCACGTCTATTTATACTATTCTACCACACAGTAACAACCATCTCTGCTTTTTATTAGGATCTGGAAACTCCTCCACCGGCGCACAACGCCCAGAAGACCAAAAAGACCAGAAGTTGAGCAGAGGCATGATATATTCAGCCTTGTGTTGAACCAGAAAAATTCAGAGAACTGCAAAGCCTAACAACTAAATTTTCTTAAATTCTATTAGAGAAAATCATTCGGACTAAAATCAATATAGCGCGTGAGCTTATGGATGAATTTTCGAACAAATGTGTCCTAGGAATCCCTTCAAACAGCTCTGTTCATTCAGGACAAAAAAAAAAGCCCCCAAAGCAAATAGATGCGAACTGCAATTGTTGGCTTGAATCAGAACAGCTTACATTGCAGGACATGTCCAGAACAAAAACAATCAGAACACAAGGAAAGAGCTCGAAATCATTATCGTTACCTCCGATGTTATATATCGTCGCCGCTACTTAAAACCGGTGATGTACGACGGAAGCACTGGTAAGAGCACGTTGGAAAAAAAAAATTTCCTCTCCAATAACATAGAGACAAGAACATGTAGTACGAAGTACGAACAAAAAAAATCCCCTGCTACCTTATCTCCTTGTGCAGAGGAGGATTGGTCTTTGCCTCGGGACAAAGACAAAATGCAGCTTCACCATGTATATATCAGTGGGTTAATTAGCAGACCACTGTATAATGTATCCTTCTTCCTTCCTCGTACTATTCTCGCCATTAGAAACCATTGTGTAGTGTATCCTTCTCCCTTCCTCACACTATCCCTGCCATTAGAAGGTTAATAACTACTGTGTAGTGTATCCTTCTCCCTTCCTCACACTATCCCCGCCATTAGAAAGTTAATAATAATTTAGAAACAGTACTCAGTGTGAACTCGCACTGAAGTAGGGTAGGCAGCATCGATCGGCTAGTCACTATGAAGGGCCATACTATACACATACACTAATTATACAAACATTTATACTAAACACACAATTGATTATACTCCAGTATATAATACAAGTGCACCAGCACATGGCTTATGCATCTTTATTTATTTATATATGTACTACATATATATATGGATGTACGTACCAGCAAATACAATATAAGGTACGTACGTACGTATGCAAACAGTAGAGTATATAGTTACAGACATACACAAGGGACATTGATACGGTACAATACAATACAATACTCCAGTACACAACATGTGATATATATATGTATGCAATGGTGGTGAACTAGATGAGACCGTGGGTGTAGTTGATTTGCTGGCCGTTGACCAAGTTGGGGCGTGCCCCGCTCCGATCCGAGCCGAGGGCTCGTTCTCCCTCTCCTCTCTCTCTCCACCGGCGCCTCCCGACGCCGTCTACCCCCTCCGGCTTGCCGCCCTCGCCGGAGCACGCCGCCGACTGCCCGCGAGCCGCCCTCTCCGGGGCGAGCTCCTCCCCTTTTCTCCCCCGCGCGTGCCGACGTGGACGCCACGTCCGCCCGCCCCGACCCCACGGAGACCGGTCAAACCCCCTTCATCGGCCGGGCCGCGTCGCCAAGCCGTCCTCGCCTCCTCCCCCTTTTCGGCCCAGTCGGCCCGTCGGCCCCTCTCCCCCTTGGCCTCTTGTCGGCCTCGAGCCGTCGGCCTTTGGACCCCCCTCGGCCACTCGGCCTTTCGCCCGTGGGCCGCGCCCTCAAGCGCCGGCCTGCTCAGCCCCCGGCTATCGGCCTCTGGCCCATCGGCCGCTAGGCCCATCGGCCATTTCCCTCTCACGCGCCGATCGGCCATGGGCCGATCCCTTCGGGCCGCCGGCCCAATTATTTCGGCCGCGCCCGTTCTAATTCTTTGGGCTGCGCCTAAACTCCCAAATTAAAGTCCAAATTCAGTCCCTCCTTCTTTTCTTTTTCCAGGGAATTAATAATTCCTTTTCTTTATTCTAGAAAATCCTTTAATCTTCGGAAATTCATACCTTTTCAACCGTTCGTCCGATTGACTCCGTTCCACCTCCTGTAAATCCGTAAAATCGAGATCTATCCAATGGCACGCTTAGTGGTCTGTAATAGGGCTTCCTTTTTATCGCTTTGTTGAGTCGTCTCGTTTCGCGTGTAGTCTTGGAGCCCGAAGACCCGCAGTGCGCGGATTTCGAGGAAGAAGCTCAAGATCTCGAGCAAGGCAAGTCACCTTTGATCAATTGAACCCATAATTTAAATTAAGTATTTTGATTCCGCAAACTATGCATGTTTAGGTTACACTTGTCACTCGGCCTCGGTTTGCAATATAACCGTTAGGCCCTACCCATTTGCTGCATTCACCTTCCTTGTTTATTGAATACCCCCAACACCCTTGTCACCCCTCAGGTGATGCCTCGGTATCCGTACCTCGCGTACGACTATCGAGACTCCCCTCAAACTATAAAATTGATCACCTGGGTAAAACTGGAGTTTACAAAATGCTTGGAAAACCCGACACTTGGGTCGGTGTCTTGAAAATTAAAGTGAGTTTCTAAAACTCGCGGTTTGGGAGACGTACTGGAGGTACAGTCTGCCCGTTCTCGCCCTAAGGACCGATTCCTTGGGAATTACATCCAAGCATATGTCAAGTACGACCACATGGGTGATATGGGACGCCCCTGGCTGAGTAATTAGCTAGGCCAGGGAAATCTTGATGCCAAGGGACAAGTGGATTCGCCGGGGTGGTGTCGGGGAGGACCCCTGGGCTTCCTGGCACAGTATGGTCTGGGACCTAACCTGGTGTTGGTCCGTGGGACCCCTCCCGTTGGCATAAGATGACTCTGAGTCGGCTTTCGAAATGCCTTGTCATGAAAGCCTCAAGGTCGCCAGACGTGGCCGAGGGTCGCGGGCTGGGTGATTCGGGGTTAGTAACGTCGTGTGGGTAAAGTGTACTCCCTCTGCAGAGGTTAATAACTGTTCGAACAGCCGTGCCCACGGTCATGGGCGGATGTGAGGTGATTCCTTAGCGTAGTTTTATTGAACACCTTGTGGACTGTTGCTGGTGTGAGGTTTTCCGTTCTGTGCTTGGTTTAAGGCTGTTGAAGCAGCCGGAGTCGGTGACGATTGGCAGGGAGCCTCTCGTACCGATGTGTTGACTTGTGGCTGTCGAAGCAGCTGGAGTCGGTGACGATTGGCAGGGAGCCTCTCGTACCGGCGTGTGTGAGTGGTGGCTGTTGGAGCAGCCGGGGTCGGTGAACGATGGGCAGGGAGCCTCTCGTGCCGACAAGATTCAATCGATACAATTTCACTGCTCCGGCCGGATGAGACGCACCTTCTCATCCGTGTCGTCGAGAAGCACTCACTTAGATGTTTCTAAAGTCTTAAACTAAAACCAATTGTGAAAAATAACTGGCTTTCCCTTGAAGCTTGCATTAAACACTTAATTCCCCTGACTTGCTGAGTACTCCTGTACTCACCCTTGCTCTATATAATTAAACCCCTCCCCAGTTCTCGAAGATGAAGAGGTGGACCCTGCTGATGAAGAGTTCTTCCAGGAGCAAGCAGACTTCGAGCAGTAGTAGGGTTTCGGCCTTCCTCAAGGCTTTGCTTGTGGCTTAGGGCTAGTCTCCGCTTTCCGCTTCCGCCTTTTTGTAATGCTGTTGTGAACTCGGGTTCTGTCCGCAGTTCCAACCTTGGTTGTAATCCAACTCTTAATAAAGAGACCGCTGTGGTTGTGATATTCTGTCTTCCTGTTGTACCAGCGCTATTTCCTGGGACTGGTACAGGCATACAGGTCAATCTGGAGCGCCCTATCCTGGCCTCCGCCCGGGGTCAGTTTGGGGCGTGACAACCTCCTCTGCCCTTCATCCCTTCCCTAGCCTAAGCGTGTGGTGGTGGTTATCGAGAGAGGTGGCAGCGGTGCCTGGAGGAGGCGGTGATGGTGCTTGGAGGAGGCAGATGCGGCGATGTTGGTGCCTAAAGGCAGCGCATCAAACGGCGATGGTGCCTGGAGGCGGTAGATCGATTTGGCTACGGTGGTGCCTAGAGTTGGCACTGGCGGAATCAAATGGTGGTTGGTGGTGATAAAGAGGAGGGACACATACGCTGGAGGGAGTGGACCGCAGCTTGGCGGTGGCGACCGCTCCTCCCTCTCGACGCGGTAGCGGAGACGACACGAGCGATTTAAACTAGCAGCCTGCGGTCGGCTTAATTAAGCCACCTTCAAAAATCAATTTCTGTAGGCAGTTAAATGCTTCCTATAAAGATTATGAATTGTTTCCGACCTTTAGTCGTAGGCGGGTAGGCCAACCGGGCCGCATGAAAAACTTGTTGTTGACTGCCTGCAGAAGTACAGTATGGCCCTTGATAATGACTAGCCGATCGATGCTGTCTACCCTACCTCAGCGCGAGTTCACACCGAGTACTGTTTCCAGATTATTATTAATTTTTTAATGGCAGGGATTAGTGGGGAAGGGAGAAGGATACACTACACAGTGGTCTGCTAATTAACCCACTGACATATGCATAGTGAAGCTGCCTTTTGTCTTGTTCCGAGGCAAAGACCAAACCTCCTCTGCACAAAGAGAGAAGATAGCGGGGAATTTTTTTTGCGGGTTCGTGCTACATGTTCTTGTCTCCATGTTATTGGAGGGGATTTTTTTTTGTTCCAACGTGATCTTGCCTGTGCTTCCGTCGTGCATCACTGGTTTCAAGTAGCAGCGACGATATATATAACATAGAGGTAACGATAACGATTACGAGCTCTTTCCATTTTTCTGATTGTTTTTGTTCTATACATGTCCTGCAATGAAAGCTGTTCTGATTCAAGCCAACAATGGCTGTTCACATCTGTTTGCTTTGGGGGCTTTTGTGTCCTGAATGTACAGAGCTGTTTGAAGGGATTCCTAGGACATATTCGTCGAGATTTGGCTTTTGCTTTATATATGTCTCTAATTTGCAGAAGATCGATGGTGTGCGCGCCACTAGAACAGAGAAAATTTGTAGAAATTGGAATCGGTCATGTGAAGAAGTACAATTTTTGGAATATCAAGCAAATGTGTACATGATTTCGAGATGTTCCCGTGTAAAATTTTGAGCTATGATGACCCTGTGTATATTATTGAGATTTCCTTTTGCAAAAAATCCAGCAATGTGCAAAAGTCGGGCTACAAATTTTGAGACACGGTCTTAATGTGTCCCTAACTTCCTATATTATAAAATGAAGATATATGTTCGTGTAAAATCTGGATATATGTTCGTTAGATACGTCCAGTGGCGGAAGCTCTCGTTATGGCACTCGCCATACCTCAGATTCGGCCGCGACTCACCAACCCCTCAACTGTCTGACTTGGCGACGCAAGAAAATCTATGCTGCTGGCTGCTGCTGGGCCATGCATCGTGCTTGTGTGCTGACGGCCGAGGCCTTTGAAGTAACGTGCGCCGGATTACGTTCCTGTAACTATCTGACTCTACTGGCCAAGGCGATACGGTGGCGACATGGGAGAGGGCACGGCGGAGGCGGAGGCGAAGGTGGCGGTGCCAGCGAGCATGCAAGTCCTAGGGTTTTGGGATTCGATTGTAGAAAAAATTCGGAGTCCACCGAAATGTATGAATTTCAGAAATTTCGGAAGAAATTTGATCAAATTTAAACCAAATTTGACTAATTTTGGCAAAACTGAAGTACATTTAGGTGAAATACAAGTGAATCGTTGTCTTGGACCTCACCGAAATGGATGAAATTTACCGAAATTCGCATCTTTCGGACCGAATACCAGAACCTGCGACGGTGTAGGTACTCAATCGACGTTCCCACAAAACGGCACAAAGATCACCTGGGAAGCGGGGCAACGAGGAGAGTAGACACCGCTGCATAAGGCAGGCCGGACGACAGGTCGATGCCGATTAATAGAGCAACCGATCGAGCAGGAGCAGACCTGCGTGCTAAGTTGCTGCTTCTCTGGTTTCTGAAGAATAGACTCAATCGATCCACCAAGCGAACCAGCCAATGCATGCGGATGGAACGTATGTTAACGTACTTCTTCTTCAATCTAGTTCCAGTCGTTGCTATTTTCTGGACACTCCATATTCAGCATGTTGAGCCAATCTATTTCTATGTGGAGGCAATTGGCGGTTGTAATATACTAGAGGCTGAGGCAAGCTATTGTGAACCACTTGAAGACGGCAAAAATCATCATAATCGATCATTACTAATTTGGACATTACAAGTTTGCAACTACAAGGTAATGGACACTACCTATTGAAACTACCATGTTCTTACCGTTCCATGACATAATAACACACAATTGATAAAAAAATAATTTCTCGTAAATATTGATTCGATTTACACTAAGAGAATACTTTGGCATTATGAAAAGTGGGTGCTATATATTGAAAAATCTTGCATATGAACAATTCTTATGAAAAAAAATTAAAGCAAAACTTCCCGAGAATAGGTTCAGTGTCTCATGAATCTCATCTCACATCCTGAAAAACTCGATCAAGATGAAACGTAAATATAAGAAAGATGAAACATTAGTTAATAAGATCAAATTCACAAACACCTCCCCCTCAAAAAAAATATTGAAAAGGACCTGCGAATACATATTATTTCTATTCCAACCAGTAATAGCTTATTCAAGTATTGCTTAACACATAAAACTCACATCATGCCTATAAGAGGTAATGCAGTATTAGTGTTTGTTTTAACAACAGTGAGCTCCATTAGTTCAATAAAAATAATGTTTGATAAGGTCCAACAACTCCATCCCTATTACCATTAGTTTGCTCGGGTAACTTCCATTTGAAGCATCATTGTTCTGCTAAGGTTTAGGACGTATTTTTGGAAATCTATAACACAAATAGTTAGAAGAAACTTCACATTTGCCCTACCCAGCCATGCCGTCTCCACCGCATACCCGGGGCTACCCCCCACGTGGCTCACGCGGACTTGGCTACACCCTACCCAGCCACGCCGTCTTGACCGCATGCTCGGGGGTATCCCCCTCGCGGCTCACGTGGACCCGGCTACGTCCTACCCGGCCACGCCGTCTTCACCGCATGCCTGGGGGCTACCCCCCTCATGGCTCACGCGGACTTAGCTATGCCCTACCCGGCCATGTCGTCTTCACCGCATGCTCGGGGGCTACCCTCCTCACGGCTCACGCGGACTTGGCTATGTCCTACCCGAACACGTCGTCTTCACTGCATGCCCGGGGGCTACCCCCTTGCGGCTCACACGGACCCGGCTACGCCCTACCTAGCCACGCCATCTTCACCGCATGCCCGGGGCCTACCTCCTCGTGACTCACGCGGACTCGGCTACGTCCTACCCGGCCACGCCGACTTCACTGCATGCCCGGGGACTACCCCTTTCACCGCTCACACGGACCCGGCTACATCCTACTTGGCCATGCCATCTCTATCGCACTTCCGAGGATCTCATCTTCACGTGGATCACAAAAAGGACCGACTAACTCTACTCGGCCTATTCATTCGTTTCAACTAAACAAGATCCCATCGGTGCCAACATCTTCAAACAAGCTAAGCATATATATTACAACACCAAAATATTCCATTGTTTAACCATGAGTTCATGTAGACCAGCAGAAAAAAGCAGAATGTTCAAAGATCAAGGTCCTTCACTAAGATAGCTGCGATGGGACAAACTTCTTCCAGTCTCTGGACGTCTTTGTCGGAGCAGTCAGCGGCATACTCCTCTCCAGCAGCCTCCAAGTCAACCCATGGATAGTGTGATTTCACCACCACCAAGGCATGACCGGCCCCGGAGGTGGCCACTACGTCCGACAGCCTCCTCACAGCCATCGGCCCTTCTGGAAGGAGTTCCGCCACCTGCATCCATACATCTCCTTTTTCATGAAGACTTGAAAATAACAATCGAAGTGTAGGCTTCAAGGTCTCGACAAGGTCACCCTGCATCGATTGTTCCCATTGCACTCAATTGTTTTCCTCGCGCTTCATGATCTCCATTTGGATCTCCCTCAACGCCTTTGTCGCCTTATCATGCTCTTCCTGGAGGTCTTTCTTCTCAGCAATGGCGGCGGCGGTAGCAACTTTCAAGTCTACATACAACAAACAACATGAACATGATGGCAAACATCACAGGCATGACAGGCTTCTACAAGCATGACAAACTACCTTCAAGCTCGGCACACAGACCACGAGTGACGCCTTCCGAATCCCTCAAAAGTCATTCCAACTCAGTCACCCGAGCCCGCTCACCAACTTCTTCGGCCACCTTAACTTTTTTCGCCCACTCGACAGACTTGACTCGTCTCTTCTCACGCTCTTTTTCAATTGAAAGCCACCCGGCAAGTCACAACAACGACATCAAGCAACAAAACAACAAGAAACCCGGACTTACTTTCCGCGTGCAGCTCTTCAATGCGATCCTAGAGTAGCCTTTCACGCCAGTGCGCATCCTTCGCCTCCTTCTAGCATTGGTTCTCCAGCTGCTGCACCGACCCGCAGATGTTCTCTATTTCCGCCACATTATCGAAGACAAGCCTCAAGGCCTCGCTCTTCGACTCGGACAGGTCGACAGTTTTCTGCAAGAACATCCAGAGTCACGAACTACTTCACACAACGATCACCAGAGCATCATGGCATAAAGTCGGGGGCTACTCGGCTCGACGTGAGAAGGCACAAAAAGAACATTCACATGAACTGATCCTATTGCTCCATTCCACGACGCCTACAATACGTCACACCATGCAATTGGGAGCTACATGGTATGAGTTACTAACCTGCATCTTGTACAGCAAAGTCAAGCCGACCTCGTACATCCCCTTGGCGTCTACTCGATCTATGGCATCGTCGAAGCCTCTCTCCAACTCTTCCTGTTCCTTCATGCCCTTGGTGAACCAAGAGGCTTGAAGGGGCGACTCATAGTTCATGGAGGGTAGAGCTCGCCGAGTACGCGAAATTTCCTCGGTTGCGTCGCCTTCAGGGGTAGGCCCCTTGCCCTTCAGGAGCCGACATCACCCGGCGGGAGCGAAGACTTGGCGGCAGAAATGGGCTTGGGAGAAGACTTTGTACCGGTACCCGGTGGGGGTGAAGACATGGTGGAAGAACTTGGCGAGGCTGAGCCCGCAACAGCACCAACATCACCGTCGCCATTACCTAGCTGACTAGTGACCGCGGCTGCGCCATCGCGCTAAGTCCTCCTTCTGCAGTGGTCGTCTTGCCCAGGTCGGCTTGGGTTGAAATCCTAAGGACATGGTCATGACCAAGGGTGATAAAAAGGCTTACAAGACAAAGACACTAAGGATGGTTTCCAGATTTGTTCAAGTTTTCGGGGCAAGATGATATATCTACAATAGAACATATCAATCGATTCTTAGCACAATGTGGGGAGACATCGGCTGAAGAGGCTCTGAAAGTTAGATTTTTTCCCATTGTCTTTGACTGGATCGGCTTTCACATGGTTTTCATCACTACCATCAAATTCTATCAGAGGATGAGCTAATCTTGGGAAACAATTCCATAAGTATTTCTTTGCTGGAATCGATGAGATGAAGCTTTCAGATTTGATATCGGTTGAGCAGCAAGAGGGAGAATCGGCTATGGAATATATTCAAAGATTTCGTAATATCCGTAGCCGATGTTATATTTTGAGCCTAAGTGATGAGCAACTAGCAGATCTAGCATTTCAAGAATTGTCAGTACCTATCAAGGACAAATTCTTTTGCCACGAGTTTGATAGCCTAGCTCATCTAATGCACACTGTGTTGGCTTATGAGAGCCAATGGCAAGAAGAAAGGAGGATCAATTTTGGAGTTATAAGAACCAGAAAGAAGATAATTTTGAAGCATGAGTTCTCATACTCCAAAATTGGGGGGCATATGTTAACGCCATAATTTGGTAAGCCCTGAAGTCATCATTGGCTTAAGAATCGTATCGGCTTCAGAATCCTGGAATTAGCCGATGGACAAATCAAGTCACCAGCAGTTGGATTCTTGATGGATTCGGTTAAGGAAATTAATCAATTAAAGAAAGCTTATCCAGAAGAGACCGAGTTCAAGGAGAATGCAGCATGCCAAGTTATCTATTAATTAGGCAGAGTCAGTTAGTTTCCTTTTAGTTTGAGGAAAGATTGTTTAGAGTCTGAAAAGGACTTGTATCTTTTATTTTATCTTTAGGAAAGTTTGTGTGTTGTCCAATAAGTACTAGTATCTACTCATGGGTATAAATATGTACACCCAGGGTCTATGTAAAAAAATCTCTCGATCAATATACAACTTTCATCGCATCACCACCCTCTTTCTCGAGGTTATACTTATCAACCAGCGGAACTTGGCACCTGACGTGGGGCTGCATCAGCTTTCAATCTCCGGCAAAGAGGTAAGTTCTACGTTCCGTTGGCCCCGGCAATTGTATTGGCTACATTGGTGTTGTTCAAGGCTACATCGCTTCGACTTCTTGGATCGCTCTGGTTCGGTTGATATATTTGCCTACCTATTTATTATATATTTTAGTTAATCTAAGTCGATTATTGAATTTACTTGTATCGGTCATATCTTTTCTAGGGTTTTGCCGGTATCGACTAAATTGTTTTGTCGATCTAGACTAGCTAAGGTATCTACCACCCTGAAAATCAGTCGAAAGCTTAATTGTCTAGATATTATGTTTCTCTTCATACTTTGCGCTATATCAGCCCTTGTCATGCTTAGAACCATAATCTATAGCCTATTTTTTGATTGCCAATAAGGGTTTCATCGGGATTTCAGCCGATGAGTTATCTGGACGTTGCATCGGCTCACAAGGATTACATACAAGTTGGATTTAGCCGATGACAACAAAGGTTTCATTTATTATCTAATCGTTTGGATTTAATGACATCAGACCTCCAGCCGATACATGCTTTAACCTTCAGATCATCATTTATTCTATCATATCATTATTGGGGCTGATGCGGTTTATGAAAAGAAGCATAAAGTCTAAACAATCAAGCTTCTGACTGATTTTCAGGGTGGTGGATACCTTAGCTAATCTAAACCTATCAAACGATTTAGCCAATACCGACAAAACCTCAGGCAAGGCTTGACCGATACAAGTAAATCGAGCCATCGATTTAGATTAGCTAAGATATATAATAACTAGTAGTTGTACAAGATAGATTAGAACATCTAAAACAATGCTCTAATCCACCGATACAAGCCACTGTGACAAGCCATACCACTTATTGGAGATCGAAACCGATACAATCCAACTCGAAACTAGAACTCGTCGAAAGTAAAAGAAAAATTGTGATGATGCGCCGAGAGTGTATTGAACTGTTGTTAATCTTTTACAAGACCCTGGGCATATATTTATACCCGAACATAGAAACCTTGTCCATATCGGACACTACTCAAAACTTGACTAAACAAACAAGTCCTAGGTTGACTCTCACCACAAATTTGCAAAAGAAAATAACTAACTCTTAATCCTAATTAATAGATACAATTGCCTCCTCCAGACTCAATTCCTATTTGGCAATATCTTCAAACTCTTCTCAGAACCTGACAAAACTCAGGTTACCCGTATCGGTTGACCGAGTCTGATTTCATATTGGCTGATACGGTTCCCAACTGATGTGTTGCGCTGTTTTTGAAAACATTTTTATTTCTTCAAATCCGCTTCGGATCTAGCTCCATCTTTGGCATATCTTTACCAAATTTTGTTGGTAACAGTGTGGTTCTTCCTTTCGGCAATCCCATTAAACTCGAGAGAATAGGGAGGCATCCTCTCATGTATGATGCCATGTTCCTCACAGAATAAGTCAAATTCGTTTGAGAAAAACTGTCCACCACGATCAAACCTAAGTCTTTTTATCGTTCTGTCAAGTTGGTTTTCAACTTCTGCCTTATAAATTTTAAAATAGTCTAGAGCCTCATCTTTCGTTTTCAACAAATACACATAGCAAAATCTAGTAGCATCATCAATCAATGTCATGGAATATCGTTTTCCACCCTTCGTCAACACCCCATTCATTTCACAAAGATTTGAATGTAGGAGTTCTAGAGGTGTCAAGTTTCTCTCCTCGGTAGCCTTGTGAGGCTTGCGAGGTTGTTTTGATTGCACACAACTATGGCACTTAGAACCTTTGACAATGGAAAACTTAGGAATTAAACACATACTGAAAAACCGAGACATCAAGCCAAAATTAATATGACATAAACATGAGTGTCAAACATTAGCCTCATCATCCACATTGCCACATATATGATTCACAGACTTATTGCAAAAATCAGATAGGGAAAAGCGGAACAAGCCTCCGCACTCATAGCCTTTACCAATAAAACATTAGGCATGCTTGATTAGCTAGCCTCTTCTTTTCTCTGATAAACTGAGAGCAGAACTCTCACGTCATGCCATTCTTCATAGTGGATTTCGTCGAAATGCCACCCTAAAAAAATGGATAAAATACCACTTATCCAATGGCTACATGTTAGAGTCCTATCCAAGATTAAATTCTCTTTGGCTTCACCCATCCTCATCTTCTCTTTCACCTCTGGTTGCCCTTTTCTGTCGTCGATGGCCGGCAACTGGATGTCGCCCTCCTCTCGTCTCTTCAAATTGATGCAGCGTAGCCGGCAGTTGGCAAAGACCAGCAAAAGGAGCTGGTAGCAGGGCTTACCAAACTGCCGGTAACCGCACGGTTACCACGGTTTTGACGAAATTTGGGCAAATTCAAAATTTCTAACGAAAATAAAAAAAATTCACATTTGAAGACAAAACCAAAAGTAGTGTAGAAAATAGGAAAAAAGAAAGGAACGGGTGGGCCTTAACTTGCGCTGTTCAGGCGGCCCATTAAGGCCCAATAGAGAAGAAAATATCTCATGAGCCTCTCCTCTCGTTCTCTCTCTGTCGACACGGGGTGGGGGATTGAAATGTGAGGTTGTTGAATTATCGTTGTTGAATTATTATGCTATTAATTGTTGAATCGCTTCGAAGTCAATAATATAGAAAAGGTCATGTTGAATTTTTCAATTTTACATCCACAAGTTAGTTTTGCAAGTATCCTACATATACTTGTAATTATTCTGAATTTCTCCATATATTTAAGTGTTTTTTTATTTTTTTTAGTGTTATTCTTTTCCTGTCACACAAAAGGAGGTAACCGCGCCTCATATCGTGGTTACCGTGCCAAACTGTGCAGTACGCACGGCTAAACCGCAAAACGCCAACATTTGAATTCAAATGTTTGAAGATGAATTCCGTGTAGTTTTCGGTGGTAACTGCCTTACCGCGAGGTGCAATAACCCCTTGCCAAATGGTTTGGTAAACCTTGGCTGGTGGCGAGGCTGTCGGGCATGTGCAGAGACGAGGGGAGCTCCCGTGCAGTCGCGAGCCATGAGCATAGGGGCCAACGCTGGTGAGCACGAGATGACAGCTGGTGGTCGGCCAACCTCTATCATGGTAATGTTCGATGATGGGAAGAGGAAGGGAGATTTGTGCCTCCGTAGAAGCGACGGTTGGAGGCAAAACAACGTGGCAGATCTCAAGCTCCCCTCGTGGAGGCTGGTGAAGGTAGCGACCAGCCGACAGTGGTGCTTAAGGCAACCATGGAGGCGGCTAATGAAGGAAGGGAGAGGGGCACCATGGCAAGATCTGGAAGGGATGGAGATAGAGTTGAGTGAAGGAGCTGAAGTGGAGAGGATCATAGGGAGCAGAAGGCTGGAGCTTGCCTAATGGGCTTTCAAACGATGCCTCTGGGAAGGTTGTGACGTTGAGAGCACCACCATCGCCTGCCCTGGAAAACCAAGACGTGGTTTTCACTCGAAAGAATCCATTAGGAAGAGAAGGGGAGACTCCATAACAACACCCCCAAGGGGGTTATGATGCTCGAAAGCATCTATTGTCGGCCCTGCTTTCACCCGAAATCTTCCAACCCTCTCTTGTCAAAATGTGTCTCTCATTCTCAGTAGCCAACATCATCCAAGCATCTCCAGCAGGTGGTCACCACACCAGCGCCAACTCTACTGACCAGTGCCCGCATAGGCCACTGTGCCCCTTAGGCACATCGTAGCCAACCTGTGCACCGCCGACTGTCCGTCCCACCATCGATGTCTCCAACCAGCATCACTGGCTCCTCCTAAGCGTTGCTCCACCTCGCCTTCTCGCGGATTGCCAACCAAGTGCCACCACTCTGGATCTAGATTTTCTCGGTAGATCCACTCCTCGGCATCCTAGTCTGGCTGTGATGGCTAGATCCATTCGGTTGTGACCTCTGCTAGCATGGAACCGACCTCCTCGTCATACAGGCTACCTCGCTACCCCATCTTCATCCGCCACATGCGGTGCCGTCAACTCCTTGCTCCTCCTTGTTGCCGTGCCCTCAGATGTGCTGTTAAAATTTTTGCCCTGCCACTGCCTTCCTAGCTTGCCACCCAACGTTTTGGGGGCTTGCTTTGACAACGGCAGGACCAGGAGTTGGGGTGGAAGGTATGGGTGGAGTCTAGGGTTTTGTTCCCCTAAGTCGCCCGTGCGGGAGTGCGATGTTGGCGTAGTTGGCAGCGGCCCCCATGAGCACGGGTGCCAGTGGGAAGCGGTGCTGTTTGGGTATAGAGGGCCGCCGGTAGTGCGAACTTGTGGTGGACAAAGGTATGTGAGCTCATATGAGAGGTCATCAACGGATCTAGCATCGTTTCACCGGATCTAGTGGCGAGCTCGAGGAGGCCGATGGAGGTGAGGCGATGGTGGTGGAGCTTGGCTTAGGAAGGCTGGTGGAGGTGATGGTCAGTGGCGGTGGACGCCCTCCCTGAACTATCGACGACAGTCATGATGCCCTTCTGAATTGGAATCGAATCTTCAAACCCGGCGTGTTCTTGCCTAGCCCACCAACAGGAAGGTGCCCGAGGAAGGGAGCTCCACGACCTCGACTAGCTGTTGCTATTGCCACAACCACCACTAGGTGGCCTGCTTCCTACACCATCGTGTAGCCGCACCCCTGCCATGCCCAACAAGCTAATGCCTCGCCCAACCAGTTGGCCATGGTCCTTCCACGATGGCATCAACGAACCAGGTGGTGAGCAATGATTTGATAGCTTGGTGAGGAGGTGTCCCCTGCACAATAGCTGGCCATAGTCCTCTACAACAGCGTCGCCGATGTTGCTTGCCTCTTGTACAACGGCAGAGGAAGCTGGTCGGCCGGCTGGCCACAGTGGCAGCAGCAACAGCAGCTAGCCTCCTCATGGAGCTCCATTCCTCTCCTCCCCTTTTGGATTGTTCCTCACCGCCGGTGCCCTCCCCACCGTTCCTGAAGCCGACATGGAGGCGCTGTTCACACGGGCATTGGGCGCTATTCACGCTGTTCACAGGGAGGTTCTGTTCATGCCGTTCATGCGGTCCTACCAATTTTTATTAGTTTTTTCTAATTGGACTGTCACGTGTGCGCCTAAGCTGAAAACCGCTCGGATCAAATCAAGGTGTAATTCGTCCAGATTTAAAACTTTAGAGTGTCAAATGTCCCCCTTTTTGCAGTTCAAATGGGTAAATCGTACTACCAAATAAGGCACTGTTTGTTTCAGCTTAATATTATTCTAATCTAGATTATTGAGCCAAATTGCTATACGTTAAATTATAATAAGCTAGAGTAAAATATGTTGTAAGCAGTTTGTTTCTCTCGATTATTGGAGGCATGAATTACTTGGTTTGAAAGGCTAAAGTTTATAATGCCCTCAGCTATTTTGGTTGCCTGGAACCGTGCGCCCGCTGGGTGCGCCGCCACCATGATTTGCTAGGTCCCCTCCAACTCTCGATCTGTTGTGGAGTGGGGGAGATGAGAGGTACAGATGGTAGAGGTGGGTAATTTCATTCAAGTCTCTAGGGGCAGCCAGCAGTGGGTCTTTAGCCACCCAATAATCTGAAGAAAAACATCTTTGGAGGAGATTACTAGATTATAAGTTCTAGATTATAATAATCTATCACAATAAACTATCTGTTTGTTTCAGATTACTTTCAATAATCTAGATTATAATAATCTTAACCTAAATTAAACAGGGCCTAAGTTTAGCAGGGTAATTCAGACTTTATCCTATATTTTGTAGACCAATACGCTTCTTTCTAGGCCAAAATGAGTGGGCTGAAGTGGGAAAGGAGATGGCTTGGGGAAAAGGATATGTGCGTGGGCGACACATGTGGGCTCCCTTCGCGTGTGGGCCTGTCGTGCACGACGAGCTTGAGGATTCATGCATTAGACCCACCCATTTAGAACTTCTTCAAGGTTTCTTGTTTTTTGGGAATTTACTAACTATTTTGTCACTCTTATAGGTGGACTCTTTTTTTTTGCCACTTATACAAGAGTAGAAATAGTTAAATATACCCTTCTTTCTCACTCTAGGAGAAAAACTATTGAATTTTTTAACATTTCAAATTGAAAGTTTTTCTTGGAATTAACATCGGTAAAATCTAGCGTGTTTATGAAGACTGAAGAGTAAAGAAGTGTCAAATTCTTTTCCGTAAATTTAGATTTTTTTTTCTGTTTTTGGTTTGTTTCAGATCTGAAGTATCTGGTATTCTTCTGATTGGACATTTGGACTAGAATGTGTTATATTTCCCAAGAAACAAAAAGAGAAGAAGAAAAAGAACTAGAACATAAGCTCTAGTAAAATATGCTTTTTGATTAACCTTCTATTTGTTCCAGGAATTAGGTCTGCTGAGCTCTACTCTGAAATATGTTGGATAAGCTACAATGCTAAAGTTCCACCAGTGCTTGTCCTGGCATTTTGACCTTTTCCTGTTTTCTGTTTACTCCCGGTTTCGTATTACAAGACATTTTAGGTTTGTTTTATGTCAAATTTCTTAAATTTTGATGATGTTTATAGAAAAACGTAGTAACATATTTCGCTAAATCCATTATTAAATATATATTTATAGTATATATTTTTTAGGAATACAACTAAATTTTTTTATAAATGTGGCAGCATCGACTTAAAATGATCTATAATATGAGCAGAGGGAGTACGTACTTTCTGTTACCATGTTCTTGCATAATTGACTAGTTTGTATGGCATATTTCTGTATGAGTTGTATGTATTTGGTTAGTGGATGTGTGATCGATTTGCTTTGATATGCACTTTTACTGTGTTATATGTGTCTTGTATCTTGTACCTATATAGCAAATATGATATCTTGTCTTCAGAGGAAATTGGTAAGAAATTTGTACCTATATATAATATATTACTTCCTCGCATTTTGCATCCAAAGTTCCAAACTATATATTTGTAAATTATATTTAACCAGAATACTGTAGTGTAACGTAACTGGATGGAGTAGTCGGAGTTTAGCTTTATTATGCTTTTTGGCGGGAGTGAATTCAACGTGGATGCTAGGACCTCAAGTTCTCTTGACCCGTTGGATCCCCATAAAAAAGAGGAGAGATGAAAGGGGGCTGGAAGAAGAGAGAGAGGAAGAAAAGTAGGGGTTGGAGGAGGAAACAGATGAGCTCCTTAGCTTGATGCTAGATCCACCCTCACTTTTTGGGTATGTCTTCCTGTCAGGACTGGTGCTAATCTTGTCATGTGAAAACAGCAGAAGATCACCCCAATCACATGCTTTAACTATAACCGTAAACATTTGTAACAGTGTACTAATTAACGTTATTTTAACTGCTAAGCTCTGAGATTCGTAAACATTTATAGGGGTGTGTTCTTTTGTTGGTGTTAAGAAGAAATTTCCTCCGCACGAAAAACGGAGCGACTCATTAGCACATGATTAATTAAGTATTTACTTTTTTTTTTTTGAAAAATTGATTAATATGATTTTTTAAAACAACTTTTGTATAGAAACTTTTAAAAAAACACACCGTTTAGCAGTTTGAAAAGCGTGCGCGTGAAAAAGAAGAGATGTGAGTTGAGAAATTAGGGTGAAGAACTCACCCAGTGGGCAGTAGGGCATCCTCTTGGTTAATTGCTCTCATGCACCATAAGCATTGTTCTGTTTAAAATGGATGAAAGAGGATTGAATGGAATTAAGGAGGAACAATTTCACACCATATTAGGCGTGTGGAATAAATCCCCTTCAACCATTCCCTTCTAAATTTAAGTTCCTCCATAGAGCATAAGCAATATCTCATTGAAATACTACTATACTAGTGAAACTTATTAAAAAGAATAGAATAATATTGATCATTGATTTTTTATGGTGGCATGATGCAAGTTTTGACGTTTTCCATATCACAATCTCACTACTATAAAACCCTTAATATGAACGTGTACCAGTTTATTTAAAACCAGTGCATATAGGGCTTTCTGTCCATCTGAACCCCCGGTTCTTGATAAAAACTGGTAAATATGACTCTTTTTTTTAAAAAAAATCCAACACAAATAGGAACTTATATGCGCGGCTTCAAGCCAAGCCGAGCCTAGATCCCTCCGTTCCAAGTTCCTCACTCATCTTTCCCCCATCCTTATATTCTCCCCTATCGTCACTTATCCTGTCTGCTAGCTCCCCTCACTGTCTTTCTCTCCTGAGACGGCGGCACGTGAAGCTCGCCCCTCAGTGGCAATGCCTCAGCTACAACACTCTCCCCACAGCGGTGCGACCTCCCCACGGTGGCGACCTCTCCTTGGCCCCGAGCTCGGGGCCAGCCAGATCTGGTCGCCATGAGCTCGGGGACAGCTGGATCAGAATGGTAGGTGGGGCGGGAGGGATCGACGGTGGAGGGCAGGTGGAGGTGTGTGGACTGCACCATGGCGAGCAGCAGTAGTGGCGGTGTTCTTGGATCCCCTCTTTGTGTTGTTGGATCATATTGATTGTGTGATTTTGTTCTTAAATGTCAATCGGGGTCTCTGTGTTCTTGGATGTTGATATGTGGGTGTTGATTCTATGATGGGATGATTTTATTCTTGGATGTTGATCGATCTGGCCCGATGGGAAGCTTTGAGCTGCCTTTTTTTTCCATAGGTCTCAAATGTGTAGGTTTTGAAACGGGCACCAATAATCACAGTTCATCCGTGCCGTTATCAATGTGTAGGTTGCAGAACCGGCACATATGTAGCCTTACAAACTGGGACCTATGTGGTTTTCTTTGCTAGTGAATACTTGCTCAAAACAGGTTTGTCCTGGTCCATATGCTACAATCATAAAGATACTCACGTTTTACTGCTCTGAATATCCAAATCCGTGCTTCATATGCCTTCGTATACACGCCCAATTATAGTTCTGATCCTTTTATTCTGTCACATTAACAGTGTCTGGTCTGTCCGAGAGTAGAGATACCGCACAAAGTCAGGTCCTGATCGGAATGGGGTTGCTTGCTGGTACGACCATCTTTTTTCTCACCATGCTGTGGGGAACCTGTGTCGTCGTTGGTAAGTGTGACATTGGACCAAATGGTGTTGCAGTCGATTTACAGGACAATAAAGGCTTCAGCTTGAATGGTAAATTGCTTTCTCATATTTGAGATCGCTATTAATGTAGTCTTTCTGGTAATTGGTGTTCCTGTAACCTGTAAATCCTAAAGAGTTTCAGTTTATATGTTTAGAGTTTTGTTACCAAGCAGGCTGCCTGGTACCAAATCTAGACCTTGGATGGGCAGGATCGGACAGGTGGAATTGATTGGTACATGCCCAGCCAATGAGCCAAAGGTGAGTTTGGTGGAAGCAGGGCGTCTGTAAAATTTAGGGTTCCTGTGCAAAATGTTAATTTAGTTATAAACTTAAGTGATAAAATAAAACGATAACAATTTAGTCTTCATGATGTTATTTCACTCTTTCTATTAAAATCTTTAATGATATATACTAGATAAACCTATGCGCAATACTAGAGACAATTTAGTTTAGTGCCAATACTAGAGACAACCTATTGTTAATGATATGCCTTAGAGGCAACATTGGGATATTGTATATATCACAGACTATATTTATGATTCAGTGCTTTGTTCCTTGAAATAGACATTATTATTCTTGATCAATGAGTATGTGAATTATTCATGAGACTCTTAATGTTACAATGATGCTATTTCTAAATGATCCTTGATCGTATATCATATGAGGAACAAATATGATTTAAAGATCAGCATATATATTGATTGATGATCATGTCTTATGGATCATGGTATAGAGATACCAATCAATAATATGGACATATGTTGGTGAACATATGTTGGATAGACCCGCCATGAGACACTGCAGAGATTTTATGTGTCATCAGTTGGTCTCAAGTACTGTTTATGTAGAATCCTTAGACTTGAGATCATCACGGTTCCCAACATACGTAGTAGCTTATTTTGGGATTACTAAACACTACTCCGTAACTGGATAATTATAAAAGTAGTCTTCGGGTTTGCTATGAAATATGTAGTGGGATGTGGATGGTCAAGATAGAATTTGCCCCTCTTTATGGGAGAGATATCTCTGGGCCCCTCGATGTAATGGATTATGAAAATGCATGGCCATGCTAGGTGATTGAAGAGTCAATCACAAGTTTATAATCCATCACGGAATCGAGAGAGCAATTGAGCTATTAAGATGATGGCACAGGTCTCGCCTTGAGCTAAATCTATATCGTGAGGCAAAGGGATTCGTACATGAGAACATTACAGGTTCAGCCGATATGATCTTTACATATACTTTGGAGGTTAATATCCCTTGCTAGCGGCCGCTATTAACAGGTTGACCGGAAAGGCGTTTCCGGGTCACGACCAAGTATATGTGAACCTACAGGGTTGCACGCTTAATGGGTTGGAACACTCATTCGAATGTGATTCGGATGTGAGCTTAGTTCGGATAGGGATCCGAGTAGACTCATATTAGGCTTTGGTCCACGAGGCCCAATTAGAGAGGTCTATATATATGGAGGTGAGGGGCTGAGGGAGGTACTCATCTGTTCATCTCAAGCATAACCCTAGCCGCCACCTCCAGAGCCAAACAATAGCTGCTCCCGAGTGCTAGCACACTTGCGATCAGTGCTCCAGCCCCGTACGTGTGGATACCGGTGGAGGCGCTGCTCGTTGTGGCGTAGATTGGCATCAACAACCGGCAGATTGGATCTGCTCCTGGTGCGGCTAATCGCGTGGAGGAGACGATCTGTTCGTGGCGATCGACTACTTCCACTACTACCTCGACGCGCGTGGTTGGACCGGCTTCTCCAACTCTACTTCCGCTGCGCTGCGCGTCTAGTGGTAACGATCCATGATCCTATCTTCGCATGATGTCCTGGTGTGCACGCTAGAAAAGTTTTGTTTTCTGCTATCGTAGCCTACGCGCTATCCTTTACCTATGCACCACAATTACGAAGCGTTAAACAAGGTCACCATTCACTGTCGGGCGTGCGGCCATGAGGGCAATGCTGCTGGCTGCAGCGTGCTTAGCTGATTCTTGGTCATGGGGCAGCGCACGCCAGGGCCGTTAGGCAGCGTTAGGGCCTCAGGGTCACTGGCTGCAGCGGTAAGGACGCTAGGGGTAGTCAGGTGTCAAGCAGCCGAGCACATAGCGACTGAGCGAGAGCCGAGAGCCGAGAGCGGTGCGATGATCCGCGATTGGGTCAGGCGGATAGGTGATCGAGGAAGACGAAGCTAACAAAAATGAATGGACACCGTGTCGCTACTCTCCACTCTTGCCTGGACTGCTCAACTGATAAAACTTATCGACCAATAGACCAAGCTTACGGGCCCTTGCAAATTGGGGGCTCTAAGTAGTCGTGCACCCTAGGATGACCTAAATGGAAGGATAGAATTGTCTTTTTCCATTAGAAATGAGGCTAAGTCAATCTTGAGTCTTTTGAACCTTTGGAATCTTTAATCCCTAAGATTTCTTGAGGCAGCCAAGGCCGAGGGTGGTGATGCGGAGAAGTTGGTGTCATTGGAGGTAGTTGGGATTGTGCATTCGGTTGTAGCAACAGTGGTGCTCCAGGAGTAGCCGTCGACCCTCATGTGCACCCGTCGGCGCTAGAGAGGAGAAACCTACTTGATTCCGGTGACGACACATACTCCACAAATTAGGGTGTTTGTGCCACCGATGCAGATGAAAAAGCTCTGGGTTGCCATGCCGTCGTAACCGCGGATCAAATGCGAGGTCACTAGGCCGGCGATGCCACGGGGCAAGGTCAGGAAGGAGACTGTGGCCACGTTGGCGCGCGTGAGGGGAGGTGATTGCGGTGCCAGCGGGTTTCGTGAGGGGGGAGTATATTGCAGTGGCGTCTGGTGTGTGTGAGGGGGAAGAAATTGCAGTGCCGCACGTGTGTCGGCATCACATAGGATAGGAGATTGCATAGTAAGGGGATGAGGTCTCACATGTTCCAATCGTGGCGTTGTAAGGGGACAAGATCTCGCATGTTCCAATCGTGTCCCTGTGATTTCGACGGATAAATTTTTTTGGTACCTTGTGGTACTAGTCCCTGGAGTTACCCAGGCCACTGGTGGACTGAAACAAAGCTGGTAACTATTGAATATAAGATGCACAAACTTTCTTTTGCAGGCACTGGTATTTCAACTGATGTCCAAACCTGCTACAGAGCAGGGATCATGGGGAAGTCTAGCTGTCTTGCTGGCACTTATCGTGTCATTCTTGCTCGAGCTCGCCTATTGCCTTTATCAGGTAAACACAATTGTGTTTAGAGTCTTAACATTTAAGGACACTTGAGCCTCCTGAAATCACGGTAAAGGTTGCAAACTCTAGTATCTAGATTTTGAGTATTGAGTGTTAGGGTCTATGTTTTGCATCAGGTTTTCCAGCCATGGATTCAGAGGAGGAAGCTTGCATACGCAAAGCACACGCATGTGATCTCTGGAATCCTCAGACATGCCCAAATGGAAGCGCTCGGGCGGCTGCTTGACGAGGATGGCACACCTAATGAAAATGCCATAAGAATGTGGGTGCTTAATTAGACGACATCTTTGCTGCTCTTGATATGCCAACAGCAAGTTCATGAACTTGACATTAACCCTATATATATTTCTTCACACGCAGGTTGTTCCACAAGATTGACATGGATCGGAGCCAAACCCTGTCCCGAGCTGAGCTTCATGCGCTTATCGTTGGGATCAACTTTGAAGAGGTTGACTTCGACAGGTCTGACACCGTTGACAAGGTCATGAATGATTTCGGCAAGTCTGGCAATGATATCGTGGAGGAACAAGAGTTTGTCGCGGGGATGAAGAGATGGCTTAACGAGGCCATGCGGAGCGTCCCGACTAGTGGTTACTATTCCAATAAGTTCATCACAGATTACCATGCGGTATATATTTCTCTTTCCCTAATGCTTGTGCTTTAGTAATAGTAAGAGTTTCTTTTTTATAAAAGAAAAAAGGATCCACACCAAGTTGTAGCGTAACTTAGAACAGGCGGCGACACATGAAAAGATTCAGATATAGTAGCAATTGATGTAACTCAGACGTACGTGAAGTGCTGAAAAATTGTCTACATTAATTCTGCACAGAACAAGGCAGGAGCACGACCTGCTGGTGGACAGAAATGACGAGAGAGTGGAGAGCGTTGAGAACCCTGGCTGGTACATCACCAAAGCCGTGGGACTCCTGCTTCTGGGCACTGCCGTTGCTCCTGCATTCGCAAACCCGCTAGTTGACACTGTCCACAACTTCTCCAACGCCACGCACATCCCATCCTTCTTCGTTTCGTTCATCGCCCTCCCGCTGGCGACCAACTCCGGGGAGTCTGTGTCTACCATCATTTCTGCTAGCAGGAAGAAGCTACGGACCAGTTCCCTTACTCTTTCTCTGAGGTATATATGTACATCACTGATAGAAGCAGTGATTCTCTTTTTACTTCCAAAACGGTGTGTGTGTGTGTGTGTGTGTGTATATATATATATACACTCTTAATTTAAATTTACAAAAAGAATTAATGTACTTAATTCTATGTGTTTGATTCTTTGTTTATTTGCAGCTATATTATGGTGATGCGACCATGGGTTTTCACCCTAATGAGTAAATTCTTCAAACTCTAAACAATGCCTCAACAAAGAAATTTATCATTGCCATGTACTAGCTAAGGCCAGACCTAAGAAATTAACCCCATTGTCGAGAAACCGGTACTCAATGAGCACTGCTTAATCGAAGTCCCCAGTGTACTACTGCCCCCTCATTCCGAGCAGTGCCATCTACCATACCTCCCAGCTTTAGCCCTAATTCATATAGCCACAAACACCTTAATTTGTAACCTTTTCTAAATGTGCCACTCTACGATGAAATTGCCGCAAACGTCAACCAGCGTGCTGGGGTGGGAAAGCTCAAAAGAGGGTCGAAATGCCCTATGTCAATGTAACTACCCTGAAAGGTTAGTTATGCACGGGATGATATAGAACACAGATTTCAGACATAAAACGACTTATATACAACAAAATCACAAATTATAACACATGAGGCTTATAATCCTCATAATCACAAATAAAATCAGCTCGACTTCACCATAGGAACTACTTGAGCATAGAGCAATCTAGGAAATACTTGATGCCTTTACTTGCAAGTTCTTCGTGATGCTCTAAAACAACAAATATGATGGGTTGAGTACGAATATGGTGGTCAACAAGATACATGGGGAAATATGTGGTGAAATACTATTTCATAGTAGAGTGGAGATGGAGGGGTTTTGATTTTATTCTTATCAATTGTTGCAGAAACTCCATATTAACATTATTTAACTTAATCAATATTATTAACTATTAGCTTAAGGAACATGATTAATCATTTAGTATGGACAACATAAATGAACACTTGCATTATTAACCATTTCGTCAAATAGTAGCCGTCTTAATCACATTATTTCAATGGTAGTTAGTTTAACTTGTGCACATACTCTAGAATCACCCATAGACACATCTCCATCAATTAAGAGCATGGCGTATCCGAATATTATACGACTCTGTAGTGTCTTCCTAGCTTTACCCGCATGATATCTATACTTTGCAGGGACGAGGATAACAAAGTGTACTCATCAACTAATAACTTCCCTACCACTTTCGATTTTCTCCCTATTTAATTTTTTTTGCTTCTCGCACAACACACCATGTAAAAAAAAAGAGCTGCAGGCTCCTGGATTGGGCGAGCAGATTAGCTAGGAGCGTTTGCTATGGTTAAATCGCTGATCAGGCATGTGCGTTGCTTAGTGTCCGGTTTCCCTAATCGTGTGTGCCCGGTTTCACCTTGCATGCATCACTCGGGTCATTTTGCAAAAAAAAAAATCTTTGTGCATATATATAATTTCAAATAGGCCCTCTCATTGACTGACAGTTCGTGGTGTTTTATGTAGAATAGCCCTTGTTCTTATGCAAAATACAATACAAAGAAGACAAAATTCCGTTTCTAAAGTTGGCATTGTAAACGAGATAAGTAAAAGGGTGTTTATGCAAAATAGCCTTACCAACCCCCACCAAACCCTTCACTCCTGTCCCGGCCTTGTCCCCACGCCCGCACGGGAGCCACACCCAAGTCCCCCGCTCCTCACCTTGCATGCAGAATTAAGTGTGCATCAATTACCTCTATGCACACTTAGTTCATGAGGCAATTGATTTTGACCTTTCTTTTCACAGAAAACATTTATGTCCTTTTATGGCGTTTTAAATTCCATATGCTAACTCAGATTTGTTGTGACTTTATCTTTAGCTATGCAGCCTGTGTTGTTATTAAAGAAGCCAGCTTCTCATCAGGCTATTGTTCAGAAAAAAAAGGCCAGAGACAGCTCACTATATTTTTACTCCTAACCTGAAAAATATAAACCAGCAGCTTCTCTGCTCACTTTATAAATTACCTTTGCTTAGTGAAAATGAACAACTATTGTGCTGATTTGCAAGGCAAAAAAAAACTATGTGCTGATTCCACTATTTTAGTATGTTGAACACTGGTGAAAACTTGAGATATGTAACTTTTAATGAGCATTCTTGTTTTGTGTAAAATGGTAGAAGAAGGCAAAATAGTAGGCCATTCAGTAATCGAATGATCAAATCCATCTTCATGTACTTGTCTATGATTATTGAGACATGTTTATGTCTGTATAATTTCAGTTGCAGAAGAAAATCTTGCAGCAGCTGAAGTATAGGGGAATGTGAGTTTCAGTTCTTCAGTTGCTTGGTGGTTTTCATTTTTGGTCGAATTGAACCTATGTTGTTTCCGATTGTAGATGCAGAGCAGATTTGATCACCTGCTACACTGAATTTCTGTTTTTGGGTGAGGTCACAGCTGGGGACTTCATTCCTATCAAACAACTAAGGCCACATTATGAAGCTTCTGGGGATGAAGATGACGATGACAGCAGTATAGATAGCTGAAAGGTGATGTTTCACATAAATTCAGGCGATCATATAATTGGCAAGTGGACCGTAAACATAAATACAACTTGTAACAGTGTGGCCGTGTGATGCATTCTGGTTGGCAACGGGAGTTGTTATGATGTCATTTCTAAAGCATAGGATGATCTTCATTTCATTTTGTCAGCTTCCCTACCATCTTTCAAAATTTGACCATGCTTATTTCTGTACAGCTCAATGAACAAATACGGTGCTAATTTTGTTATTGATTGGCATACTTATGTATATAAATTGGTCTGAGCAATATCAAACAAACAGTTGTGAACAAATTTTTTTCAAATCAAGTCATGTCACATCAATTGTTTCACTCTATACAAAGTTCTATTTGAAATCATGTTGTTACCTTGTATAGTCTTATTTTTAGTACACGTGGATTGATATAAGATTTTTTTTAGAGAAAGATATTTTTTATCCGGCCTTTACATCCAATCGTCTCAAACAACTCAATCTGAAATTCGCTCCTATGTAGATTTGAACTCAGAACCTTGAGGTACTACTCAGGTAACTGCAACCACGAGACTACATGCCCTTTTATGGATTGGTATAAGATGTGTGTATATGTATGTGTTTTGGAGAGTTCTCTTTTAAAACTACACGAAACTAACAAAAAAACGTGCAATCAATAATATCTAACGTGTGTTTCAGTCAATATATATCTGACAAATTCGTCATATATATGTGAAGCCCACTAGGATGCTTTAAGCTAAGACATCTGTCCCGCGGCGCGAATGCATTCTGCCTAATAGGATAAAGGATCAGCCAACTATTGGCCCCATCTAGGCCCTCGCGGGATGGGTTCCAAACTGGCATCCCATCTACCTACTATTGCATGGCCGAAGGGAACACGAAGTCCCCAAAAGACCACAAATTAAGGGTACTGCAGCGCCCACATTTATTTATCCAAAGAAAAAAAATTGATCCATAGCAATGAAAAAAACCCTGTACTAAAAATAGCACAACAAGATCCCACTTCGACCAAAAGCAAGTGGCTCGACCGCGTACGAGACGCACTGCGCGCCCTATCCCAGGGCCAGCCCTGCATGCGACGACGGCGACTGCTCACGGGTTGCTCGACCCCGCGTGGCTGCTCCGCGCAGGGGCTGTGAGGCGTTGCAGCTTGGTTGACGGTAGCGGCGGCTGCTCACGAGGTGCGGCAGGGCGACGACGATGGTGGTTGGCAGGTGGTTTGACTGTGCGTGGCTGGTCCATGCGAGGGCTGCAAGGCACAACGAGGCAATGTTGTCGGCTCCTTGCTCGACTGTGCACGGCGTGTCTGCTGCTCTGCGCTGGCGCTGTTACGATGAGGAGATGACTTGGTCACGTAGGAGGAAAAAGAATGGTAAATTAGTCCGAGAATAAATTTCTCTACTCTAATCTAACACCGTAAGCTCAAAATGCGACAGAAGTGCTATATATTGAAGGAAAACCGGTGGCCTGTGCTTCTAGTCGAAGTGGAAAATCTTTTGTGTTATTTTTTAGTACAGGTTTTTTTTCTGTGCTATGGATCGAATTTTTTCTTATCCGAACCATCTCATACGTACCTCTCGATGGCCATAAAACACCTACAGGCTGGAATTTCAACTCACTGGAGCATCATACACTATGTCTGATTTCTCAATCACGTGGATGGCGAAAACTATATCATTCACATTGGCACAAAGGGGTTGTTTATTACTGTAAAATTTATCTAAAGTAATAGTAAACCATTTAGATAATATCTATAAACTTTTTATAAACATGTAAAAAATAACCATATGAAATTAATCATTTTACAACTATTAAATCAAATGCAATGATAATGTCCATCTGAAACTTATAAGAAACTAAACTGTGCTGGCGCTTTTTTTTTTGCCAACATAGACCCATCAAAAGATTTGCGGGTGTTCGTGTATATATGGAGTCGTCAGCTACATTGATCTTGAGAAACTCATGATCGAGATGACAAGAATATCAAAACTGGCTAGCAAAGGTAATTTAGAGATCAAAACTAATTTTAGGTCGACTTACATCAATTTGGGGGTAAACACCAGCAGGCGGTGGCAAAAGGTCGCGATGCAGTTTTGGGTGATAGGGCTATCAGCTGGGAATTTTTTTAGAAATAATATTATTTTAATGGAAAATCGCAAAAAATAGTGGTTGCCCGAATATAATTGCCAAAATAAGGCCATGTCGAACTGCTAAAATTCGACAGAGCCCTATCGAACGGTGGTAGAGCGATAGCTTGTTGGTATTTGTTACACACACAGATAAATCCGCAAGCGTATGGATACCGCGGTAGCACTTCACCTCAGAGTATTCAAAAGGTATCGAATCACAGGAAATGTATGTGTACTATCTAAGATCAGGATTCATCTAAGGACAACAACTAAATGGTAGGCTTAGGACAGAGAGGATTCCTATGGGTTAATTATCTTAATTAAGTTAAGGTACAACTCTATCAGTTGCTTCGGGCACCGACCCTCTCTTAGTCTGCCAAGGTGAGTCCAGCGTTGAGTTCTATGATGTACTTGAATGTGGAGGGATACAAAGGACGGACAAGACTGTCACCATCTGCCGCCTACCTCACTTTTTGTGAAGCACATAACAAACAACGGTAACATCTAACCTAGACACTATGTCTACATTATCAATTACTACTCTAGCCTCGACAAGAACTTTCTTTTTTATCTAGAGTCTTAGTACTAGAGCATTCAATATAAATATTAAGCGATGAACCCGCAATGATGAGTTATCTTAATTAAATAAGAAAAGTAAATACCATAAGGAAATCTCGAATACTTACTTTATCAAAGAAAGCATCCGCCGAGGTACACCTCCAGGACTCCGATGGAGAGAGTGCCGACAACTTCGGCACTCCTCCGGAACTCCCCCGGAGAGAACTCCAAACTTTGGGGCACTCCTTTCGGAGCTTCCCCTCACTCTCTTCGCATATTCTAACTCTACTAGAGAGTAGCCTAAATATCAAACTGAGTTGTACTCCATTTGAGTTCTGTGTCTTCAGAGTGAGATGAGCACCTCCTTATATAGCCATCCTATGGTGGTTCTGATAGTTATCCAAGCCGGGAACCCCGCATAACCGCTATTGGGACTTCATCAGGGACCTACACGTGTCGGCAGATCGCGAGAGGATGCAAAGGCGGTTCGACCAACCCCTTTGGTCCATCTCCCGGCCTCTCCTTCGGCTAGGAGGTTGGCTGATGGGTCTCCAACATGTTGTATCTTGGTTGGGCTCAATGATAGGTGATTTTGATTGACATGTGGGGCCTTCAGTCCGTGTAATCGCTTCTAATTGTTTGGGGATGTATTTTGTCGCATGGCGGGTGGTTTTCGTCTATAATTCACCTGCATATAAATATTCACCAAGACTAGTGGAAATGGTTAGTAATAACCACTACCTCTAAGTTTGGTATTCCATTTCATATTCTTTCATTTGCCTTTATGCAGGAATTGACGGTCGGATTCAGTACTTAAGGATCGTCAACACAGCGTAGCCGATCGAGCGGCTGCTGTTCGACTGGACCATGTCAAACTGCGGGAGTTTGGTAGCCTGTCAAACATCAGCAGTTCGACAGGCCCCAGAACCCGCTGAATTAAGAATCTTTTTTAATTTTGTTTTGGGTTAGCAAATTTTATATTAATTCATTTTATACTTGATTAATTTGGTTCAGTGAAAAATATATTCCATTATTTAGTTGAGCACAACATATTTTATAAGCTCAACTGATACAAACGCAGCTCATCAAACCGAATAGAATAATTGTAGCAACCGACTCAGTTCATAATATTATGTGACATAACTAGTAGGTAGAAAAGATAATTGTTCAGAATACACCATGCATATAATATGTCAAGGATGATTTTCCTTCACATGCTTGCTCGGTCCCCCTTCTTTCGATGCATGATCTGTTAAATGGGATAAGTCAAATTTTCTGGGAGGTGCCTATCTCATGCCGGCTGCTATGGAGTGACATCGTCTAGCTGCATGGACTCACTCTCCCAGTGACGGAGCCAGAAAATCTACACGCGTAGGGCTGAATTAATGGGAATTCAAATATTTTCAAAAATTATATGGTATTTTTCAAGATTACAATGAGAATCATGGAGCCATGCATGGGGCTCAAGCCCTAACTGCCCCATGCATGTTTCTGCCCCTGGCCTCTCCTGTGTTGGTTGTGTGATCGGAGGAGCACCATGCCAGTAGTCTAGCCCAGCTTGTGCGTCTAGTGGTACTGCCGTAAAGAAATCATTCACAAATTGTGTTTGAGGAGAGACAACATGTACTGCACAATATGCATGCGCAAAACTGTAGTCATCATCTGTTAAAAAAAAGAGCAAAACAAAAACTAAGGTAGTTAATAACGATACATTAGAATAGAGAAAGTGATGATGCTAAATAAATTTTTAACACTACTTACGTATGTGTTGTGTGTGCCCTATATCATGGCCTGATCCTTGGTTGTACCATTACTCTGGTGCGCGTGGAGTGACATAAAGGCCCCATCCCGATGTGTGCGCGAGGTTTTTCGTTGTCGGCAAGTAAGGGTAGTTTGTCCTCGCAAGTGTTCCTAGGGTATGGATAGGCAGAGAAATATATTGGTACATTGGAGGTTGAGTATGGTATATGTGTTGCACTTGTGGACATGGTGGCGGTATGCTCGACACCTGTTCCCCAAATTCAGATGGCCCCCCATGGTGGACAGGTGGTGGGGTCTCTTGAAGCAATGGTCAAACGTGCGATGGACCGGTGGCATTATAACCGCGACGCAACGTGGAGGGATCCCCATGATCCACACTGGAACGACGTGGTACTGGTGATGATCTCCTATGTCTGAAAGGTTGCACAACATCAATTGCGCTCCAACAAGAGACACGTTGAAGTAGCGCGCAGCACGGGAACGAAAAGTGTGAAGGACGGTCGCCACCTCGTCGGGCCTGATGATTGTAGGTCTCATCTCCAGTCTCCACAGCAACGTGTCGGACTCAACATGAACGTGCTCAATGAACTCGAACTGTTCACAAATAAGCAAGGCCATTAGAACAAATAAATTAGTTGCACATTTAATGAGAATCAACAAAACCAATGACGTACCATTGAGTTGTAAGCACAGCGAGACTATGGGGCACATGTTCGTGATCATCGCCTCATGGGGGAGGGAAGTAACCCCTATGGTAGGAAATACCTCACCATGTAACACTATGGTACCAATGAAGGTATGCCCCATATGTATTGCCGTCATCTGAAGGTGTCTGAAGTAGTAACTTTTGAGCGGCATGTACCCACTCGACAACCATGGGCTGAATCCTTTGAACAATGGTTGCCTCATATGAAAGCCCGAGTCCCTTCTAGGAGTACATGCACTCAATCAAATGGGTACATCACATAACCTAAAACGAAACCTAACCAGAAAGCTTAGAATGTAAAAACTAAATACAAAAACTCTCATGTATACTTACTTGTGAAGACTATTAGACAAAGGGTGGCCGACTCTAGGAGGGAAGTCCTGGTACATGTCAAACTGTTTAAGTACCCTCTGGACATTGTATGGCTCGACGTGCACGTCCAGCATGAAGTGATACGTAGTCATCCAGAGTTGCACATCTCGTGTGCATAGCTACAGGAGACCGTGCAGTGCATGCTCAATGACATCGTGCTACGTGTATGGGGTCCATCAAACATGGTCAGGCGTAAGCTGGTCGAAGTCTGCTACAAACTGTGTACACACTCTGTGTCGTGCTGCTAACCCACTTTGGCTGCAATAGCAACAAATTTGTGATTAGTTAGTACACAAATAGATAGTACGATGACTAATGAATTACAAATAATTTACCTCACAGTATGTCCACAAGGATCCAATGGTGAGATGGTCGTCATTGTTTTCTATACCAGACTTGCTAGCTTGAACCTGAAAGGAGTATTGACAATAATTCAACCATTAAAGAGCTAGCATAGAATTGCTTTGCTTGCAAAGAGCAAAGCGGGAGGATGTGAAGAAGAAGAATAAGGCTGAGTTTGGCAGCCTGTGTTGGGAGTTTATTCCCTCCGTACGGAAAACGGAACGACTCATTAACACATGATTAATTAAGTATTTGCTATTTTTTTCAAAAATAGATCAACATGATTTTTTAAAGCAAATTTCGGTAGAAATTTTTTGCAAAAAGCGCACCGTTTAGCAGTTTGAAATGCGTGCGTGTGAAACACGAGGGAGAGGAGTTGGGAAGTGAGGCTACCGAACAGAGCCTAAGTTGGCCTACAAGCAAAGGATAGATGCACAAATAAAATTGTTGTTGCCAGTTGCAACTTATGGATATTTTTGCTAGTAGAAATAAAATATGGATCGGATTCTCATGACTTCAAATTCACTTACCCACCATGCAGATTAATCTGACTAACATATTATTTATGTTATGGGCTGAGTGCGAAACAGGAGTAGGGGATAGGTTTTATATGATGAAAAAAATATTATGGACATTGATTTATGTATATGGTAAGGGTTCCAAGACCAGGATAAAGACAGGATTTCCTCTCCTTCGGGCCTTGTCCTGATGGCTACAAGGTCTTTTGATTAACCAAGACCTAAATTTATGTTTCTTTATTGCTTAATTGATAATTAAGGGGGTACACGGCTGCTACAATACCACATATACTTAAAAAACCATATCTCTAGTTCTTAATTAAACCACAAAGATGAAAATAGCTGAGATTTTTAACTTCTATCAATAATGGATTTTGTCAAAATACGTAATGCGAGCACCTTTTTTCAGTGGTAAGCAACGTAACCGTCGATAACGAGACGCCCATGGTAACTTCGTGAATCTGAAGATATGCCGGTCCAGTCTTTCGGAGGTACTCATAGGGGTAGGGTGTGCATATGTGCGTTCATAGGGATGAGGGCGCGTCTATTGTGAGGGTCTGCGTTTGTATTGTGTTTCTAAAAATATGAAGGTGAAAGCAAATTTTCAGATAAACTGAAAGCACAAAACAGTTATTAGTTAGATTACGTATGTTAAATGCACACAGGAACTTCAGAACATGGGAACGGAAGGGAATGGCCGGGGGGTGGGAATTTCATGCAAAGATTGGAGAGAATCAAGAGGGAATTTTGATTTTTGATTTTTATGGGTTTCATCCTCACTCTACTGAGTCTAGAGCATTGCGGCGGTACAGCCTCTCCACTGGGTGAGTTTAGCTAAACGCACCTGGTTGACTGTTGACACGGCCAGGGTCAAACAATCATCCACACACCACTCTTTTCTTTATCGCTCTCTTATAATAAGTTTATATTCAAACTATTATATTTGCTCTTATACACGTGAATTTACTGGTTTCTTGATTCACATGTTTGACTATTTATCTCTTCCTTTCCATAATTAGTACATGCGGTTCACATTGTGGGCACCCGGAAATTATACCGTCCAATGCATTTTGTGACCACCACATAATCTTGGATGAGTGGGATTCATATACGCATAAATAGTCACTCATACCTCAATGTGCCCATAATCACAAAATTTACAACATTCGGTATAAAATCTATAATGCCGAATAATGAGCAAAGGAGATATTGTTCGAACTCCGCATGCCAGTCAACTTCAGCCTGAGACATGCTCATCAAACCACACGAAGACAACGACCAGATGTGTTACACATCTCAGGAGACTTGACTCAAATTGCGAGAGCTCTACAACATCTCAATTGCTCAAAATTCATACTCGTGCTTAGCTAGTCCCCAGGAAAAGCGACTAGCCTTGCACTTTCATCGCAAGCAATTGATAAACATCAGAAATGCATAAAGGTAGATAAAAGGACAACAATATACATATATCATAATGGGATTCAACAACCCATAATACAACACAAACTATAGCAGCGAAAGAGTCACAAATTCACGTAAGCAAAAGTAAGGCCCATGATTTACCACTTAACCCAAAGGGCAACAAACCGGGCAAGAGTTAAGCTGAAAAGGCTACTCACTACCCTCACCGCCCTCGGTAGGGTAGTAAGAACAATCAAGTTCACCGGCATCCTCTTCTGAAAATTGCAGACATTGGGTTAAGTACAGGAATGTACTCGCAAGACTTACACATGAATATATATACATCGAACAAAGGAGTATGCAAGCTTCTACCTTAAAAGGTGGCATAATGGTTCAAGTTTTGCATAAAAGCCAATTTAGTTGAGCAAATAACAAGTTGCAAATATAGAGTTTCTAACTTAGCATAATCTGAAATTTATTCACAAATAAGCACCACCCGTGCTATCATCACCATCCATGTATAAGCACAACCCATGCTCTCATCACTACCCATGTATGAGCACAATCTGTGCTCTCATCACCATCCATGGACTACCATTGTCCAACTATGGCTTGCAAACATAACCATTCCATATCCAAGCCTAAACCAATCCACTTAACCCAAGTTTGATGCTAACATAGACTGACTAACACATCAAGCGGTCGTCCTGTAACCGTGGACACGGCTCTTCGAATAGTTTTACTCTGATCAGAGGGGTACATCTTTACCCACAAGAAATGAACAAGGATCAAATGCTTCACACGCACACAGGTGTGACTCACAAGTGATACTAGCTCATAACATGCCATTTCCTAGTCACACCGCAACCACCTAAACTACACCTGGGCCCCCGACGACTTAGCCACGTGCGTGTGTGATGTGGCTAAGGCGGGCTCACTATCGCGGGAGAAACCCCTTGCCAAAACCAGGCACACCCGGGCACTCCAAAGGAACAACCATCCTCACGAGTGACCAGCGTAGCGTAGATGATCACAGTGCAACGTAGTACTAAGTCAAGCCGTCCCAACAGGTGTGTGGTAGTACGTAAGGTGCTTGAATAGACGTCAACATGTTCGGTCCTTAACAACCCAGACGAGGCTACTTGCATCAGGGAAAACCACCATCCCTTCATCGCCCTATCACTCGTCCAAGTTAAAGCATAACTTTCATATGAATCATTTAGTGAAAGTAGTCAGATTTTATGCCCATAAATCGCAGGTAATGAATAAATTCAATCAATAGCTCCATCTATCGATTTTTCACACTAATAGACCTAAGCATGGCTAAGCATCGGTAAAACCATAAAACATTCCCAAATATTTCTATCCCGAGGTTACAAGGATAAATGGCAACAACGAAACAAGGAAGAATATTCAACAATTAGGTATAACCAAAACTAACCATTACCGATAATTTTGTAGTGAATCAACACATGCATATATATTGTTTTGCAATCAAATCATTTTAGCAAAATAGGGATTCTATATGCTTAGATGCTTGCCTTGCTGCTGTGAGAAATCACACTCAGTCTCAGGTTCTTGCTCCACGTACTCCGGAACGTCGAAATCTAAATAATCATACCGTACGAAACAAATAAACAACCAAATAAAGCAAAAAATCCAAAATGCTCTAAAATGCATGAATTCCACACAGTAGGTTAGTCATGTCCTAAAATGAATTTATGTGAAGAAATTTCTATTTTATCATTGTTATTTTGAAAGTTATGAATTTTATAAGTTCAACTAAAAGAGAATTAGTTATTTGTTTAAACTTGTTTTAGGAGGTAGTTTTGTCAAATTCCTTTCATCCAGATCAAATGGTACATACTTCTAAGGTGAACAGCAGTGGATTCATAATTTTGAGATTAACTAGTAATTTTTTAGAGATTAAATAATCCTAGGTGAAAAATAAATGTTTTTATGTTATTCACAATTATAGTCACATTTTCTGTATAGAATTTGGGAAAACTTTATTTTATAGACATAAAGAGTACAAATTAAGGAATACATAGAAATTTATTTCACTAAATTTGGATTATAAATGAATTTTCTACAAATTTTACAATTTCTATGTTAACTATTTCATATTTGAAATTTTACAAATAAATATCCTACTGTGAGCAGAAGATTTTATTATACAATATTAAAGTTCACAATTTTATGGACCTACTGGAATTGGTTTCACCCCAAAATTATTTATATTTGATTTGATATGAATTTTACAAGTTTGGTACAATTTTCAGTTGCAAAGATATAGATTTCTTCATTTTCTTTAATTTTTCCAAAATAAAAATCATTGGGTCCACTGGTCAGCCTCTGGCTGTTTTGCAGAAAAACCCCTAGGGTTTAAGAAATCAACCCGCACTACACTCCACTAAGAGAAGTATATTTTGTAAAGAGTCCTTTAAGTTTAGTATTATTACTATTAAATCCTAGGTCTATTGTTAGTAAGTAGGAATGATTACACTACGAACCCTACGTTTGTTTAAATTCTCAAAATGAAGCCCTTGCCCTTTAATCCTCGGTTGCCTGTTAGACAGGGAGCTCGGCCGTGGACTTGGCGAGCTCGCCGGCGGCAAACGGTGGCTTAAAAGAAGAAGAGACCCAAAAGGTAAAATGAAGAGGACACTATCGCGATTCCATTCAATTACTTTTCTCGGTTGGTGGACCTCGGAGTAGCGCCGGCGGCAAGTGTGAATGGGAGGTGTTTTCGGATGATGGTGCATGTACGCCCACAGCTATGTATTGGTTAAATGTGTGCATGCAGGTGTGCCTGAGAGTTCAAGGGTGCTCACCAAGCTGTGCGCGAGGTCCGGATAGTTGCGGCGAAGAAGAAAGTCTCACGGTGGTGGTGCAGCGCTCTGGCGAATGGGGACAGATCGATCTAGCCTTCGAGCCGCCATGAATGCATGCACATGGTGTTAGATAGGTCCTGGGGATACTCCATGCGCGAGGAATCGGACGGAGACTCACCGGGGAAGGAGGAATTAGACCATGGCAACCGGCGGCCGGAGTTGGAGAAGAGGACGCCGATCTCCGTTCTCCGTGCTTCAATCTCGAGGGTCCTTCAGCGGTTTCGGAGAGGAGGTCAAGGTGGTGATGATGGCGCAGTGGCTCGGCCTGCGACGATCTTATTTGTCATGCACGACGGCGATGTCACCGGCGGCGATGTCCAGAGCGTGCTCCAAACCGGCGATGGCACGGCGGCGTTCCCGTTGTTGCAGTAGACAAAATAAGACGGGATCAAGAGGGAATTTCTTCGGCATGGTGAGCAGAGTATGGAACGTGGAAGAGATAGAGGTGACTATGGCTCGACGGCGATTGGCACGGTTGCGCTTCCCAGCGGCCGACGACGGAGATGAGGTGGAAGCGGAGAGCTGGAGCTCTATCTTGGTTTGATTGGCACTGGAGTGAGAAATGGGGATGGGCGACGCGGCTGGAAGGAAAAGAACGCGAGCTCGGCGTTGCCACGCCATCGGACACGCGTCGAGCAGGAGGTATGTGCCGCTTTCTCCCCTCTGTCTCTCTCTGTCTCTTTAGCGGTGGGGCAAGATATACAGAGGTGAGAGCAATCCCAGGTGGCTGCCAGGTGGGTCCAGGGCATGCTAGGCTAGGTAAGAAGGAGAGGGATGGCTAGAAGATTAGGTAAATTTACTGTTAGAGCAGGTTTACAAAAGATTTTCATATTTATTTCTTTCTCCCACTTTTATAATTCTATAACTTCATTTTTGTGCAATATAAAATAGGGTGAATTTTTCTGGAGGTAGATAAAAATACCTAGGTTTCATTTTCTTTGGTTTCACACAAAAATAATATATATTTTAATCTCAAGAAAATAAAGAAATTCATTTCAGCCGAAATTAGTTTGAATTTTTAAAAGGTTCAAACCTACAAAATAAATTCTGTAAAAATTATATTAATTCATGATAAATAAACTAGTATTTGAATAAATTATGTTCCATATACATTTCCATATAATTTAATGTGTTTTTGGCTAAAGTAAGAATTGTGCCGATTAGGGTTTTTGACTGGTTTGACCTAATTATTTGGGTATCAAATATATATATTAAATTATACCAAAATTCTAGTGATATGTATATATTGAATAATACCTACATGAATTTCCCCATGATTTTATATTTGTAACATACCAAAAATTCGAATTTTGAATTTTGACCTCAGTTAGATAAATAAAATAAGTTTTCGAGTTAATGACCAAAATTTTTCGAATATACAACCTAAGTATGGTTTAAAACTAGCTAGTGATCATGTATTGAGATACAAGTGACTTAAAACCTTGTTAAAACCTTGTCCTTTTCAAACTAATTTTGTTATGTAAAACATTTTTAGGAACACAAGTATGAATCCCTGTTAATTTATATTTATATAAATAATAAGGACATTATACTAATTACCACCGCCTTGGTACTTAAGTTCCACTCAAATATATATACACTAATACCTAGAGAACTTGTGAGTTTGAACATGGTGAAATGAAAGTAAAGCCTTACCCCATCATCCCTGGTTACATACAAATCAAAATATAATTTTACAACTATTTTAATATGTATTTAAAATAAGAATACTTTAAGGTAGATGCACTCAATGAATATTTAAAAATAAGTGGTGCAATATAAAATCATGGAAAAATTCATGTAGATCCTATTCAATAAATACATCCCACTGGAATTTTGGTATAATTTAATAAGTACATTTGACACCCCAACTAATTGGGTCAAACCAGTCAAACTACGATTTACCCCTAAACCCTAATCGGCCAAATCGACATACTTCTCAAATGTGTATTTTATCACATAAAAATGTATAGGGGATATAATTTATTCAAATACTAATATATTTATAATGAATTTATATAATTTTTCCAGATTTTATTTCATAGGTTTTGACTTTCTAAAAATTCAAATCAAATTCAGCTGAACTAAATTTATCTATTTTACTGAGATTAAAATATAGATTATTTTTGTGTGAAACCAAATAAAATGGAAACTAGATATTCTTATCTACCTCCAGAAAAATCCACAATGTTTTATCATGCACACAAATTAAATGGTGGGAGTATAAAAGTGGGAGGAAGAAATATATATGGAAAACCTTTATAAATCATCTGTACAGTAGTCTACCAGAAACTCTACCCACTTCTTTCACCTTGCCTGTGTTTGCATCGACCCTAGGCCCACCTGGCAGTGACATGGGCTAGCTTCACTCATGTGTGAATGCTCCACCGGTCAAGTCGGCACAGAGAGACAGAGAGCGAGCGGGAGGAAGCGGCACCGGCGTGCTCGACGTGTGGCCAGGACGTGGCAGCCACCGAGCTCGCCCGTTTTATCTCTCATCCGCGTTGCACTGTCTCCTGTATCACTCCTGCGCCGATCCAGTTGAGGGAGAGAACTCCTTTTGCTTCCACTCCTCTCCATTCCCATCGCCGGCCGTGGAGACGACGATCGTTGCCGCTGCTATCAAGCCACGGTCGTCCTTCTTCATCTCGTGTTCTGAGATCCTCCATCAGTGCCGAAACTATCCCCTCTAACCCTATCTCGTGTCATGCAGTGGAGGTGCCGAAACACCGCTGCGCCCACGGGAGCGCCAGAGCGCCGCCGCTGTGGCATCATCGTCGACTGGCCACTGCAGACCGAATCCGGTCGAGCCCTCACGCCAACAAGGTCGCCTCGGCATCCTCTTCAAGACGCCTCAAGAACCACGGCCAAAGATCAAGCCCATGCATAGATTGATCACCGTCTTCTTCAACACCGGTCGCCGGACTCCGTCGCCAAATACTCCTTCTCCGGTGAGTCTCACTGCGATTCCTCACGCATGAAGCATCCCCAGGTGATCCTTGAGCTATCCCCCTCCTCTTCCTAGCAGGTCAAAGGCCGAAGGTCGCTGTCGCCGTGAAGCCGAGGATCTGCGCCGTCGCCGAAGCTTTTTCTTCATCGCCATCACTGTCCGAAACTCGCTGACTACTTCTATCCCTTTGGTAAGTCTCCATGGAACCTATAGTCAACCATGCATGCAATTGTTCGCACTAAACCGAGCCGTAGCTCGACATGCATATGCATGCCGAGAGCCACCGCTGCCTGCGCCGTCGTCGCCATAGATTCCGATCACTGCAGCTGCTGAGACGACCACCGATCGCTTCGCCTTGATGCCCTCTCCATTTTTCCTTTTAACCGCCCGCCGAGATCGGTCACCGTTCGCCCAAGCCACCGGCAAGAAGCTTGGCGGGGAGCCACTGCCCTGCCTCCTCAGCGCTAAGCCGTTGACAAGTGGACCCCACTTGATTAGCGCCTAGGACTCGGCTTAGCAATGTTTTGTAGGGTTTAATCTATAAGTTTCCTTAATATGACAGATGGGACCAGGACCTAATTAAGAATAGAGAAAACCTCTAGGACTCTTTATGGAAGTTGTTTTTGCACGTGCTTAAGGAGCACGGGTTGATTCGTGGAAACCCTAGGGACTTTTTTGCAAATTGACAGAGACTGACCTGTGAATCCAATGAGTTATATTTTGGAAATAGAATAGAAAAAGGTTTGATCAATATCTTTTCAATTGAAAAACTACTCAAAACTTGTGAAATTCATATAAAATCAAATATAGTTCATTTTGAGGTGAAACCAACTCCAATAGGTTCATAAAATTGTGAACTTTAATATGGTAGAATAAAATCCTATGCTCACAGTATGAAAATTATTTATAAAATTACAAATAAGGAATAGCTAACATAGAGCTTGTGGAATTTGTAGAAAATTCATTTATATTCCAAATGGAGTGAACCAAATTTCTGTAGAATCACAAAAGTATGAACTTTAATTTAAAAATATAATATTTCATACTTTCTATAACAGAAGTGGTACAAATACTTTAAAAATATAATATTTCCCTCCGCACGGAAAACGGCATGACTCATTAACACATGATTAATTAAGTATTTGCTATTTTTTTTCAAAAATAGATCAATATGATTTTTTAAAGCAACTTTCGTATAGAAATAATATTTCATACTTTCTATAACAGAAGTGGTACAAATAATTTAAAAATATAATATTTCCCTCCGCACGGAAAACAGCACGACTCATTAACACATGATTAATTAAGTATTTGCTATTTTTTTTCAAAAATAGATCAATATGATTTTTTAAAGCAACTTTCGTATAGAAATTTTTTGCAAAAAGCGCATCATTTATCAGTTTGAAATGCATGCGCGCGAAACACGAGGGAGAGGAGTTGGGAAGTGAGGCTGCCGAACAAAGCCTAAGTTGGCCTACAAGCAAAGGATAGATGCACAATTAAAATTGTTGTTGCCAGTTGCAACTTATGGATATTTTTGCTAGTAGAAATAAAATATGGATCGGATTCTCATGACTTCAAATTCACATACCCATCATGCAGATTAATCTGACTAATATATTATTTATGTTATGGGCTGAGTGCGAAACAGGAGTAGGGGATAGGTTTTATATGATGAAAAAATGTTATGGACATTGATTTATGTATATGGTAAGGGTTCCAAGACCAGGATAAAGACAGGATTTCCTCTCCTTCGGGCCTTGTCCTGATGGCTACAAGGTCTTTTGATTAACCAAGACCTAAATTTATGTTTTTTTATTGATTAATTGATAATTAAGGGGGTACACGGCTGCTACAATACCACATATACTTAAAAAACCATATCTCTAGTTCTTAATTAAACCACAAAGATGAAAATAGCTGAGATTTTTAACTTCTATCAATAATGGATTTTGTCAAAATACGTAATGCGAGCACCTTTTTTCAGTGGTAAGCGACGTAACCGTCGATAGCGAGACGCCCATGGTAACTTCGTGAATCTGAAGATATGCCGGTCCAGTCTTTTGGAGGTACTTATAGAGGTAGGGTGTGCATATGTGCGTTCATAGGGATGAGGGCGCGTCTATTGTGAGGGTGTGCGTTTGTATTGTGTTTCTAAAAATATGAAGGTGAAAGCAAATTTTCAGATAAACTGGAAGCACAAAACAGTTTTTAGTTAGATTACGTATGTTAAATGCACACAGGAGGTTCACAACATGGGAACGGAAGGGAATGGCCGGGGGTGGGAATTTCGTGCAGAGATTGGAGAGAATCAAGAGGGAATTTTGATTTTTGATTTTTATAGGTTTCATCCTCACTCTACTGAGTCTAGAGCATTGCGGCGGTGCAGCCTCTCCACTGGGTGAGTTTAGCTAAACACACCTGGTTGACTGTTGACACGGCAGGAGTCAAACAATCATCCACACACCACTTTTTTCTTTGTCACTCTCTTATAATTAGTTTATATTCAAACTATTATATTTGCTCTTATACATGTGAATTTACTGCTTTCTTGATTCACATGTTTGACTATTTATCTCTTCCTTTCCATAATTAGTACATGTGGTTCACATTGTGGGCACCCGGAAATTATACCATCCAATGCATTTTGTGACCACCACATAATCTTGGATGAGTGGGATCCATACACACATAAATAGCCACTCATACCTCAATGTGCCCATGATCACAAAATTTACAACATTTGGTATAAAATCCATAATGCCAAATAATGAGCAAAGGAGATATTGTTCGGACTCCACATGCCAGTCAACTTCAGCCTGAGACATGCCCGTCAAACCACAAAAAGGCGCCGACCAGATATGTTACACATCTCAGGAGACTTGACTCAAATTGCGAGAGCTCTACAACATGTCAATTGCTCAAAATTCATACTCGTGCTTAGCTAGTCCCTAGGAAAAGTGACTAGCCTTGCACTTTCATCGCAAACAATTGATAAACATCACAAATGCATAAAGATAGATAAAAGGACAGCAATATACATATATCATAATAGGATTCAACAACCCATAATATAACACAAACTATAGCAGCGAAAGAGTCACAAATTCACATAAGCAAAAGTAAGGCCCATGATTTACCACTTAACCCAAAGGGCAACCAACCGGGCAAGAGTCAAGCTGAAAAGGCTACTCATTGCCCTCACCGCCCTTGGTAGGGTAGTAAGAACAATCAAGTTCACCGGCATCCTCTTCTGAAAATTGCAGACATCGGGTTAAGTACAGAAATGTACTCGCAAGACATACACATGAATATATATACATCGAACAAAGGAGTATGCAAGCTTCTACCTTAAAAGGTGACAACAACGAAACAAGGAAGGATATGCAGCAATTAGGTATAACCAAAACTAACCATTACCGATAATTTTGTAGTGAATCAACACATGCATATATATTGTTTTGCAATCAAATCATTTTAACAAAATAGGGATTCTATATGCTTAGATATTTGCCTTGCTGCTATGAGAAATCACACTCAGTCTCAGGTTCTTGCTCCACGTACTCCGGAACGTCGGAATCTAAATAATCATACCGTACGAAATAAATAAACAACCAAATAAAGCGAAAAATCCAAAATGCTCAAAAATGCATGAATTCCACACAGTGGGTAGTGGGTTAGTCATGTCCTAAAATGAATTTATGTGAAGAAATTTCTATTTTATCATTGTTATTTTGAAAGTTATGAATTTTATAAGTTCAACTAAAAGAGAATTAGTTATTTGCAACACATGATCATGAATTGCTTTCGGTACATTTCAAAGCTCTCGAAAAAAAATCAGAAAATAGAAAATAGAAATTTGGTTATTACAAGTGGCAATCATGACATCATGGTATTTTTTTATTGGTTATTATTTCTCTTTTGAAATTCTTGATAAAATCATTGTCAAAGGAAGAGAGAAATATACAAAATGCATGTTTCTTGAAAGGGAGAGAATTGAATTGTTTCGATTTTAAAAATAGTCGTTTTTGTGCTTTGATTGCAAATATGGAGAGAAATTCTTTCTTTTAAAAAGGGCAAGAGTTTTTCTTTTTCAGTTTTGTGATTTTTGTTTTTATTTTTTAAAAACACAAATTTACATTTAGGAGATGTTGCCAATGTGTTTATCAAGGGAGAGATTGTAAAATCATTGTCATAATTAATATTTTGTAATGAACAATTGACTTTGTAAAGGATTTATTCAATTAATTGGTTTGAGAATATTTGTGAATGTTGGTGTGAGTGCATGTGACTAATGTGAGTCAGTTTGTAATATCTGTGTTCAGAAACGGTTGTCTGATTGTGTGCAGGATTCTTGGAGGTCAACTTCGGTCAACAGTGAGATCGGAACTAGACTTAGGGAGGAGTTGAGATCCAGACGATCAAGGATACTGGGTGACGAAGTTGGATACGAGATGGCACATGGTGGATGAACACTGTGTGGGAGAGATCTTCATAATGGGCTTTACGAGGTATGCGTGCAAGCGTCGATGTATGCGAAGAAAATTGGAGAAGAAAAATTGTGAATGTTTTGGATGGAGTTGACCTGGTATTGGACTTGGTCAACGTACATGAATGCATGTGTGGTTGCATTCGTTGTGGGCTCAATCAACAAGAGCAGCAGCATGCAGTATATTGGATGGATTAGGCCAAGGGGAGCAGGTTGGCTCGGAAGGCTTGTTGGTCTGGTCCATGCGGTGGGAGAATGAAGCAGCAGATCGACTCCGTGTGGGTTCAATGCGGCGTTGTTAGCGTGAGAGACGAGGAGACAGAGACCGAGTCTATTACGTCTTTAGGATCTCCTGTGACCGGATTGTTTGAGAGAGAGAGAAATTTATAGTTTGTAAACTGTAATTTAATTTGGAATGTGAGGATTTAAGTCGCAGTGAAACTAGAAGTTCTACTCATAACCTATTATGAGTAGGAGATCCAGGGTATAAATAGATGAGGGGTTGAGGTTAGAAATATATCGACTTTTTGAGAGAGAAAAGTTAGGATTTGCTTTTAGGTTCCAATCTAGTTCGAGAGTTGAGAGAGAGTGTTTTAGATGCACTTTGTAAATACATATTGATGCAATAAAGTTGATCTACTTTCAAGAGTTCGTCGATACGTGTTTTCTCCGGTTCTCGATGGTCTGACCGACGATGACATGGCGGTCTGACTGGTGCAACTTCATCAGGTTAGAGGGTAAACTTTTATTTCCGCTAAAAGTTTTGGTTTTGATTTTTTCTTTCCTTCACCCCTATCTGGTAAATTTGTTTGGTCTTGTTTGATCCTACAACACCTACAATTGGCATCCCCATACCAACTAATGTTTTGTCATCAAATGGGAATTTTAAGTTTCAAAAAACAATCAGCCAAAGGTTTGAATTCATAGATAAAAGCAGAACAAAGAAAAAGCAACAGAAAAACTAATCCATGCATCGAGAGGCATACATGCTTGAAAAATATCCTAACTGAATGGGGATGACTGAATGAGAATGAGAAAAATGTACGGAGAAGTACTATGTCATTGGGAATTCAAATGCATGCAGTTAGCTTGTATAAAAAAAGAACTGGATGATGTAAAATTCATTTCCACAAAGGTGCGTAACCATAATGAGTCTTTAGTAGACATGAGGGATATTACTTTTTTTTTTTTACTTGCTGCATAGAAGTAGAACTACCAAGGGAAAACCAGTCATTCCTTTTTTCACTACAGAAGGTTTGCAGTTGATGATTTCCCCACTTCTTCCATTGGATAAACTGCAAAGATGAAAATAGCTGAGATTTTCAACTCCTATGTTCAAAAATAATTTAATACGAATGGGTAAAAATGGAAATGCCCTTGCAACAATTAATTTGTAAAAAAATTGATCATCCCACCTTTTGTAATAACTATTCAATGCAGTCATTCGTTATTGTAATGAAGTAATCAACATCTTTTTTTTTTATGTAAAAGTAATCAACATCTTGGCATACTATACAACCCCGTTTAATCAAATGACCATCTCTCAGTACATCTGTGGATACTACCAGCCAACATATTGGAAAGAGAGAAAAGAGTTGACATGTGCTTCAATCGAGAAAATGAACATTATACCATCATCAAAACAGGGATTCACTATAATACCATTGTACAATTGGGATTCGCCCGAATACCACTTTCAAATGGAACCTACCATCTCTAATACCATCCTACATCCTTTTCATCTAAATTAAAAGATTTTAGTGCTATTTTTCTATTTAGTTGACAAAATTACCCCTGGAATACTATGTTCTAAGCAGAGCAAAGAGGACTCTAGCGGCCTGGGAGGCTAGGGTTCCCCGTCGCATCGCCACCCTCTACAGCCGCCGCCCTCCCCTAGCATCGGTGCGCCACGCTGCGACCCTCCCGTCACGCCGCCGCCCTTTCCTCGCGCCAGGGCCCTCTTCGGCCGCCGCCCTTCCCTCGTGCCGGTGTGCCGTGCCACGGCCCTCCCCCGCCGCCACCCGTCCCTCTTCACGCGCCACACTGCCGCCCCTCTCCACGCGCGGGTCCGTCTCCGCCCTGGTGCTCGAGCTCGCTGGGAGGAAAGGGACAAAATGAGTTTGATTTACTAGAAAGGAAGAAAATGGCATTTCAGCGAACACGTCCCAGTTGAGAGTGATATTCGGACGAATCCCAATTATAGAGTGGTAATATAGCGAAGCCCCGTTTTGAGGATGGTATAATGTCCATTTTCTCGCTTCAATCATTAGAGAGACTAAGAGGGAACTAGCATCGACATGCCGCTCACAGATGTGTGTCAGCAAACATGATATGAATGTGCAAGTCATTAAATAATATGGAGTATTAGATTAATCCAATGCTACCTATGTTTTGAGGTAATCAGAAAAGTAGTGTTTTTCTAACTTTGCGAATGTTTTGAGGTAATAATATAAGCAGCGTATGTTTTTTAAAAAAATCACAAGAAAGGTATGGTTTTGCGTGGTTACACCAATAAGAATGTTCGACGCCAGAGTTACCTCTGGGAGAAATGGTATGTAGTTGTCGGCCATCGATTTTGTACATGGAAAACCTTATGTGCTTACAGTATCATTTCTTGAATCAATAGATGGTACTCACATGGCAAAGTTACATATCAAATAGCTGACATTGTCATAAAGATTTTACTATACATTAATAATATAAGGGTTGCCCGAGTGGGATCCAAATAGGCCAAGCATGGCCGAATACATTACCAAATACCAAAAGAAGTAGATTAGGTAACGGAAACAAAGCAACGGCGGTCCATCTTATTCCACAGGTACAGCGACTGCTGAATCTAGGTCCCTATTGCACCGTCTTCGGCACCTCCTCGTCAGCATTGCACGCGTATGGGTCGACTCCAACACCTCCTTCTAAAAGAGTTAATTAAGCAAGGGTGAGTATCAACCATACTCAGCAAGCCACTACTACAGAATCTATTTAAAGCACACAGGGGTTTAAGGATGACTTGGTTTATTTGCGTGAAGCTAGTTTCACAATTCATTTCACAAACCTTAGACTTAGTAGTTTGAACTAAACAAAACATTAAATATTGAAGTTGTCGTTAATCAACGAGGGTTCATCCACTTTCCCCAAACCTTGCTTGGTCCGGTTTACCCTCGTGTCCAGTTTTCCACATTCTTCACCATTCCAACCTTCCCGCACTTTGGGCAAGGTCGCACATTCTATTCCAATCCTATTCTAAGTAAGATTAAAACTTATGAGGCTAGTCAAGAGTTGTACAAGTCTCAGTGCTCAATTAACCGCGAGTACGGCTATTCGAATAGATTTGTTTTACTCACACTGCAGTGGATGTATACTTTTAATCCCGCACTCCGTGACGCACCAAGCACATGAGACTTGTCACGGCATGGTTTTCTGATTTCCCTTACATTGTGGCACCCGCTCCAAGGACTATGAGCCTCATGCACCCCGGCGCCCAACCGTTCCTCATGCTGGCAGTGAGAGGAGTCTTGGCGGTCCCGAGATATCCAGGTAGTTACATTATATATAATTAGGATGCATTTTACATTTTGGCACTATTAATAACGCACAATTAATAAAAATGATTCCTTGTAAATATTGATTCGATTTACACTAAGAGAATACTTTGGCATTATAAAGAGTGAGTGCCATATATTGAAAAGTCTTGCATATGAACAATTCTTAGGAACAAAATTAAAGCAAAACTTCTCAAGAATAGGTTCAGTGTCTCATGAATCTCATCTCACATCCTGAAAAACTCAATCAACATGAAACGTAAAGATGAGTAAGATGAAAGCAAATATTAGTTAATAAGATCAAATTCACAAGCACTTCCCTCACAAAAAAAATATTCAAAAGAACCTGCGAATACATGCTATTCCTATTCCAACCAGTAACAGCTTATTCAAGTATTGCTTAACACATAAAACCTTGTTTCCAGCTCAATTAGTTCCAGGGGAAAATAAAGTTCCATAGATGTACTTTTAGCTAGCAACTAATTAGTGAATAAAATTTACTCAGATAACAATAGAATGGAAGGGATGAAATTGCCAGCTTCCAACCTAAAGAATTTACCACGACAAAGAGATTAAAATTGAAATATGAGGATAGGACAGGTGCTAGCATTAATCGAAGAGATTACTAAAATAGGTTTCCAAACAAATGTTTGAAAAAAACGAAGTAATAAATAATGACACGAGCCTGGGTATTGTTTGTCATTGGCAACTATATTTTTATTCTAATAGCAGATAAATGCATTCTTGGCATTATCTACTGAATAGCTCTTTCTATTCTAGAAAAGTTCACCAATATTAATATAGTAAATTAAAACAAACTCACATCATGCCTATAAGAGGTAATGCAATATTAGTGTTTGTTTTAGCAATAGTGAGCTCCATTAGTTCAATAAAAATAATGTTTGATAAGGTCCAACAACTCCATCCCTATTACAATTAGTTTGCTCAGGTAACTTCAATCTGAAGCATCATTGTTCTGCTAAGGTTTAGGACATAGTTTTGGAAATCTGTAACACAAATAGTTAGAAGAAACTGGTTAGATTATGACATGGCCACATAGGAAAATGCCATTTGTTAAAATTCAATATAAATGAAGTGACATCAACCTGATGGGAGACTCAAATAAAAGATCAGAGACGTGCTAAATTTTGAAGAAACATGGGTATAAATTTTATTTGGTACACATAATTAATGAATGAAAGTTTTATTTTAAACAAATGAATTATGTTACCTAGCAAATGTATATCAAAATGCTTTGTATGTTTCTCCAGTAGTAAAAATAGTGTAAAAAGATCTTAAAGAAAGTAATGTTAACCGTAAAGAGAATTAATAGTGTGAATCAAATAAAGGTACACACAACTTTGTTGACTTTCTTAATAGAGCTTGAATTTAAAAGCAAGCAAAAAGGTGCAATACTATGGGATGCCAGGACTAAATGTCGTTTCACAAGAAAATATAGAGGTTGAATGAAAGAATATTTCATTTCTTCCAAGTAAACCTAGTGAAAAGGGCAAGCTAGCATCACAGAGCAGCATAGCTTCTGACAATTAATTTGATGTTTAATGTCTTGCATATAGTACCATTATATTCGTATTTGAAAATACACTACTGCGTTTTCACACACTGCTTAAAAATAGCATTTTTAGTGTCCTCCTGAAGTCAAAGCACGTTTTCACACGCTACTAAGAAACCATTTTTTTTCATGACACCTCCCCTTTTATTTTCACACAGGAGGATTAAAAACACACATGTTTATAAAAATGCACTGGAGGGATTCCATTCATGGGCCACCTACGAAAATTCTTTTTTATGGTTATTTAAGAGGTTCACCTATAAAAAAAATCATATTTTTTTAGATGGACCTCTTCACTAATCGCCTGCAAAAATCGATTTTCGCATATGCTTTCTAAAGAGCACTGCCCACAAAATATTTTCTCATATTTTTTTAGATGGATCTCTTAACCAATCGCCTGCAAAAATCAATTTTAGCAGATGCTCTCTAAAGAGCACTGCCCATAAAATATTTTCTTGATATTAAAAATCCCAACCCTGTCGCTCACCCCGTATCTCGCTAAGGCTATGTTCTAAACTCTACTTTCCCAATTTCTAATCTCTCATTTTTCGCGCGCACGTTTCTCGAACTGCTCAACAATACATTTTTGCAAAAAAAATTATGTAGGAAAGTTTCAATAGAAAACCATATAAATCTATTTTACAAGTTTTTTTAGCCAATACTTAATTAATCATGTGTTAATAAGATACATCATTTTCCGTGTGTAGAGAATGAGGTTTTAACCTTGAGGTTGGAAGTCCCTACACTGTCCCCCCCACCTCACCCCACCATGCCTCCTTCGCCTTCCTCACTCCCCTCCTCCCTCTCCCTCCAGGCCACTGGTGCACCGTTGTGGAGGTCATTGGACTGCCTCCGCCCTCCATCCCCATCCCAGCCCGAGCATGTGGTGGCGGTTGTCGAGAGAGTAGTCTTCTCCTCCGGGATCGTAGTTGATTATGGCCATAAGCTGCCACTTGCTCCTTATAGTCTGCATCGGTCACCACCTCCGGTACGCTATCTCATAGACCATCTTCAGCTTCAATCATTTCATTCGATTTGTCAATGTCATATCTTGAAAAAACATCTTTGCAGGAAAATGCCCTTTTTGTCTCCCATCCACCCAAGATCAGCCATCAAGCTCCCCACACTCACTCGGCTAGCAGCTATCGGCCAACTGGCGAGCCGGCAATCACACCTCAATCAAAGAACAAGAGGGCTGCCGTAGAAGAAAATAGCAAACGTGCTAGCAAGCAGAGGAAACTTATCCTCGATAACTCAGACGGGGAGGACGAACAAATCCAAACTCCAAGGGTCAACATCGCTTCTCCAAGGTCATCATCTGCTAGATAAGCACCTAAAATCAGAAAATCCAACAGGTAACCCATGTATAACTTCTGTTGTGTCCTTTGCCTCCAAGATTACTCTCAACTGCATTTTAGTTCAATCCTGCACATGACATTTGCATAAAACCTCAAGATATTGATCCTACCGGTCAATCTGAGATGCCGCCTCCCGACACAGGATCCAAAAATCAAGAAACTGTAGAATATGGGGCTAAAGATACATCCCAGGATCAGCTGAATTCTAGCCACCCGACTACTGACCAGGAGCCCCCGACTGGAAACCAGTCGGGTTCTTCTGATTAAACAGCCGAGCAAGAGCCCTCGACTGGAAACCAGTCGGGTGAAGGAGATCCAGCTTCTGCTACCCAGGAACCATTAATTGAAGATCACTCCATGGGTAATGACGAAGATATAAACGAAAATCAGCCAACTAGAGGCACTTCAGCCCCTGACGCAGATGAAAGAGTCCAGGGTCCTTCACGCAAGCGTCCCGAAATAATCTTAGGTAAGTTTGCAATCATTTGAATATTTTGACTTCAGCACATGTCTTGAACACTCGCAATTTTCCTCCTTTTAGAACCAATAATCGAAGAAGACGAAGAAATTCTTCATATCAAATCAGCAGAAGACTCGTTCCCACCAGTTAAAATCCAATGGCGTGATTCTGAAGGGCATGCTCACGGGATTATATTGAACAAAGAGAAGTAAGTCAAAGAGCGTGATCTGATGGTGGCCCGATTGACAAAATCCTCCCGACTGCTGAACGTAAGTGTAAAACTCTATATCCTCCAATCGCTTCTTGTCATGGTATCAACTAATCCATCGTATGTATGTAGAGAATAAATCGCCAATCTCAAGCCAAGTTGGAAACACTAGTGAAACTGGAATTCCGTGGTTCAATCGGAAGTAAGCACAAATATCTCAATTATGTTTGTCAATTGATTTTTGCTACTAATTCTTTGTCTCCATGTTTCAGCTCATTTATTGGAAATTGAATCCCTCAAAGCCCAATTAAAGAAAGCTAAAAATGATAATGCCTGACTGGAAACGAACAAGACCAAAGTCCTGGCCGAACTTGAAGGTAATCTTACTAACTCTGACTTCCAAACTGACTCAAAGCATTGCCAATATATCTTGATTATTTGTAACTTTGCAGCTCACAAGGCAAAATCCTGAGCCCAATTTGAAGTGTTTGCCAAGAGAGCCCAAAGGGCTAAAAGCATCAGGGACGATATCACAAATGCCGCTACTCTGATCTTGAATGCAATCTTTCAGAATGGCTTGGGCTCGATCTCCGAAGATGCTCCTGAGATATTTGAGAAACTGAGAAGAGCTCCAAAGATGTATCTGGATAACATTAGTGATGCAGCTGCCATGGGCGCAAGTCAAGCGTTGGCAATGATGAAGTCCTTGTATCCCTGAGTGGATATAAGCACTATAGGAGATGGCTTCGCCAACAACACTTTTGATGAACAAGCTTTGGAGTTGATAATGAAGCTCAAGAGTCTGCCAACAAGATAGCTGCTGATGTAGTAGAAAACTTCCAAGGATAGAATCCTGATGTAATGTGTACATTTGTAATATGACTTGTAATGTACCAACTTATTTATGTTTATGCCTTGAATACTAATTCTAGTTTTAATTTCTTAAAAATTATCCTCCAACTTATATCAAGCCTAAAACTTGATTAAGTCTTCAGAAAATTTCCAGTCCTTATCCACTCGATTGACGTCGGTAATCGAGAAAAATAAGGTACAAAAGAATAGCTTAAGTATAATAACGTCGAAGATGTTCAATATTCCAAGAATTCTACACGATCGATCTGTCTTCGCGCTTCAGTCGATAAGCCCCTAGCCGAGTGACCTCAGCAATTATGTAAGACCCTTTCCATAATTGAGACAGCTAGTGCCTATCCTTCGTCATCTGAATCTTCCTTAAAATCATATCGCCCACAATAAAAGCTCACGATCGAACATTGCGATTATGGTAACGCCAAAGTCCTTGGAGATATCTTGCTGACTGAAGAAGAGCAGTTTCACGGGCTTCTTCCAGTCGGTTTAAGTCTTCAATGCGATCTTGATCATAACGCTCCTCATTGAAATTACGAACTCGAAGAGATTCAAATTCCATCTCAGTCAACAACATAGTCTCAGCCCCGTAAACCAAAAAGAAAGGTGACTGACCCATAGCCCTATTGGGTGTAGTTCGCAACGACCATAAAACCGAAGGCAATTCTTATACCCATCGTCCAACATAAGAGCGTAATTTATTGAAAACACGAGCTTTGATGCCTTGAAGAACCATACCATTAGCGCACTCAACTTGTCCATTGCTCTTTGGATGTGCAACCGACGCATAACAGATCTTGATCGCAAAGTCTTCGCAAAAATCCTAGAAAATACCTCCTGTGAACTGAGTCCCATTATCAGTAATAATCCTATTCAGGACACCAAACCGATGCACAATGTTGATGAAGAAATCATGAGCTTTATCAGCTGTAATCATAGCAACCGGCTTAGCCTCAATCCACTTTGAAAACTTGTCGATAGCAACGAAAAGATGTGTGAACCCTCCTGGAGCCTTCTTAAAAGGACCCACCATGTCCAAACCCAAACAACAAAAGACCATGAAAGTGAAATAGTCTGCAACTCTTGAGCTGGAACATGGATTTGCCGAGCAAAAAACTAACAGCCTTAACAAATCCGAACAACTTTGTTTGCATCCGTAACGGTTGTGAGCCAGAAAAATCTCTATCGATAAGCTTTTCCCACCAAAGTGCGTGCTACTGCATGACTACCGCATATTCCCTAGCAAAAGTCCTACAACAACTGTCGGCCCTCCTCAGGAGTAACACATCTTAACAGAACACCAGACGGGCTTCACTTGTATAACTCAAAATCAACCATCACATAGCCCCAGCTCCAACGTTGAGCTCATTCAGGTTCATCACGATCTTAAGGCAACTCTTGCTGGGTTCAAAACTTGATAAAAGGCCTCCTCCAGTCGGTATCAAGCATAGGTACCTGCTTCGTAACATCAGCTTCAATGGCTTCCTTCTTAGCAACAGTCGGCTCATGAACGTGTTCAACAAAAAAAATCTGTCGGAGCCGCCTCTCGTCTGGATCCAAAATTAGCCAACTTATCGACAGCTTCATTATTATGCCTCACAACATGGTATAACTCCAAACCATTGAATTTGTCTTCTAGCTTGCGAACTTCCTAGCGATAAGCAGCCATGTTGTCGTTCAAACAAGATCAATCTTTCATCACTTGATTAACCACCAACTTAGAATCTCCTCGCATAATCATATGCCGTATTGCCAATGTCGAGCACCCGAAAATTATATTGTCCGGTGTCATTTGTGATCACCACATGATTTTGAGAGAGTGGGATCCATACACGCATAATAGCCACTCAAGCCTCAATGTGCCCCATGATCACCATTCAATATATATTACTTAGTGCCGAATATTGAGCAAAAGAGACATTGCTGGGACTTAGCGTGCCATTCAACTTCAGCCTGAGACGTGCCGGTCAAACCACACGAAGGCAGCGACCAGATGTGTTACACATCCCAGGAGACTTGACAATTTGCTAAGCTCTACAACATCTTGCTTGTTCAACATTCATACTCATGTCTAGATAGTTCTATAAGCTAGAACATACCAAGACACTTTCATCAAAGCAAATGGTATTCATAAATAAGGGATATTAACACACAAATAATTTAAAATTTAAGTATAGGATACATATGGCCGAACGGCCTTATAAATAGAGATTCGTACGGAAGCTTATTTAGCCAAGACCCATAAGCAATCCGACTAGGGGTAGGCCCCTATTGAACCATCCTAAAAGAGAACAACGGAACCTGTAGCACTCAACTATACTTGCAAAATAAATGAGAAAACAACACATAAAAGATACAAGTGTCAGTACATTAACCGTGTTAATGTACTGGCAAGGCAATACAATCCTACATACCTGCAAGCTCTAATTATCAAAGAACGACTATTTGTAGATTCATTTGCATAAAGCTAAGTTGTTTCACAATACTTCGCAAATGGTAAATTTTGTAAAGCATTTATAAAGCAAGTACGTAGTAAAGCACGGTGATCCATATAAATAATTGTAGAAATATAATCATCATTTCTCGTCATTAACATCATCATAAATCATAAACTCACATTTGCACCTTCCCTGGTATCAAGTCATCATCAAAATCATCTTCAAATTCCCATCCTCAACCATTTTTCATAAAGCATTTTAGAAAGGATAAAATTGTACTCATGCTATTTCCCCAAGTCGCTCTTGACCGTGAGCACGGCTAACCAGTTAGTTTTAACTTTGCAGAGTTTGTACAAATCCACATGATGTGATAGAAGCCCAAAGGCTACACTCTAGCTGGTTCAGTGCCAACCTAGCACCCCACACTCTAGAGAAGTGTGAATGCACCCTAGAAATGACCCAGAGCCATTAGGTAGCGGGCCCACGCCTTAAACCTAACGCCGTGGTAGCGAACACATCCGTTCCTTCACAAGGCACTATACCGTTGAATTGGACAAACTTAGATGCCCATGTTGTGCGGCGGACCATCTGTTCCCTCATAGAACACACACACAGCTAGTAATATTTGCCAGGAATAAATTCAACACACACACATGGGTAGTTCCTATGAATCATCGCTCAGACTAATTCATTCTACTCCGGCCTACCAATATGCAAGGCTAAACACTAAACAACTTAAAGCTAAGGTCATCCCATACTAATACATGTGGCAGTACAGTATACTTAGTTAGTAACATAGAGTTCGGTCCTTACATGAAACGAAGAGAGATCAGCGGGGATGGAATCGGCATGGAGAGGATGCATTGGAATATAGTTGAGATGTGAGGAACGATGGCTCGACCACGACCGACGACGTTCTTCTTCTCGGTGGCTGGCAAGGTGTGCGAGGAGGAAGGAGGGGCAGACAACCTTCTCTCTCGGTTTGGTCAGCACTGGAGGAGAGAGGGAGGCTGGGCGACGCAGCTGGGAGGGAGAAAAGGAGAAGATCAGCGTTGCCACGCCCTGGCCACGTGTCGAACGTGCTCACCGTCCACATCGGTCAAACCCACCGCCCCCGGTCTCTCTCTTTCTCGCGTGTCCTATAGATGGAATAGAGAAAAAGAAAAAGAACAGAGGTGGAGCTAGCTAAGGTGGCTGCCATGCGGGGCCCAGTTGATGGAAACAAGGCTAGAGTGAGAGAGGTGGGTAAGAAATTGGGTGAACGTACTGTTTGGCGATTTTTCAGGATTTTATCTATTTATTTTTCTTCCTCCCTTCTTTGCATTTCAATAATTTATTATGTGGGCCAGATAAATTAGAATAGATTTTTGTGGAGATAGCTAAACTGATCTAGTTTCCATTTTCCTTAGTTGCACTCAAAAACTCCTTATATTTTATTCTCAGCAAAATAAAGAAAATAGGCATGGCTGAAATAGAATTGAATTTTTTAGAGGTAGAAACTAATGAAATAAATTCTGGAAAAATTTGGTTAATTCATGATAAATAATCTAGTATTTGAATAAATTATTTTCTATATATACTTTCATATAATTTAATGTATGTTTTGATGAGGTATGAGTTTTGCCGATTAGGGTTTACTACAAATTAAAATTTTGACTAGTTTGACCCATTTAATTGAGATATAATTTGTGAATATAAAATCATGCTAAAATTTAAGTGATTCTATCATATTGATTAGCTTCCACATGAATTTTCCATGGTTTCATCTTACACCAATTATTTTTAGAAATTCACTAAGCTTATCTTTACATATAGGTTTCCTATTATAAAAATATGATTAAATGATTGTAAAATTATATTTAATCTGTGTTTGACCTGAGATGTTATTAAGATTAATTTTCTTTTCACCATGCATGATTCCCAAGAATAATTGTAGGTTTAAATGTGTGTACGTTTGGGTTAGATTAAATGAGGTTGATAATACGACGTCCAGCACAACATGTTTATATTCTTTTTATGTTTATGACGTATGTTCAAATTTAGGACCAAGTTAATTCAATGGAGTTTACAATTAGCCATATTGTAATGTTTAAGTTGCAAGGATTTTAGAAAATAACTTCTAGTACTTGTCATTAGGTCCTCTTAATTATTTACTTCATATTTTAATAAATGATCATGTGACCTATTATGAAATGCAAGCAAGATCCAAAAACACTTAAAAGGACTCAAGTCACACTAAGCACCCAAGCAAATGCAAGCACTCACTAAGTTTTAGCTTCGTCTATAGGTTAGTAAGGAAAATGTTTTAAGTTATTCACAAATTTGCATATTTAAACTGGTCATATTAGAGTCACCTAGGTCTGTAGTTGAAAAATATTAGTATTTCTATTTAGGAAAAATATTTTCAAATTTTTTAGATGCAAAATTTGAAATTCAAATTTTGGGTATGTTACACCCAATGACACAGCAAGATGTAACACATGAAGTAAAGCCTCATACTTAACTACATTGTAGACGTCAAAAAATGAATTTGAAGAACATACCTCAATCTTTCTCTAGTCGAGAAAATCAAAGCCACACTCGCCCCCGTGCCAGTAACTCTGCAGGTACAATGTCCAATATTCCAGTTTCTCTGCAGGTACATCTCCTTTGCACTCAGTCCACTCGGCAGCAAAATCAACCAAAATTTGAGACTTGACTGATGTCCATGCCTTGAAAGTAATATCCAAGGCCATTAACTCCAATGCCCACTTCACAATACATCCCATGGCCTCACGATTATGAAGATGTAACATACTGAAAATTCACCTCGGAAGAATTCACATGGAAAATTTAAAACTTTTTGCGTTCTAAAATTTTTGAAAACATTGAAGCTCATTCTAGAGCCTAACTCATTTAATAAAAATAAAACACATAGATTTTCTTGGGTCAAGTCAAAATTAAGACCAAAACATAATTTATAAATCATGTGTTGACATAATCTAATTCAAATAAAATTAGGTTAATATTAATTTAAATTTCAATTATCTTGATTTTACCTTTGGGCTTGATCATCATATTTAAGTTAAATACAAACAATTGGGAATATTGGTTTTAAAATATGTAAACTCAAATGATATTATAGATACACTTGGTGGTATGTGCATTTTATTATTTTGGGCTTGTTTTTGAATTTTATTGTGCATCTCATAATAGGACTCATTAGCATGAAATGGCTAGAGGAAAATATTAAAAATTAATGGTGCCACTTTAAATCCTACAAAAATTCTCATAAATACTAATCAACACCATGAACTTACAGTAATTTTATGTTTGAATTTATCAAATAATTTGGTATCGCAAATAAATCCTCCGACTCAGCAAAATCTGGTAATTATAGATATCACATAGCCTACTTTGCACATTCACCAGAATTAAACCATAACTCCTTTAGCAAAACCCTTTGGTCAGCATATTAAACACATTGTGCTCTAATGACAGGTGTCTCGGCTTAATCCAAATTCAAAAAGTAACTCCAATAAATAATGACCACAAAATGCATTAATAGGATGACATTAACAGTTTTGGACTACAGTCAACCTAGTAATTTAGGCTACTTTACAAAATTACTATGGTAAAACTAAAAGTGGTCTAACCTTGGGACTTGAGGCATTAATAGGATGACATTTTTGTCTACCATTTGTAAATTTGAAGCATTAATAGGATGACATTCTTGTCTACCATTTGTAAATTTGTCTCCGACTAATTCTCAACATAATTAGAGGAGAGGAAGAAAATAAATCAACACATTGGAATAGTGCCAACACTTAGAGAAAATTTAAGCTTCTAGGCCTCCCACTCCATTTCTCTCTCTGCCTTGTAGGGCCCAGCCCTTGTGGGACCCACCTATCATCCACACACTGTTGCCACCTCATTCCCCACTCTAGGAACGGCTGCCACATCACGAACATGCGCCAGATCGCCAGAGCGCCACCTCGCCATCTACCACCTGCCCGACCTCCATCATCTGACGCACCGCCTTACCCCGTGATTAATCTCCTCTCACTCATCGCGTTCCATTGGTAGACACAAAGAGACTGCCTCGAGAGCTCCGAGGAAGAGTCATCTTCTCCGATGATGTCAAGATTCATCGTCGTTGCCATTCTTCTCTGGTGGGCTTCGTCGCGACTTAACCACGGGAACATGATCTACACTCGACGGCTAACACAACCATACCTTTCCTTCCCCGTGTCATGCAGCTCAAGTTCGCCGCGCCACCGTGTTCGTGCTCCCAGTCTTCACCAGCGCTGTCGTCGCACAAGCCATGTTCTCGACGCACGGTGCAAATCCGGCTGAGCCGCTTGACCAGCGTCGCCACCACATCACCATGATCCAGCAATCCTAGCACATGAAGCCGAGGAGCCTCCAGTTGTGAGATCGAAGTTGTCTTCCTCCTCTCCGGCCACTGACCCCTTTTCGATTCCGACCACCTCGGTAAGTCACCGTCCAATTTCTTGGGCATGAAGCTTCCTTGTAGCTCTGCGAACCTCATGCACACGTTTTCTTGATAGTTCGTTGGCCGCTTCTCGCTACCGCTGACGTCCTGCCATTTCCACCGCCGCTGTAGCGTTCTTCATGTCGCCGCCGTTGTCCAAGCTTTGCCAAGCCAAGCACGACCTCAAGTGAGTCCCAGTAACCTTGTATGCCCAAGTGCATGCATGGATTTCAACTAAATCGAGCTAGAGCTCGGGATGTACCTGCATGCTGAGGGACACCGCCGTCCGCGTCGTTGCTGACACCTATTCCGTTCACCATTTTACACGAGATCATGACCAATAGCTTTGCACTGAGCCACTCTACATTTTTGCTTTTGGCGGTGTCGTCTATGTCGCCGTCGTTTGCCGCCGGCGTCGGCGACAAGCTCGCCAACCACCGCTGCCTCTGCTCTCCCTCACCGAGCCGCTGACATGTGGGCGATGGTCATTAAGGAACTAAGGATCTTGATTATCAAATGTTCAAATCTTAAAAGATTTAACATGTAAATGATCTTAGTATGGCATGTGGGAGCAAGGATCTATTAGTAATAACATTAAACTTTGAGTACTCTTAATGCTATTGCTTACAACACGTCATAAGGACTTCGAGTTGAATCTTTAGAAACCCAGGGACCTTTCTGCAAAAGTCATAGAGACTGACCAGTGGACCCATCCTTCTAAAATCTGGAAAATATTAAAGAAAAAACTCAAACCAATATCTATTGAACAGAAAATTGCACAAACTTGCAAAACCCATATAAAATACATATTGATTCCATTTGAGATTAACCAAATTTCTATGGACTCAGAAAATTATAAACTTTAATATGGTAAGATAAAACATGATGCTTACAGTAGAAGAAATGTCTCTAAAAATTAGTATATGGAATAATTGACATAAAGCATACACTAATTTATAAAATCCATATAAGATTCACATTAACTCATTTAGAGGTGAACTAAGTTCCACAATACTCATAGGATCATGTTCTCAAATGTCATGAACTAAAACTTGACACCTTCAGTAAGAAAAACATCACCAAATGTTTATTTAGTAAAATAATCACTATAATGCAAACTACAAACTATAAAATCCATACAAAATAGGCTCTGAATCATATGTTGATATGTAGCCCCTACATTCCTAAGACCGAATGGCATCGTAATGTAACAATAGGCTCCGAACAGGGTGATAAACGAAGTCTTCAAGCAGTCGGACTCCTTCAGGCTGATCCGATGATAACCCGAGTAGCAATCGAGAAAACTCAGAAGCTCGCAACTAGCAGTTGAATCGATGAGTTGGTCAATGCGAGGTAAACCGAAAGGATCTTTAGGACAATATTTGTTGAGATCTGTGTAGTCGACGCACATGCGCCATTGCCCTGTCTTTTTCCAAACCAAGACTGGATTAGCCAACTAGTCAGGATGATAAACTTCCTTGATGAACTTGGCCGCCAAAAGCTTGGCAAGCTCTTTCTTGATAGCATCTCTCCGATCCTATGCAAAACGACGAAGTCGTTGTTTGATAGGTTTCACATCCTCCTTCACATTTAATGAGTGCTCAATCACCTCTCTAGGAATACCAGGCATATCAGACAGTTTCCAGGCAAATATATCTTTATTAGCTTGAAGAAAGGTGATGAGCGTGCTTTCCTATTTACAATCTAACTCGGCGCCTATTACAGCGGTCTTTAAAGTATCTATAGGATCAAGTGGAATCTTCTTGGTCTTCGCGTCGTCTTCTGCCAACTTGGTCAACTTTTTAATACGGATTTCTCCTACTTCGGATGTAGACGCAGCCAGTCGGATCTCCTGTCGGCAAAGCAACCTCTCATGAGATTGGGCCATGTCACAACTTTCTTTGTCATAGGTAGAGGCTTGCTTGATGTCGCTGCGAAGGGAAATAACTCATCATGGACTTCGCATCTTCATCATCAGATAGGTATAATGTGGTACTGCCATGAACTTGGAAAGAGCTGGCCTTCCTAAGATGGCATGGTAGGCTGCTTGAAAGTCTACAACTTCAAAACAAATATTTTTTGTGCGAAAATTCTCCCAAGTGCTGAAGGTGACTGCAAGAGTGATCTGCCCAAGTGGTGTCGACGACAATCATGGAATAACTCCATGAAAAGGAGCGGAACTTGGTTTCGATTTGGATCTTGTAATTTGTATCTCGTCCAGTGTCTTGGCAAAAAGGATGTTGAGAGCGCTGCCACCGTCAATGAGAACACGTTTCAACTTGACATTGTGAATGACTGGGTCTAGTACCAGGAGATACCGCCTTGGGTGGACCACTCGGTTAGGGTGATCCGAGCGGTCTAACATGATAGCAACCTCAAACCATCGTAGATATTGTGGTACTTCGGGCTGAATTGCATTGATTTCTCTGTCGGTCAGCTTCTGCTTCCTCTTGGAGTTGTAAGCGAGTGGTCCTCTGAAGATGTGATTTAACTCAGTCCTACGATCTTGGAAAGGCTTCGATCTGCCATCGCTATCGTCCTTTTTGTGTCTCGAAGTTCCTGCGCTATCAGATGGCTTCTTAAGCTAAGCCGCATACTACTCGGCGAATTGCTTGTGGATGAAAATGTCCTTGGACGCATGTTTATGATTTGGATGATGCGTGCATTAGGCGTTCATGATCTTGTCATAAGTGCTGACGTGTGGACGCTGCTGCTGGTAATTGGAAGTCATGGCCACCAGATCCTCGGGCTTATGCTTGCGATCTTTTTGGCCACCATTTCCATTGTTGTTGCCGTTGTCCTTCTTGGGTCGCCAGCTGCTTCTCAACTGCTTCTCTTGACGTGATGCCATGACAGCGTCGCCCGACTTAGCATAAGAATTGGCCGAGTGGTTTCAAGCCCTGAGTCGTGGCTCACCGTCTACACCCTTGCAATTCGCACAGTAGGAGGAGATAGCAAGGCCATGGCTAATTATTTATCTATGGCACTCACCGACTCGGCAGAAGTTGGCTCGCCAGTTTACCATGGGGCTCAATCGACTCTTGGAGCAAACTTCGTGATCATTTCACCGCTAACTTCTTGGGCACTTTCGACAGGCCCGGAACCCACTTCGATCTATACAACGTTATCCAGAAACACGACGAGTCCTTAAAAGATTACATCTGGCATTTTTCGAAGAAACGTAACAAGATTTCAGACATCACCGACGACGTTATCATAGCAGCTTTCCAGAAGGGTATTCGCAACGAGCTGCTTATCGGTAAATTTGGGTGCAAACCTCCTAGGACGGTCAAGAAGTTGTTGGAGACGACTAATTTTTACGCCAAGTAGGATGACGCCATCAAAGCATCAAGTCAAGAGAAGCAATCGGAAAGCATCTAACGACCCAAGAAGGACAACGGCAACAGTAATGGCAACAGTGGCCAAAAATATCGGAAGCATAAGCCCGAGGATTTGGTGGCGGCAACCTCCAATTGCTGGCAGCAGCGTCCACGCATCAGCACTTACGACAAGATTATGAATGCCCAATGCACGCATCATCCAAATCATAAACATGTGTCCAAGGAGTGTTTTATCTACAAGCAATTCGTCGAGCAGTATGTGGCTCAACTGTAGAAGTTGTTTGATGGCGCAGGAAATTCAGGGCACAAAAAGGATGACGGCGATGGCGGCTCAGAACCTTTTCAAGATCCTAGGACAGAGTTAAATCACATCTTCGGAGGACCCCTTGCCTACGAGTCCAAATAGAAGTAGAAGCTGATTGATAGGGAAATTAATGCAATCCAGCCTGAAGTACCACAGTATCTATGATGGTTTGAGGTTGCTATCATGTTCGACCGCTCGGATCACCCTGACCGAGTGGTCCACCCAGGGCGGTATCCCCTTGTAGTAGACCCAGTTGTTCGCAATGTCAAGATGAAATGTGTTCTCATTGATGGTGGCATCGCTCTCAACATCCTCTTCGCCAAGACATTGGATGAGCTGCAAATCCCAAGGTCCGAGTTGAAACCATGTTCTGCTGCTTTTCACAGAGTTATTCCAGGATTGTTGTCAACACCACTCGGGCAGATCACTCTTCTAGTCACCTTCGGCACTCGGGAGAATTTCCGCATAGAAAATATTTGCTTTGAAGGCTAGCTCTTGCCAAGTTCATGGCGGTACCACATTATACCTATCTGATGATGAAGATGCCAGGCCCACAAGGAGTTATTTTCCTTCGAAGCGATGTCAAGCAAGCTTTTACCTACGACAAAGAAAGCTGTGACATGGCCCAATCTCATGAGAGGTTACTTGGTCGAAAGGAGATCTGACAGGAGAAATCCCTGTTAAAAAGTTGACCAAGTCAGGAGAAGGCGATGCCAAGACCAAGAGGATTCCACTTGATCCTTCAGATCCCTCAAAGATCGCTATAATAGGCGCTGAGTTAGATTGTAAATAGGAAAGCACGCTCATCACTTTTCTTCAAGCTAATAAAGATATATTTGCATGGAAGCCGTCTGATATGCCTAGTATTCCTAGAGAGGTGATTGAGCACTCATTGAACGTTAAGGAGGATGCAAAACCTATAAAATAATGACTTCGCTGCTTTGCACAGGATTGAAGAGATGCCATCAAGGAAGAGCTTGCCAAGCATTTGGCGGCCGGGTTCATCAAGGAAGTTGATCATCTCGACTAGTTGGCTAACCCAGTCTTGGTTTGGAAAAAGACAGGGCAATGGCATGTGTCGACTACATGGATCTCAACAAATCTTGTTCTAAAGATCCTTTCGGTCTACCTCGCATTGACTAGGTCATCAATTCAACTGCTGGCTACGAGCTTCTGAGTTTTCTTGATTGCTACTCGGGTTATCATCAAATCAGCTTGAACGGGTCTCAAGTATGCAGGAGTTGCATATGAACGCTTGATTCAAAGATGTGTGCAGACACAACTCGGGCAAAACGTGGAGGCTTATGTTGATGATGTTGTGATCAAGACCAAGCAGAAAGAATATTTGATTGCTGATTTGGAGGAAACCTTTGAAATATTCAAGCCTTCAGGATGAAGTTAAATCCAGAGAAGTGTACCTTTAGAGTACCATCATGGAAGCTTGGTTTCATGGTGTCTCATCGAGGCATCGAAAGCCAACCCAGAGAAGATCAATGCCATACGAAATATGAAACCCCGAGTACTCAGAAGGATGTTCAAAACAAACTGGGTGCATGGCAGCTCTAAGTCGATTTGTTTCTTAGCTCAGGGAATGTGGCATGCCTTTCTTCAAATTGCTCAAGAAGATGGATGAATTTCAGTGGACCCCTGTGTTAACAGCAAAATTTGATAATGATATGCTAGCAATTAAGATTGGATCCGAGGCGGATTTGATGGAATAAGGGAGTTTTCCAAAATGGACAACGCATCGGTTATGTCGAGCACGCCGAATTTATAATGTCCAGTGTCATTTGTGATCACCACATGATTTTGGATGAGTGGGATCCATACACGTAGAAATAGCCACTCAAACCTCAATGTGTTCATGATCACAATATAACATCATTCAGTATAAAATCTGCAATGCCGAATAATGAGCAAAGGAGATTGCTGAGACTCAGCGTGCCAGTCAATTTCAGCCTGAGACATGCCCATCAAACCACTCGAAGGCGGCGACCAAATGTGCTACACATCTGAGGAGACTTAACTCAAATCGCTAAGCTCTACAACATCTCAATTGCTCAAAATTCTTACTCATGCTCAGCTAGCGCAAGAAGTTGCTAGCTTTGCACTTTCATCTAAGCCATGATATTAACTCAAATACGTAAAGGGTGACTTAGATATAACTAGATACAAATAATTAAGTTACTTACATATAGCCATCCGGCTAAATAGCTAATGTCCTTCGGAAGCATGTCTACCCAAAACTCCACAAGCAACCGACTAGAGGTAGACCTCTAGATAGGACCAATCCCGAAGAAACAACAATTCCCGTAACACTCAACTACCTGCAACAAAATCTAAACAACAACACATAAACAAGGCCAGAGTCAGTACATTAATCAAATTAATCAAATTAATGTACTGGTAAGCGCATAATCAAACCTACATACATGCGGGCTCTAAGTCAAAGGATGGTTATTTGTTGTCTTAATTTTCAGCATAAACCTAATTTTGGTTCACAACCCATTTGCAACGCAATTGAATAAAACATTTTAGCAATATGTAAAGCATAACAATCATGGCATGATATCAACATAAATAGATAAACATCATTCCCTTACAATCCAACCGGAAGTATGGCAATCATATCACATATACCAATCTCATCATCATTTTAAAGCATTTAGTTTCAAAAGCATTTAGAAAACGCAAAAGTATAACCACATCACATCACTATGCTGCTCATGACTGTGAGCACGGCTAATCGATTAGTTTTAAGAACTTTGCAGAGTTTGTACAGCTTTACCCACATGATATGAACACTCTAGTTTGTCTGGTGCCAGCCAAAGCACTACCACACTCTACACGTTGAGTGCAGTCTAGAGGTCATAACGAGGCTTTTACATTAAGTATTGTCTCACCTTGCATGAGCACGATAAGTGTGAATCCACCCAAGACTTAAGTCCTAGAGCCCTTAGGTGGCGGGCCCACGCCTTAAACCAAACGCTGTGCGGCAAACACAACCGTTCCCTCACGAGGCACGTTATCGTTGTATTGGATAGACTTAGGCACCCATGCCATGAGGCGGAACCTTACACTCGTCCCCTCACAGAAAACACACACATAGCTAGTAATATTTGCTAGCTTTAAATTCAACACACGCATGGGTAGTTCCTATAGATATCCCACAGTTCACTCATGGCCACTACCTCTACTACAACAGCCTCTCGAATGCAAGGTCAGACAAGTGCTTAACTTAATAGGCCAAGGTTACCCCATAAATAATGCATGTGGATGTACGGTAAACATAAGTGGGTGACATGTAGTTCGGTCCTTAATCGACTCAGGCGAACACTCCCCCTATCGGTATGCAACTACCACCATATGCATACCACTTACCGCCTAAGTCTGAAATTCACATTCATTTCATTTTAGTTCACAAATAAGCAGAGAATTACCTCTGTCCATATGGTTTAGAATGGTTCAAACAGCATAGCAAGTGATCCATAACTTTGGTTTATTTGCTACTAAGCAAGGCTAAGCATTTGCATTTTATAAAAGCATAGATGTTTCCATTTGAGTATAATTAAAGTACTCTAAATTTTCCTATGGTTACAAACAGCAAGGTTTTGGTGTTTCAAATAGGATATATGCAATGTTTAGGATATAACTACTATGTACATCTTTGGAAATACCGATAGTTAGAATTACGCGTGCAGATTTATAAAACAACTCATTTAGCCCGAAAACATGGGATTCAATATGTTCAAAGGATGAGGGCAAACTGCCTTGATTGATATCTTTACTAGGGTCAGCAATAAGACCAATCTCCTCACCAATAACAAATTCGTCCTCTAAAAGAAATAACGGTAACTGAATAAATACCAAAACATGCAAAAATTCAAAATGCTCTAAAATGCATGAATTGACTAGTGTGGGTAGATACTGTGTGTATATGATTTGTGGTGAAGGAATTTTCATTTTATCACATTGCATTTGTGAGTTATTAATTTTTAAATCTTAATACTAGTAATAGATTAATTAAGCTCTATTAGGCTTTAAGTGCATTTTAGGTTCAAGTTTGGTGAAGTTTCAGGTTACTGCACTGAAGGCTTGGTTCTCAGGAGTTCAACAAAATTAGTTTCAACATTTTTGGAGTTGGCATGATTTTAATATTAATTTTACAAGTTACATGACATATTATAGGTCTTGTTTATTATACAAATTTTAGATATGTGTCTAGGACTGTATGTGCCTATTTTAATTTATAGAGACTAAGTATCTGGAATTACATCATTTGGAGTTAGAATGAATTTTGTATGGATCTTATAGTTTGTAGCTTGCATTATAGTAATTATTTTACTACACAATTATTTAGTGATGATTTGTTACTGGAAGTGTCAAGTTTTAGTTCATGACATTTGAGAACATGTTCTATGAGTACTCTAGAACTTAGTTCAGCTCTAAATGATTTAATGTGAATTTTATATGGATTTAATAAATTAGTGCATGCTTTATATCAATTATTCCATGCACTAATTTTTAAAGACATTTATTCTATTGCAAGCATCATGTTTTATCTGACCATATTAAAGCTTATAATTTGTGAGTCCATCGAAATTTGATTCATTTAAATTGGAGCTAAAATGGATTTTATATGCATTTTACATGTTCACTCATTTTTCTGTTATGCAAATATTGATTTGAGTACTTTCTTTAATATTTTTCAGATTTTAAAAGGATGGGTCCACTGGTCAGTCTCTATGACTTCTGAAGAAAGGTCCCTGGGTTTCTAAAGATTCAACCCGAAGTCTCCAGCACATGTTTAAATACATCTTCATTAAGAGTACTCAAGTTTTTACATATTTACAAGGAAATCCTATGGTCCACATGTCATGCAGAGAATATTTATAAATAGAACCCTATGAGATTTAAACCTTCACTAATCAAGTCCTAAGCGTCCTAATGATTGTGTCCCACATGTCAGCGGCTCGGTGAGGGAGAAATCGGAGGCAGCGGCTGGGCGTGGTGGTCGATGAGCTTGTCATCGGCGCCGGCGGCAAACGGGTTTTGCGAGGTGCAACCAAAAGCAAAAAGGTAGAGGGGACTCTTGCGAACCCGTCAGTGGTTGGCTTGAACGCTGTGGTGGCCGGAATAAGTGTCAGCGACGGCGCAGGCGGTGGTGTCCCTCGGTATGCAAGAGCATCCCGAGCTCTAGCTCGATTTAGCGCAAACTAGTGCTTGCGTAGGTGTCTACGAGGTTCGTGCGTGCTCACTTGAGGTCACGCTTGGCTTGGCGAAGCTTGGACAGTGATGGCGATGTGATGAACACCCCAATGGCGGCGGAAATGGCAGGGTGACGGCTACGGCCTCCCTCCGGACTTCGGCCTGCCAACAAGAGGTGTGGCACAACTTAGTGAAAACCTAAGGTCACTACCCGTGCGAGGATTGCGCCGAAGCTCACCCGAGGACGAGAAATCGATAACGATGGCCGACGGCTGGACTTGGGGAAGAAGAAGAGGATCTCCTCAACGGCAGTGCCCTGGCTCGATTACTCCGGTTGTTGTACTCCTTAGGTCTTGGATATGATCGTGGAGGGCTGGTTCGGCCAGAGTTCCACCGAGTTGACGGGAATGACGAAGCAACGCACGGCGGTGCTTTGGACACCGAGAGCCGCACTAGCCGTGCTCCAATGATATCGACCAGAGAAGGATGGCGACAGTGATGAATCTTGACATCGCGGGAGAAGATGACTCGTTCTCGGAGCTCTCGAGGATGTCTCCCTAGGGTTTTGGGTGGAATGTGGTGAGGGAGAGGATGTGCACGCTTGGGTGAAGCGGCGCTATTTAAGGTGAAGCTCGGGGAAGCGGTGGATGGCGAGGTGGTGCACTGGCGGCGTGACACGTGTCGTGTGTTCCCAGGGAGAAGTAGGAGGTGGCAAGGTTGTGTGACCGACAGGTGGATCCCACAAGGGCTGGGCCTTACATGGCAAAGAGAGAAATGAAGTGGGAGGCCTAGAAGCTTAAATTTTCTAAGTGTTGGCACTATTCCAATGTATTGATTTATTCTCTTCATCTCCTCTAATTATGTTGAGATTTAGTGGGACACAAAATTATAGATGGTAGACAAGAATGTCATCCTATTAATACTTTAAGTCCCAAGGTTAGACCACTTTTAGTTTTACCATAGTAGTTTTTTAAACTAACCTAAATTACTAAGTTGACTGCAGTCCAAAGCTATTTAAGTAACTTGTGGCTCTCATTTCATGTGGTTACATTTCGAGTTAGGATTAAGCCGAGACACCTGTCAATAGAGTACAATGTAGTTAACATGCTGACCAAAGGGTTTTTCTAAATAAATTGTGGTTTAATTTTGGTGAAGTTCCAAAGTAGGCTTAGTGATATCTGGAATAAGCATATTTTGCTGAGTTGAAGGATTTATTTGAGATATCAAATAATTTGATAAATTCAAACAAAAATTACTGTAATTTCATGGTGTTGATTAGTATTTCTGAGAACTTTTATAGGATTTGAAGCTGCACCATTAATTTTTAATATTTTCCTCTAGCCATTTCATGCTAATGAGTCCTATTATGAGATACACAATAAAATCCAAAAACAATCCCAAAATAATAAAATGCACATACCACAAAGTTTATCTTATAATCATTTGGGTTTACATATTTTTAAAACCTATATTCCCATTGGTTTGAATTTAACTTAAATTTGATGATCAAGTCCAAAGGTAGAATCAAGATAATTGAAATTTATATTAAGGTTAACCTCATTTTATTTGAATTGGATTATGTCAACACATGATTTATAAATTATGTTTGTGTCTTACTTTTGATTTGACCCAAGAAAATCTATATGTTTTACTTTTATTAAATGAGTTAGGCCCTAAAATGAGCTTTAATGTTTTCAAAAATTTTAGAACTCAAAACGTTTTAAATTTTCCATGTGAATTCTTTCTAGGTGAATTTTCAGTATGTTATAGGTTAAGTCGATACGGGTAACCTAGGTTCGTGTTGGGTTGGAAGGAGAGCTTGAAGATGTTGCCAACTAGGAATTCAGTCTAGATAAGGCAATTGTATCTATTAATTAGGAACAAGAGTTAGTTTTCTTTTCATAATATTGTGGTAAGAGTCCACCTAGGACTTGTTTGTTTAGGCAAGTTATAAATAGTGCCTAGCAAGGACAAAGTCTATATGAACGGGAAATATAAGCCCGGGGTCTATGTAAAGAATAACAACGGTTCAATAAACACTTTCGGCGCATCGCCACAATTTCCTTCTACTTTTTCGACGAGTTCTTTCTTCGAGTTGGGTGTCGACTTCGACTTGCAACTGGAGGTATGGCTTGTTAGATTATCACATAATTTAGCCAATCTAAGTCGATGGTTCAATTTACTTGTATAGGTTAGCCCTTATCTAAGGTTTTGTCGGTATCGGCTAAATCAGCTTATCAGCTTAGATTGGCATAAGGTATCCACCACCCTAAAAAACATTCAAAGACTTAATTGTCAATATATCATGTATATTTTTACACTTTGTGTTGCATCAGCCCTAGTCCTAAATAGAATCATGATCTCTAACCTGTCTTTTGTTTGCAATAGGGGTAGCATCAGAGTTTAAGCCGATCTTACCTGATATAGCTATTTAGTCTTGCTTAAATTTATTTAATCATGCTTTTCATGTTATATTTCCCCTTATACAAGGATGTCACCTTAGTTAAATATATCAAGTTTGCCTCGATATATTTACCTAGATTGATATTCTTGTATAAGGCTGTATCAGAGTACTAGCTGATATGGTATCTACTTTGACCTAGTTATGAATTCATCGGCTAGTATCTAATCCTTGCCTATAGATTACATATTAACAGCCAATGGAGCATAATTAGGGTTTATTTTATATTATCCATCTTATACCTTACAGCCGATTCGGTCAGATCGCATTGGCTAGGTCCATACGGTACGTCATCAACTTACCAGCCGATCGACTATCGTATATCTAACTAGGTGTTATTGTATATTTTGTTGGTTGTAGTACCAAACCAACTGGCATACTCTGAACCCATTTTCTCTAAGATTTGGACCTACACTGGAGTGAAGTAAATCTCCTAGGCCGCCGTGTTTTGCATCAACACCCTAAGCCCAGACAGCTTCTGAAGACTTCAAGTATTTTCTTACAATGCCACCTGTGCTAGCTTCACCACATCCACAAGAACCTTTATTACTTTATGTATCGGCAAGTTTTTAGGTGGTTAGCATGGTTTTGGTTGTTGAATGAGAGAAAGAAGGTCGAGTTCAGAAGATTCAGATGCCGATTTACTTCGTTAGTGAGGTGCTGGCTGGATCTAAGACACGATATCCCTAGGTAAAGAAATTATTATACGGAGTTTTAGTTATCGTAAGGAAGTGGTCACATCTTTTCCACTCGGTGATATTCTTCATAATCGTGAGGCTACAGGACGTATTGCGAAGTGGGCATTGGAGTTGATGGCTTTACTTCATGGGTTACGTCTTGTTGTGTCATTAGGAATACGACGTATGATTGTGCGAGGAGATTCTCAGTTGGTGGTTAATCAAGTGATGAAAGATTGGTCTTGTTTAAATGATAATATTCCACTTTCATGGCCTTTTGTTGTTTGGGGTTTGGATATGGTGGGTCCTTTTAAGAAGGCCACGAGGTTTCACGCATCTTTTCCTTGCTATCGACAAATTTTCAAAGTGGACTAAGGCTAAGCCAGTTGCTAGTATTACGGCCGATGAAGCTCATGATTTCTTCATCAACATTGTGTATCGATTTAGTGTTCCGAATAGGATCATTACTGATAATGGAACTCAGTTCACAGGAGGAGTTTTCAAGGATTTGTGTGAAAACTTTGGGATCAAGATTTGTTATGCGTCAGTTACACATCCAAAGAGTAATGGACAAGTTGAGTGCGCTAATGGTGTGGTTCTTTAAGGCATCAAAGCTCGTGTTTTTGATAAATTACGCCCTTATGCTGGACGATGGGTACAAGAACTGTCTTTAGTTTTATGGTTGCATACTACACCCAGTCGGGCTACAGGTCAATCATCTTTCTTTTTGGTTCACGGGGCTGAAGCCATGTTGTCGAGTGAGATGGAATTTGAATCTCTTCGACTTCGGAATTTGAATGAGGAGCGCTATGACCAAGATTGTGTTGACGACATAAAGAGGCCCGTGAAACTGCTCTTACTCAGTCAACAAGATATCTCCAAGGACTTCGGCGTTACGATAATCGCAATGTTCGATCGCGGACATTTATTGTTGGTGATATGGTTTTAAGAAAGATTGAAACGACGAAGGATAGGCACATGTTGTCTCCGTTATGGGACGAGCCTTTCATAACTGCTGAGGTCACTCAGCCAGGGGCTTATCGACTAAAGCATGAAGGTGGATCGATCATGGAGAATTCTTAGAATATTGAACACCTTCAGCATTATTATACTTAAATTATTCTTTTGTACCTTATTTTTCTCTTGATTGCTAACATCAAGTAAGTTGCCTTCTTAAGTTGCTAGTCGGGGACTATCAATATCAGTAAAGTATAAAGTGTTCCTTTGGATATGAATTGTTTATATTTAGCTTATCATTTATTTCTGTTTTGATCTGTGTCGAGTAGATAAGGACTAAAATTTTTTTGAAGACTTAATCAAGTTTTCGGTAGATGTAAGTTGGATGAGAATTTTTAAGAAATTAAAAATTAGAATCGGTATTCAAGGCACAAACATAAATAAGTTGATATATTACAAGACAGATTACAAATGTATTTTTTACATCGGGAATTTATCCCTAGAAGTTTTCTACTACATCGGCAGCTATTTTCTTGGCAGAATCCTGAGCTTTATTTATTAAGTCTAGGGCTTGCTCGTCTGAAGTGCCATCGGCAAATCCACCTCCTATGGTGCTTATATCCACTCAGGGATACAAAGACTTCATCATTGCTACAGCTTGACTTGCACCCATGGCAGCTAGATCACTAATATTTTCCAGGTATACCTTTGGAGCTCTTCTCGGTTTTTCAAGTATCTCAAAAGCATCTTCGGAGCTCAAGCCCAAACCATTCTGGAAGATTGCATTTAAGATCAGTGCAGCGGCATTTGCAATATTGTCCCTGATGCTTTCAGCCCTTTGGATTCTTTCAGCAAAGACCTCAATTTGAGCTCAGGATTTTACCTTATGAGCTGCAAAGTTACAAACAAACAAGATATACTGACAATGCTACGAGTCAGTTTAAAAGTCAGAGTTAGTAAAATTACCTTCATGTTCGGCCAGGGCTTTGGTCTTGTCCGTTTCCAGTCGGGTATTATTATTTTCAGCTTTTTTCAATTGCGCTTTGAGGGATTTGATTTTTGATAAATGAGCTGAAGCATGGAGACAACGAATTAGTAACAAAAATCAATAGACAAGATAAGGTTGAGGTCTTTGTGCTTACCTTCGACTGAACCACGGTATTCCAGGTTGGTGTCTCGGAGTTGACTGATTTATGTTCTTAGTTCAGTTTCCCTAGCTTTGGTGGCTTCTTTGGTTTCTTTAAGCTCCTACTGTACAGCCTCCAAGGTATTCAAGTGTGACACCAGTTTTTCTAACGTTTCCGACTTGGCTTGAGATTGGCGATATATTCTTTGCATACAAAGGATGGATTAGTAGATATTGTGACGAGAATCGATTGGACGATAGAGAGTTTTATACTTATGTTCAGCAGTCGGGAGGATTCTGTTAGTCGGACTACTAGGAGGTCCTGTTCTTCGCTTATTTTTGTTTACTTAATATAATACCGTGCGCACGGCCTTCAGAATCGCGTCATTGAATTTTGACCGGTGGGAGCGAGTCCTGTGCTGACTTAATGCAGAGTATTTCTTCGTCTTCTCCAACTATTGGTTCTAAAAGGAGAAAGATTGCAAGAATTCAAGACAAGTGTTGAAGTTAAAATTTTAAATGATTAAGGGACCTAGCTGTGATTATTTCAGGACATCTGCGCGAGGGGCCCTAAACTCTTTCGTCTGCACTAGGAGTTGATTTTTCTTGATGTTCTTGGGCAGCAGTGACTCTAGTGGATTGATCTTCGTTAATGTTTTCATCATCACCCAGAGCAGGATCTTCAATTGGCATCTCCTGGTTGACAGGAGCTGGTTCTTCTTCACCCGACTAGTTTCCAGTCAGGGGCTCTTGTTCGGCTGCTTGGTCAGAAGAATCCGACTGGTTTCTAGTCGGGGGCTCCTGGCTTCCAGTCGGGTGGTCGTAATTTGGTTGATTTTGTGATGTGTCTTGAGCCCCAGATTCTGTGGCTTCTTGGCCTTTTGATCCCGAGTCATGAGGTGGCACTTCAGATTGGCCGGTGTGATCCATATCCCAAGGTTTTCTGCAAATGTGATGTACAGGATTGAACTAAAATGCGGTAAAGAATATGTTCGAAGGAAAAAGATGGGCTAGAAGTTATACAAAGGTTACCTGCTGGATTTTCTGATCTTAGGTGCTGATCCGGCAGATGAAGGCCTTGGCAAGCTGATATTGACTCTCGGAGTTTGAATTTCTTTGTCCTCTTCGTCTGAGTCATCGATGATCAATTTTCTCTGTTTGTTGGCACATTTGCTTGTTTTCTCTGCAGCAGCCTTTTTGTTCTTTGTTTGAGGTTTGATTGCCGGCCTGCCAGTAGGCCGAAAGCTGCTAACCGAGTGTGTTTGGGAGGCTTGATGCTAAACTTTGTATGGCCGGGAGACAAATAAGGCATTTTCCTATAGAGATATTCTTTGGAGATATGACATTAACAAACAGATTGAAATAATTGAAATTGGAGATGGTTTGTGAGTTTGCAATACCGGAGGTGGTGTCCGGTGAAGACTGAAAGGGGCAACTGGCAGCTTGTGGCTGTAATCGAATACGATCCCAGAGGAGAAGATTTTATACGTGCGTAAACATAAAATTTGGAAATCTAGAGAGTCACGGTCCTCGCGGTTGGGATCAGTCTACCCTTCATACTCAAAAGCTGGCTTGGATCTCTCCTTTATGGGAGCCAGTCAGCACTTGATGAAATGCCGAGTGACCTATTCCCCTAGGAGTCCTTTATTCTTAATCTCGAGAATTTTTGACAATACAATGTTGGCTTCAATAAATTTTTGGCCCTCTGGCTGAGAATTCCAGTGAGCTTGGTGGATTGGTGGAAGGTCGACAAAGTCAGGGAAGCTGGGAACAAGATTGGTGATATAGAACCAATTGACATGCCAGCCTTTATTGGAGGTTTTCAAGGGAAGCGAGAAATAATCCTTGCGAATAGTTCCACGGAGTTGAAATCCGGAGCCGCCAACAACACAAGGGTTTTCTTTTGTCGGATGGGCTTTCAGATAGAACATGCGGTGAAAGAGGTTGAAGTGGGGGCGAATTCCATGAAATGCTTCGCAAACATGGGTAAAAATGGTGGTGTGCAAAGTGGAGTTTGGATTCAAGTGATAAATCCTGATTCCGTAATAATCAAGGATGCCGCGGTAAAATTCAGAGGTTGGAAGAACAAAACCATAGTAGAAAAAGTGGGTGAAAACAACAATCTCACCGGTGTTGGGGGTCGGAAATTCTTCATCGCAAGCCGGTCACCAGCCGATGATCTCTGTTGAAAGAAGGACACCACCTTTCACCATTTCTTCTAGAGCCAACTCCTTCACGTCGAAGACTGCCCATTGCTCGAATGGGATTTCTCTCTCATCCGCCACGAGCAAGAATTTGGGATGAAGCAGATGTGCATTCTTGGGTTGAGATTTTTGGAAGGGATGGAGCTAAGGATGCATGCAATAGGATCTGGTGGGGTTTGAAGCGGCTGGACAGATGAATCTGGTGGATTCATGAACCCTAAAGCTCTAGCGGCGGCAGTTGCGAACAGGAGCGCGAAATGGGGAATTTTGGAATGCGAAGCGGCAGAGGCAGAGCAGGAGAAGGAGAAGTCTGTTGTTGTTTTTCTTTTAAGGGTTTCGATGAAGCCTCTATTTTGGGCCGAGGCCCAAAGAGGATTCACAGCTCAAATCTCAGGTGTGGCTTGTCACATGTCTCTAGGGACTTAAGCATATTTGCCTTGGCAATATGCATGTGCTCTATTGCCCAATACCTTAAAATTCTTTTATACAGCAAGTTATACAACTTTCTAGGAGTAGGTACGATGCAATTTAAAAGTAGGCAAACAGTGAGGCTTTTTATGTAGCTATTCTGTTAACTTTTTTATAGGTTACAGGCACTATTTGGATTTTATAAAACAATTGATTTTATATTATATCAATGCTGATTTGCCCACATTTGTGTGTACTTTTTTGATCAGGACCAGTATTGTGGCTTAGGCTAAATATATTTTATTCATTTTACAGGCAGTTGGTAAATCCATCTATGGGTTTTATTAACTCAGATTTTATACCACAAATGTCATATATTTTGGAGGATGGTTAGATTGTGTGTCTATAAGGACTTAGATATATTTGATTTGGCAACGTGTGCACAATATGATACTGGTACTTATACTCACTATGAAACAAGGTTTATTATTAAGGTTATTTGCTATGTGATTTTCTCAAAGTGCTTAAGGCTTTGGCTAAGCATGCTATATATTTATAAAGCCACTCAGGTTGTTGAATTATTAAGTTCTTGACTATATACTTAGTGTATTCAACTAAACACATAGTCGAGGGCTACACATAATTAAGTGCATCGACTATATTTTTTATTGCAATTTTTTCAGCCCTTCACAGCCTTTATGATGGATTGATAGCACTCGGGAGATTATGGAAGAGGTGATTAAAGCACTTGGCTATGGAATAATTCGGTTCGAGGTAAAGTTATCTTGTTGACTGCGAAGGTTTAAGGGGCTACTATGGAGATTATGGGTACCATATACCCACACGGCTGGATTATCCGACTGATTATAGGGGATATGGTTTATGCAATAATTATGTAATAGTTTAGGACTTAAGTATTACATTTCCTTGTGTGTTACCTAGCGGCTTATAGTCCTAAGTCGGTAAGGTTGTAGATAAGGTTTAGGAAACTAATACTGTATGTGGTTAAATCTCTATCTTGTAATCCTATCCTCTAAAGCTATATAAGGAGAGCAGGACGCCCCCTGAGAGGCATAACTTGACGGATCATCACATCAATACAAAACTGGACGGATTTAATCCCCGAAACAGGAGTTGGGTATTACTTTTTTCTAGAAAGCCTAAACGTGCCTAAACCTTTATCTCATAACTGATCCACCTTGGGCTTGTACGCTACCCCCTTTTTTTATTGTCGAATTCCAGTTTTGACACCTATCAAGGAGGAAGGGGGTTCCGATAAACCCAAAATTTCTTAAATTTTGGAAATTTCATTCCAGAATTTTAAACCATGCCCTAGCGACAATGGTGGCTTGGTTCCCCTGTGACGTCCGACTACTGTAGAAGTCGCCCCAGTGGAGACACTTCTGTTAGTGGTGGTTTCTCTCCCCCCAACCCTACCCAAAGTCTAACCGCACCACAAGAACTAGCTATCGTTGTCACCAGAGCAGAGCCCGAGGGCGGCGACAAGGACATGAAGGGTGGCAGGTTATGGTCTCGGCTTTGACGTGAGGGATGCCTGCCTCTGCCTCTTCCCTCCCTCCTGGCAGTGCTGCACCTCTTCCCTCCACTCCCCCGGCCTTACAACCGCCCAGTTTCCCTCCACCTTGGCTGGATCCAGCCAGTGCAACCTCGGTCCACTAAGCCACATCGTGCAAATGATCAGGAGCAGGCAAAGAGGGGGTCATGTGTATTCATCTGAATACCCATATTTTTTAAAATTAGCTATCCATGCATCTTAGCATAAAGATATAATTGCCCAATTAGTTAGCAGGTGTTGCACCCATTCAATGTGTTCTGTGTTAGATATCCTTGCTCCCTGTTAATTTTTGCTGATTATTTTTCAATAAATACATCTTATTTTTCATCAATGATATATTTTTAGATGTTATAGTACAAATCTTGAATACCCATCCTTACAATCTTATGCCCATCCCTCCAAACGATCAGTAAAAATCTTGAATACCTTACCCTCGAAAATCTTACACCCACCCCTACTATAGAAATACATTACTATAAGATCAGCATGATCTGGTGTCATTAGAGGAGGCAGTAGGGCCGAGGAGAGAGAGGAGGATAGCCTAGGGAAGGCAATGAAGATGGTGGGCAATGACCAGGACGTGATAGCTAGAAATGGTTGCAGGGAAATCCATGATGGTAATACATCAATGACTGAGGGAGGAGAGCGGTGAATGGCCCCAGGCTACTTTTTTTTTTATGTCCATAGAGGTAAGCTAATCAATGGCCAGGCTAAAAAAGCTACTATTGTGTAGGACAACCAATGTTTAAAAAGGACAAGATCAGAATGGAAAGAAAATGAATGGACAAAACTATCGGCGACCATGCATGCAAAACTGGTCAATGCATGCATACGTGTACGTACGTCCTTTTAGTGTTAGCTAGAGAACCATTCATGCAGCGACAAGGTAGGAGTTGTTGCCTCCTCACCACTAACCCTTAATTCGTTGTCTTATATATGCATAACCCAATTAGGAGTTGTATGTATGAGCTCGATCGCAGGGAGTCAGTCTAGCAAATAATCATGGCTTCTTCCACGCATGGGCATGGCTTGCTAACACAAATGGCGCCCCTCCCCTTCGTATTACTCCTGCTCGCCGCCGGCAGTGGCACGGTGTCCGAGGCGGCGACGCAAGATGTCCCGGCGAGCATCGTGGAGCCATGCTCGCGTACAAGAGACAAGAAGGCGTGCGTCGAGTTCTTGTCGGCTTTACCGGAGGCCTGGAAGGCGACGACGGTGGCCCCTCTCGCCGAGCTGTACCTGCGGGCCATCGCCAACCAGACGACGGAGGCCAAGGCGATGGCTACCACGCTGCTAGCCACCATGAAGGGGAAGGGTGTGCCACCCGTGTGCCTCGAGCAGTGCACCGCCAGCTTCGACGCCCTGTCCAACGCCCTGGCCGCCTTCTTCTCTAGCTCCGGCGACGACGCCAACAAAAAGTACAAGGACATGGACGGTTTCCTCATGGGATTTCTACGAGCTCCGATGGCTCGTAAACAACCGCCAATCTGCATGAGCGCGTGTCCAATCAGGTCGTGCGACATGGAAGAGGTCACTATTGCCGACAAGTTCCACCAAGCCTGGAAGATGTTGGGTATCACAGATGGCCTCATCACGCAGATCGTTATTCCTACAGTTCAAGACAAAGGCACAAAGACCTAGAGACATATCTGTAGGGCATTTTGATTTGCTATCCTACTACCAGAATTTACCTATCAAATAAATCTTTCTAGGTTAGCAACCCAAATGCTTCCTTACAATTGTTTTTTTGATTTATTTGGTTGGGTGCACATGTCCATTCCACCTCCAATCGAAGAATAGGAATTTTTATCATACTAGTGTGGGTATTATTGTTATATATGTTGTTGAATAACTGAGATTGTTAATTCCAAGATGTGCACATTGTAATTATTTCCATGGGGATAATGATTTATATTGAAATGCACTAATAATATGTAGTGGCTTTTGCTTCTGTTGTATTGGCAAAAGTTCCCCTAAAAAAATATATTGGCAAATATGAAGTTAATAACTAGATATATGGTCATTTGGCAATTTAGGTTGACACATTGTTCTGGTCGCTAATGTATTAACACCCACATATTGTCCTAGTAGCAAGAACAATACAATCGTGTTACCCTATCATCGCTGGTTGAGAAAAACCCAATGCTAATTAATAAGGGGTTTCCTACCAACCCCCCTCGCTCCCACCCATTGTAGGCAAGAACTAGCATTGATGCCAACACATCAGTGCCTCTTCATTAAAAAAACACTTATAATAGCAGTACCAGTTCATTAAAAAATATCACAAATAACATCACTGATGTGTGGGACATCGACCTAAATCGAGCGGCCGACCAGGCCGGCGGACATTGACTCTGAATCATTTATATCTCTCTCTCTTCATCTTTCTCGTTCTCTACATCTCCCTCTCCCACGGTCCAAAGTTGGATGCCACCACTGTGGCTGGACCCCCTCCTTGCCGGCGCCGCTGCTCTCACTTCTGGTCTCATATTTTCCCTCTCCAGCCTGCTATTGCCTGAGCCCCTCTGTCTGGATCGAGCGGCTTGTCTGGGAGGTCGGCGAGTCTAGATTGAGTGGCTTGACAGGGAGACTGGGGAGGCAGGAGAAGGTGGCAAATGGGGAGGAGGGTGGAGGAGAAGACAGTGTCAGGAAGAAGTGGAAGGTAGCACCCGGGGCCTCCTACTCCTGATTTGGACATGTTTCCATTACTAAGAGACGGTGGTAGGTATGCTCGTTGAGGATGTGTTAACAGATTTTAGTAATCTATTCAGAGAGGAAAGAGAAAACCGATGCAGAGAAGGGGGGCCAAGTTGGAGTCGGACTAAGTCATGTATCGGACTCGGTAAGCGTATCGGACTGGAAGAGGCGCTAGCCGAAAGGGGGTATCGGCTGATACGGATTCAATATTGTCATTGACCGATAGAGTCAGGAAGTTGATAGAGTTAGCATGGGCTTGGTCTGGGCCCGAGATAAGCTTCAAAGAAGTTGCCATATAGAGATAAGGCTCGGTGTTAGGCAATTGTATCTTGTAAATTAAGTAGATTTAGATCTAATCTTTGGCAAGAGTTTGCTGCAAAGACTTGTTTGTTAGTTAGAGATAAGATCGTGTCCTACACGGACCATGTTGTAATCTTGGGTATAAATATCCCGGTAGCTTGTACATAGAGGTTCTCTCACAATCAATACAATACACAAATCAATCTACTTTCGGTGCATCGCCAACCCTCGCAAGAGGCTAATCTTGACGAGTTCTTGCTTCCCTAGAGCAGAGGTAAGAACTCGTGCCCGACGATCTACATCGTCGGGGTTAGCGTGTCGTTTTAGGCACGTTAAGCCTCGATGATGTGATCGTCGTTTATCATGCCTTCGATGATCTTGGTATAGCATCTTAATTATGCTTCGCCAACGATTAACTCGTTTTAGGGTTTATTGCCGACGGTGGTCTAATTATTGTGCTTGGCTTGATCCTTCAATGCATCTAACATCCCCAAAAGCAATTGGCAGCTTGATTTTCTTTGTGTTAAGTCTCAATTCACACTTTGAGTTGCTATCGACCTTAGTCCTGTTTTGAGATCTAACCCAAAGCCTGTTTTCGATTGTAATTAAGGATAGCGCCAGGGTTTCAGCCGGTCTTATCTAATACATGTGATTACCATAATGTTTTAATGTATTTGCTACTTATATGAGCGGATTGATAAATATAAATGTGTTTGTTATAGGTTTTTCTTTAGGGTTTGCCTGTGATCGATATATTTATATAAGCCGATTGGTTCATACAAGTTTGCATTAGAGTATCAGCTAGTGCATTTATCTATTTTATCCTTCATTGGCCGATGCTGCTAATTGACATTAACATGTTGATGAAGGCCGACGAGATTGGATTTATATTCTGATCTTATTTTATTATAGTTACAAGTGAGCCGATATAGCTTTGCCTTATCGGCTAGGTCATGACAATGTGACGTCGGCCTATCGACCGATCGGCCATTGTTTTCTGACGTGGTTTGCTTGTTTATCTTGTTGATTGCAGATCAAATCAACTGGCACACCTTACACGTACCTAGGCAAGCCATTGGACCTGCACTGGAGCTAAGCAGATCTCCCAGGCCGCCGTGGAAACGTGGAACCCGTTTGGTTGCAAGGCGGGTCTAAATTCTACGACAACACACTTTTGGCACGCCTGGTGGGACACCAAGAACGCAAGCTTTGCAACAACAAGAAGATCACTGCAGGATGTCGAAGCAGAGTGAGATCTCCGAGGAGAACGTCGTCTTTGTGACCGTCGACCAGCTCAACGAAGAGCAAAAAGCTGAGATGGACAAGCTGGTCGAGCAATTCCAAAACATGTACCTGCAGACGTACTCTAGGACTCGGCAAGGCAGCCTCATCCAAAAATCTAAGGTGGTAATGCCGAGCCTTGGAGACGGAGCCAGCACGTCGGCGGCTGCACAAGACCACACCGTCAAGACTGAAGAAAATGTCGCGCCGACGTTGCAAGACCACATCGACTCCGCGGTTCATTCTGCGCTAGTCAACCAGTCGGGGATCCTGGTGAAGACATTGACCAATACGGTCAAATCAATCTAGATGGTTCCATTCATCAGTACAAGCCTCAAGGGCCAATTTTCTTGCCAGAAAACAAGTTCCCTGCTTATCGGACTTTGAGGACTAATCTGAGCGCGGCTCCATAGCCGACGGCGCCGATCCCACCTCCATCGGCCCAACCAACACCAACCATGTCGCTGGTCCTCACCAGGCAAGCGGGAGGAAGCCCCCAGCACATCATGGAGGAACAATTTGCACAGTGGACAAAGGGGAAACAAACGGTGGTCGAACCGATGCAGCAAGTTTCGGTAAACACGCCATCGGCCGGACAACCTCAATTCGCCATGCCTAGTAATCCTTCGCAACCAGCAGCTTACAACGCGCCGCAAGGCTACCAGCAGTATACCGCGGGCCAGTACGATGCTCAGAATTTGAATCATCACTTCCAGCTGTACTCCCCGAGGCAATATCGGCCAGAAGGTTTTCAGCAACCTTATCACCAGGAGCCTCTAAACCAGCCCGTAGGATACTGGGCCGACATGATAGCTGAAGTGAAGCTAGATCAATTCGGTTTGAAGCCCAAGGAGAGTTCTACAGTGTATCGGCACCCGTACCCCGAGGAGTTCGACAGAGTGCCATTGCCGAGCCGATACAAGATCCCGGACTTCTCCAAATTTTCGGGGCAAGATAATGTCTCTACATACGAGCATGTAAGCCGATTCCTAGCACAGTGTGGTGAGGCATCGGCCATAGAGGCGTTGAGGGTGAGATTTTTCCCTCTATCTTTGTTAGGGTCAGCATTTACATGGTTTTCCTCTTTACCCTGCAGTTCCATCAGAGGATGGATAGATCTAGAGAAGCAGTTTCACAGATACTTTTACAACGGCGTACAAGAGACGAAACTGTCTGATCTCACTGCCATCAGGCAACGGGTTGATGAATTGGTCCTAGAATACATTCAAAGATTCAGGGACGTAAGGAATAGGTGTTACAGCCTCAGTCTGACCGATTCTCAACTGATCGATCTGGCGTTCCAAGGACTACTGGGGCCGATACGAGAAAGGTTCTCATCTCAAGAATTCGACAGCCTAGCTCAGCTGGCACAACGAGTATTGGCCCACGAACAAAGATTTCAAGAGGCGAAGAAGTTCGCAAAGAAGATCAACACAATATACCAATACGCCTCCAATGAAGACAACGAAGAAGATGTCGATGTCGATCTAGCCGAGTGGGTCCGGATGAAGAGGCCGACAACATGCCAGTGGGCCAAAAAGGGTGACAAAGATGATAAGTACGACTTCGACATCGACAAGGCCGATAAAATATTTGACCTACTACTACAAGAAAAACAGATTCAGCTGCCAGTAGGTCACGTATTGCCATCGGCTGAGGAAATCAAGAAAAGGAGATATTGCAAGTGGCACAACACATATTCGCATCACACCAATGAATGCAAGATCTTCCGACAACAGATTCAATCGGCCATCGAACAAGGCAGGAACAACATCGATGATGCCAAGTGGCCAATGAAGATAGAAGGACACCCGTTCCTAGTCAACATGGTGCGGGCGGACAGGGCCGACGGCGATGACCATCGGACCGGCAAGCGACCTCATCAGACCTCAGAGGGCCTGATTAGAAAATACCAGCGAAGGCGGGAAGAACAAGCACAAGACTACGCCGAGCAAGACAACTCTTACGACCTTCATTGGGAGTGCGAGTTTTTCCGGTTCTGCTGGAACGAAGGGATGAGGTTGCCATCAATCCAAGAGTGCCCTGCATGTCATGATGTAGGAGACTCCCACCAGGGCAGCTCGAGGAAACAAGTGCATCGGCCGTACAAGCAGAGAAAGTCTGTACATGAAAGACAAGGGCCGATGCACCATGATCATCGGACTGAGAACGACGAGCAAATGCAAAACCCCCAATGGTGCCCAAGTGACGTGTTTAGCAAGACACAAAAACGGCGGGTTCAGAGATTGAGAAGGAAGGAGCAGATCCAGGAGTAGTAGGCGGCAATAGCCCATCGGCCCGCCAAGACCAAGAAGGAGTGGAGAATAAAATCTGCAGTCGTCAAGGCCGATCAGGGCACCTCCAAATCAACTTGAGCTCTTGCGTCTGCAAAAGGTAAAAGCGTAGCATTGGCTTTGGTTAATATGGTTTTCATATTGCCAGCAGAATACAGTGTACAGACGGCCAATGAAGTGGTAGCCGACGATGAACAGTCCTCGGCTAAGCTACAGTTGTCACCAGATCGAGCCGTGTTAGACAAGCCAGCCGACACCAGCTACAGACACCTCCGGCCGTTATACGTCAAGGGATATGTCAACGGACGGCCGATGACAAAGATGCTGGTCGATGGCGGTGCGGTGGTAAACCTAATGCCATATACAACTTTCAAGAAGCTTGGAAAGGTACCTGAAGACCTCATCAAGACCAACATGGTGCTAAAAGATTTTGGTGGCAATGCATCCGAGGCGAAGGGGGTGCTAAACGTAGAACTTACTGTGGGCAACAAAACGATACCCACCACCTTTTTCGTCTTTGATGGAAAGGGTTCCTATAGCCTGTTATTGGGACGGGATTGGATCCACGCAAATTGTTGCGTCTCTTCAACAATGCACCAATGCCTCATACAATGGCAAGGGGACCAGGTCGAGATCGTGCAGGCCGATCGGTCAGTACACGTGGCCAATGCCGATCTTGCGGTTTGGGAGATGGAGGGAAACGATTGCCTGTCCGGACGAGTTTGGGATGCCGATTTCCTCAAAGTAGCTGATTGCGACATCGAGACGATAGAAGATCAAGACAAGCAGTTGCTTTAGCAAAGATGTGCCATCCACTGCTCAAGATGAGCAAGCTAGTCCCTACGGAGATGATGCGGTGGATGAGTTAGATGGAAAATTGGGACAAGGCTTTACGTCGGCCGATCAACTCGAGGAGGTTGATATAGGATTAGGTGATAGACCTAGGCCGACGTATGTAAGTGCTAACCTGCCAAGGGAATATAAAAATAATTTGATAAATCTTTTGAAAGAATTCATAGACTGTTTTGTATGGGAATATCATGAGATGCCAGGGTTAAGCCGATTGATCGTAGAACATCGGTTACCTATCAAACCAGGCTATCGGCCGTTTAAGCAAGCTCCTAGGAGATTTAAGGCCAATATGCACGAAGCTATCAAAGCAGAGATCACCAGGCTTTACGACGCCAATTTTATCAGACCCTGCCGATATGCGGAGTGGGTTTCCAATATAGTTCAAGTATTGAAGAAAAACGGCAAACTTAGGGTATGTATCAATTTCAGAGACTTGAATAAAACGACGCCAAAAGATGAGTACCCTATGCCGTTGGCCGATCTACTGGTTGATGCTGCATCTGGACACAAGATTATTAGCTTCATGGATGGGAACGCAGGCTACAACCAGATTTTCATGGCCGAGGAAGATATTCACAAGACAACCTTCAGATGTCCGGGGGCAATCGGCTTATACGAGTGGGTTGTTATGACCTTCGGCTTGAAAAACACTAGAGCTACTTATCAGAGAGCTATGAATTATATTTTTTATGATCTTATCGGCTCACTGATTGAGGTATACATTGATGACGTCGTCGTAAAGTCCAAAGAGTACGATATGCACTTGGCCGATTTACGTTAGGTATTAGAGAGAGCAAGGAAATATGGTTTAAAGATGAACCCTAACAAATGTGCCTTTGGCGTATCGGCCGGTCAGTTCTTAGGTTTCTTGGTCCATGAGAGAGGAATTGAGATTACACAGAAGAACATAGATGCCATAAAAAACATCAAACCTCCAACCACCAAGACCAAGTTACAATCTCTGCTAGGTAAGATCAATTTTGTTCGGCGCTTTATATCAAACCTGTCAGGCAGGATAGAGCCGTTCACTCCATTATTGAAGATAAAGGATGATCAAGAGTTCGTATGGGGTGATAAGCAACAAAAAGCGTTGGACAATATCAAGGAATATTTGAGTTCCCCTCATGTTTTAATCCCTCCACAGAAAGGGGTTCCATTCAAGCTGTACTTATCGGCCGATGAGAAGTCCATCGGCTCAGTTTTGGTTCAAGATATTGATGGCAAGGAAAGAGCCATTTTCTACCTCAGTAGGAGGTTGCTGGATGCTGAAACAAGGTACACGCCGGTGGAGAAATTATGTCTATGCTTATATTTTTCATGTACTAAATTAAGGCATTATTTACTTTCCAACGAGTGCATTGTGGTAAGCAAGGCCGATGTAATGAAGTACATGCTATCGGCCCCTGTTTTAAAAGGGAGAATTGGGAAGTGGATTTTTGCCTTAACAGAGTTTGACCTCATATATGAATCGGCCAAAGCAATCAAAAGGACAAGCCCTAGCCGATTTCATTGTTCAACACAGAGATGATTCAATTGCATATGTAGACATTGTGCCATGGACACTGTATTTTGATGGATTCGTATGCAGACATGGATGCGGTATCGGCCTGGTCATCATATCCCCTCGGGGGGCAAGCTTCGAGTTTACCTTTACTATCAAGCCTTATTATACTAACAATCAAGCAGAGTATGAAGTTGTTCTTAAAGGTTTGCAGTTACTACAAGAGCTTGAGGCCGATTCCGTAGAGATCATTGGTGATTCACAGCTGATAATTAATCAACTCTCTGGGGAGTATGAATGCAAGAATGATATTCTCATAGTTTACAATGAGAAGTGCAAGGAGTTGCTACAAGTTTTCAATATTGTGACGATAAGGCATATACCCAGGAAGCAGAACTTTGAGGCCAATGATTTAGCTCAGGGGGCATCAGGATACAGGCCGATGGCCAAAGATGTTCAGATTCAGATTGCTGCCGTGGATGCCGACGACTGGAGGTTTGCTATCATTGATTATTTGAAAAACCCTTCCCAGTCGGCGTCGCGAAAGATGAAATACAATGTTTTGCATTATGTCCCTTTAGATGATGATCTATACTATCGGACGATTGATGGTGTCTTGCGTAAGTGCCTAGGTCTTGAGGAGGGCAAAGTTGTTATGAGCAAAGTGCACGAAGGGATTTGTGGAACCCATCAATCGGCCCATAAAATGAGATGGCTTTTGAAGCGCCTTGGATATTTTAGGCCGACAATGCTTGAGGACTGTTTCAAATATTACAAAGGATGTCAAGATTGCCAAAAGTTTGGAGCAATTCAGAGAGCACCGGCATCGGCTATGCATCCAATCATAAAGCCATGGCCGTTTCGAGGATGGGGTATAGACATGATCGGACAAATCAATCCACCATCAAGTAAAGGACACAAGTATATCCTAGTGGCTACAGATTACTTCACCAAGTGGGTTGAGGCCATCCCTCTTAAAAATGTTGATTCCAAGGATGCAATTCAGTTTGTCAAAGAGCATATTATATATCGGTTTGGATTACCACAAACATTGACTACAGATCAGAGATCAATTTTCGTGTCCGATGAGTTTGGCTAGTTTGCCGACAGCATGGGCATCAAGCTGCTAAATTCTTCTCCATATTATGCACAAGCTAAAGGGCAGGCAGAAGCTTCTAATAAGACTTTAATCAAGTTGGTCAAGAGAAAAATCGATGAACAGCCGAGGCAGTGGCATACCACGCTGGCCGATTCCCTTTGGGCGTATCGGATGGCTTGTCATGGTGCAATTCAAGTGCCGCCGTATCAATTGGTTTATGGACATGAAGCTGTGCTGCCATGGGAAACCAACATCGGCTCAAGAAGGATTGCTTTGCAAGACGACTTGACAGCCGATGAGTACCACAATCTTAAGGTTGATGAGTTAGATGATTTGGCACACATCCGATTACGAGCCTTGGAGAAAATCAAGCGTGATAAAGATAGAGTTGCTCGTCATTATAACAAAAAAGTTGTTGCCAAGTCATTTGAAGAGGGGGATCTTGTTTGGAAATTGATACTGCCAATTGGTTCCAGAGACAATAAATTCGGCAAATGGTGACCTAATTGGGAAGGTCCTTTTCAGATTCATCAATGTGTTCCTCGCAATGCTTATCTGCTCAAAGGATTAGATGGAGAAATTTATGGCAGAGCTCTTAATGGCAAATACTTAAAGAAATATTATCCTAGCGTCTGGATCGATCCATGATCGGCTTGCCAGTCGATTTATGATAATAGCCGATGTGGTACACATCGTCTTTAGATGGCCGATATGCATTATCGCCCTTAGTTCAAATTTTACAACATGAGCCCTCATCTTCCAAAATTTGGGGGGCATATATATATACAAGCAAGATTATCTTTCAAGATTCCTCAAGACTTGGGCTTTTTCAAATTCGGCTGATTGTCCGATGAAATTTATATTAATCAAAATAGGAGGTTATCTTTTTGCAAGAAGGGCATAAAAATATTTTACATCAGCCTATGAATTTTTCAATAGCTGCAATAGCCTTACGGCGGATTTGATCAATGTCCTCTATTACTTGCGCGTCATCGGCCGTTGACCCTAAAATTGGCTTCAAGGATTTGCTCAGGGTTGCAAGGTATTTGGCCGATGCCTTCAGCTTTGACGTTTGGTCTTCTATGGCCTTAGGTGATGCAGCTATTCCAGCTTCAACTTCCTGGATCTCTTTGCGGGTGGCTTCTAGCTTCAGTACTAGGTCTGCTTTGAGGCGGTGGAGTTCTTCAAGCCTGTTGTTTAAGATGATCGGCTCAACAGCCAGCTCGTCCAACCTAGTCTTGTCAGAATTGACTTGAGCTTTGCTGGCAGTTAAGGCCGATTCCAAGCTTTCACGTTCCCGCCTCTCCGCGATTCTCTCTTTAGCCTTATGGAGCTTGAAGTGGTATTGTTCCAAGAAGATGGCCGGCGTCAGGGTCTCCATCAGGTCTTCAGGCAGTTGATCTTGAATTTCTTGTACCCAACTCCTGATGGGATTGCAGTTCTCCACCAAGGATTCTAGTGATGATTCCAGCCGATTAGCAATATCGGACAACCGGTTCTTCAATTCTTCAGAGATTGATGCCTTGGCTGTGCTAGGTGGCTCTTTGTCCTCATCATCAAGAAATTGGCCGATATCAAAAGAAAACATATCGGCTAAGTTCTGCAAACATCAAGATAGGGCATGTTTAACCTAGTCAAACATAAATCGGCAAAGGGTTCGAAGTGATCTGGTTTACCTGTGATAGGGCATCGGCTGTGCTTGCATCGGCCTCCTTTTGTTGTCCTGAGACAGTGGGCGAGGGAGTTGGCCGATGTGGTGCAGGTGATGGAGCTCGCGGCTGAAGAAAGGCAAAGAAATGGTGATCAGATCCATATTACCAGAGGAATAGTATGAAGGTTAAGTCTTACCGAAGCAATCGGAGAGGGTGGTGGAGAAGGAGATGGTGTCCTCAATCGGGCCTTGGCTTGTTCGCGCCTTTGCAAGGTTGCTTTCTTAGTTCTTGCCAAAGGGGCTGATTGAGTTCTTTTCTTTCATAAGGACAATGCGACGACCTGAAAATGATATCAAGTTGTAGCATACCAACAGAAGGAGACTGCATAGATTCAAGAAAGGGACTATATTGACCTTGAGGACTGCATGTCTGGTTCTCCTTGGTTGGGCAGTGTTGGCTTGGTCATCGGCCGGTGGGATTGCAGTGGTCTTGGCCGATGGTTCTCTAGCGGCGTTGGCCGATGGATCTTCTTTTTCAGGCAGATCGGCAGCTGCTGTATCGACCTCTTCCTCCATTACTTGTTCATCGAGGAATTCTTCCATGGAGGGGTCTAGTTCATCAACATCGGCTTGATCATTAGTCTTGGGTTTCTTACTGATTTTCTGGATTTTTTCTTTTACCAGCGCCTTCCTTTTAGGAGTTTCTTTGACTATCGGCCCTTGGAGTAGTGATGATACCTTTGGGGCAAAAAGGCCGATAATTGACTCCAGAATAGTACTTCCTGATGGAGCCAGGGCTTGAGCATAAGATATTTTCCGCCCACTGTTGCTGATTGATGGTATTGGGACATCAGGGACCTAGGGACTGATATTATCAATAAGTTCTGTCAAATAATACCTGGCCGATTGATGGAAGAGGTGAGTAGTCCATTCTTGCCACCATGATTGGAAGCTGATATGGATGAAGGGACTCAACCATAATCGGTCATAGTAGCCCAAATTTGGCACTTTAATTTTCAAAACTTTGCTCATAACCAGGATCGATGAGACTGTACCCCTGCTCTCTAGGAGCCGACGAAAGTGTAGGCTGATTGGAAGTTGTGCCAACCCACATTGTCTGGTAGCCACCATGGGGTTATAAAATTCATATGACAAGTTGGTGCTTCTACCTTGAAATATGCCTACTGACAGGAGTGATGCCGATCATCAAGATTTCCCTTGAAACCATGTCGTCATTCAGTTGGCTCAGGGTCAGATCGGCAGGGAGCTCAAATTCAGAATCCGAAGGATAGACAAACATGTCTATCTTGGCTGATGGAGGGCCAGTGTAGAATTGGGTAAACCAAGTGGATGTGTCTTCGGCCGATTGCTCTGCTCCAGGATAGATTGAAGCTGCTTCTCCAAAAGACTTGCATCTTCTTGTTGAGGGATTTTCGTTGTCAGTATAGTCTGATGGGAAGACTGAATTTGATAAGGGAGGCTGATCGACCATGGTGTTGGTATAGATTGTTAACCAGGGTTGGATAAACCACCATGGACCTCCATGTGCTACGGTTTGTCTGAACATCAGATCTTGAGTGGCAATGTGTAATAGCCGATAGATGGCGCCAAGGAGATATCGGCCAAGGGGAATTTGCTTCTTTTCAACCAAGGCTTGAGCTAAATGTTGACAATTTGAAGTTGGGCCACAAGTTGATCCGCAGAAGATGAATCTTTCTAACCATAGAGTCAGAAAGGCCACATGCTCTCTCTCTGATACAGATCCTTGTTCCATATGTTCGGTTATGTATCCAGACCAACCTCCAATTTTCTTCGTCTTCAGCTTGTGGGTGCTGTTAATGAGGAGGTTGAAGGGGTTGATTTCAGGGTGTATGTCTAATCCTGTCATGTTGGGGTCATTGGACCTTGCCGGAACAGAAAAGCGTTCAAGGTATTGGACCAGAAAAAGGTGGCCGCTGATAGCAGAGGTTCGTTCTTCTTGGTATCAGCCAAAGACAGAGCAATGCACTGGCCAATTCCTATCTCATCACAATGAACTTGCTTGGCCGCGACAATCGTCTTATACCAGGTCCTTTAGCCATTGAGCTTGGACGGCCAAGATCTGAAGGTATGCTTCCATGAAGTCACATTGGGCTTTACTTCCTTAAAGGGGATTCTGTTTGTTTCTGCGTCTATCAACCAGGTTGGGTCAGAATTGCCCATAGGGCCTACCAGAAACCGACGTGACTTGTCATTGGTGGGGATCAAGATCTGGTTCTTGAAGACCTACAACATGAGAACAATGATGAAGAATAAGACACGGGGGACTAGAGCAGAAACCCTAGTTTGAAGAGCTCAACGAGAAAACAAAAATGTGAACTCAGAAAGGGTTGACTCAACACGGGGATCTCAGAAGCGTAGAATGGCAAGGAGGCCATTGATGTGGTTGAAGAGGTCGTCGATGAGGGAGTTGGTGCCAATGGGTCGTTGAGGAGTCACCGGAATCGAGAAGTGCAGGTGGCTAACGAAGAGATGCGCGTATCGGACTAAGTCTTGTATCGGACTCGGTAAGTGTATTGGACTGGAAGAGGCGCTAGCAGAAAGGGGATATCGGCCGATACGGATTCAATATTGTCATTGACCGATAGAGTCAGGAGGTTGATAGAGTTAGCATGGGCTTAGTCTGGGCTCGAGATAAGCTTCAAAGAAGTTGCCAAATAGAGATAAGGCTCGGTTTTAGGCAATTGTATCTTGTAAATTAAGTAGATTTAGATCTAATCTTTGGCAAGAGTTTGCTACAAAGACTTGTTTGTTAGTTAGAGATAAGATCGTGTCCTACACGGACCATGTTATAATCTCGGGTATAAATATCCCGGTAGCTTGTACATAGAGGCTCTCTCACAATAAATACAATACACAAATCAATCTACTTTCGGCGCATCGTCAACCCTCGCAAGAGGCTCATCTTGACGAGTTCTTGCTTCCCTAGAGCAGAGGTAAGAACTCGTGCCCGACGATCTACATCGTCGGGGTTAGCATGTCGTTTTAGGCACGTTAAGCAACGATGATGTGATCGTCGTTTATCATGTCTTGGATGATCTTGGTATAGCATCTTAATTATGCTTCGCCAGCGATTAACTCGTTTTAGGGTTTATTGCCGACGGTGGTCTAATTATTGTGCTTGGCTTGATCCTTCAATGGATCTGCCATCCCCAAAAGCAATTGACAGCTTGATTTTCTTTGTGTTAAGTCTCAATTCACACTTTGAGTTGCTATCGACCTTAGTCCTGTTTTGAGATCTAACCCAAAGCCTGTTTTCGATTGTAATTAAGGATAGCGCCGGGGTTTCAGCCGGTCTTATCTAATACATGTGATTACCATAATGTTTTTATATGTATTTGCTACTTATATGAGCGGATTGATAAATATAAATGTGTTTGTTATAGGTTTTTCTTTAGGGTTTGCCTGTGATCGATATATTTATATAAGCCGATTGGTTCATACAAGTTTGCATTAGAGTATCAGCTAATGCATTTATCTATTATATCCTTCATCGGCCGATGCTGCTAATTGACATTAACATGTTGATGAAGGCCGATGAGATTGGATTTATATTCTGATCTTATTTTATTATAGTTACAAGTGAGCCGATATAGCTTTCCCTATCGGCTAGGTCATGACAATGCGACGTCGGCCTATCGGCCGATCGGCCATTGTTTTCTGACATGGTTTGCTTGTTTATCTTGTTGATTGCAGATCAAATCAACTGGCACGCTTTACATGCACCTAGGCAAGCCATTGGACCTGCACTGGAGCTAAGCAGATCTCCCAGGCCGCCGTGGAAATGTGGAACCCATTTGGTTGCAAGACGGGTCTAAATTCTACGCCAACAGGATGATGGCAGCAAGGGAGATTGAAGACAACATCGGGTGGCTCCACTTGGACGGCGGAAGTGAGTCTGATATGGTCTTGCTATTAATGAATGGGGATTGATTATGCTTATGCCGATTGTTTGAGCCGTCCTCCCATTTTTTTGCCTTGTGGAAGCACGTTAGTGCTGGTTCCTAAACTGGCACTGATGCCACCCCATCATCTGTGCTCAAAGAGTAGTGTTGGTTCAGGAACCGACACTAATGAGGGTTTTTATAATAATCACCGGAGGCTTCGCTATAGTGGCCCATATATGTCGTCGTCCCCCACGAACGGTGGCACATGTGCAGAGCCCTCCTACTTCTAGCTGCCAAGCCACGTGTGCCCCTCTCACCAACCCTGCCTATCTAGCAATGCTGCCTCTGCCTGCATGCACCTTGCCATTTTGCCATGAGCGCCCCACCGCACGTTGCCTTAGCTCCACCTACTCTCAACTCCATGCCTGCTCACTATAGAAGTCAGACCATCACCGTTGTGGGCCACCGCCTCCTCCTCCTCCCATAGTGTTTGGGGTAGAGAATGATTTTGTGAATAGGTGGTCGGAGGTATGTGATGTATTTTAGGTGGTAGAACATTTTTTTCTATTTTCTAAATCATTTTTCCTTTAATTCACCAATTGTGAGCCCATAACGATCATATAAAACAGGAGTGGTACCCCATCGTATTGAAGATGGTCTATCTATCTTGCAGTATGCGGATGACACAGTGATTTTTATGGATCATAATTTAGAGCAAGCTGAAAATATTTGGTACATGTTTTAGAACAACTACCTATCACTAGTATAGAACCGGTCATCATGAACGGTCTATCTGTGTCGGGGGCTTAAGAACCATCACATCGACATCATCTTTGACAGGCCGGAGAAAACACCGACAAAGAAGTAAATTTTCATAGAGTTTTAGGTCGAGCCCATCACCGATGAAATTCATCGGTAACAGGGCTTTGTTGCAGCTTGACAAAGATAATCGGTGACGGGCCAAAACATAACTGTTAGTGATATCCGCTAGAGGCAACATTGGGATGTTGTATATACAACAGACTATGTTTATGATTCAGTGCTTTGTTCCTTGGAATAGACATTATTATTCTCGATCAATGAGTATGTGACTTATTCATGAGACTCTTAATGTTACAATGATGCTATTTTTAAATGATCCCTGATCGTATATCATATGAGGAACAAATATGATTTAAAGATTAGCATATGTATTGATTGATGATCATGTCTAATGGATCATGGTATGGAGATACCAATCAATAATATGGACATATGTTGGTGAACATATGTTGGATAGACCCGCCTGCTGGCGTAGAATTTGGACCCGTCCAGCAACAAAACGGGTTCCGCGTTACCACGGCGGCCTGGGAGATCTGCTTAACTCCAGTGCAGGTCCAAATTGGCTTGCCTAGTCGTGCGCGGAGCGTGCCAGTTGATTTGATCTGTAATCAACAAGAAACAAGTAAACCATATCAGAAAACAATGGTCGATCGGCCGATAGGCCGATGTCACATTGCTATAGCCCAGCCGATAGGGCAAAGCTGTATCGGCCTACTCAAGATAATTAAGTAAATTGAAACAGATCTAATCTCATCGGTCTATTTTAACATGTCTAGGGAAAATTACTAGAAGCAGCCGATGAGTATTTCATGAAGATAAACACACTAGCTATTAACCTAGTGCAAACCTATACAAGCCAATCGGCCAATATAAATACACCAATCACAAAGACATCTTGAAGACACCCTGCAACCGATACATTTATATTCGTCGATCCACATGTATAAGTGGCAAACACACGCAAAAACATAAATAATCACATGCATTAGGTAAGACCGGCTGAAACCCCGGCGCTATCCTTAATTACAACCGAAAGCAGGCTTCGTGTTAGATCTCGAAACAGGACTAAGGTCGATAGCAACTCAGGGTGTGAATCGAGACTTAGCACAAAGAAAATCAGGCCGTCGATTGCTTTTGGGGATGGTAAATGCCTAAGATAACCTAAACGAGTAAACCAATTCAATCATCGTCGGCAACAAACCCTAAAACGAGTTAACCGCTGGCGAGATGGAATTAGCAAACCACATCTAGATTAGCTAAAACACGATAAACGACGATCACATCATCAGGGCTTAACGTGCCTAAAGCGACACGCTAGCCCCGACGATGTAAATCGTCGGGTACGAGTTCTTACCTTGCTCTAGGGAAGCAAGAACTCGTCAGGAGTCAACCTCTTGCGAGGGTTGGCGATGCGCCAAAAGTAGATTGATTTGATTGTTTGATTGATTGAGAGAGAGAGAGCTTACATGTACAAACTATCGGGATATTTATACCCGAGGTTACAATAGAACCCTTGTAGGGCACGATCTTATCTACAACTAACAAACAAGTCCTTGCGGCACACTTAAGCCACAGATTAGATCTAAACTACTTAATTTACAAGATACAATTGCCTAAAACCGAGCTTTATCTCTACTTGGCAACTTCCTTGAAGCTTATTCCGAGCCCAAACCAAGCCCACGTTAACGCTGTCAACTCACAACCCATATCGGCCCCATGACCAAACCAAATCCGTATCGCCCGATACGCTTTCTATAGCAACACCTCCCTAGTCCGATACGGTTACCGGGTCTGATAAGAAGCCTGGTCCGACTCCAACTCAATCTTTCCTCTCTGCTTCGGTTTCCTCTTTTCTCTCCAAGTCGATTACCAAAATCCGTCGTTAACACATGCCCCCCAATTCCGCTTCATTATATAATGTGGCGGAATTAGCTCCGAGGAACTCATCGACTTCTTTGCTAGGTCTAATCTGAAAACCGCGCAGATCCAGATTCGAATCCTTCCGCCGCTGATTCAACAAACCCTTCGCGTTTCTCAACTCCGGCGACCCCTCGGCATTCCGTCAACATCGACCCCCTTCACAGCGAACCCTTCAACGACAACGATGGCCTCCGCCCCGTTCTACGCCTCCGAAATCCCTGCGGTAAGTCAATTCCTTCAAAGTTCGCATTATTACCTTTTCCGCCGATTTCTCCATGTCAAGTTTTTACTTTCTGCCCCCCGGGTCTTATATCTTCATCGCCATTCTCATGATTTAGGTCTTCAAAAACCAAATCTTAATCCCCACCGACGACAAATCTCACCGCTTTCTGCTAGGCCCCATTGGCGACTGTGACCCGACTTGGCTAATCAACGCCGAGACTGACAGAATCCCCTTCAGGCAAGCCAAGCCCACTGTTTCTGCATGGAAACATACCTTCAGGTCGTGGCTGTCGAAGCTGAACGGATGCAGAACCTGGCATAAGAGGATTGCTGCCACCAAGCAAGTCCACTGGGATGAAATTGGGATCGGCCAATGCATAACTCTGTCCCTAGCCGATACCAAGAAGAATGAGCCACTCATGTCGGCTGCTAGCTACTTCTGGTCCAGTACCTTGAATGCCTTCATATTCAAGCAGGGTCCGATGACCCCCACCCTTATAGATGTCAAGATACTGACAGGACTAGATATCAACTCCGAGATCAACCCCTTCAGCCTCCTGGTAAACAGCAGCCACAAGTTGAAGACCAAGAAAATCGGAGGCTGGTCTGGATATATCTCTGAACACATGGAACAGGGATCGGTCTCAGAGCGAGAACACGTAGCTTTCCTGACATTGTGGTTGGAGAGATTTGTCTTTTGCGGATCGACCTATGGCCGCACTACAAACTGTCAACACTTGGCTCAGGCTTTGGTCGACAAGAGACAAATCCCCTTGGGCCGATACCTTTTAGGAGCTGTATATCGGCTACTCCATGTTTCCACACAAGACCTGATGCTAAAACAAACTATGGCTCATGGAGGACCATGGTGGTTCATTCAACTCTGGCTAACCATTTACACCAATACCATGGTCGATCGGCCACATCTATCGGACTCTCGCTTTCCATCAAAATGCGCCGATCACGAAGACCCCAGGAGCAGAAGATGCATGTCCTATGGGGAAGTAGCCTCCATCTACCCAGGTGCAGACCAATCGGCCGAAGACATGTCCACATGGTTCATTCGCTTCTTCACCGGCCCCCCATCAGCCAGGATGGACATGTTTGTCTATACATCGGACCGAGATTTTGAACTCCCTGATGACCTCCAGCTGAGCTTGATCAATGATGACATGGAGTCACGGGAATTATTCATGATCGGCCTCACTTCGTGCCTACTCCCAGTAGGCATCTTTCAGGGAAGAAGCACCAACCTGTCCTATGAGTTTTACAACCCAATGATAACTGCTAGGCAATGCGGGCTCGGGCAACTCCCTATCAGTCTGCACCTTCATAAGCTCCTAGAGAGCAGAGGCACTATTCCATCGGCATTGATCATGAGCAAAGCGCTGGAAATTGAGCTCCCAAATCTTGGCGACTGCGACCGATTGCATTTGAGTGCCTTCATCCATATCAACTTCCAAACATGGTGGCAAGAGTGGGCCACTCACATTTTTCATCAATCGGCCAGGTTTTATGTAATGGAGCTTATCCAAGGCATCAGCCCTCAAGTTCCAAACGAGCCGATTCCATCTGTGAGCAACAGTGGACGGAAGATCTTCTACGCTCAAGCCATAGCTCCATCAGGGTCGACCATCCTAGAATCCATCATCGGCCTCACTGCCCCAAAAGTGGTGTCGCTTCTCCAAGGCCCAATGCCTAAAGAAAACCCCAAGAGGAAAGCGCCGGCCAAAAGCAAATCGCAGAAAGCCAGCAAGAAGGCTAAAACCGATGACCAGGCCGATCTTGAAGAGCTAGACCCTTCCCTGGAAGACTTGCTCGACGAACAAGTAATGGAGGAAGAGGTTGACACAGCAGCGGCCGATGCACATGAAGAAGAAAACCCGCCGGTCGACACTACCCAGGAGCCATCGGCCGAAACTGCTAAGATCCCACCGGCCGATGACCAAGATGATGCCCCGCAACCAAAAAAGACCAGACACGCAGTTCGCAAGGTCAATATGATCTCTTCTTTGTGTTTACATAATCTCCTTGCACTGTCACACTTTAACTTCATATCCTTTTCAGGCTGCGGTGTCGTCTGTGTTAAAGGAGAGAACTCAATCGGCCCCTTTGCCAAGAACCAAGAAAGCAACTTTGCAACGGCGCGAACGAGCCAAGGCACGATTGAGGACCCCTTCTCCTTCTCCACCACCCTCTCCGACTGTCTCGGTAAGAGTTGATTTTTTGCATTATCTTTCTAATCACATAACCCTATTTACCAATTTCCTGCTTTTTCAGCCTAGGGCTCCATCACCTTCACCACATCGGCCAACCCCCTCACCTACTGCCTCAACACAGCAAAGGGAGGCCGATGCAAGCACCATCGATGCTCCAACACAGGTAACCACTATTACCCTGATCCCCTTTCTGCCGATTCCTGATTAACGAGGCTGACCTTGACCCATGCTGATATTTGCAGAACCTAGCCGATATGTTCTCCTTTGATATCGGCCAGTTTCTTGACGATGAGGACAAGGAGCTACCCAGCACAGCCAGGGCACCAATCTCTGATGATCTGAAGAACCGGCTGACCGATATCGCCAATCGACTGGAGTCCTCGCTGGAGTACTTGGTGAAAGATTGCACCCCCATCAGGGTCAGGGTACAAGAAATTCAAGACGAACTGCCCGAAGACCTGATGGAGGTCCTAACACCGGCCATCTTCTTGGAGTAGAACCGATTCAAGCTCAACAAGGCCAAAGAAAGACTCGCAGAGCGACGAGAGCGTGAGCAACTGGAATCGGCTTTGTCCGCCAGCAAGGCCCAAGTTAACGCTGATAAAACCAAGCTGGACGAGTTAGCGGTGGAGCCGATTGTCTTGAATCACAAACTTGAAGAGCTCCGTCGCCTCGAGGCAGAGCTGGTATCGAAGCTGGAATCGACACATCGAGAAATCCAAGAAGTCGAAGCCGGAGTAGCTGCATCACCTAAAGCCATAGAAGACCAGACGGCAAAGCTCAAGGCATCGGCCAAGTACCTCGCGACCCTAAGCAAATCACTGAAGCTGATCCCAGGGTCAGCGGCCGATGATGCCCAGGCTATAGACGACGTTGAGCAGATTCGCCGCAAAGCCATTGCCGCTATCGCAGATTTCATAGGGTGATGTAGCTTGTTTTGTCCTCGTACTGTGTAAATATGAACCTTATCGGCCATGTAGCCAAATTTGCTCAAAAAATTCCAGTCTGAATATTACTTCTGAAATCCTTTTTGAAAACAAATATCCTTTTACTGTAACCAACCTCATCGGCCAGGAAGCCGAATTCGATCCTACTCTGAAGAAGAAAATTCCTTGAAAAATTTCGCGCTTGTATATATATATGCCCCCCAAATTTTAGAAGATGAGGGCTCATGTTGTAAAATTTGAACTAAGGGCGATAGTATGTATCGGCCATCTAAAGACGATGCATAACACATCGGCTGTAATCAAAAATCGGCTGGAGGGCCGATCATGAGTCGATCCAGACACTGGGATAATATTTCTTCAAGTACTTGCCATTAAGAGCTTGTCCATAAATCTCGCCATCCAACCCCTTGAGCAAATAAGCATTGCGAGGAACACAGCGATGAATTTGAAAAGGACCTTATCAATTAGGTGACCACTTGCCGAATTTATTATCTCTGGAACCAATCGGCATTATTAATTTCCATACAAGATCCCCTTCTTCAAACGACTTGGCGACAACTTTTTTGTTGTAATGACGAGCCACTCTATCTTTATCACGTTTGATCTTCTCCAGGGCCCATAATCGGACATGCGCCAAATCGGCTGTCAAGTCGTCTTGCAAAGCAATCCTTCTTGAGCCGATGTTGGTTTCCCACGGCAGCACCGCTTCATGTCCATAAACCAACTGATACGGAGGCACTTGAATTGCACCATGGCAAGCCATCTGATACGCCCAAAGGGAATCGGCCAGCGTTGTGTGCCATTGCCTCGGCTGTTCGTCGATTTTCCTCTTGATTAACTTGATTAAAGTCTTATTAGAAGCCTCTGCCTGTCCATTAGCTTGCGCGTAGTAAGTAGAAGAATTTAATAATTTAATGCCCACGCTATCGGCGAACTGGACGAACTCATCGGACACAAAGATTGATCCTTGATTGGTGGTTATTGTCTGAGGTAACCCAAACCGATATATGATATATTCCTTGACAAACTGAATTGCATCTTTGGAATCAACCTTCTTAAGGGGAACGGCCTCAACCCACTTTGTGAAGTAATCGGTAGCCACCAAGATATATTTGTGTCCCTTGCTCGATGGCGGGTTAATCTGGCCGATCATATCTATTCCCCATCCACGAAACGGCCACGGCTTTATGATGGGATGCATAGCCGATGCTGGTGCTCTTTGAATTGCTCCAAACTTCTGACAATCCTGACATCCTTTATAATACTTGAAGCAATACTCTAGCATGGTTGGCCAAAAATACCCAATGCGTTTCAACAGCCATCTCATTTTATGGGCCGATTGATGTGTTCCACAAATCCCTTCATGGACCTCGCTCATAACGACTTTGGCCTCCTTAGGACCTAGGCACTTGAGCAAGATACCATCAATCGTCCGATGGTATAAATCATCATCTAACAGGACATACTACAATACTCTGTATTTCATCTTTCGTGACGCCGATTGGGAAGGATTCTTCAAATAATCAATGATAGCAAATCTCCAATCGTCGGCGTCCACGGTGGCGATTTGAACTCTTGCATCCTTGGCCATCGGCCTGTATCCCGATGCCCCCTGAGCCAGGTCATTGGCCTCGAAGTTTTGCTTCCTGGGTATATGCCTCATCGTTACGATTCTGAATGCCTGAAGCAACACCTTGCACTCTTCATTGTAGGCTTTGAGGATGTCATCTTTGCATTCATACTCTCCAGAAAGTTGATTAATTACCAGTTGTGAGTCGCCAATGATCTCTACGGAATCGGCCTCGACTTCTTGTAATAACTGCAAGCCTTTAAGCACCGCTTCGTACTCTGCTTGATTGTTAGTATAATAAGGCTTGATAATAAAAGCAAACTCAAAGCTTGCCCCCCGAGGGGATATGATAACTAGGCCGATACCGCATCCATGTCTGCAGACGGATCCATCAAAATACAATGTCCATGGCACCATATCTGCATATGCAACTGATTCGTCTCTGTGTTGAACAATGAAATCGGCCAGGGCTTGTCCTTTGACTGCTTTGACCGATTCATATCTGAGGTCAAACTCTGTTAAGGAAAAAATCCATTTCCCAATTCTTCCTTTTAACACAGGGGCCGATAGCATGTATTTCATCACATCGGCCTTACTTACCACGATGCACTCGTTGGAAAGTAAATAATGCCTCAATTTAGTACATGAAAAATATAAGCACAAACATAATTTCTCCACCGGTGTGTACCTTATCTCAGCGTCTAACATCCTCCTACTGAGATAAAAAATAGCTCTTTCCTTATCATCAATATTCTGAACCAAGACTGAGCCGATGGATTTCTCATCGGCCAATAGGTACAGTCTGAACGGAATCCCTTTCTGTGGAGGGATTAGAACTGGCGGAGAAGTTAAATATTGCTTGATATCGTCCAGCGCCTTCTGCTGCCTATCACCCCATACGAACTCTTCGTCCTCTTTTATCTTCAATAACGGAGTGAACGGCTCTTCTTCCTGATAGGTTCGATATAAAGCGCCGAACAAAATTGATCTTGCCGAGCAGAGATTGTAACTTGGTCTTGTTTGTCGGAGGTTTGATTTTCTTTATAGCATCGATATTCTTCTGTGTAATCTCGATTCCTCTTTCGTGGACCAAGAAACCCAGGAACTGACCGGTCGATACGCCAAAGGCACACTTGTTAGGGTTCATTTTTAAGCCATACTTCCTCGCTCTTTCAAGTACCTTGCGTAAATCGGCCAAGTGCATATCATATTCTCATGACTTCACGACGACATCATCAATGTAAACTTCAATCAAAGAGCCGATGAGATCATGAAAAATATAATTCATGGCCCTCTGATACGTAGCTCCAGCATTCTTCAAACCGAATGTCATGACAACCCATTCATATAGGCCGATTGCCCCTGGGCATCGGAAGGCTGTTTTGTGAACATCTTCTTCGGCCATGAAAATTTGGTTGTAGCTTGCGTTCCCATCCATGAAGCTTATAACCTTGTGTCCAGACGCGGCATCGACCAGCAAATCGGCCAGAGGCATAGGGTACTCGTCTTTCGGTGTTGCTTTGTTCAAGTCTCTGTAGTCAATACATACCCTAAGCTTGCCATTTTTCTTTACTACTGGAACTATGTTGGAGACCCATTCTGTGTATCGGCAAGGTCTGATGAAGTTGGCATCGTAAAGTCATGTGATCTCTGCCTTGATAGCTTCATGCATATCGGCCTTGAATCTCCTAGGAGCTTGTTTAAACGGCCGATAGCATGGTTTGATTGGTAGCCGATGTTCTACAATCGATCGGCTTAATCCTGGCATTTCATGATATTCCCATGCAAAACAATCCATGAATTCTTTTAACAGATTTATAAGATTACTCTTGTATTCCTTTGGCAGGTTAGCACTTATGTACGTCGGCCTAGGCTTATCACCTATCCCTATATCTATCTCTTCAAGTTCATCGGCTGACGTAAAACCGTGTCCCAAATTGCCATCTAGCTCGTCCACCGCATCGTCTGCGTAGGGACTAGTTTGTTCATCTTCAACGGCGGACGGCGCTTCTCTGCTAAAGTAACTGCTTATCTTGATCTTCGATCGTCTCGATGTCACAGTCAGTTACCTTGAGGAAATCGGCGTCCCAGACTCGTCCGGACAAGCAGTCGATTCCCTCCATCTCCCATACTGCGAGATCGGCATTGGCCACGTGTGCTGTCCGATCGGCCTGCACGATCTCAACTTGGTCCCCTTGCCATTGCATGAGGCATTGGTGCATTGTTGAAGGGACGCAACAGTTTGCGTGGATCCAATCCCGTCCCAACAATAAGCTGTAGGAACCCTTTCCGTCGAAGACGAAGAAAGTGGTGGGTATTGTTTTGCCGCCCACGGTGAGTTCCACGTTTAGGACCCCCTTCGCTTCGGACGCATTGCCACCGAAATCCTTTAATACCATGTTGGTCTTGATAAGGTCTTCAGGTACCTTCCCAAGCTTCCAGAAGGTTGTGTATGGCATTAAGTTAACCGCCGCGCCGCCATCGACCAGCATCTTCGTCATCAGCCGCCCATTGATGAATCCCTTGATGTATAGCGGCCGCAAGTGTCTGTAGCTGGCGTCACCTGGCTTGTCGAAGATGGCTTGATCTGGTGACAACTATAGCCTAGCCGAAGATTGTTCATCGTCGGCCACTGCTTCATCGGCCGCCTGCACGCTGTACTCTGCTGGCAGTATAAAAACCATGTTAACAGGCGCCGATGTCACTCGTTTACCTTTTGAAGCCGCAGAGGCCCGGGCTGTATCGGAGGTGCCCTCATCGGCCGTGACCACCGTGGATTTTATCCTCCACTCTTTCTTGGTCTTGGCCGGCCGATGGGTTATTGCCACCTGTTGCTCTTGGATTTGTTCTTTCCTCCTTAGCCTCTGAACCCGTCGTTTTTGTGTCTTAGTGAATACATCTCTTGGGCACCATTGAGAGTTCTGGACCTGTTCCTCGGCTTCTGTCTGTTGGTCTTGGTGTATCGGCCCTAACCTCTCATGAACAGATTTCCTTTGCTTGGCCGGCCGATGCGCTTGCATGCTTGAGCTGCCCAGATAAGAATCTTCTGCACCATTGCATGCAGGGCACTCCTGGATAGATGGTAACCTCATTCCCTCATTCCAGCAGAACCGGAAAAACTCGCACTCCCAATGCGGGTCGTAGGAGTTGTCTTGATCTGCGTAGTCTTGAGCTTGTTCTTCCTGCCGCTGCTGGTATTTTCTAATCAGGCCCTCAGAGGTCTGATGAGGCCGCTTGCCGGTCCGATGGGCACTGCCATCGGCCTTGTCCACCCGCACCATATTGACTGGGAACGGGTGTCCTTCAATCTTCATCGGCCGCTTGGCATCATCGATTTTAATCCTGCCTTGCTCGATGGCCGATTGGATCTGTTGTCTGAAGATCTTGCATTCGTTTGTATGGTGTGAATAAGAATTGTGCCACTTGCAATATCCCCTCTTCTTGATGTCTTCGGCCGATGGCAATACATGACCTACTGGCAGCTGTATTTGCTTTTCTTGCAGCAGCAGGTCAAATATCTTATCGGCCTTGTTAATGTCGAAATCATATTTATCTTCTTTGTCACCCTTCTTGGCCCATTGGCAAGTCGTTGACTTCCTCATCCGGGCCCACTCGGCTAGGTCGACATCAACGTCTTCTTCGTCGTCATCGTCGGAGGCATACTGATAAACTGTGTTAATCTTCTTCGCGAACTTCTTTGCCTCCTGGAATCGTTGCTCGTGGGCCGATACTCGTTGTGCCAGCTGAGCTAGGCTGTCAAATTCCTGCGAGGAGAACCTGTCAAATTCCTGCGTATTGAAATGCCAAGTCGGCCAACTGGGAATTGGTCAAACTGAGGCTGTAACACCTGTTCCGTATGTCTCTAAATCTCTGGATATACTCTAGGACCGATTCATCCACTCGTTGCCTGATGGCAGTTAGATCGGACAGTTTCATTTCTTGTACGCCATTGTAGAAATACTTGTGAAACTGTTTCTTCAGATCTATCCATCCTCTGATGGAATTGCAGGGTAAAGAAGAAAACCACGTGAATGTAGACCCTAATAAGGACAGAGGGAAAAATCTCACCCTCCACGCCTCGATAGCCGATGCCTCCCTGCACTGTGCTAGGAATCGGCTGACATGCTCGTACGTCGAGACGTTGTCCTGTCCCGAAAACTTGGAGAAGTCTGGGATCTTGTACCGACCACAACATAAATAATAAGTGGCAAACACATGCAAAAACATAAATAATCACATGCATTAGGTAAGACCGGCTGAAACCCCGGCGCTATCCTTAATTACAACCGAAAGCAGGCTTCGTGTTAGATCTCGAAACAGGACTAAGGTCGATAGCAACTCAGAGTGTGAATCGAGACTTAGCACAAAGAAAATCAGGCCGTCGATTGCTTTTGGGGATGGTAAATGCCTTAGATAACCTAAACGAGTAAACCAATTCAATCATCGTCGGCAACAAACCCTAAAACGAGTTAACCGCTGGCGAGATGGAATTAGCAAACCACATCTAGATTAGCTAAAACACGATAAACGACGATCACATCATCAGGGCTTAACGTGCCTAAAGCGACACGCTAGCCCCGACGATGTAAATCGTCGGGTACGAGTTCTTACCTTGCTCTAGGGAAGCAAGAACTCGTCAGGAGTCAACCTCTTGCGAGGGTAGATTGATTTGATTGTTTGATTGATTGAGAGAGAGAGAGCTTACATGTACAAACTATCGGGATATTTATACCCGAGGTTACAACAGAACCCTTGTAGGGCACGATCTTATCTACAACTAACAAACAAGTCCTTGCGGCAGACTTAAGCCACAGATTAGATCTAAACTACTTAATTTACAAGATACAATTGCCTAAAACTGAGCTTTATCTCTACTTGGCAACTTCCTTGAAGCTTATTCCGAGCCCAGACCAAGCCCACGTTAACGCTGTCAACTCACAACCCGTATTGGCCCATGACCTAACCAAATCCGTATCGGCCGATACGCTTTCTATAGCAACACCTCCCCAGTTCGATACGGTTACCGGGTTCGATACAAAGCCTGGTCCGACTCCAACTCAATCTTTCCTCTCTGCTTCGGTTTCCTCTTTTCTCTCCAAGTCGATTACCAAAATCCGTCGTTAACACCGCCATGAGACACTACAGAGATACCAATCAATAATATGGAGATACCAATCAATTGCTGCATATTTCGACTATGAAATATGGCAAATGGATGTCAAAACAGCTTTCCTTATTGGAAATCTAAGTAAGGATGTGTACATGACACAACCCACAGGTTTTGTCGATCCGCAATCAGCTGGAAAGATATGCAAGCTGCGAAGATCCATTTATGGATTAAAGCAGGCATCTCGGAGTTGGAACCTTCATTTTGATGAAGTAATCAAAGGGTTTGGTTTCATCAAAAATGATCTTATATGTAGATGACATATTACTAATCGGAAATGACATTCCTATGCTCGAGTCTATTAAGTCTTTTTTGAAAAAACAGTTTCTCAATGAAAGACTTAGGAGAAGCGGCATATATTCTGGGCATCAAGATCTATAGAGATAGATCAAGAAGGCTAATTGGATTAAGCCAAGGTACGTACATTGACAAGGTGTTGAAAAGGTTCAACATGCAGGACTCCAAGAAAGGTTTCCTACCTATGTCACATGGTATAAATCTTAGCAAGAGTCAGTGTCCTATTACACCTGATGAGCGGGAGAAGATGAATGCGATTCCATATGCCTCGGCTATTGGGTCCATCATGTATGCCATGCTTTCTACACGCCCAGATGTCTCATGTGCTTTAAGTGCTACGAGTAGATACCAATCAGATCCAGGTGAAGGTCACTGGATTGTTGTAAAGAACATCTTGAAGTACTTAAGAAGAACTAAAGATGTGTTCCTTGTCTATGGTGGTGAGGAAGAGCTCGTTGTAAATGGTTACACCGATGCTAGCTTCCAAACTGACAAAGACGATTTTAGATCGCAGTCTGGATTTGTGTTCTGCCTGAATGGCGGTGCGGTGAGCTGGAAGAGTTACAAGCAGGAGACGGTTGCTGATTCTACAACGGAAGCCGAGTACATAGCAGCTTCTGAAGCTGCTAAAGAGGCTGTTCGGATCAAGAAATTTGTTTCTGAACTTGGTGTGATGACTAGTGCCTCCAGTCCAATGGACCTTTACTATGACAATAGTGGGGCCATTGTGCAAGCCAAGGAGCCTAGATCACACCAGAAGTCCAAGCACATTCTACGGTGATTTCATCCCATCCGCGACATAGAGGAGAGAGGCGATGTGAAGATATGCAAAGTACAAACGGATTTGAATATTGCAGATCCGTTGACAAAGTCGCTTCCCCAGCCAAAGCATGAGCGTCACACTAGAGCAATGGGTATTCGATACTAACATTGTTGACTCTAGTGCAAGTGGGAGACTGTTAGTGATATGCCGTAGAGGCAACATTGGGATGTTGTATATATCACAGACTATGTTTATGATTCAGTGCTTTGTTCCTTGAAATAGACATTATTATTCTCGATCAATGAGTATGTGACTTATTCATGAGACTCTTAATGTTACAATGATGCTATTTCTAAATGATCCCTGATCGTATATCATATGTATTGATTGAGGATCATGTCTCATGGATCAAGGTATGGAGATACCAATCAATAATATGGACATATGTTGGTGAACATATGTTGGATAGACCCGCCATGAGACACTGCAGAGATTCTATGTGTCATCAGTTGGTCTCAAGTACCGGTTATGTAGATTCCTTAGACTTGAGATCATCACGGTTCCCAATATACGTGGTAGCTTATTTTGGGATTACTAAACACTACTCCGTAACTGGGTAGTTATAAAAGTAGTCTTCGGTTTTGCTATGAAATATGTAGTGGGATGTGGATGGTCAAGATAGAATTTGCCCCCCCTTATGGGAGAGATATCTCTGGGCCCCTTGATGTAATAGATTATGGAAATGCATGGCCATGTTAGGTGATTGAGGAGTCAATCACAAGTTTATAATCCATCATGGAATCGAGAGAGCGATTGAGCTATTAAGAGGATGGCACAGGTCTCGCCTTGAGCTCAATCTATATCGTGAGGCAAAGGGATTCGTACATGAGAACATTACAGGTTCAGCCGATATGATCTTTACATATACTTTGGAGTTTAATATGCCTTGCTAAGGGCCGCTATTAACAGGTTGACCGAAAAGGCGTTTCCGGGTCACGACCAATTACATGTGAACCTACAGGGTTGCACGCTTAACGGGTTGGAACACTCATTCGAATGTGATTCGGATGTGGCCTCAATTCGATAGGGATCCGAGTACACTCCTATTGGGCTTTGGTCCACGAGGCCCAAGCAGAGAGGTCTATATATACAGAGGTGAGGGGCTGAGGGAGGTAATCATCTGTTCATCTCGAGCATAACCCTAGCTGCCACCTCCAGAGCCAAACCCTAGCCGCTCCCGAGTGCTAGCACACTTGCGATCGGTGCTCCAGCCCCATACGTGTGGATACCGGTGGAGGCGCTGCTCGTTGCGGCGCAGATTGGCCCTCCAACTCTACTTCCGCTGTGCTGCGCATCTAGTGGTAACGATCCATGATCCTATCTTCGCATGATGTCTTGGTGTGCGCGGTAGAAAAGTTTTGTTTTCTGCTATCGTAGCCTTCGCACTATCCTTCAGTGGATCAGAGCGATCTTGCTTAGTTTGCGATCTGGATCAACGCATATGTGATATGCGGTAGTAGTAGATTGGATCTATTATAGTCTAGATCAGTCGTTTCAAGTGATGGATCGATGGTAGCACGGGTTGATAAGATCAATCGGTGAATAGGGGTTAGATGAGTCGCAGATTGTATTGCTACTAGTGCCCTTGAGATTGTCTTGGATCGGCATAAGGTGGTTATGTCGAATACTAGTAGGTTATGGATCTGAATGCCTTAAAATTATATTGCTACTAGTGCCCTTGAGATTGTCTCGGATAGGCATAAGGTGGTTATGTCGAATACTAGTAGGTAATAGACCTGAATGCCTTAGGGTCGTATCACTACTAGCGTCCTTGAGATTGTCTCGGATAGGCATAAGGTGTTATGCCGAATGCTAGCAGGATACAGATCTGATAGCATTGGGCCATTAGAAAAATGTCACGCCCGGAAAATACCTTTCCCAAACGCTAGTGTATTAATCCCCGTCCCAGGAAAAGCCGGGGTACACCACACAAACTTGATACAAAAGACACATCTTTATTACTTATCACGGTAATATTTACATTATTACAAAGGCACATAAGGCCTGACGACAAAGAAAAACAGCAGCGGACTAGCGGGCCTACGGCTCCATCTTCACAGGCGCTCAACTGGGGTATAAGCCAGGACTCCACCTAAGACTTCTTCTTCAAGAGCTTCACTGACTGGAGGGGGAAAGATTGAGCAAGGATGAGTACAACCACCGTACTCAGCAAGCCACACCAGAAAATGCACTTAATGCAAAGGAGTACAAGGATTCATATATAGGGATATTTTGCATAAAACCAGCATTTTGAAACATTTAAATTTTTAAAGGCATTTTTAAATCAACACGAACCTATCTCTAGTCCAGTTATCATCAAGCCGCGCACCGACGCGATCTTGCCTTATCCTAGGCCGACAAGTACTAACTCTAGTTATTTTAGTTTTAAACAGAATCAAATTCTAATTTGGGTACATTGCTCTGCTTGCCCATAACCGAGGGCGCGGCTATTCGAATAGATTAAACTCTGATCAGAGGTGTACATCTTTACCCACCAGACATGTCTTCCTCACGTGTTGCGACGTGCCACATGCCACCACGACATACGGACGAAAGCCATGACATAACCTGCCGCCTAGTATTGCCCTAAGCGAAAAAGACCGACATAGACTTCCCCCGCCAGGCGCCCTGGGTCGAGCAGACAGTCTATGCCCCCGAACGTACTGCAAGAGACGTCAACCCCACTAAGGGCTTCATTCATCCCTATCCATGTCTTTTTGCTCATGGCCATCCTAGACGACAAGTTAAGCCTTACCCATTAGACAAGTGGTAGTACGGAATATGCCTTGCAACAGAGGCCCAAAGACCGGTCCTTATGTCGGTCGAGGTGCGACTAACAAAACCAAGCACCCCGAGCCCAGCCGAAAATAAGTTTGGGGAAATTTTGAAGGGGAAACATCATTTCATGGCTAATCAGCCATTAACTAAAATTACCATTATTTATAAATTATTCACAATTCTAATTATTAAAAATTAACTCTAATTGTTTCTATGTAAGCAAGGCTAAGCATATTCCTAAAGTTTCTAGTAAGCACCACATATATAAAGTCCTTACTAGTTTTATTTTTCCTAGGGTTATCAAGGATCATAATAATACAAATAGTAAGGTCGTAACAAGGGAAATCGGTAAGGCTAAATAAAACGGTAATAATCGCGGGAATTTAATAAAGCGAAATGCAATAATTTAAATAAACATAATTTTGTAAACTGGGATAGCAATATGATCAAAATGACACGACTTGCCTTGCTCGCTTCCAAAGTCTTCCGCGTCAACCTCGAGAAAAAGCGGCTCTTCCGGATCTGTAGCGTCGACACGACATACACAAAGTAAAAAGGCCAAAGAAAAATAAAAGCCATATAAGATGCATGAACAAAGCACAAAAATAGGTTCGTTACTATTTAAGGAAAAATTAGCAATTTGAACGGGTCGATTCCGAGTTCAAATAGTCGAGATATGACAATTTGAATTTTAAGTGTTGTTTGAATGGCATATTACGAATTTGCTAATTAATATTTTTTCTCTTTTTTTTTACAGACAGAGAGACAGAGAGAGAGAGGGAGACAGTGAGGAGGGAGAAGGAGACAGAGAAAGAGTAGGGAGGGAGATAGATGGCAGAGAGGGCGTGGGAGAGGTGAGGGCGGCGGCAAGGCTCACCGGAGCTGCGGGAACGGCGAGGTGACGTTGACGACGAGCCTGGTGGCGAGGAACAGTGGCGGCCGGCTCGCGTTGGCGCAAGAAAAGAGTGGCGCGGCGGCTCGGGAGAGCGGGAGAGGAGGGTGGCGGCGTGTGGGGAGGAAGGAGGAGACCGAGGGCAACCTTTTATAGGCCGGAGGAAAGGGAGACGGGCGCCGGGAGGGAGATCGATGCCGGCCATGGTGGAGCTCACCAATTGAAGCAAACTTTTAAAATCCACCACGAATTAATGCCGAATCGAGCGGGATTTGTTGGGGGAAATGATGAGAAGGAGGTGAGGAATCCATTTTTGCACTCAAAGGGGAGGGAAATCAACCAGAGAGGGAAGATCAAGAGGAGGCGGCGCCTCTGTTTGGTCGGCCAGGGAGACGAGCAGGCACCGGCTCGGCTGGAGGAGGAAGACAACGATGTCTTCCCTCCTGGGCTGGCTGGGCCGCGCGACGAGGAGGGCAGGCCGGTGGGGGCGGCTGGGCCAAGGGGAGGGGACACGATATGGGCCGAGAAGGGTAAAAAAAAGGCCCAAGAGGAAGGGAGAGAGGGAGGAGGAAAAGGAGACTTTGGCGGCAGGCCGAGGGAGAGGAGGAGGACTTTGGGCCGAAAGTGGCCCAAAGAGAGGGATAGAATTATTTTTAGGTTTTCCATTTAATTAAGTCTGAAATTGGTTATTGTTGCATTAAAATTATTTCTTGTGCTCTGAAAATTCACGTAAAAATTGAGGGACCAATTTAGGGCATGGAGAATTTAGGAAAAATACTCCAAGCCGCTTTCGAATTTTTCTTACTCGTATTTTAGTGTTTGCGATTTCTTTTCAAATTTTAATAAATTCTATTATTCCTTTTAATGAACGATTTTTAACTTGGGATGAATTTATCAGGACGTGACAAGTCCACCCCCCTTACAAGAATCTCGCCCCCGAGATTCGAGAGGGCTAGCAAGAAGATAGTTATTGGGGATCTTCACTTCTTCATCTGGCTTCTTGTGTTGCATCTTCTTTAGCAGACTTGTCTAGCAAAACATCTTGACTCTGAATTGCTTGTCTTGATCACCTGTCGCAGATGGAATCTTCTCTTCACCTGACTTGTCTCTATTTGCACCTTTAGCTGACTTAGACTGGCTTGCGGTACTTGAAGATGGGGCTTCAGTTCCAAAACTTCTCAGAATCCATAACCTTGGTGTCACCATTTTGTCATTGTTCTTGACACCAACTTCACTATGCTTGACACCAACCTCTTGTCATGCATCGATATTAGCTTGTCATCGCTAGTATACCATGCTTGTCATCATCGTTAGTATACCATGTTGTTCACTTACTTCTAACTTGCCATCAACTGCTTCAGACTATGGTAGCATGCTTGTCATCTTGCTTGCTCGCAAATTCTTCTACCATAACGACAAGGTGACAATTGCCAGGTTGATTGCTATTGGGAATCTTCCTTGAATGCTGGTCTGGGTCCTTTATCAAACACCTTTCTGACTACTTGTGTTCTAGGTAGTAACATCTTTTCTGATTTTTTTTATCAATCACCTTTCGACCTATCTCCACCTGGTACTCTTCACTATGGGTTGTGGATGCTTCTGATGACGATGAGTTCCTTTGGTCTGCTATCTTTCAGAGAAACCTTGAAGTGGTTCGTCAAAAGCTATATTGACTGTCGTTGCGTTGAGATGCGAGTGCTTGCACAAGGTTCCACCGGGCTTGAGGTTGCACCGGACTGTGGTTCTAATTTTTTGACAAGTGTTGTTGTAGTACTGCAATAAGCGATTTGTTTCGGTTGATCGCGTGCTGCACCACTGCCATGTAGTCTTCACCACGTAATTCATTCGCTTAGGAGCTTGAGGCACTCATGTCAGAGCTTCTGATCTTCTTGCCTTTTTCGTTGTCAGCCATCTGCTGCAGGGTTTGGAGAGGGAGAGAGGGAAAGCAGAGGGATGGATAGATCAGAACTAAGGATAGGACCTTAACAGATCTAACATTTTTACTGATATGATGTTGGTTACACTTATACTGCAAGTTGATTAAGCAAACAACCTAGCATGGTTACATCACAACCCACCGATGTAAACCACGCGCTACAAACACAAGCAACAAAGCACACACCTAAAAGAAAACAACAGAACTCTTGGTGGCTTAGGTTCGGCTAGAGGGTTCTTCGGGATCTTCACTCCTTCTTAACGCTTGCAGAGGAAACTTCCGAAGCGGGTTCCTTCTTCATGATTGACTCCACTGCTTCCTTTGCTTTCTTGCCACCTCGTTCAACTATTATGTGTTGAATCCAAGCAACGAAGGGAGAAGTAAACACTTTGCAAATAGCATGGGGGAAGAAGAAAAAGGGGAACTTTTGCAAATAGTTTTATTATAAAACAAGTCCTTAGGATTTGTCCATTTGGATTAACCTACAGTCGAGATGGCTCTGATACCAGCTTGTCACGCCCGGAAAATACCTTTCCCAAACGCTAGTGTATTAATCCCCGTCCCAGGAAAAGTCGGGGTACACCACACAAACTTGATACAAAAGACACATCTTTATCACTTATCACGATAATATTCAAATAGTCGAGATATGACAATTTGAATTTTAAGTGTTGTTTGAATGGCATATTACGAATTTGCTAATTAATATTTTGTTCCCTTTTTTTTTTACAGACAGAGAGACAGAGAGAGAGGGAGACAGTGAGCAGGGAGAAGGAGACAGGGATAGAGTAGGGAGGGAGATAGATGGCAGAGAGGGCGTGGGAGAGGTGAGGGCAGCAGCAAGGCTCACCGGAGCTGCGGGAACGGCGAGGTGACGTTGACGACGAGCCTGGCGACGAGGAACCGTGGCGGCCGGCTCGCGTTGGCGCAAGAAAAGAGTGGCGCGGCGGCTCGGGACAGCGGGAGAGGAGGGTGGCGGCGTGTGGGGAGGAAGGAGGAGGCCGAGGGCAGCCTTTTATAGGCCGGAGGGAAGGGAGACGGACACCGGGACGGAGATCGACGCCGGCCATGGTGGAGCTCACCATTGAAGCAAACTTTCAAAATCCACCACGAATTAATGCCGAATAGAGCGGGATTTGTTGGGGGAAATGATGAGGAGGAGGTGAGGAATCCATTTTTGCACTCAAAGGGCAGGGAAATCAACCGGAGAGGGAAGATCAAGAAGAGGCAGTGCCTCTGGTTGGTCGGCCAGGGAGACGAGCAGGCGCCGGCTCGGCTGGAGGAGGAAGACAACGATGTCTTCCCTCCTGGGCTGGCTGGGCCACGCGAGGAGGAGGGCAGGCCGGTGGGGGCGGCTGGGCCAAGGGGAGGGGACACGAGATGGGCCGAGAAGGGTAAAAAAAAGGCCCAAGAGGGAGGGAGAGAGGGAGGAGGAAAAGGAGACTTTGGCGGCAGGCCGAGGGAGAGGAGGAGGACTTTGGGCCGAAAGTGGCCCAAAGAGAGGGAGAGAATTATTTTTAGGTTTTCCATTTAATTAAGTCTGAAATTGGTTATTGTTGCATTAAAATTATTTCTTGTGCTCTGAAAATTCACGTAAAAATTGAGTGTTTGGGCGTGGAGAATTTAGGAAAAATACTCCAAGCCACTTTCGAATTTTTCTTGCTCATATTTTAGTGTTTGCGATTTCTTTTCAAATTTTAATTAATTCTATTATTCCTTTTAACGAACGATTTTTAACTTGGGATGAATTTATCAGGACGTGACAAAAAACTAGCTTCCTTGAGAATGTGTCGGATCGACATAAGGTGGTTGTGCCGAATAGTTTTTCCATAGCGATTTCATAGATTGGATCTGTGAATTTCGTAGGGTGTTCAGGGCGCTGCCCTGAAACCCGCGGGGGGCGGCCCCCCCTCGACTCCCCGCCCGCCGTACGGAACACCCCCCTTTGTATAGCGTCACGTGTTCACATCGTTAGGTAGGATACGATTCTACGTCTAACTTGTTTTTGCAAGGAATGATGTGAATAGTATGGCCCTATGACATATGATTGTATGAGATGTATGTGATGCATGTAACATTTGTTCATGGCCTGCGTGTCATGATATTTCAGCTATTGTTAGCTGTCTATATTGTGTTTGACGACCTGCGTGTCGACCATAGTGCTTGAATACATCTTTGTAATCTTCAATTTATAGCTATTATAGGTAGTAGCTTAGATTTGATGTTACAAGTCTTCAAGCATGGTGGTCTAAAGGAGTAATGTGGACGATGGAGATCATCTACACCTACATGGAGATGGATATTCTCTTTGGGCCATACTGATTCACAGTTAAATGTGTTTATCTGTGATGTTTACTATCTTTTGGTATGGTAGGATTGAGTCCCTCATAAAATTAAGTGTTATGCCCTTCCATATGTTGCACCAAAAGATGATGATCATCATATGGTAGGTCTACCAAAGTAGAGTGCTATCGGTTATCGTCATTATTTGGGGTAGATGTCGGACTTCTACATGCGGAAACATTTCGTTTACTTAACAAGGTTATCAAAACAGTTTTGGACCTTGGGGCATAGGTTGGGGCCGGGGCATATTGATGTCACCCAACAAACAAGAGTCACATAGTGATGTGATAAGCAAAGTGTTGCTTACGCATGTCACTCATCTCCTAGCCGTGATGCCAAAGCTCACTAGGAACTAGTGAAATGAGGATCTTGACCCACTATGTAACTTAGAGGGAGTTTTGTTGCAAAACACATAGTGGGAGTCTTTTGTTAACTAGTTTAATAAAAGATGAACATAAACATAGTGCTAAACTTTGCATATTCTTATGTTGTAGATCATGTCAACTAATGCCTCATCCAGTACTTTTAATTTGCGGTCTATTCTTGAGAAAGAAAAGCTCAAGGGAACAAATTTTATGGATTGGTATCACAACTTGAGAATTGTTCTCAAGCAAGAGCGCAAGGAGTATGTCCTTGAGTCTCCTTATCCAGATGACTTGCCTGATAATGCTACTGCAGCTGCACGGAGGGCTTATGAGAAGCAGACTAATGATTACCTCGATGTGAGCTGTCTCATGCTTGCCACAATGTCCTCTGAGCTTCAGAAGCAATATGAGAACACTGACGCCTACAATATTATTGCGGGGTTGCGTGGCATGTTTGAGAACCAAGCAAGGGCCGAGAGGTTCAACACTTCAAAGTCTTTGTTTGCGTGTAGGCTTGCGGAGCGGAATCCCGTCAGCCCTCATGTGATTAAGATGATTGGCTTGCGGAGCGGAATCCCGTCAGCCGTCAGCCGTCTTTGAGCCATTCATACTAAACTACCACATGAACAACATGGATAAGACCTTGCCTGAGTTGCATGGGATGCTAAAATCTGTCGAGGAAAGCATTAAGAAAAACAGCAATCATGTGATGCTGATGCAGAAAGGCAAGGGCAAGCCCAATGTCAAGAAATGCGCGGTCAAAAGAAAGTTGTCTCCCGATAAGATCACGAGCAGTTCAAAGGCCAAACAAGACAAGAAGGACAATGCTCATCCTGAGGCTATTGCTTCTATTGCAAGCAATCAGGGCACTAGAAAAGGAACTACCCAAAGTACTTGGAGGATCTTGAGAAGAATAAGGGAAGTGCGACTTCCACTCCAGGTATAAATGTTATAGAGATCAATCTTGCTACTTCATCGACTGATTCTTGGGTATTTGATACCGGATCGGTTGCTCACATATGCAAATCGTTGCAGGGGCTAGGAAGAAGTAGAAGTTTGAGGAGGAGCGAAGTGGATCTTCACGTTGGCAATGGAGCAAGAGTTGCTGCGGTGGCTATTGGCACCATGTCATTGTCTTTACCTTCAGGATTAGTTTTGGAATTGAATAATTGTTATTGTGTTCCATCTCTTTCCAAGAACGTTATTTTCGCTTCATGTTTGCAAGCAGAAGGTTATGACTTTAGATCTGTGGACAATGGTTGTTCTCTTTATTTTAAAGATATGTTCTATTGTCATACTCCATTGCTGAATGGGTTATACGTTCTTACTCTTGAAGGGGCACCGATCTATAACATTAATACAAAGAGACAACGTCCTAACGATTTGAATCTCACGTTTATTTGGCATTGTCGCTTGGGCCACATAAATGAGAAACGCATGGAGAAGCTCCATAGAGATGGTCTTCTACACTCATTTGATTTTGAATCATTTGAGACATGCGAATCTTGTTTACTTGGCAAAATGACAAAGGCTCCTTTCGCTGGTCAAGGTCAACGGGCAAGTGAATTGTTGGCACTCATACATACTGATGTATGTGGACCAATGAGTTCAACAGCGAGAGGTGGTTTTCAGTACTTCATAACTTTTACTGATGACTTTAGTAGATATGGGTACATCTACTTAATGAAGCATAAGTCAGAGTCCTTTGAAAAGTTCAAAGAATTCCAAAATGAAGTACAAAATCATTTAGGCAAGACAATCAAGTTTCTACGATCTGATCGTGGAGGCGAGTATTTGAGCCATGAGTTTGGCAATCATCTGAAAGATTGTGGAATTATTCAACAATTGACTCCACCAGGGACACCTCAATGGAATGGGGTTTCTGAACGGAGGAATCGCACCTTATTAGATATGGTGCGATCCATGATGAGCCAAAGTGATCTTTAGTTGTCTTTTTGGGGTACGCTCTTGAAACAGCAAGGTTCACACTAAACAGGGTTCCAACAAAGTCTGTAGAAAAGACACCATATGAGATGTGGATACGACACCATCCTAGCTTGTCTTTTCTAAAGATTTAGGGGTGTGAAGCTTATGTAAAACGTTTACAATCTGATAAGCTCACTCCAAAATCTGACAAATGCTTCTTTATCGGGTATGCTAAGGAAACAAAAGGATATTACTTCTATAATCAAGAAGAAGGCAAAGTGTTTGTCACCCGACATGGTGTTTTCTTAGAGAAGGAGTTTCTCTCAAGAAGGGACAGTGGGAGCACGGTGCAACTCGAAGAAATTCGAGAAACACCTGAAAATGTTTCAGCTCCCACCGATTCACAATAGGATGAACAAACTGTTGAAGAACCTGTTGTGGATACACCTGCACCACGTAGGTCAGAGAGGTCACGTCGTGCACCTGAGCGGTACATGTTCTTGACTACTCAACATCGGGACATATTGTTGTTGGACAACAATGAGCCCAAAACCTATGAAGAAGCGATGGTGGGACCAGACTCTGAGAAATGGCTTGAAGCCATGAGATCCGAAATTGAATCCATGCACACCAACCAAGTTTGGAACTTGGTTGATCCCCCTGATGGTGTAAAAACCATTGAGTGCAAATGGGTTTTCAAGAAGAAGATAGACATGGATGGAAATGTTCACATCTATAAAGCGCGATTGGTGGCTAAAGGTTTCAAACAAATTCAAGGTGTTGATTATGATGAAACTTTTTCGCTCGTTGCAATGCTAAAATCTATTCGGAACATTCTAGCAATTGCTGCATATTTCGACTATGAAATATGGCAAATGGATGTCAAAACAGCTTTCCTTAATGGAAATCTGAGTGAGGATGTGTACATGACACAGCCCACGAGTTTTGTCGATCCGCAATCAGCTAGAAAGATATGCAAGCTGCAAAAATCCATTTATGGATTAAAGCAGGCATCTCGGAGTTGGAACCTTCGTTTTGATGAAGTTATCAAAGGGTTTGGTTTCATCAAAAATGAAGAAGAGCCTTGTGTTTACAAAAAGGTTAGTGGGAGCGCACTTGTATTTCTGATCTTAAATGTAGATGACATATTACTGATCGGAAATGACATTCCTATGCTCGAGTCTGTTAAGTCTTATTTGAAAAACAGTTTCTCAATGAAAGACTTAGGAGAAGCGGCATATATTCTGGGCATCAAGATCTATAGAGATAGATCAAGAAGGCTAATTGGATTAAGCCAAGGTACGTACATTGACAAGGTGTTGAAAAGGTTCAACATGCAGGACTCCAAGAAAGGTTTCGTACATATGTCACATGGTATAAATCTTAGCAAGAGTCAGTGTCCTATTACACCTGATGAGCGGGAGAAGATGAATGCGATTCCATATGCCTCGGCTATTGGGTCCATCATGTATGCCATGCTTTGTACACGCCCAGATGTCTCGTATGCTTTAAGTGCTACGAGTAGATACCAATCAGATCCAGGTGAAGGTCACTGGATTGTTGTAAAGAACATCTTGAAGTACTTAAGAAAACTAAAGATGTGTTCCTTGTCTATGGAGGTGAGGAAGAGCTCATTGTAAATGGTTACACCGATGCTAGCTTCCAAACTGACAAAGACGATTTTAGATCGTAGTCTGGATTTGTGTTCTGCCTGAATGGCGATGCGATGAGCTGGAAGAGTTCCAAGCAGGAGATGGTTGCTGATTTTACAATGGAAGCCGAGTACATAGCAGCTTCTGAAACTGCTAAAGAGGCTGTTTGGATCAAGAAATTTGTTTCTGAACTTGGTGTGATGACTAGTGCCTCCAGTCCAATGGACCTTTACTGTGACAATAGTGGGGCCATTGCGCAAGCCGAGGAGCATGGATCGCACCAGAAGTCCAAGCACATTCTACGGCGATTTCATCCCATCCACGACATAGTGGAGAGAGGCGATGTGAAGATATGCAAAGTACAAATGGATTTGAATATTGCAGATCCGTTGAAAAAGCCGCTTCCCCAGCCAAAGCATGAGGCTCACACTAGGGCAATGGGTATTTGATACTAACATTGTTGACTCTAGTGCATGTGGGAGACTGTTAGTGATATGCCCTAGAGGCAACATTGGGATGTTGTATATATCACAGACTATGTTTATGATTCAGTGCTTTGTTCCTTGAAATAGACATTATTATTCTCGATCAATGAGTATGTGACTTATTCATGAGACTCTTAATGTTACAATGATGCTATTTCTAAATGATCCCTGACCGTATATCATATGAGGAACAAATATGATTTAAAGATCAACATATGTATTGATTGATGATCATGTCTCATGGATCAAGGTATGGAGATACCAATCAATAATATGGACATATGTTGGTGAACATATGTTGAATAGACCCGCCATGAGACACTGCAGAGATTCTATGTGTCATCAGTTGGTCTCAAGTACTGTTTATGTAGAATCCTTAGACTTGAGATCATCACGGTTCCCAACATATGTGGTAGCTTATTTTGGGATTACTAAACACTACTCTGTAACTGGGTAGTTATAAAAGTAGTCTTCGGGTTTGCTATGAAATTTGTAGTAGGATGTGGATGGTCAAGATAGAATTTGCCCCTCCTTATGGGAGAGATATCTCTGGGCCCCTCGATGTAATGGATTATGGAAATGCATGGCCATGCTAGGTGATTGAGGAGTCAATCACAAGCTTATAATCCATCACGGAATCGAGAGAGTGATTGAGCTATTAAGAGGATGGCACAGGTCTCGCCTTGAGCTCAATCTATATCGTGAGGCAAAGGGATTCGTACATGAGAACATTACAGGTTCAGCCGATATGATCTTTACATAGGTTAATATGCCTTGCTAGGGGCCGCTATTAACAGGTTGACCGGAAAGGCGTTTCCGGGTCGCGACCAAGTACATGTGAACCTACAGGGTCGCACGCTTAACGGGTTGGAACACTCATTCGAATGTGATTCGGATGTGGGCTCAGTTCGGATAGGGATCCGAGTAGACTCCTATTGGGCTTTGGTCCACGAGGCCCAAGTAGAGAGGTCTATATATACAGAGGTGATGGGCGGAGGGAGGTAATCATCTGTTCATCTCGAGCATAACCCTAGCTGCCACCTCCAGAGCCAAACCCTAGCCGCTCTCGAGTGCTAGCACACTTGCGATCGGTACTCCAGCCCCGTTGTTGACGCCAAATCCGTACCGCCGATGAGGACCCGGTGCGCGGACACACGAAGGCTTGGGAGATCTGCTTAGCTCCAGTGCAGGTCCTAAAATTGATGAAGCATAGGCGTGCCAGTCAGTTTGATCCTGCCACTGACAAGGTATGCAAAACAGCAGAATAAAAAGTCTATCGGCCGATAGGCCGATAGGGCAAAAACGTATCGGCCGATAGGCCGATAGCGAAAACAATCGATCGGCCCATGATAACATGATGATATAGCAGTATGATATAGCGTAGTCCAAATATAAAATAAACATCGATCTGAAGATTAAAGCACACATCGGCCGGAAGTCCGATGGCATGAACCCTCGGTGAACAGAGAAACAACAAATACTCTGTTGTTATCGGCCAGATCCAATCTATATGTAAAACTCTTGGGCCGATGCAACATCCAGATAACTCATCGGCTGAAACCCCGATGAAACCCTTATTGGTAGCCAATAAGCAGGCTAGAGATTACAGTTCTAATCACGACTTAGTAGATCAAATTGGACTGATGCAGCACTAAGTATGAAAAGAGACGCAAGATCTAGACAATCAAGCCCTTGACTGATTTTTGGGGTGGAAGATACCTGAGCCAATCTAATCTAGCGAGGCGACTTAGTCAATACCGGCATAAACCCTAAGGCGAATCTCGGCCGATAAGATTAAATCGAGAAGCCAAACCAGATTGACTAAGATATATGATAGTAGGTGCTTACGTTGACGAGATCAGAACATCGAAGCCCTAGCCCCGGCAGCGCAGGCAGCCATAACGAGACTTACCCCTCGTATGAAGGGCATGAACTCGCCGAAGAAGACGAAAAGTAAAGGTTGGCGATGCACCAAAGTTGTATTGATCATGAGATAATTTACATGAACCTTGGGCTTACATATTTATACCCATAAACTAACAAAGATCCTAACAGATTACGACTCAAACTTTCTTAAAGATAAAACGGAAAGCTAACAAACTCTTCCTAATTAATAGATACAAGCCACATCCTCCTTAGACTCAGTTTCTTCTGGATAAGATCCTTCCAAACCGAATCTAACAAGAATCCGACCACTGAAAATGTTGATAACTCTCATCGGCCACTTATAGACCTCCGAAGCCGATACAGACTTTGAGGCTGATATGTACTCTGAACCGATATACAAACTGGCCGATGATGACTTTGGGGCTTACCAAATTCTAGCGTTAACACCCGTACGTGTGGATACCGGTGGAGGCGCTGCTCGTTGCGACGTAGATTGGCTCTCCAACTCTACTTCCACTGCGCTGCGCGTCTAGTGGTAACGATCCATGATCCTATCTTCGCATGATGTCCTGGTTTGCGCGGTAGAAAAGTTTTGTTTTTTGCTATCGTAGCCTTCGCACTATCCTTTAATAACCCCGTCATCGATGACTCTCAATGGTGACGGGCCCATCCTAAAGCCCGACAAAGATAATGTTAAAGCCCGTCACCGATGACTATCATTTTTTACGGTCTCCAAGTTTTGACCGTTACCGATATTTCACACTATATATTCCCCAACCATTTCATGGAACGGTTGTCATAACCCAATTTACTATTCACATTTGCGGTGAGAGGTGTAGAGGGGCGAATTTTCTCTATTTTTTAAAAGAAACATAGACAAATTCAGAGAAAGTCTATTTAGGTACTTGAAAAAAATAAAAAATCCCTACAAATTTTGTAGTACATGTAAAAGAATTTTATCTAATATTTGTTCACTTTTGCAGCGCAGCGTTGGACCGAAGTTGGACGTACCAAATTGATCGACATAGCAAAGAGTATAGAAGTGGCGTTTCAAATTTCATAAACGTCATGGAGGAGGAGAGAAAAAGAAGGATCAATGATAACATGTATTGTCCATGTGCAGATTGCCGTAATGAGAAGATGTTTGATAGTAGAGTAGATGTACAATCTCATCTGATACATCGAGGATTCATGAAGGGATACACATGTTGGACGAAGCATGGAGAGTAACAATCAATCAATATTCCAGAAGCAGCGAATAGTGCCGCACAAAATTAGGAAGATGAAGATGAAGATGACATGTTTGTACCTTCTCCATTCGGTGGTGAAATGGTTGATGTCGATCATAGTCTTCTACATGACATGTTGCGTGATGTTGAGAAGCCAGCTTACAACGAAGGAGATTCCATGAAGTTCACCAAGTTGGTCAGTGATTCTGAGACACCTCTATACGACGCGTGCAACTTAAAACACACCAAATTATCGGCAACCTTGGACCTAATGAAGCTAAAGGAAAACTGTGGATGGATAGACAAAAGTTTCATTGAACTGTTGGGTATATTTAAGCATTTGCTTTTTGAGAACACATTGCCCAAGATGACATATGAAGCAAAGTAGGTTTTGTGTTCCTTGGGGTTAGAGGTTCATAGAATTCATGCTTGTCCAAATGACTAAATATTGTACCATAAGCAATATGCAGACTTGAAGGCTTGTCTTGTGTGCAAGGCTTCTCGATACAAGTAAAAGAGAAGTTCTTATGAAGGGAAAAGGTCAAAGAGGGGAGGTCTGGCGAAGGTTGTGTGGTATCTACCTATCGTTGATCATTTCAAGAGAATATTTGTCAATCCCAAGGAAGCAAAGTTAGTACGTTGGCATACCATAGTGAGAAGGACTGATGGTATGCTTGGGCACCCTGTAGATTCGATTCAATGGAGGAATATCGATCGAAAATACCTAGAATTCGTAGCTGACCCGAGAAACATGAGGATATGTTTGTATACGGATGGCATGAATTCTTTCAAATATATGAGTAGTTCACACAACACTTGGCCAGTTCTTATTGCAAACTATAACCTACCCCTATGGTTGTGCTTCAAAAGAAAATACATTATGTTGTACTTGCTAACTCAAGGACCGAAATAACCTGGGAATGATATTGATGTATTCTTGGAGCCTGTTATCGATTATCTAGAAACACTATGAAAGGAAGGTGTGCAAACATGGGATGCATATGGTCAGGAGAACTTCAATCTTCATGTTATAATATTTTGCATCATTAACGACTACCCGACACTTGGTAATCTTTCTGGACAAACTGTCAAAGGAAAAAAGGCTTGCTCTAACTGTATGGAAAATACACGCAGTAAGTGGATGAAGAAATCGATGGTTTACATGGGTCAAAGGAGATGGCTCCTGGTACATCACGCATCTAGAAGAAAGAAAAAAATTCAAAGGTAAGAGAGAGCTTCAACCTGCTCCATCGGACTTGACCGGAGATCAGGTGCATGACATGGTCAAGGACATCACTAATGAGTTTGGGAAGAAAAGGAAACTTAATAAGGCAAAGGACAAGGGTAAGTGGAAGAAAAAATCAATACTTTGGCGACTACCTTACCGGAAAGATATTGAGGTCTGTCATTGCATTGAACTCATGTACACAGAAAAGAATGTGAGAGTTTGGTCGGGTTATGGCTAAATATTCCTGGGAAGACCAAGGATGGATTGAACGTGCGTCTAGATTTACAAGAGATGAATATTCGAAGTGAACTCGCGCCAGTAACAAATCTGGACACAGGAAGAGTGTACCTCCCTGTTGATTGCCACGCCTTGTCGAGGGATAAGAAGATCCAAATGTTATTTTGCTTGAAAGATATAAAGGTTCCATCGGGCTATTCCGCAAGGATAAGTATGTTTCGTTGGACGATCTCAAACTGGTTGGTATGAAGTCTCATGATTGTCACGTACTAAACACACAACTCTTACCAATTGATATAAGAAATATTCGTTTAGCCAACGTCCGCCACACAACCATGTGTCTGTGCGTCTTCTTCAATGCAATCAGCCAAAAGGTTATAGATCCAGATGCTCTTGATGACATGTAGACAGATATCGTCAAAACTCTCTGTCATCTAAAGATGTATGTTCCACTGTCTTTTTTTGATATCATGGTTCATCTCCCTGTTCATCTTGTTAAGAAAACAAAATTATGTGGCCCAGCGTTTCTAAGAGAAATCTAGTGCTTCCTGTTGTCCGATTAACTATTACGAAGGTTGACGATGAAGGATTCCCTGTGGCTCCAGCATCAGTAACAAAGAAGTTTGCAAGTGTCTACAGAGTCTTTGGTAGATGACACTTCAACATCATCTTTGATCATATTTTGTTTGTGCCAGAGGATCAGAAGGCCACTCCTTGGATGAAGTTCCAAGAGTGCTTCCAGTACCTTACGGATGACGAAGCCATTCTAAAGCATCGAGCATTGCAAGAGTTGGGAATGGCTTGGAAAAATTTATAGACAAAGCTCGTTAACGAGTTTGTATTCAACCCAAACCAGCCAACCCCATTTGGCACGTTCCCGTGGATCACACGAACCGTTTTGGATGAGTTTGTGGCTGCAAAAACAACTCTCGAGTTCCTTCCAAAGAGCGAGGCAGCTTGGCAACTCCAGGCTAGAAATGAGCACCTACATCGTCTTGGTTCCGGAGGCTACATCGGGAAGCAAGAGCAACGACGGCTCGAGGATAAGGCTGTAACACAATCTAACACGTCGCCGCTATTTGCTGACATCCCAGAGGAACAGGCAAGGAACTGGGCAAGGGTACGGGCCGTTAAAAATAGCGATGGAGCACTTACGTTCCCAAATCCCGCTAATGGCCAAGTGTATTAGAACCTGGTGAGTTTTTGATATCGGATGTTTAATTTGGATGTCTCTTTTATACTAGGCATGATCTAACCTTACTTCACTGTACTGTAGATTGCATTAGGTGCCGAAAGACAGTCCTTGCAAGAGGTGCAGTCACAAAGACACGAGGATGACATCCTCACAAAAGCGTTGGGCAACCCTGAACATCCAGGAAGGACAAGAGGCATTGGCTCTCAAGTTTAATGGAAGATTGGGTTGTCCCAGTACTCATGGCAATACAGGAGGCAGAAACTGACTAAGGCGCAGAGAGAGGAGCGTCTAAAAGAAAGGATTAGAGCAAAACTAAGCTCGGAGTTTGACCAGAAAATATCTGAGGTGGAGGCACACATAAGGGGAGAGCTCCAAGAGTAGAACACCGACTCGTAACCTGCTACTAAAGTACAAGCAAGCCCCACACAATCATGAAGCAGTTGCGCATCAACTGAGGTGGCACAAGTATAGGATCCAATCCCCGCCGCAGTCGACCATATAACGGTAAGACGTTGATACCATGCATATGTTGTCTTAACTAGTCCATCTATTATACATTATTCGAAGAACATGGATGAATTTATCGCGGGGACCCAAAACGTGCACCCTAGAAGTCAGGGTGACACAAGAATTTTTTTCTGTCTCCGCCGATGGAATTGCTTACAAGCCTGCCCCTAAAACCAAAGTGCACGGGGCGGATTTGGTGGCCGAGCATGCTAAAGTCCAGGTTGACATGGTCAAGGATAATTGGGTCAACTGGCCTCTAGAGATCCCATCAAACGACGAATTTTTGACACTGGGAGCTGCACGTTGGACTTTTATCCAATGGCCCAAGGATTAATTTTTCATAAGGATGGTTCCAAGGTCAAATGCACCACGAGCACCGCCGGCTGTTCCCACTCCAGCTCCTTCAGCCCCTCCTTCCATCCAAGATGCGCCACATGATGATATCCCGTTACAAGATGATATTGATTTTGGGTTCAATTTTGTGGAAGCTAGTGATATGGATAACATTCCCCCTCCTCAAAAAAAGAGAAAGGCACATTCTTCTCCACCAGTGGTATCTAGCAAAAACAACTCATGGAAGTGGGAAAGGAAAGGAAAGGTGCACACCTCGCTCTTGGCTCCCAAGAAGCTAGATCTAAGCAAGGAGGTATCAGTTCATCCTAAGAGCCTAGCTCCAAGCACATTCCAATTAGGCATGCCATTGGTTGGAGACCACGAGCTTGCCAAGATGGGTGATGCTTGCCTAGAGTTGCACAAGTACTACATGGCGAGGTCGATCTCACGGAGAAAGAATAGAGAGACATCAATATTGGGATTCCATGGACCATAGCCATTCCTTGGGCCATCTGGCTATATTTAGTTACCTTCAACGATCTCTTTGACCTCTTCAGGCTATGAGCAGTGGACACCAATCCTCTAAAGTGTTACCAATTATAAGTGTTGTTGAGTACAACATATGCTAATAACAAATTATCTTAGAATGCTTATTTGGGTTATTGACCTGCTTGATGGTTAAGTTGAAAGGACGCACGCAAGAACAGACTCCAGGTTGGATTCCTAGATACAACCCAAGTCAACGAGATAGCTCTCACGAATTCATTAGATGCATTGATAACATATGTCAAGGATTGTTTGTGGGCCCACCAAGACAAAGACTTCATTCTATTACTGTTGATGCAAAACACGATGGCCTGGGAGATTTGCTTCACTCCAGCGCAGGTCCAAATCTTAGACATATAGGTTCAGAGCATGCTAGTTGGTTTGATCCTACAACCAACAAGATATACAAATAAAAACAGTTAGATATATGATAGCCGATCAGCCGATAAACCACTGATGTACTGTATGGACCTAGCCAATTCGATCTGACTGAATTGGCTGTAAGGTGTAAGATGGATAATGTAAATCAAACCCTAATTATGCTCCATCGGCTTGACTTTGAAAAGTCTGGAATCTTGTATCGGCTTGGCATTGACACTTTGTCAAAGTACTCTGGATATGCATACTGATACAAGTTTTCACTGTCCTTGGGCTTCAAACCAAATTGTTCTCTAACCACATTTGCAATCATGCCAGTCTATTGTTGTTGCCAACCAAATTGTGGTACTTGATCATAATTGTTGAATCGGGGTTGATATTGATATTGTGGATAATGTAAATCAAACCCTAATTATGCTCCATCGGCTTGAAATATATAATCTATAGACAGAGATTAGATATTAGCCGATGAAGATCATAATTAGGTCAAGATAGATAACGTATTGGCTAATACTCCGATGCAGCCTTATACAAGACTATCAATCTAGGTAAATATATCGAGACAAGTTTGATATATTTAACTAAAGTGAGATCTTTGTATAAGGGACAAATATAACATGAAAAGCATGAGTAAAGAAACTTAATCAAGACTAAATAGTTATATCAGATAAGATCGGCTAAAACTCCGATGCTACCCCTATTACAAGCAAGAGATAAGCTAGAGATCACGGTTCTAATTAGAACTAGAGCTGGTGCAACACAAAGTGTAAAAAGATGCATGATATCTAGACAATCAAGTCTTTGATTGCTATTCAGGGTGGTGGATACCTTATGCCAATCTAGGCTAATAAGCTGATTTAGCCGATACCGACAAAACCTTATACAAGGTCCAGCCGATACGGCTAAATCAGCCATCGACTTAGATTGGCTAAGTTATATGATAACTTAACAAGCCATACCTCTAGCTGACAAACTTGAAGCCTGAACTCATTGAAAAGAACGAAAAGAAAATTGTGGCGATGCACCGAAAGTGTTGACTGAACTATTGTTGTTCTTTTACATAGACCTCGGGCTTATATTATACCCATACATATCGACCTTGTCCTTGTCGGACACTATATAACAACCTGGTTAAACAAACAAGTCCTAGGTGGACTCTTACCACAATATTATCAAAAGGAAAGTAACTCTTATTACTAATTAATAGATACAATTGCCTTATCTGCACTCAATTCCTAGATGGCAATATCTTCAAGCCCTTCTTCGAAGCCAACATGAATCTATGCTACCCGTATCGGCTCAACCGAGTCCGATTTAGTTTACCCGTATCGGCTGCCCGAGTCCGATTGCATATCGGCCGATATGGCTCCAGCCAATGCTCTGTCCGTTCTGGAAAACTCCCTTATTCCTTCAAACCCGACTCGAATCCAATCTTTACTGTGGGCATATCTTTAACAAATTTTGCTATTAACACATGGCCCCTAATTTCGGAGTATAAATTGATATACTGCAGAATTATCTCTTACATCCACTAAAAACTAGGGTTTTCGTGTCCTGACCATTACCAACCCAGCGCAATAAATACCAACGGTTTGGGTCCTATCCTTCACACCGTTAACTCTTTCACAGTCGCGTAAACCGCCCAAGCTGCTCAAGCCTTCTCTCTGCTCTCCGACGACCACCTCGACGATGCAGGCTTCCGACGACGATCTCCATCGACTTCCAGCGATTGTCTTCCTCAAGCTTTAATGGCAACCATCGTCGACGTCCCCTTGGTACGCTCTTTGAACTTTTTAAGCTCTATTGGCCCTTTTTGCTCACTGCGCCCCTGTTCCAGGTCGAATTCCACTCTTAGATCCCCTTTCTTAGCAAATTCTTGATTTATCCCTATTTTTCTTCAATTATAGCACGTAAGAGACCAAATCGCAATTCCTGTTCTGAAAGAACCAACTCATTACTTCCTTGGGCCGATGGGCGATGTAGACCCTTGTTACCTCATTAATGCCGAAACTGATAGAATTCCTTACAAGCAAACCAAGCCCAACCTAGCCGATTGGCAGACAGTTTTTATATCCTGGCCTTCTGTTAACAGCAGATTTTCGTAATGGATCCGGAGAGGAAAGAGGAAACCGACGCGAAGAGAAGGGGCTAAATTGTAGTCAGACCAAGTCTCATATCGGACTCGGTGAGCGTATCGGACTGAGGAAGGTGCTACTAGGAAGAGCGTATCGGCCGATACGGATTCAATATGGTCATCGGCCGATAGAGGCTGGAAGTTGACAGAGTCAGCGTGGGTTTGGTTTGGGCTCAGGATAAGTTTCATCGAAATTGCCAAATAGAGATAAGGCTCGGTTTTAGGCAATTGTATCTTGTAAATCAAGTAGGTTTAGATCTAATCTGTGGCAAGAGTCTGCCGCAAAGATTTGTTTGCTAGTTAGAGATAAGATCGTGTCCTACAAGGACCCTGTTGTAATCTCGGGTATAAATATCCCGGTAGCTTGTACATAGAAAGTCTCTCTCAAACTCAATACAACAACCAGTTTGTTTCAATCTAGTTTCGGTGCATCGCCAACCCTCGTAAGAGGTTAACTCCGATGAGTTCTTGCTTCCTCGGAGCAGAGGTAAGAACTCGTGCCCGACGATCTACATCGCCGAGGCTAGCATGTCGCTTTAGACACGTTAAGCCTCGATGATGTGATCGTCGTTTATCATGTTTTGGATGATCTTGACGAGTGTCTTAATTACACTTCGCTAGTGATTTACTCATTTTAATCAACTGGCACACTCTACACACACCTTGGCAAGCCGTTGGACCTGCACTGGAGTAAAGCAAACCTCCCAGGGCGCCGTGGAAACGTGGAACCCGTTTGGTTGCAAGGCGGGTCGAAATTCTGCGCCAACACCTTCTAGCTTGGATGGATGGAGGACTTGGTATAAGAGAATATCGACTTCCAAGCAGTCTTTGTGGGAAGAAATAGGCATAGCCTAGTGCTTAGCCCTGTCCTTAGCTGATATGAAAAAGGATGGACCAATGCTATCATCGGTTGCATACTTCTGGTCTGACACCCTTAACGCCTTCTTGTTCGGCCAAGGGCCGATGACACCCACCTTGTTAGTTATCAAGATGCTTACCAGTCTAGATATTGTTTCGTCGAGCAACCCTTTCTCTCTAAAGATCAACTATGAGCACAAGTTGATGACAAAGAACATAGGTGGCTAGTAGGGTTACATTTCCAAGCACATCGGCACATGCCCAGTAACAGATAAGGAACACAAAGCTTTTCTCAACCTCTGGTTGGAAAGATTTATTTTTTATGGATCAACTTTTGGTCCAATAGCCAATATGCAACACCTGGCTCAAGCACTGGTGGCAAAGAAGTCTATTCTCCTTGGCAAATTCTTACTTGGAGGTGTATATCAAACCTTAAGCCAATTAATAACCAAGCTTCTAACTAGGACCTCTGTCGACTATGGAGGACTTTGGTGGTTTCTGCAACTTTGGTTGAATCTATACACCATCAATGTTGCTGAAAGAAGCCCCTTGTACTCATCAAGCTTTCCATCGGACCACTCAAACGATGAGGAACGTAGTACACGCCAATGCATGTCTTTTGGTGAGGCAACATCAATCTACCAAGGATCAGGGCCATCGGCTGAGGCCTTCTAGGAGTGGTTTGATCAATTGTACAACGGATTTGTCAAGAGTGCCAGAGTCTGGATCCCTTATGATAGCTTTACAGACTATGAACCACCAGTCGATTTGAGGCTTAATGATTTGAATGATGCAGCCGATCCCAGTTCAAGCAAAAATTTTGTATCAGTTATTTTTCCATGCATTGTCCCAATAGGGGTATAAGTTTCTTATGAATTCTATCACCAACATCGGCTGCAAGACAACTTGGACTAGGCTAGCTCTCTGTAAGCTTGTATTTCACAAGAAAAATTCAGACGAGAGGCATCGTGACATCGGCTTTGTAGATGGATAGGGTCTTGAACATTGAGGGCCCTGTACGTGGATCCTTGCACCATGTAAATATTAATCTTTTGACAAGCCAACTTTTTGACAAGTGGTGGAGTGAATGGAAGATGCACCTATTTCATCTATCGGCTAGCTTCTACTTGACTACAATAATTCCATCCCTCAGCCCTCAGGTAAAACCACTCCTCTTCTCATCTTCAATTGGTTTCAAACTTTTATCTTCAAAAATTGTCTAACTTTGCCCTTGCAGGCCCCAAGCACTTTCCCTCTAGCTCAGAATGTAAGTGGTCAGCCGATAGTGTATGCACAGGCCTTAATGCCATCAGGAGATTTGGCTCCATCAATCATCAGCTTCGCTGCTCGTATAATGGCATCTCTGCTAGAAGGCCAAGTCAGAGAGCTGATACCCAAGGCTGGTGGGAAGCGCAAACCACCGATCGTCAAGAAGTAGACAAAGAAGCCAAAAGTCGCATCCCCTAAGAAGCCTGCCGATAGCAACCCTCCATTGGATTCTGATGTAGATGCATTTTTCGATGAAACAATCATGGAGGAAGAAGTTGACAAAGCTGCAGCCAATATAAGCGATACTGAAGACCAAACAGCAGCTGATCTAAAGCCAGCCGATGTGGCCACCCCTCCAAGATCACCAGCCAAATCTGATACCCAAGCTTCACCTCAACCTCGTCAACGCAGAACTGCCCGTAAGGTGAAGGTAAAAATACAATCCATCTTCAGTCTTAACCTTTTCCAATATGTTGCTAACACTTGTTTTTTGTAGCGCAAGACTATATTGGCCATGGAAAAGGACAAACACTTTTCGATGCCCCCTTATCTCCAAGCCCTCAAGCTTCTCCATTGGCATCAGTAACTTTAAAAACCCTTCAAACTTTCATCGTCGGCCGATTTCAAAAACATCTAACAATTGTCTCTCTTTTCAGCCAAGAGCTCCATCGGCTTCTCCTCATCGGCCAGCTCCAAGTGATCAAACTCCTTCTGCCGTTGGTAGCCACCATGTAGAAGAACCAGAAAAGACTACTACTGCGCCGATGACCCAGGTAAACTCACTAATACATAATTGTTATCGGCCTAACCTTGCTCACTTCAAACCATCAGCTCTATCTTGTAGAACCTGCCCGATATGTTCTCCTTTGACATTAGGCAATTCTTGGACGAGGAAGACGAGGAAACAACGGGCAAAGCAAGTCTCCCATCTCTGATAATCTATGAGCAAAGCTCTTGGACATAGCCGATCTACTAGGATCTTCCTTAGACGCACTGGTTGATAACTGTGGGTCGATCAGGGAATGTTTCCAAGAGATTCAAGATTAACTCCCTGAAGAAGTCGCAGACACCATGTCTCCTGCCATGTTCCTTGAGCAACATCACATCAAACTCCAAAGGGCTAAGCAAAGGATAGCTGATCGGCTCGAGCGTCATAGCATGAAAGCAACTATCCAATCTAGCCGACAACAAGTCAATGAGAACAAAATCAAACTGGACGAACTCACAATCATCTTAGAAATAGTACACAAACGCATCACTGAGCTTGAACAAGAAGAAGCCAATCTTTTGGCTAAGCTGGAACAAACTCGCAAAGAAATAACTCAAGAAAAACAATGATTAGACGATCTGTCAAAAGCTATTTAAGACCAAACAGCCAGGTTAAAAGCATCGGCCAAACACTTAGCAGGACTCAGCAAGACCCTGAAGCTAATCCCTAGAACTGAAGCCGATGACGCTCGCGTGATTAATGAAGCTGAACAAATTCGCTTGCGTGCGATATCGACCATCGAAAATGTCTTGGGTTCATGTAATAGCCTTAAGTTCTTGATACACTTTGTCCTTAACATACTTGAAATATTTTTGTGTAATTTATTCATTGGCTTCTTAGCCGATTCTGGCTTTCATATTTATACTTCCATTTCTTGTTACATTTTTGGTCTAAGGGCGATAATATCAATCGGCCATCTTGAGGCGATGTTATCATACATCGGCTTTATCATACATCGGTGTTGGCGCAGAATTTCGACCTGTCCAGCAACCAAACAGGTTCCGCGTTACCACGGCGGCCTGGGAGATCTGCTTAACTCCAGTGCAGGTCCAAATGGCTTGTCTAGTCGTAAGTAGAGCGTGCCAGTTGATTTGATCTGCAATCAACAAGAAACAAGTAAACCAAGTCAGAGAACAACGGCCGATCGGTCGATAGACCGATGACACATTGTCATAGCCCAGCCGATAGGGCAAAGCTATATCGGCTCACTTAGAAAAATAAGTAAAACATGAATCTAATCTTATCGGCCTTCATTGATATGTAGATCTCAACCAATAATATCGGCCGATAAGGATAACAAAGGTAACTACACCAGCTAATACTCTAGTGCAAACTTATACGAGCCAATCGGCCAATATAAACACATCAACCATAAAGAAATCTTAAGATTACTTCACGATCGACGTATCTATACTTATCAATCTGCACATATAAGTGGCAAACACATGCAATAAACATAAAGCAATCACATATGTTAGATAAGACCGGCTAAAACCCTGGCACTATCCTTAATTACAACCGAAAACAGGCTTCGTGTTAGATCTCAAAACAGGACTAAGGTCGATGACAACTCAAAGTGTGAATTGAGACTTAACACAAAGAAAATCAAGTCGTCGATCGCTTTTGGGGATGGCAACTGTATTAAACAATCTGGCCAAGCATAAGAATTAAACCATCGTCGGCAATAAACCCTAAAGCGAGTAAACTGCTGGCAAGGCTTAACTAAGATACCTGTCAAAACTATTCAAGGCATGATAATCGACGATCACATCATCGAGGCTTAACGTGTCTAAAGCAACACGTTAGCCCCGATGATGCAGATCGTCGGGGACGAGTTCTTACCTCTGCTCCGAGGAAGCAAGAACTCGTTGGAGAAGACCTCTTGCGACGGTTGGCGATGCGCCGAAAGTAGATTGATTTGATTGTGTGATTGATTGAGAGTTCTTATATGTACAAACTATCGGGATATTTATACCTGAGGATACAACAGAAACCTTGTAGGGCACGATCTTATCTACAACTAACAAACAAGTCCTTGCGGCAGACTTAAGCCACAGATTAGATCTACACTACTTAATTTACAAGATACAATTGCCTAAAACCGAGCTTTATCTCTATTTGGCAACTTCCTTGAAGCTTATCTCGAGCCCAGACCAAGCCCACGTTGACACTGTCAACTCACAACCCGTATCGGCCCACGGCCAAACCAAATCCGTATCGGCCGATACGCTCTTTACAGCAACACCTCCCCAGTCCGATACGGTTACCGGGTCCGATACAAAGCCTGGTCCGACTCCAACTCAATCCTTCCTCTCTGCTTCGGTTTCCTCTTTTCTTTCCGAGTCGACTACCAAAATCCGTCGTTAACACATGCCCCCCAATTCCGCTTCATTATATAATGTGGCGGAATTAGCTCCAAGGAACTCATCGACTCTTTGCTAGGTCTAATCTGAAAACCGCACAGATCCAGATTCGAACCCTTTCGCCGCCGATTCAACAAACTCCTCGTGTTCTTCAACTCCGGCGACCGCTCGGCACTCCATCGACATCGACCCCTTCCGCAGCGATCCCTTCTTCAACAACAATGGCTTCCGCCCCATTCTACGCCTCTGAGATCCCCGCGGTAAGTCGACTCATTCAACCCTGCATTATAACTTTCCCCGTCAATTTCTCCAAGTTAGGGTTTTACTCTCTGTTCCCCCCAGGCCTTATATTTTCATCGTCGTTCTCACGATTTAGGTCTTCAAAAACCAAATCTTGATCCCCACCGACGATAAATCCCATGGCTTTCTCCTGGGCCCCATGGGCGACTGCGACCCAACCTGGCTAATTAACGCCGAAACAGACAGAATCCCTTTCAGGCAAGCCAAGCCCACTGTCTCGGCGTGGAAGCACACCTTCAGGTCATGGCCATCAAAACTAAATGGATACAGGACCTGGCACAAAAGGATTGCTGCCGTCAAACAAGTCCACTGGGACGAGATTGGAATCGGCCAATGCATAACTCTGTCCCTGGCCGATACCAAGAAAAATGAGCCACTAATGTCAGCTGCCAGCTACTTCTGGTCAAGTACCTTGAACGCCTTCATGTTCAAGCAAGGTCCGATGACCCCAACCCTCATAGATATCAAGGTACTCACAGGACTAGACATCGACTCTGAGATTAATCCTTTCAGCCTCCTGATAAACAGCAGCCACAAACTGAAAACCAAGAAAATTGGAGGCTGGTCTGGGTACATCTCTGAGCACATGGAACAAGGATCGGTCTCAGAGCGAGAACATGTAGCGTTCCTGACATTATGGTTGGAAAGATTCATCTTCTGCGGATCGACCTGTGGCCCCACAACAAACTGTCAGCACCTGGCTCAGGTCCTGGTCAGCAAAAAACGAATACCCCTCGGCCGATACCTCTTAGGAGCTGTATATCGGCTACTCCACATTGCCACGCAAGACTTGATGCTGAAACAAACCGTGGCACACGGGGGACCATGGTGGTTCATCCAACTATGGCTAACAATTCATACCAACACCATGGTTGATCGGCCACCTCTATCGGATTCGCGCTTCCCATCGAAGTATGCCGATCACGAAGATCCCAGAAGCAGACGATGCATGTCTTATGGGGAAGCAGCCTCCGTCTACCCTGGCGCAGATCAATCGGCCGATGACATGGCTACATGGTTTATCCGTTTCTTCACCGGCCCTCCATCAGCCAAGATGGACATGTTCATCTATACATCGGACCAAGACTATGAGCTCCCAGATGATCTGCAACTGAGCTTGGTAAACGATGACATAAAGTCCAGAGAAGTGTTTATGATCGGCCTGACTCCATGCCTGCTCCCAGTAGGCATTTTTCAGGGAAGGAACACCAGCCTGTCCTATGAATTTTATAACCCAATGACAGCTGCTAGGCAATGCGGGCTTGGGCAACTTCCCATCAGTTTATACCTTCATAAACTCCTGGAGAGCAGAGGCACAGTCTCATCAGCTCTAATTATGAGCAAGGCGATGGAAATCGAGCTCCCGAATCTTGGTGACTGTGATCGGCTACACCTGAATGCCTTTGTTCACATCAATTTCCAAACCTGGTGGCAAGAGTGGGCCACTCATATTTTCCACCAATCGGCCAGGTTCTATGTAACGGAGCTTATCCAAGGCATCAGTCCCCAAGTACCAGATGAGCCGATTCCTTCTGTGAGCAACAGTGGACGGAAGATTTTCTATGCTCAAGCTGTAGCTCCATTGGGATCAACCATCCTGGAGTCCATCATCGGCCTCACTGCCCCGAAGATACCATCACTGCTCCAGGGGCCGATGATCAAGGAGAATCCTAAGAGGAAAGCGCCATTTAAAGGCAAAGCCCAAAAATCCAGCAGAAAAGCCAAAGTTGACGACCAAGAAGATCTCGAAGAGCTGGACCCCTCCATGGAAGAGTTTCTCAAAGAACAAGTAATGGAGGAAGAAGTCGATGCAGCTGCTGCCGATATACATGAAGAAAACACATCGGCTGAAGCTACCAAGGAACCATCGGCCGAAACCACTGATATCCCACCGGCCGATGACCAAAGTGATGCCCCCCAACCGAAAAAGACCAGACACGCAATCCGCAAGGTAAACACAATTTCTTCTCCGTGCTCACATAACCCCTTCCAATTGCTTGACTCTAATTTGATATCCTTTTCAGGCTGTGGCATCATCTATTCTGAAGGAAAGAACTCAATCGGCCCCTCTGCCAAGGACTAAGAAAGCAACCCTACAACGGCGTGAGCGGGCTAAAGCACGATTGAGGACCCCGTCTCCTTCTCCAGTACCCTCTCCGGTCGCCTCGGTAAGAGTTGATTTATATATTATCATGCCAATCTCACAACCCTACTTATCAATCCCTTGCTTTTCAGCCTAGAGCTCCAGTGCCTTCGCCACATCGGCCAACCCCATCGCCTACGGCCTCAACACAGCAAAGGGAGGCCAATGCAAACGTCACCGATATTCCAACTCTGGTAATGAAACCTAGCCTGATCCCCTTTCGTCAGCTCCCAATTGACAAGACTGACCTTGACCTATGTTGCCGTTTACAGAACCTAGCCGATATGTTTTCATTTGACATCGGCCAGTTTCTTGATGACGAGGACAAGGAACTGCCCAGCACCACCAAGGCGCCGATTTCTGACGAATTAAAGAACCGCCTGTCCGATATTGGGAATCGGCTAGAAGCCTCACTGGAGTGTTTGGTAGAAGACTGCTCCTCCATCAGAGCCAGGGTACAAGAAATCCAAGACGAACTACCCGAAGACCTGATGGAGCTCCTCACACCGGCCATCTTCCTGGAACAATACTGATTCAAGCTTTTCAGAGCAAAAGAAAGACTTGCAGAGCGACGAGAGCGCGAACAACTGGAATCGGCCCTGACCGCTAGCAAAGCTCAAGTAAACGCCGATAAGACCAGGTTGGACGAGCTAGCGGTCGAGCCGATTGTGCTAAAAAATAGGCTTGAAGAACTCCGTCGCCTCGAGGCAGAGCTAGAATCGAAGCTGGCCACTACACGCCGAGAAATCCAGGAAGTCGAAGCCAGGATAGCTGCATCACCCAAGGTCATAGAAGATCAGACGGCAAAGCTCAAGGCATCAGCCAAGTACCTCGCGACCCTAAGCAAGTCACTGAAACCGATCCCAGGGACGATGGCCGATGATGCCCAGGCTATTGAAGACGTTGAGCAGATTCGCCGTAAAGCCATTGCTGCTATTGCGGACTTCATAGGGTGATGTAGCATATGTTATTTTTATAATGTATAACCATACACCTTATCGGCCATACAGCCGAATTTGTTTTGAAAATTCCATCCTAATTTATTGCTTCTGAAATCCTCTCACACCTTATCGGCCGTGCAGCCGAATTTGTCTTGAAAATTCCAGACGCATATATCTTTAATATGAACAATCTCATTATAAACAATCTCATCAGCCAAAGAGCCGAAGTCAATTGCCAACTGAAAAATCCAATGCGAGAACTCCTATATATATATATATGCCCCCCAAATTTTGGAAGATGAGGGCTCATATTCTGAAATTTTGAACTAAGGGCGATAGTATTTACCGGCCATCTAAAGACGATGCTTAACTACATCGGCTGTAATCATAAATCGGCTAGAGGGCCGATCATGAGTCAATCCAGATACTGGGATAATACTGTTTCAAGTATTTGCCATTGAGAGCTCGTCCATAAATCTCGCCATCTAATCCCTTGAGCAGATAGGCATTGTGAGGAACACATCGATGAATTCGAAAGGGGCCTTCCCAATTAGGTGACCATTTGCCAAATTTATTATCTCTGGAGCCAATCGACATTATTAATTTCCATACAAGGTCTCCTTCCTCAAACGATTTGGCAACGACCTTTTTATTATAATGACGGGCTACTCTATCTTTATCACGCTTGATTTTCTCTAAGGCCCGTAATCGAACATGTGCCAAATCATCCAATTCATCAACCATAAGATTATGGTACTCATCGGCTGTCAAGTCGTCTTGCAAAGCAATCCTTCTTGAGCCGATGGCGGTTTCCCATGGCAGTACAGCTTCATGCCCGTAGACCAGCTGATAGGGAGGCACTTGGATTGCACCATGGCAAGCCATCCGATACGCCCAAAGGGCATCGACCAGCGTTGTATGCCATTGTCTCGGTTGTTCGTCAATTTTCCGCTTGATTAATTTGATTAAAGACTTGTTAGAAGCCTCTGCCTGCCCATTAGCCTGCGCGTAGTAAGGAGAAGAATTGAGTAATCTGATGCCCATGCTGTCAGCAAATCGGACGAACTCATCGGACACGAAGATTGATCCCTGATCGGTAGTTATTGTCTGAGGTAACCCAAACCGATATATGATGTGCTCCTTGACGAACTGAATAGCGTCTTTGGAATCAACCTTCTTGAGAGGAACGGCCTCAACCCACTTTGTGAAGTAATCTGTAGCCACTAATATATACTTGTGTCCCTTACTTGATGGTGGGTTAATCTGGCCGATCATATCTATTCCCCATCCACGAAACGGCCACGGCTTTATGATTGGATGCATAACCGATGCTGGTGCTCTCTGAATTGCTCCAAATTTCTGACAATCCTGACATCCTTTATAATACTTGAAGCAATCTTCTAGCATGCTTGGCCAAAAATATCCGACGCGCTTCATCAGCCATTTCATTTTATGGGCCGATTGATGGGTGCCACAAATCCCTTCATGTACTTCGCTCATAACGGTTTTAGCCTCCTCAGGACCTAGGCATTTGAGTAGGACACCATCAACCGTCCGATAATATAGGTTATCGTCCAATAAGACATAATGTAAAACTTTATATTTCATTCTGCGTGACGCCGATTGGGAAGGATTTCGCAAATACTCAATGATATCAAACCTCCAGTCATCGGTGTGCACGAGAGCAATCTGAATCAGAACGTCTTTAACCATCGGCCTGTATCCCGATGCCCGCTGAGCGAAATCATTGGCTTCGAAATTCTGCTTCCTGGGTATATGTCTCATTGTTACGATCCAGAAATCGTGTAATAACTCTTTGCACTCCTCATTGTAGACTTTGAGAATATCGTCTCTGCACTCATACTCCCCAGAAAGTTGACTAATTACTAGCTGTGAATCGCCAATGATTTCGACGGCATCGGCCTCGACTTCTTGTAATAACTGCAAGCCTTTAAGCACCGCTTCATATTCTGCTTGATTGTTGGTATAGTAAGGCTTGATAGTGAAAGCGAACTCAAAACTTGCCCCCCGAGGGGATATGATGACTAGGCCGATACCGCAACCGTGTCTGCAGACGGATCCATCGAAATATAATGTCCATGGCACAATGTCTACATATGCGACTGAGTCATCTCTATGTTGAACGATGAAATCGGCCAGGGCTTGTCCTTTGACTGCTTTGGCCGATTCATATCGAAGATCAAACTCTGTTAAAGCAAAGATCCACTTCCCGACTCGTCCTTTCAACACAGGGGCCGATAACATGTATTTCATCACATCGGCCTTGCTCACCACGATGCACTCGTTGGAAAGCAGGTAATGCCTCAATTTAGTAAATGAAAAATATAAACAAAGGCATAATTTCTCCACCGGCGTGTACCTTGTCTCAGCGTCTAACATTCTCCTGCTGAGATAAAAAATAGCTCTTTCCTTGCCGTTAACATCTTGAACCAAGACCGAGCCGATGGATCTCTCATTGGCTGATAAGTACAATTTGAATGGAACTCCTTTTTGTGGAGAAATTAAGACTGGCGGAGAAGTTAAATATTCTTTGATATCGTCTAGCGCTTTCTGTTGCTTGTCACCCCATATGAATTCTTTGTCGTCCTTTATTTTCAACAGTGGAGTGAATGGCTCTATACGGCCCGACAGATTTGATATAAAACGCCGGACGAAGTTGATCTTGCCAAGCAGAGATTGTAACTTGGTCTTGTTTTCTGGAGGTTTGATTTTCTTAATGGCGTCGATGTTCTTCTGTGTGATTTCAATCCACCTTTCATGGACCAAGAAACCCAAAAACTGACCGGCCGATACGCCAAAGGCACATTTGTTAGGGTTCAACTTCAAACCATATTTCCTTGCCCTTTCTAGTACCTTGCGTAAGTCGGCCAAGTGCATATCATGTTCTCTTGACTTTACGACGACATCGTCTATATAAACTTCAATCAGAGAGCCAATAAGATCATGAAAAATGTAATTCATAGCCCTCTGATACGTAGCTCCAGCATTCTTCAAACCAAATGTCATGACGACCCATTCATATAGGCCAATTGCCCCTGGGCATCTGAAGGCTGTCTTATGAATGTCCTCTTTAGCCATAAAGATCTGGTTGTAACCCGCGTTTTCGTCCATGAAACTAATGATCTTATGCCCAGAAGCAGCATCGACTAGCAAATCGGCCAACGGCATAGGGTACTCGTCTTTGGGCATCGCCTTATTTAGATCTCTGAAATCGACGCATACCCTTAGCTTGCCGTTCTTTTTCAATACCGGAACTATGTTGGAGACCCACTCTGCATATCGGCAGGGCCTGATAAAGTTGGCGTCGTAAAGTCTTGTGATCTCTGCTTTTATGGCTTCGTGCATATCGGCCTTAAACCTCCGAGGAGCTTGCTTAAAAGGCCGATAGCCTTGTTTGATTGGTAGCCGATGTTCTACAATCGATCGGCTTAATCCTGGCATCTCATGGTATTCCCATGCAAAACAATCTCTGAATTCTTTCAAAAGATCTATCAAATTATTCTTGTATCCCTTTGGCAAATTAGCGCTTACATACGTCGGCCTAGGCCTATCACCTATTCCTATATCAATTTCTTCCAATTCATCGGCCGACGTAAAACCTTGTCCCAACTTGCCGTCTAACTCATCCACCGCGTCATCCGTGTAGGGGTCATTGTCAACGGCGGATGGTGCATCTTCGCTAAAGTAACCGCTTGTCTTGGTCTTCAATTGTCTCGATGTCGCAGTCGGTTACCTTGAGGAAATCGGCGTCCCAGACTCGCCCGGACAAGCAGTCGATTCCCTCCATCACCCACACTGCGAGATCGGCATTGGCGACATGTACTGAACGATCGGCCTGCACGATCTCGACTTGGTCCCCTTGCCATTGCATGAGGCATTGGTGCATTGTTGAAGGGACACAGCAATTTGCATGGATCCAATCTCGTCCCAACAACAAGCTGTAGGAACCCTTTCCATCGAAGACGAAGAAGGTGGTGGGAACTGTTTTGCTGCCCACGGTGAGTTCTACGTTCAGGACCCCCTTCGCCTCGGATGCGTTGCCACCGAAGTCCTTTAATACCATATTTGTCTTGATAAGATCTTCAGGTACTTTTCCAAGCTTCCTGAAGGTTGGGTATGGCATTAAATTGACCGCTGCGCCACCATCGACCAGCATCTTCGTCATCGGCCGCCCATTGATGAATCCTTTGATGTACAACGGGCGCAAATGTCTGTAGCTGGCGTCAACTGGCTTGTCGAAGATGACTTGGTCTGGTGACAACCGTAGCCTGGCTGAACCTTGTTCATCATCAGCCATCGCTTCATCGGCCGCCTGCACACTGTATTCTGCTGGCAATACAAACACCATGTTAACAGGCGCCGATGCCATTTTTTTACCTTTTGAAGCTGAGTAGCTCTGAGCTGTATTGGAGGTACCCTCATCGGCCCTGGCCACCGTGGATTTTATCCTCCACTCTTTTTTGGTCTTGGTTGGCCGATGGGGTATTTCAGCTTGTTGCTCTTGGATTTGTTCTTTCCTCCTTAACCTCTGAACCCGCCGCTTTTGTGTCTTGGTGAATACATCGCTTGGGCACCATTGGGGGTTCTGGACTTGCTTCTCATCTTCATCGTGTTGATCTTGGTGCATCGGCCCTAACCTTTCATGCACAGATTTCCGTTGCTTGGCCGGCCGATGCGTTTGTCTGCTTGAGCTGCCCTGATAAGAATTTTCTGCACCACTGCATGCAGGGCACTCCTGGATAGATGGCAACGTCATCCCTTCATTCCAGCAGAAGCGAAAAAACTCGCACTCCCAGTGTGGGTCGTAGGAGTTGTCTTGGTCGGCTTGGTCTTGAGCTTGTTCCTCCCGCCTCCGCTGATATTTTCTGATCAGGCCCTCAGAGGTCTGATGAGGCCGCTTGCCAGTCCGATGGCCACCGCCATCGGCCCTGTCCGCCCGCACCATGTTGACTAGGAACGGGTGGCCTTCAATCTTCATTGGCCGCTTGGCATCATCGATTTTAATTCTGCCCTGCTCGATGGCCGATTGAATTTGTTGCCAGAAGATCTTGCATTCGTTTGTATGGTGTGAATAGGAATTGTGCCACTTGCAATATCTCCTTTTCTTGATGTCTTCGGCCGATGGCAATACGTGACCTACTGGCAGTTGGATCTGCTTTTCTTGCAACAGCAGGTCAAATATCTTATCGGCCTTGTTGATGTCGAAATCATATTTATCTTCTTTATCTCCTTTCTTGGCCCACTGGCAAGTTGTTGATTTCCTCATCCGGACCCACTCGGCTAGGTCGACATCAGCATCTTCATCGTCGTCATCGTCGGAGTCGTATTGATAAACAGTGTTAATCTTTTTCGCGAACTTCTTTCCCTCCTGGAATCGCTGCTCGTGGGCCGATACTCGTTGTGCCAGCTGAGCGAGGCTGTCAAATTCCTACGAGGAGAACCTCTCGCGTATCGGCCCTAGCAATCCCTGAAATGCCAAATCGGCCAACTGGGAATCGGTCAGACTGAGGCTATAACATCTGTTTCGTATGTCTCTAAACCTTTGTATGTACTCAGGGACCGATTCATCCACTCGCTGCCTGATGGCAGTCAGATCTGACAGTTTCATTTCTTGTACGCCATTGTAGAAGTATCTATGAAACTGTTTCTCCAGATCTATCCATCCTCTGATGGAATTGCAGGGCAAGGAAGAGAACCATGTGAATGCAGACCCTGATAAGGACAGAGGGAAAAACCTCACCCTGAACGCCTCGATAGCCGATGCCTCCGCGCACTGTGCTAAGAATCGGCTGACATGCTCATATGTCGAGACGTTGTCCTGTCCCGAAAACTTGGAGAAATCCGGGATCTTGTATCGGCTCGGCAATGGTACCCTGTCAAATTCCTCAGGATACGGGTGCCGATACACTGTAGAGTTCTCCTTGGGCTTCAAGCCGAATTGATCCCGCATCACTTCAGCTATCATATCGGCCCAATATCCTGTGGGCCAATGTGGGAGGTCTTGCTGAAACGATTGTTGCAAACCCTCTGCTTGATACTGCCTAGGGGAGTATGGCTGGTAATGATGATCCGAGTTCGGTACGCCATACTGTCCTGCGGGGTGCTGCTGATAGCCTTGTGGCGCGTTGTATGCAGCTTGAAGTGGAGGACTATTGAACACTGGGGCTTGCGGTTGTCCGGCCGATGGCTGGTTGACGGGGACTTGCTGCATCGGCTCAACCACCTGTTGCTTCCCCTTGGCCCATTGAGCGTATTGTTCCTCGGTGATGAGCTGAGGGCTGCCCCCAGTCTGCCTGGTGAGGACTAGTGGCAATGTTGTTGTCGGCTGTGCCGATGGGGGTGGCATCGGCGGTTTTGGCTGAGACGTGCTCAGATCATTCCTCAGGGTCCGATATGCAGGGAACTTATTTTCTGGCAAGAAAATCGGCCCCTGAGGCTTGAACTGGTGAATTGACCCGTCTAAGATAGATTTGACCGTATTGGTCAAGGTGTTCACCAAAATCCCTGATTGGTTGACTAGCGCAGAGTGGACTGCGGAGTCAATCCTGTCTTGCAACGTTGGCGCTGCAGTGTCTTCAGTTCTGACGGCGTGATCGTGCGCTACCGCCGACGTTCCAGCTGCATCTCCGGAACTCGGCATGACCACCTTGGACTTTTGAATCAAGGTGCCCTGCCGAGTCCTAGAATATGTTTGCAGGTACATATTCTGGAACTGCTGGACCAGACTATCCATCTCAGCTTTTTGTTCTGCGCTGAGCTGGTCGGCGGTCACGGGAATGACGTTCTCCTCGACGATCTCGGCCTGCTTCGACATCTCGAGGTGTTCTTGTTGCTGGTGAGAAGCTTGTGTTTGTGGTCCCACCGGGCGTGCCAAAAGCGTGTTGGCGCAGAATTTCGACCTGTCCAGCAACCAAACAGGTTCCGCGTTACCACGGCGGCCTGGGAGATCTGCTTAACTCCAGTGCAGGTCCAAATGGCTTGTCTAGTCGTAAGTAGAGCGTGCCAGTTGATTTGATCTGCAATCAACAAGAAACAAGTAAACCAAGTCAGAGAACAATGGCCGATCGGTTGATAGACCGATGACACATTGTCATAGCCCAGCCGATAGGGCAAAGCTATATCGGCTCACTTAGAAAAATAAGTAAAACATGAATCTAATCTTATCGGCCTTCATTGATATGTAGATCTCAACCAATAATATCGGCCGATAAGGATAACAAAGGTAACTACACCAGCTAATACTCTAGTGCAAACTTATACGAGCCAATCGGCCAATATAAACACATCAACCATAAAGAAATCTTAAGATTACTTCACGATCGACGTATCTATACTTATCAATCTGCACATATAAGTGGCAAACACATGCAATAAACATAAAGCAATCACATATGTTAGATAAGACCGGCTAAAACCCTGGCACTATCCTTAATTACAACCGAAAACAGGCTTCGTGTTAGATCTCAAAACAGGACTAAGGTCGATGACAACTCAAAGTGTGAATTGAGACTTAACACAAAGAAAATCAAGTCGTCGATCGCTTTTGGGGATGGCAACTGTATTAAACAATCTGGCCAAGCATAAGAATTAAACCATCGTCGGCAATAAACCCTAAAGCGAGTAAACTGCTGGCAAGGCTTAACTAAGATACCTGTCAAAACTATTCAAGACATGATAATCGACGATCACATCATCGAGGCTTAACGTGTCTAAAGCAACACGTTAGCCCCGACAATGCAGATCGTCGGGGACGAGTTCTTACCTCTGCTCCGAGGAAGCAAGAACTCGTCGGAGAAGACCTCTTGCGAGGGTTGGCGATGCGCCGAAAGTAGATTGATTTGATTGTGTGATTGATTGAGAGTTCTTACATGTACAAACAATCGGGATATTTATACCCGAGGTTACAACAGAACCCTTGTAGGGCACGATCTTATCTACAACTAACAAACAAGTCCTTGCGGCAGACTTAAGCCACAGATTAGATCTACACTACTTAATTTACAAGATACAATTGCCTAAAACCGAGCTTTATCTCTATTTGGCAACTTCCTTGAAGCTTATCTCGAGCCCAGACCAAGCCCACGTTGACACTGTCAACTCACAACCCGTATCGGCCCACGGCCAAACCAAATCCGTATCGGCCGATACGCTCTTTACAGCAACACCTCCCCAGTCCGATACGGTTACCGGGTCCGATACAAAGCCTGGTCCGACTCCAACTCAATCCTTCCTCTCTGCTTCGGTTTCCTCTTTTCTTTCCGAGTCGACTACCAAAATCCATCGTTAACAATCAGCCAAACAATTGATTTTGAATTAATCCAAACACTTGGAAAATACTTCTTCACATACTTTCCATTTAAAGCCTTCCCAAAAACTTCTCCATCAAGACCTTCAAGCATATACACATTTCTAGGCACACATCGATGAATCCGATAGGGCCCCTCCCAATTAGGCGACCACTTTCCAAATTTGTTATCTCTGGTCCCTATCGGCAGAATCAACTTCCAAACAAGTTCTCCTTCTTCAAAAGTCTTTGGCACAACCTTTTTTATTATAATGCCTTGAAATTCTTTATTTATCTCTCTAAAGTACGTAATCGGACTTATGTCAAATCTTTCAAGTCATCAATCAATAAGCTATGATAATCATCGGCCGATAACTCATTTTGTAAAGAAATCCTTCCTGAGCCGATGTTAGCCTCCCAAGGCTAAATAGCCTCATGCCCATATACAAGTTGATAAGGTGGTACTTGTGTAGCTCCATGACATGCCATCCGATAAGTCCATAATGAATCGGCCAATGTAGTATGTCATTTCCTAGGTTGTTATACAATCTTCCTCTTGATCAACTTAATTAAACTTTTCTTAGAGGCTTCAGCTTGCCCATTAGCTTGTGCATAATAAGAAGAATTCAGCAACTTGATACCCATACTGTTAGCAAACTGAACAAGTTCATCGGCCACAAAGTTAGATCCCTAATCCGTTGTAATTGTCTGTGGAGTCCCAAACTACTAAATTATGTGCTCCTTAACAACTTCAATGGCATCTTTGCAATTAACTTTCTTCAAGGGAATTGCTTCAACCCACTTTGTGAAGTAATCTGTTGCCACCAAGATATACATATGCCCCTTGCTTGATGGTGGATTGATCTAGCCGATCATATCAATTCCCCAACTTCTAAACAACCAAGATTTGATAATAGGATTCATAGCCGATGTTGGTACTCTCTGAACTACTCCAAATTTCTGACAATCTTGACAATCCTTACAATATTTAAAGCAATCTTCTAGCATTGTCGGCCAAAAATATCCAACTCTTCTAAGTAACCATTTCATTTTATGAGCCGATTGATGTGTTTCACAAATCCCTTCATGAACCTCACACATAACAATTTAGCCTCCTCTAAATTCAAGCACTTAAGCAAAACTCTATCAATCGTCCGAAATATAAATCATCATCAAGCAATACATACTTTAAAGCTTTATATTTCAATTTTCTTGACCCGTATCGGCTGCCAGAGTCTGATTCCATATCGGCCGATACAGCTCCAGCCGATGCTCTGTCCGTTTTGGAAAACTCCCTTATTCCTTCAAATCTGCCTCGGATCTAATCTTTACTACGGGCATATCTTTACCAAATTTTGTTGTTAACAATTAGCCCATAATTGTTTGTTTTTATTACGAGCACAGAATAATCTGCAAGCGCACAGATACCATTGTAGCTTTCACCCAAGAGTATTTCAGGGTATCATATCCATAGGGAACGTGTGTGTATAATCTAAGAACAGCATTCTTCCAAGGATAACAACTAAATGGTAGGCTTGGGATAGAGAGGATTCCTATGGGTTACTTATCTTAATTAAGTTAAGGTAAAACTCTATTGATTGCTTCGGGCACCAGCTTACCCCTGGTCTGCAAGGGAGATTCTGGCCTATAGCTCTATGATGTAGTCGAACGTGGAGGATTACAAAGGACGGATAGGGCTGTCACCACTTGCCGCCTACCTCTACAACCCGTGGAGCACACAACAAACAAAGATAACCTCCAGCCTAGACACTGCGTCTATGCTATTGATTACTACCCTAAACTCGACGTCATGCTAAAAGATTAAGGAACTCTACGTAAACAGAGCAATGAACCCACAACGATGAGAATACATCTTACTTAAATAAGAAATGTAAATCCTAAAGGAGATCACAAATACTTACTTAAATAAAAGAAGCATCCATCTATGTACAACATCGGAGAGAGTGCCGACATCTCCGGCACTCCTTCGGAACTCTCCTGAAGAGAACTCTGACATTTGGGGCACTCCTTTCGGAGCTTCCCCTCACTCTCTTCCTACTGTATTAGAGCAATGCCTAAGTATGAAAGTGAGTGATACTACACTTTGTTGTGTAAGTGAGAGTGAGGAGTGGATGGGCTATTTATAGTGTGGAGATTACTTGAGAGAGCAGAGATGCTAAGGGAATATTCTCTTCCAACTCCTCTCAAGCCTCCACATGTCCTCCAACCATCATTGGATGGCGGTTTCCTGCCTTGATCCTTGCGCCGCCGACCTTAGGATAGTGATAACCATCAACATGTGGAAGCTAGGCACGAGGGGAGCCAACCCTAGTTTGGCCGAACCCTAGTCAAGCTCCCTCACGTGGCCTTTTGTCTGTGTCACTACCTAGTGGGCCCTCATGACAGTGTACACTGATTGGCCTCAAATATGTTGGTTTTACTCTGGTTTGTGGGCCCTCCAATCTGTGTACTTGCATTTGATTGGTTGGAGTTATATTTCATCGCATGGCATGTGGTTTTCGTCCATAATTCACCTGCATACAAATATTCACCAAAACATGTGAAAATGGTTAGTAATAACCACTACCTCTAAGTTTGATATTCCATTTTATATTCTTTCATTTGCTTTTATGCACGAATTGACAGTCGGATTTGGTACTTAAGGACTATCAACAATAATCAACAGTGAGTGTGTTACCTAATTAGATGGGAAGTAACGACGCATATATCTTTGCCTTTTAACTTACAATATATTAATGTCGCAGGTTTCATTGGATTCTCATTGTCATAGTGCCGAAGTTGAGTAAGGTCTACTAGCTTAACTCCTGAATAAGTAAGAAATATGATTTTTCCACGCTTGGAGGTGCATTTAATGATGCGTGGGCCCAATACGTGAAAAAGTGGGGCAAACATAAGGAAGGAATGCCCAACCTCTATCACCACAAAGACTTCCCATGGCGTCAATAAGTAGGTGACAACTATGGTTTCCACGTGTGCCAAAACATGAAGACCTTCCAGAAAAAGATGACATTGCTAGATCTTGAGGTTTGTACTCGCGTGTACTAAATTAAAACATAAAAGCTACTAGTTCAATTGTGTATACACATATACATATACATACACACACACATTGCTATGTATATATACTAACTTTCAAATCACTTGCAGGCTAGGATTAACAACATTCCCCCGCATAACTTCGAAGACATTAGAGAGGAAATAGCTGCCTTCATAATTGCATAAATCATATCTCCAAAAGGAAACTTTGTTTCGAAGTAGCGCATCGAAAAATTGTTGAACATTTATCAATGCTTGTGAAAAAAATGTGATTATGTGACATTTATGTATATATTATATGTAATACAATCTCTGATGCTTCTATACAATTTGCATTGCTAATTACATAACTTTGTTCCAAATTTTAACTTGGTTCTATAGGTGGTGATGCTTAACTCTTGACGACGCATATCAGCGGTTTGGTTAATTGTGAAATGCATGTATATGTTATTGTAAATGTATGGATGGCATATGAATGGATTTGTGAAATATATGGAATGCTGGGATGTTGGGGATGTTGGGATGCTGGGAATGGCAATATATATCTGTGTTTCTGTTATTTTTCAGTGGGCATGGCTAGCAAAGGCCTGAGGCTAGCAAGAAAACATTTTTTTCAATAAATTACTCCTCGGTAACAGGTTACAGAAAACCAACGTCATAGGTGCGCATCATAGGTGCGCATCAAAGAGGTCGGTTCTAAAACAGGAGCCATCACCGATGAATCATCTGTGACGGTCTCCAAACTATATCGACAAAGGAGACCTTGACATCCTTGTCAGTCTATAATAGGGGACTGTCATGGATGACTCATCGGTGATGGGCACTAGTTTGACTCGTTTGCTGGGTCAAACCTATCGGTGACGAGCTTTTGTAGTGGCTTGAAAAAGATTAGTGTCATTGGTTACGGCGACCAGCCTGACACAGATGACTTTTCACATCACTGACCAATAATCTATGACACAGCCTCCCGCTGACATAGATGAGGGTTTCCGCCCGACACAGATGACCTATCCCGCACTAGTGTATGCTCAATATTAATTTCCATAAAAATGAACTTTTTGCTTTGCCTAGGCTAAAGACTGAGGAATAATATTCGTAGTTGTTTGGTTGCATGATAGATATTTTCCTTTTAGATATCTTGGTATACTACAATTGCAGCAAGTGAGGGAAAAACCACAAACCATAAAAAGTAAAATCACAATTGCAGCAAGTAAAGGCAAGACTACAATTATCCCTAAAAACTAAGTTCAATCTTTACATGCAAAACAAACATAAATTTGGTTATGATAGATGCTTACTGTGTAAAAGCTGTAATTATTTTTCAGAACATTTTGTAACTATTTTAGTGATAGGGAAGCAAGTATGTGTATGCACTTGAGTGGTGAAAATCCAATTCCATTGTAAGGATTAGAACATTATTTTGGACAGAATAAAAGGAACAAAATTTACCGGAATATGGTGAGACTCTAATTGATGGATCAAATTAAATGGGCTACTATATATTGCAAAAATTAGTGAAACTTGATTCTTAAATGCTCTATGTGAAGTCTTAATTATTTCCTAGATACATAGTATATGCGTGTATATATGGATTCCATGTGCACTGCACTGTTGTGGTCTGGTCCATCGAAGCGAAGATACTGCATGAAGGTTCTCATGGCGCCGTCGCCGCCGCAGCAGCGACGTTGGGAGATGGTATCGTCGTTTTATGTTTAGCACTGCTGGACATATTGGTGGTCATTATCCCAGTCCCAGTCTCAGAAATATATTTCGGGAGGACAGCTTCCATGAGATCCAACAAGCTCCATATATAGTTGAACTTGGTGGCGAGGAGGGCCTCGCCCTCCGAGGACGACCTGTCCAGGCATCCACTCTTGCAGAGTGGCAGCGGGTGGCCACCATGGAACAACGCGGTGAGGTTCTGGTGGATGATGGGGGGCCTGTCTTCCATTTAGGTGTTTTCGCAGGTCAGGATGGCACGAGCGTCACCGATGGTCTTGTTACAGCTCAAGAGGCACTTTCCTGGAGGTGTTTTTGTCTTGATCGCCTCGTCCCCTTTCCACTGCGGGTAGAAGGTGGTGATGATGATGGGGTCAGCGGCGGTGATGGAGGCAATCATGGATTCTGCAAGCGAAAAGGCCTTGTAGATCTTGAACCCGCAGTAGCGGTACAGCCATTTGTACAACTCCTGGATGTCCTGTGCCTTGGCGATGCTGTCCGGGAGTGTCGGGAACACCCTGAGGCACGACTCCACGTCTATCATCTTGGAGCAGAATGCCTTGGGGTCATAGCTGCCGGTGGCGCCGCCGATGGCAGCGGCGACGAGGAGGAAGAGGAGGAGTGGCAGCAGCAGTGACTGAGGCGATGCAAGAGAGGAGCCGGCCATGCTTGCAAGGATGAGAATTAAGGGCAACATAAGCACATGGTGAGGATTTGATATATATATATGTTACCGGTGAAATTTGGTAACCGATTTGGAAAGGAAAGAGAAAGCTGAAGCAGAGAGGAAAGATTGAGTTGGAGTCGGACCAGGTTTCATATCGGACCCGGTAGCCCTATCGGACTTTGAAAGATGTTGCTGTAGAGTGCGTATCAGCCGATACGGATTCGGTGTTAATGTGGGCCGATATGGGTTGTGAGTTGGTAATGTCAACGTGGGCTTGGTCTGGGCTCGAGATAAGCTTTAAGGGAGTTGCCAAATAGAGATAAAGCTCGGTTTTAGGCAATTGTATCTTGTAAATTAAGTAGTTTAGATCTAATCTGTGGTTTAAGTCTGCCGCAAGGACTTGTTTGTTAGTTGTAGATAAGATCGTGCCCTACAAGGGTTCTGTTGTAACTTCGGGTATAAATATCCCGATAGTTTGTACATATAAGCTCTTTTTCAATCAATCACACAACCAGATTAATCTACTTTCGGCGCATCGCCAACCCTCGCAAGAGGTTGACTCCTGACGAGTTCTTGCTTCCCTAGAGCAAGGTAAGAACTCGTATCCGACGATCTACATCGTCGGGGCTAGCGTGTCGCTTTAGATACGTTAAGCCCTGATGATGTGATCGTCGTTTATCGTGTTTTAGTTAATCTTGATGTGGTTTTCTAATTCCATCTTGCCAGCAGTTAACTCGTTTTAGGGTTTCTTGCCGACGATGATTGAATTAGATTACTCGTTTAGATTATCTAAGGCATTTACCATCCCCAAAAGCAATCGACGACTTGATTTTCTTTGTGTTAAGTCTCGATTCACACTTTGAGTTGCTATCGACCTTAGTCCTGTTTCGAGATCTCACACAAAGCCTGTTTTCGATTGTAATTAGGGATAGCGCCGGGGTTTCAGTCGGTCTTACCTAATGCATGTGATTATTTATGTTTTTGCATGTGTTTGCCACATATGCATGTGGATCGACGAGTATAAATATATCGGTCACAGGGTGTTCTTTAGATCTCTCTGTGGTTGGTGTATTTATATTGGCCGATTGGCTTGTATAAGTTTGCACTAGGGTATTAGCTAGTGTGTTTATCTTTATGAAACCTTCATCGGCCGATTTTAGTGACTTGCTATAGACATGTTGATATGGCCCGATGAGATTAGATCTGTTCATTTCACTTATTGTCTTGAGTAAGCCGATACAGCTTTGCCCTATCGGCTGGGCGATAACAATGTGACATCGGTCTATCGGCCGATCGACCATTGTTTTCTAATACGGTTTACTTGTTTCTTGTTGATTGCAGATCAAATCAACTGGCATGCTCTGTGCACGACTAAGCAAGCCAATTTGGACCTGCACTAGAGTTAAGCAGATCTCCCAGGCCGCCGTGGAAACGTAGAACCCGTTTGGCTGCAAGGCGGGTCTAAATTCTGCGCCAACACGCTTTTGGCACGCTTTTGGTAACCGATTTGGAAAGAAAAGAGAAAGCCGAAGCAGAGAGGAAAGATTGAGTTGGAGTCGGACCAAGTTTCATATCGGACCCGGTAGCCGTATCGGACTGGGAAAGATGTTGCTGTAGAGAGCGTATCGGCCGATACGGATTTGGTGTTAACGTGGGCCGATATGGGTTGTGAGTTGGTAATGTCAACGTGGGCTTGGTCTAGGCTCGAGGTAAGCTTTAAGGGAGTTGCCAAATAGAGATAAAGCTCGGTTTTAGGCTATTGTATCTTGTAAATTAAGTAGTTTAGATCTAATCTGTGGTTTAAGTCTGCCGCAAGGACTTGTTTGTTAGTTGTAGATAAGATCGTGCCCTACAAGGGTTCTGTTGTAACTTCGGGTATAAATATCCCGATAGTTTGTACATAGAAGCTCTCTTTCAATCAATCACACAACCAGATTAATCTACTTTCGGCGCATCGTCAACCCTCGCAAGAGGTTGACTCCTGACGAGTTATTGCTTCCCTAGAGCAAGGTAAGAACTCGTACCCGACGATCTACATCGTCGGGGCTAGCGTGTCGCTTTAGATACGTTAAGCCCTGATGATGTGATCGTCGTTTATCGTGTTTTAGTTAATCTTGATGTGGTTTTCTAATTCCATCTTGCCATCAGTTAACTCGTTTTAGGGTTTCATGCCGACGATGATTGAATTAGTTTACTCGTTTAGATTATCTAAGGCATTTACCATCCCCAAAAGCAATCGACGGCTTGATTTTCTTTGTGTTAAGTCTCGATTCACACTTTGAGTTGCTATCGACCTTAGTCCTGTTTCGAGATCTAACACAAATCCTGTTTTCGATTGTAATTAAGGATAGCACCGGGGTTTTAGCCGGTCTTACCTAATACATGTGATTATTTATGTTTTTGCATGTGTTTGCCACTTATGCATGTGGATCGACGATTATAAATATATCGGTCACAGGGTGTTCTTTAGATCTCTCTGTGGTTGGTGTATTTATATTGGCCGATTGGCTTGTATAAGTTTGCACTAGGGTATTAGCTAGTGTGTTTATCTTTATGAAACCCTCATTGGCCGATTTCAGTGACTTGCTATAGACATGTTGATATGGGCCGATGAGATTAGATCTGTTCAATTCACTTATTGTCTTGAGTAAGCCGATACAGCTTTGCCCTATCGGCTGGGCGATAACAATGTGACATCGGTCTATCAGCCGATCGACCATTGTTTTCTAATACGGTTTACTTGTTTCTTGTTGATTGCAGATCAAATCAACTGGCACGCTCCGCGCATGACTAGGCAAGCCAATTTGGACCTACACTGGAGTTAAGCAGATCTCCCAGGCCGCCGTGGAAACGTAGAACCCGTTTGGTTGCAAGGCGGGTCTAAATTCTGCGCCAACACGCTTTTGGCACGCCCGGTGGGACCAAAGAACGCAAACTCTGCAACAGCAACAAAATCTCCTCATGATGTCGAAGCAGGTCGAGATTTCCGAGGAGAACATCGTCCCTGTGACTGCCGACCAGCTCAACGCAGAGCAGAAGGCCGAGATGGAACAGCTGGTCGAGCAGTTCCAGAATATGTACCTACAAACATATTCTAGGACTCGGCAAGGCACCTTGATCCAGAAATCCAAGGTAGTTATGCCGAGTCCTGGAGATGGAGCTGGCATGTCGGCGGTGGCACATGATCACACCGTCAAGACCGAGGACTCTGCAGCGCCGACGTTGCAAGATAGGATTGACTCCGTAGTTCATTCTGCGCTAGTCAACCAGTCGGGGATTCTGGTGAACACATTGACCAATATGGTCAAATCGATCCTAGATGGGTGGATTCACCAGTACAAGCCGCAGGGGCCGATTTTCTTACCAGAAAATAAGTTCCCTGCCTATCGGACCCTGAGGAACGACTTGAGTACGGCTCAGCCGACAGCGCCGATGCCAAACCCATCGGCGCAGCCAACGACGACACTGCCATTGGTCCTTACCAAGCAGACAGGGGGGAGCCCTTAGCATATCACGGAGGAGCAATATGCACAATGGATCAAGGGGAAGCAACCAGTGATCGAGCCGATGCAGCAAGTCCCTGTCAACCAGCCATCGGCCGGACAGCCACAAGCCCTAATTTTCAACAATCCTCCACTACAGGCGGCTTACAATACGCCACAGGGCTACCACCAGCACATCGCAGGGCAATATGGCGTGCAAAACATGGATCATCACTACCAGCCATACTCCCCCAGGCAGTATCAAGCAGAGGGCTTGCAGCAATCATATCAGCAAGACCTCCCACATCGGCCCGCAGGATACTGGGCCGATATGATAGCCGAAGTGATGCGGGATTAGTTCGGCTTGAAGCCCAAGGAGAACTCTACAGTGTATCGGCACCCGTATCCCGAGGAATTTGACAGAGTATCATTGCCAGGCCGATACAAGATCCCGGACTTCTCCAAATTCTCAGGGCAGGATAATGTCTCGACATACGAGCATGTAAGCCGATTCCTAGCACAGTGCGGAGAGGCATCGGCTATCGAAGCTTTGAGGGTGAGGTTTTTTCCTTTGTCCTTGTCAGGGTCTGCATTCACATGGTTTTCATCTTTACCCTGCAATTCCATCAGAGGATGGATCGATCTAGAGAAATAGTTTCACAGGTATTTCTATAACGGCGTACAAGAGACGAAACTGTCCGACCTGACCGCCATTAGACAATGAGTCGACGAATCGGTCCCGGAGTATATTCAACGATTCAAGGACATAAGCAACAGATGCTACAGCCTTAGCCTGACTGATTCGCAGCTCGCCGATTTGGTGTTCCAAGGATTGCTAGGGCCGATACGCGAGAGGTTGTCCTCGCAGGAATTTGAAAGCCTAGCTCAGCTAGCGCAACGGGTATCGGCCCACGAACAACGATTCCAGGGGGCTAAGAAATTTGCAAAAAAGATCAATACAGTCTATCAGTATGCCTCCGACGACGACGACGATGAAGGTGTCGATGTCGACCTGGCCGAGTGGGCCCGGATGAGGAAACCTACAACTTGCCAGTGGGTAAAGGAGGGCGACAAAGAAGACAAGTTTGACTTCGACATCAACAAGGCCGATAAGATATTTGATCTATTGTTGGAAGAGAAGCAAATTCAACTGCCAGTAGGTCACGTATTGCCATCGGCCGAAGAAATCAAGAAGAGAAGATATTGCAAGTGGCATAACTCCTATTCTCACCATACCAACGAATGCAAAATCTTCAGACAACAGATTCAATCGGCTATAGAATAGGGCAGAATTAAGATCGACGATGCCAAAAAGCCGATGAAGATAGAAGGACACCCGTTCCCGGTTAACATGGTACGGGCGGACAGGGCCGACGGTGGTGGCCATCGGACCGGCAAGCGACCTTATCAGACCTCTGACGGCCTGATCAAGAAGTACCAGCGGAGGCGTGAAGATCAAGCTCAAGATTACGCCGATCAAGATAACTCTTACGACCCACATTGGGAATGCGAGTTTTTCCGCTTCTGCTGGAATGAGGGAATGAGGTTGCCATCCATCCAGGAGTGCCCTGCGTGCAATGGGGCAGAAGATTATTATCAGGGCAGCTCAAGTAGACAAGCGCATCGGCCGGCCAAGCAAAGAAAGTCTGTTCATGAAAGGCTAGGGCCGATGCGCCAAGATCAACATATTGAAGACGAGGAGCAGGTCCAGAACCCCCAATGGTGCCCAAGCGATGTGTTCACCAAGACCTAGAAACGGCGGGTTCAGAGGCTAAGGAGGAAGGAGCAAATCCAGGAGCGACAGGCGACAATAGCCCATCGGCCAGCTAAGACCAGGAAAGAATGGAGGATAAAATCCACGGTGGTCACGGCCGATGAAGGCACCTCCGATACAGCTCGGGCTTCTGCGGCTTCAAAAGGTAAAAAAGTGACGTCGGCGCCTATTAACATGGTTTTTATACTGCCGGCAGATGAACAATCTTCGGCTAGACTACAGTTGTCACCAGTTCAAGCCATATTCGACAAGCCAGTTGACGACAGCTACAGGCACTTGCGGCCGTTATACATCAAGGGATTCATCAATGGGCGGCCGATGACGAAGATGCTGGTCGATGGCGGCGTGGCGGTCAATTTGATGCCATACACAACCTTCAGGAAGCTTCGAAAAGTACCTGAAGACCTTATCAAGACAAATATGGTGTTAAAAGACTTCAGTGGCAACGCGTCCGAGGCGAAGGGGGTCCTAAACGTGGAACTCACCGTGGGCAGCAAGACAGTACCCACCACCTTCTTTGTCTTCGACGGAAAGAGTTCCTACAGCTTGTTGTTGGGACAGGATTGGATACATGCGAACTGTTGCGTCCCTTCAACAATGCACCAATGCCTCATGCAATGGCAAGGGGACCAGGTTGAGATCGTGCAGGCCGATCTGTCAGTACACGTGGCCAATGCCGATCTGGCAGTATGGGAGATGGAGGGAATCGACTGCTTGTCCGGGTGAGTCTGGGACGCCAATTTCCTCAAAGTAACTGACTGTGACATCGAGACGATTGAAGATCAAGACAAGCAGTTACTTTAACAAAGATGTGTCGTCCGCCGTTGAAGATGAACAAGCTAGTCCCTACACAGATGATGCGGTGGACGAGCTCGATGGCAAGTTGGGACAGGGTTTTACGTAGGCCGATGAACTCGAAGAGGTTGACATAGGAATAGGTGATAGGCCTAGGCCGACGTATGTAAGTGCTAACCTGCCAAAGGAATACAAGAGTAATCTTATACATCTGTTGAAAGAATTCGTGGATTGTTTTGCATGGGAATATCATGAGATGCCAGGATTAAGCCGATCGATTGTAGAACATCGGCTACCAATCAAACCAGGCTATCGGCCTTTTAAACAAGCTCCTAGGAGATTTAAGGTCGATATGCACGAAGCTATCAAGGCAGAGATCACACGACTTTACGATGCCAACTTCATCAGACCTTGCCGATACACAGAATGGGTCTCCAATATAGTTGTAGTAATGAAGAAAAACGGCAAGCTCAGGGTATGTATCGACTTCAGAGACTTGAACAAGGCAACACCAAAAGACGAATACCCTATGCCGTTGGTCGATTTGCTTGTTGATGCCGTGTCTGAGCACAAAGTTATCAGCTTCATGGATGGAAACGCAGCCTACAACTAGATTTTCATGGCCGAAGAAGATGTCCACAAGACAGCTTTCCGGTGCCCGGGGCAATTAGCCTGTACGAATGGGTCGTCATGACATTTGGTTTGAAGAATGCTGGGGCTACGTACCAAAGGGCTATGAATTATATCTTTCATGACCTTATCGGCTCCTTGATTGAAGTTTACATTGATGATGTCGTCGTGAAGTCAAGAGAATACGATATGCACTTGGCCGATTTACGCAAGGTACTTGAAAGAGTGAGAAAGTATGGCTTAAAAATGAACCCTAACAAGTGCGCCTTCGGCGTGTCGGCCGATCAGTTTTTGGGTTTCTTGGTCCACGAAAGAGGAATCGAGATCACACAGAGGAACATCGATGCTATAAAGGAAATCAAGCCTCCGACGACCAAGACCAAGTTACAATCTTTGCACGGCAAGATCAATTTCGTTCGGCGCTTTATATCAAACTTGTCAGGAAGAATAGAGCCATTCACTCCGTTACTGAAGATAAAGGACGATGAAGAGTTCATATGGGGTGATAAGCAGCAGAAGGCGCTGGACGACATCAAGGAATATTTGAGCTCTCCACCAGTTTTAATTCCTCCATAGAAAGGAGTTCCGTTCAGGCTGTACCTATCGGCCGATGAGAAGTCTATCGGCTCAGTCTTAGTTCAAGATATCGACAGTAAAGAGCGGGTTATTTTCTATCTCAGCAGAAGGTTGCTGGATGCCGAGACAAGGTACACGCCGGTAGAAAAACTCTGTTTGTGCTTATATTTTTCATGTACTAAGTTGAGGCATTATTTACTTTCCAATGAGCGCGTTGTGGTAAGTAAGGCCGATGTGATGAAATACATGCTATCGGCCCCCGTATTAAAAGGAAAAATTGGGAAGTGGATTTTTGCCTTGACAGAGTTCGACCTACGGTATGAATCGACTAAAGCGATCAAGGGACAAGCCCTAGCCGATTTTATTGTTCAGCACAGAGATAACTCAATTGCATATTTAGATATTGTGCCATGGACGTTGTATTTCAACGGGTCTGTTTGCAGACATGGATGCGGTATCGGCCTAGTCATCATATCCCCTCGGGGGGCAAGCTTCGAGTTTGCTTTTACTATCAAGCCTTATTATACGAATAATCAAGCCGAGTATGAAGCTGTTCTCAAAGGCTTGCAGTTATTACAAGAGGTCGAGGCCGATTTCGTAGAAATCATTGGTGACTCACAGTTGGTCATTAATCAACTTTCTGGAGATTATGAGTGCAAGAATGATATTCTTAGAGTTTACAATGAGGAATGCATGGCACTGCTACAAGCTTTCAAGATTGTGACGATGAGGCACATACCCAGGAAACAGAACTTCGAGGCCAATGATTTAGCTCAAGGGGCATCGAGATACAGGCCGATGACTAAAGATGTTCAGATTCAGATTGCCACCTTGGATGCCGATGATTGGAGGTCCAATATCATTGAGTATTTGAGAAATCCTTCTCAATCGGCGTCACGAAAAATGAAGTATAAAGCTTTACGTTATGTCTTACTGGATGACGACCTGTATTATCGGACGATTGATGGTGTCTTGCTCAAATGCTTAAGTATTGAAGAAGCCAAAGTTGTCATGAGCGAGGTTCATGAAGGGATTTGTGGAACACATCAATCGGCCCATAAAATGAGATGGCTATTAAAACGCGTTGAATATTTTTGGCCAACGATGCTAGAGGATTGTTTCAAGTACTATAAGGGATGTCAAGATTGTCAGAAATTTGGAGCAATTCAAAGAGCACCGGCATCGGCTATGCATCCAATCATAAAGCCGTGGCCATTTCGTGGATGGGGCATAGATATGATCGGCCAGATAAACCCACCATCCAGCAAGGGACACAAGTATATATTGGTGGCTACAAATTACTTCACGAAATGGGTTGAGGCCATTCCCCTCAAGAAGGTTGATTCCAAGGACGCAATTCAGTTTGTCAAAGAGCATATAATATATCGGTTCGGACTGCCACAAACATTGACTACAGATCAAGGATCAATCTTCGTGTCCGATGAGTTGGTGCAGTTTGCTGAGAGCATGGGTATTAAATTATTAAATTCTTCTCCATATTATGCGCAAGCTAATGGGCAGGCAGAAGCTTCCAACAAGACTTTAATCAAGTTGATCAAGAGGAAAATCGACGAACAGCCGAAACGGTGGCATACCACGCTAGCCGATTCCCTTTGGGCGTATCGGATGGCTTGTCATGGTGCAATCCAGGTGCCACCTTATCAGCTGGTTTATGGGCATGAAGCTGTGCTGCCATGGGAAACCAACATCGGCTCAAGGAGAATTGCCTTGCAAGATGACTTGACAGCCGATGAGTATCATAATCTTATGGTCGATGAGCTGGACGATTTGGCACATGTTCGCCTACGGGCATTGGAGAAAATAAAGCATGATAAAGATCGAGTTGCTCGTCATTATAATAAGAAAGTTGTTGCCAAGTCGTTCGAGGAAGGGGATCTTGTCTGGAAATTAATAATGTCGATCGGTTCTCGAGATAACAAATTCGGCAAATGGTCACCTAATTGGGAAGGTCCTTTTCAGATTCATCGCTGCGCTCCCCATAATACTTATTTGCTCAAGGGATTAGATGGACAAGTTTATGGTAGAGCTCTCAACGGCAAGTACTTGAAGAAATATTATCCGAGCCTATGGATTGACTCATGATCGGCCCTCCAGCCGGTTTATCATTATAGCCGATGTGTCATGCATCGCCTTTAGATGGCAAAAACACACTATCGTCCTTAGTTCAAATTTTACAACACGAGCCCTCGTCTCCTAAAATTTGGGGGGCATATATATATACAAGAATATATCAAGGATTTTTTTTGAGGAATTGTCACAACGGATTTTTCAAGGAATTTATCAACATGGATTTCAAATTGAAGTTTTCAGATTAAGATCGAATTCGGCTTTCTGGCCGATGAGATTAAGGGATATTTGTTTGCATGAAGAATTTCACAAATAATATTCAAGTTGGAGTTTTCAAATCAAATTCAGCTGCTTGGCCGATAAGGTTTGCATTCACACAGTATAAGGACAAAATGTGCTACATCACCCTATGAGTTCTGCAATAGCTGCAATGGCTTTACGGCGGATCTGCTCGATGTCTTCGATAGCCTGGGCGTCATCGGCTATTGACCCTGGGATCGGCTTCAGCGATTTGCTCAGGGTCGCAAGATACTTGGCCGATGCCTTGAGCTTTGCCGTCTGGTCTTCTATGGCTTTAGGCGAAGTAGCTATCTCGGCTTCGACTTCTTGGATTTCTTGGCGAGTGGATTTCAGCTTCGATTCTAGCTCTGCCTCGAGACGACGGAGTTCTTCAAGTCTGTTTTTCAAGACGATCGGCTCCACCGCTAGCTCGTCCAATCTGGTCTTGTCAGCATTGACTTGGGCCTTGCCAGCGGACAGAGCCGATTCCAGTTGGTCACGCTCTCATCGTTCTGCGAGTCTTTCTTTGGCCTTGTTGAGCTTGAATCGGTATTGCTCCAAGAAGATAGCCGGTGTTAGGACCTCCATCAGGTCTTCGGGCAGTTCGTCTTGAATTTCTTGTACCCTGACCCTGATGGGGGTACAATCTTCCACCAAATACTCCAACGAGGACTCCAGCCGATTGGCGATGTCGGTCGGCCGGTTCTTCAGATCATCAGAGATTGGCGCCCTGGCTGTGCTGGGTAGTTCCTTGTCCTCGTCGTCAAGAAACTGGCAGATACCAAAGGAGAACATATCGACCAGGTTCTACAAATATCAACATGGGTCGAGGTCAGTCTTATTAAACAAGAACTGACAGAAAGGGGATCCTAGTAATCCTAGTTACCTGTGTTGGAGCATCAGTGGTCCTTGCATCGGCCTCCCTTTGCTGTGTCGATGCAGTAGGTGAGGGGGTTGGCCGATGTGGTGAAGGTGATGGAGCCCTAGGCTAAAAAAGCAAGAAAATGGTAAATGGGGTTATATAAATAGCAAGATAATGCAAAAATCAACTCTTACCGAGATAGTCGGAGAGGGCTGTGGAGAAGGAGAAGGAGTCCTCAATCGGGCCTTGGCTCGTTCGCGCCGTTGTAAAGTGGCTTTCTTGGTTCTGGATAAAGGGGTCGATCGAGCTCTTTCCTTCAGTACAGTTGACGCCGCAGCCTGAAAAGGATATGAAGTTAAAGTATGACAGTACAAAGGCGTTATGTAGACATGGAGAGGAGATTATATTTACCTTGCGAACTGCGTGTCTGGTCCTTTTTGGTTGCGGGGCATCGTCTCGGTCATCGGCCGGTGGGATCTCAGCAGCTTCGGCCGATGGCTCCTGGGTGGTTTCGGCCGACGGGTTTTCTTCTCCATGAGCGTCGGCCGCCACTGCGTCAACCTCCTCCTCCATCACTTGTTCGTCGAGAAAGTCTTCTAGGGAGGGGTCTAGCTCTTCGACATCGAACTGATCATCGGTTCTAGCCTTTTTGCTGGCTTTTTGTGATTTACTTTTGGCTGGTGCTTTCCTCTTAGGGTTTTCTTTGGGCATCGGACCTTGGAGAAGCGACGCCAGCTTTGGGGCAGTTTGGCCGATGATCGATTCCATGATGGTTGATCCCGATGGGGCTAAAGCCTGGTGATAGAAGATTTCTTGCCCGCTGTTGCTCACAGATGGAATCGGACCATCGGGGACTTGAGGGCTGATGTTTTTGACGAGGTCTGTCACGTAGAATCGGGCCAGTTGGTGGAAAATATGAGCGGCCCACTCTTGCCACCATGCCTGGAAGCTGATGTGGACAAAAGAGCTCAGATGCAGCCAGTTGCAATCGCCAAGATTTGGGAGCTCGATTTCAAATGCCTTGCTCATGACCAGCGCCGATGGAACCGTGCCTCTGCTCTCTAGGAGTCTGCGAAGATATAAGCTGACAGCGAGTTGCCCAAGCCCGCACTGTCGAGCAGCTACCATTGGGTTGTAAAATTCATAAGATAGGCTGGTGCTTCTTCCCTGGAATATGCCTACTGGGAGCAGGCATGGAGTGAGGCCGATCATGAATAATTCCCGTGACTCTGAATCGTCATTTACCAAGCTCAGTTGAAGATCGTCAGTGTCACACCCCGATTTTCGATCGGGATTAAAAATTATCTAATAATATATTTTCCAGAAATTAAATAAAAATTTAAAGCATTTTAAACAAGTGAAATTAGCAAGGAAATCAAAAATTTCCTTTAAAAATCATGGCCGGAAATATTTTTGTAATATTCTCTGTGCCTTAAAGTACTCTCCAAAATTTTTCGTGAATTTTTGGAGCTAAAGAAATAATTTTAAAGTCACAAAGTTCATTTAACTGATTAAATTAAAAAAAACAAATTAAAAATGTCCCCTTTTTGTTTTGGGCCGTTTCCGGCCCAAAACCGTCCTCTCTCTCTCTCCCGCGGTTCCCCGCGACCCCCTCCCCTCTCTTTCGGCCCAAAACCCTCCCCCCTTTCCGCGGCCCACGCTCACCCCCCCTCTCTCCCTCCCGTGCGGCCCACGGGCCCCGTCCCTTCCTCCCCTCTCCGGCCCAAGGCGGCCCAAGCCGCCCGCCTCCGCGTCCTTCCTCCTCTCGGGCCGGCCCGAGGCCGTGGCCCAAGGCCGCCCGAGACCGCCGCTGCCTCCCTCCCCCCCGGGCCACCGACAGGTGGGGCCGCGCCCGCCCGTCGTCACCGCGCCCGCCCGGCCGCCGCGCCGCCCGCTCCGCCGCTTTCTCCCGGCGGGATTCCCCCGCGCCGCCTATTTATTTCCCCCCCCGAGGCCTCCTCCAATTTTCCCCGCCGCCGCCGCCCCCAAAACCCTAACCCTAGCGCCGCTCCGCCGCCGCCGTTTTCCGCCGCCGTCTTCGCCGCCGGTAAGCGCCGCCGCCTTTTCCTTCTCCCCTCTCCCGGCCGCGCCGCTCGCTGCCGTGCGCGCCTCCCGCGCCGCCGTCGCCCGTGCCTCCCGCACCGTCCCCGCGCGCCGCCGCCTCCCGCGCGCCGCCGCGCCGCCGCCTCCCGCGCCGAACCCTAGCGCCGCCGCGCGCCATGGCCGGCTCGGCCGAGCCCGAGCCCGGCCGCTCGGCCGCCCGCGCGTCTCAGCCGTCGGATCGGCCACTCGGGCCGATCCCGGCCGCCCGCTCCCGCCCCGCGTGGCCGCCACGTGGGCGCCGCGTGGCTGCCGCGTCGGCGCCACGTGTGCGCCACGTGGAGCGCAGCCGCCGCCGCCGCAGGCTGAGTCAGCCCTAGCCGCTGACGTCAGCCCTAGCCTCCCGCCTCGGCCTAGAGGCCGGCTTTTTCCTTCCGGGCCGGCCCACCTCTCTCTCCCGGCCCAGCGGCCGTCGGGCCGATGGCCCATCTCCCCGCAAAAGTCTATTTTGCGTCCCTCTCCTTTTTTTCTCAGGCCGGCCCATCACCCCGCTCGGCCCGTTGGCCCACCTCCTCGTAAAAGTCCAATCTTGGTCCCCCGTTTCTTTGGGCCGTCAGCCCGTTAATCCTCTCTCGCAAAAGTCCACCTCACGTCCCTCCCAGCCCTTTCTCCTCTATTGGGCCGCCGGCCTATTATCCCTTCTCCACACAAAAGTCTACTTTTCGTCCCTCGGCCCTTTTAACTTTTTCCCGAGAAAATCCAGCTCATCTCCTCAAGTCCAGTTTACCTCCCTCTCAGCCTAATTTTCCCCTTTCCCCTGCAAAGTCCATTCCACCTCCTTTTTCTCTCCTGTTCGCCGACACTTGTGTCGCCGACACGTGGGCCCCTTTGTTTACTCCATCCCACCCAGACCACGTGGCCGCCCGCGGCTTCGCCACGTTGGCGTCCACGTCGGCGCTACCTTCTCCTTTTCGTCCGCCAGTGGCGCCACGTCGTGCCACGTGGTGCTTTTCCACCGTGGACTGTCCGCCCTTGACCCTGTTGACACGTGGGACCCGCCGTTCCGGCGCCGTTCCCTTTGATGATGTCAGCGTAGTCCTTTCCTTTGCAAAATTAATTAATAATTGCGCAATAAATCGAATTTAATTTCCAGAAATTCATTTAAATGGCTCAAAACTTCTAAAATTCATATCTAATTCATACGAACTCCAAATTGAGCCATTCAACTTGCAAAATTCATCTAAAATTGAGCTCTACATGTTTGTTTACTTTTTATGTACTGTTTACTTGGTTTTTATTAGAGTTTTTCCTCGTTTTGCGTGCCAGCGTGTAGATTCCGTCGTTTCGGAAGTTCGCGTTCGCGAGGAAAGAGTTCGGAAGATTGTTTGAAGAAGCAAGGCAAGTCACACATTCCCCTTGAGCATGTTGTACCTATTTTAGTGAAATGTTTTACGTTTGCAAATAAAGTGCATGTTTTGCTAATTACATGGGAATAGGGTTTACCTATCCGTTCGCTTGTGCCATGTTTACTTGTTAACCGTCCTTTGTTAACCTTGGGTGATAATCTGACTAGCGTGAGTCACTTATGTTGACTTTGCTAGAATTATATATGCTTAGCCATGCTTAATTACCACTAGCTCATTTAATGGGATAATTACACCTTTTACTTTAGCTTCTAGTTGAGCTGTGGCTCGGAACACCCGACCATGTTTCATTGGTCGTAATTATCCAACTAAAATATGACTTAATGGTGGGCTGTGGGTGCATGGTTTTGCTGGTCGCACCCATGGCAATTAAGGACCGGTTCATGGGAAACCCTGGAAGAATAACAGTGCTTACCACAAGCAAGAATGGGCAACTGCTGGACTGGTAGTGTAACTTTCCTCTAGCTGACGTACACTGGTTAGGGTGAGCGTGATGGAGTTTGGATGGGCCCTGCGAGGGTCTATGCGGCTACCGGATTCACCAAGGCTCGAGGGGGGGCTGCCCACTGCCTTTTGAGGGGTGGGGGCGAAACCCGAGGTGGTACGATTGGTTAGAGGGGGTTATGCGAAAGGTCTTGTCACGATTTCCCCCTTTGCAGTATCGTGGTGATACTTCGGGGCATGGTAACATGTGTGGAATCGTGTCTTGTGGGTACAGTTGCGCACCTCTGATCAGAGTAAAACTATTCGAATAGCCGTGCCCGCGGTTATGGGCGATCGACCAGATTCACCGTGATTAGTCCCAATGTTTAATTAATTTGACTTAATGAACTGGTGTAGTTCAGGTGGAATGGTTGGGCCTGTTCAACGTGGTTGTAGCGTTGTTCAGTGGAGATTTAATATTGCTTTAATTAAACAACTGTTTTACTGTTTTAAAATTAAAGGTTTTCAACCGCTTTTCTGCAAATAGCCATAAGCCTCCCTTTGTCTCCCCTGTGCATGTTTGCATCTTGGTGTGGCTTGTTGAGTACGGTGGTTGTACTCAATCTTGCTATTTTTCCCCTTTTTCAGAAGTTTAGTACTTCTGAGTTGAAGTGAAGTTAGAGGACCAAGGCTCAGACCCCAGTTGAGTTTGCCTGTGGAGTGGAGCTGAAGCCCGCTAGGATCGTCTCTTTCCGCTGCTGTTTTCTTTTTGGTGTGAGGACTAAGTGCCTCTGTTGTAAGTATTTATCGCTTTATTTACGTTTGGATCTATTTATTGATTTGTCGTTTTGTGTACCCTGGTTGATGCCTGGACAGGGACTTAATACACAAAATGGTCTGGAAATTTGGGAAAATTTCCGGGCGTGACAGTCAGGGAGCTCAAAATCTTGGTCCGATGTGTACACAAACATGTCCATTCTGGCTGATGAAGGGCCGTTGAAGAAGCAAATAAACCATGTAGCCATGTCTTCGGCCGATTGGTCTGCGCCTTGGTAGACAGAAGCTGCTTCCCCATAGGACATGCACCTCCTGGTCCTGGGGTCTTCATGATCAGCATATTTGGAGGGGAAGCGGGAGTCCGATAATGGAGGCCGATTGACCATGGTGTTGGTGTAGATGGTAAGGCAAAGCTGAACAAACCACCATGGTCCTCCATGTGCCACGGTCTGTTTTAGCATCAAGTCCTGTGTGGAAACATGGAGTAGCCGGTGGATGGCTCCCAAGAGGTATCGGCCCAGGGGGATTTGTTTCTTGTCGACCAAAGCCTGAGCCAAGTGTTGACAGTTCGTAGTAGGGCCGCAGGTCGATCCGCAAAAGACAAATCTCTCTAACCATAATGTCAGGAACGCTACGTGTTCTCGTTCTAAGACCGATCCCTGTTCCATGTGTTCAGAGATGTACCCGGACCAGCCTCCAATCTTCTTGGTTTTCAACTTGTGGCTGCTATGAATCAGGAGGCTGAAGGTTTTGATCTCGGAATCAATGTCCAACCCTGTTAGTATCTTGACGTCGATCAGAGTGGGGGTCATCGGACCTTGTTTGAACATAAAGGCGTTCAAGGTACTAGACCAGAAGTAGCTAGCAGCTGACATAAGTGGCTCGTTCTTCTTGGTATCGGCCAGAGACAAGGCGATGCATTGGCCGATCCCGATTTCGTCCCAATGGACTTGTTTGGCAGCAGCAATCCTTTTATGCCAGGTTCGGTATCCGTTGAGCTTTGAGAGCCAAGACCTGAAGGTATGTTTCCATGAAGATACATTGGGTTTGACCTGCCTAAAAGGGATTCTATCTGTTTCGGCGTTGATTAGCCAAGTTGGGTCGCAGTCGCCCATGGGGCCTAGCAGAAAGCGATAAGATTTGTCGCTGGTCGGGATCAGGATTTGATTTTTGAAGACCTATGTTACCAGAACAGCGATGGAATAATAAGACCCGGGGGGCAAGAGTAAAAACCCTAACTTGGAGAAATCGGCGGAAAAAGTAATAATGCGAATTTAGAAAGGATTGACTCACCACAGGGATCTCAGAGGCGTAGAACGGTGCGGAGGCCATGACTGTTGCTGAAGAGGTCGGTGTGAATGGGGTTGATGTCGACGGACGCCGAGGGGTCGCCGGAGTTGAAGAAACGCGAAGAGTTTGTTGAATCGGTGGCGGAGAAACGCAAATCTGGATCTGCGCGGTTTTCAGGCAAGCCCTAGCAAAGAAGTTGATGGGTTTCTTGGAGCTAATTCCGCCACATTATATAATGAAGCGGAATTGGGGGGCATGTGTTAACGGTGAAATTTGGTAACCGATTTGGAAAGTAAAGAGAAAGCCGAAGCAGAGAGGAAAGATTGAGTTGGAGTCGAACCAGGTTTCATATCGGACCCGGTAACCGTATCAGACTGGGAAAGATGTTGCTGTAGAGAGCGTATCGGCCGATACGGATTTGGTGTTAACATGGGCCGATATGGGTTGTGAGTTGGTAATGTCAACGTGGGCTTGGTCTGGGCTCGAGATAAGCTTTAAGGGAGTTGCCAAATAGAGATAAAGCTCGGTTTTAGGCAATTGTATCTTGTAAATTAAGTAGTTTAGATCTAATCTGTGGTTTAAGTCTGCCGCAAGGACTTGTTTGTTAGTTGTAGATAAGATCGTGCCCTACAAGGGTTCTGTTGTAACTTCGGGTATAAATATCCCGATAGTTTGTACATAGAAGCTCTCTTTCAATCAATCACACAACCAGATTAATCTACTTTCGGCGCATCGCCAACCCTCGCAAGAGGTTGACTCCTGACGAGTTCTTGCTTCCCTAGAGCAAGGTAAGAACTCGTACCCGACGATCTACATCGTCGGGGCTAGCGTGTCGCTTTAGATACGTTAAGCCCTGATGATGTGATCATCGTTTATCGTGTTTTAGTTAATCTTGATGTGGTTTTCTAATTCCATCTTGCCAACAGTTAACTCGTTTTAGGGTTTCTTGCCGACAATGATTGAATTAGTTTACTCGTTTAGATTATCTAAGGCATTTACCATCCCCAAAAGCAATCGATGGCTTGATTTTCTTTGTGTTAAGTCTCGATTCACACTTTGAGTTGCTATCGACCTTAGTCCTGTTTCGAGATCTAACACAAAGCCTGTTTCTGATTGTAATTAGGGATAGCGCCGGGGTTTCAGCCGGTCTTACCTAATGCATGTGATTATTTATGTTTTTGCATGTGTTTGCCACTTATGCATGTGGATCGACGATTATAAATATATCGGTCACAGGGTGTTCTTTAGATCTCTCTGTGGTTGGTGTATTTATATTGGCCGATTGGCTTGTATAAGTTTGCACTAGGGTATTAACCAGTGTGTTTATCTTTATGAAACCCTCATCGGCCGATTTCAGTGTCTTGCTATAGACATGTTGATATGGGCCGATGAGATTAGATCTGTTCAATTCACTTATTGTCTTGAGTAAGCCGATACAGCTTTGCCCTATCGGCTGGGCGATAACAATGTGACATCGGTCTATCGGCCGATCGACCATTGTTTTCTAATACTGTTTACTTATTTCTTGTTGATTGCAGATCAAATCAACTGGCACGGTCTGCGCACAACTAGGCAAGCCGATTTGGACCTGCACTGGAGTTAAGCAGATCTCCCAGGCCGCCGTGGAAACGTAGAACCCATTTGGTTGCAAGGCGGGTCTAAATTCTGCGCCAACAATATACTCTCTTTCTCTTTCTCTCTCTCTTTATATGTAGGAAATTTTCTTTTCCCTGCATGCATTGCTGGCTGGTAATCTGGAGAGCTTCACAAGTGCCGGGTTCAGTTTGGTTATGAATACTCTCCGTTTATTCTTGTACCCCTCTCTCTCTCTCTCTCTTTAATTTTAAGATATTCTTTTTAAGGTTCTCTAGGTTTGTTTGGACCCTTCATTCGTCTTTGATCCCATAAGCCTCATATACGGACAAGGCATTTGAATAGAGTTGTGACCATTTTACCGCTAGAACCAAACTTCATTGCCACTAGAAGCACTCACTACCTCTAAATAGAGATGTGACCAACGGCAACCCCGGCAGTCACATCAGGCAAAGTCATTGCCACTCACCTCTCGGGTTTAGAAAAGTACTCTCTCTAAAAAGCCAAAAGTCATAAAATAGAAAACTATGACTACTGACTTGAACCCATGTGCTTCTAGATAATAGTTACCTTTATTAGCCAATAAATCTAAACTTTGTGGTTCGAGGCTACTACATTTTTTTAATTTGTATCTTTGTTCAAATCAGGAATTATGGGTATAATCATTTTGTTTACCACATAGAAGTTGTAGTAACAAGTCAACTATGTTATTATAAAACTTATAGGTTGTTACTATTTAATTGTGGTAACATTATCATAAAATTACAGTAACACACCATGTTTGCAAGACTTATATGTTGTTATTGTACAGTAGGTGGGGTGCTATTGCGTAATTTTCAAAAGATGAATATTGCATCCATCTAGCGATTTGGATCGAGATTAGGCATGATGGATTCGTTTTGACCAGTTTTAACCAAGGTGGTAGGTGGGTCTAAAACCTCTATTCTTACTCCTCTCCTATTTCCTAAGTGGGCCTCGCATCGCGCTCTCAATTTTCCTGATTAAAGCACACACATGCACCCCCTATCCCTCTTGAGCCCTCAATACCCATCGGCTCATGTGAGCGCCTCCCCGCCTGAGCCTATGTGGGCATGCCCATCCTCTTATCGCACGCGTTAAGTTTCATTTCTCCCTCTCATTCCGTCATAGTGCTCTTCTTTCACCGGGTCCATGTGGGGCACATATCGCATTTCCCTTTCCTCCCTCTCATATCTATCTCTGTCACACTAATAAAAATTGTAAATAATTTATAAAAATATATGCTAAAACCTCAAGTGTTAACCAATAGATACAAAATAGAGGTAATGCTAGATGAATTATTGTTGTTACTACACAGTATATACTGTGTTAATACCTTTGAAAAAACATACCGTTGTTACTGCACATCATGTACTATGTTACTGCACGTTAACCCAGTGCACATGCACGTTTTGGGTTCAAATTTTAGATGCATAACTTATAAAACTAGTAATTTGCCCATGCTAACGCCACGGCAACATAATATTTTCACAATAAATTTCATAAAACCCCACCAATTATGATCAAAGTTGCACAATTTCATAATATTTTTAGATCAATATTTTTCAAAATATTGACCATTCTTTTGATAGCTGGTGGTTTGCTTTTAGGAATGAGGTTTTTCTACATATGTGTAGAATAAATGTTTCTCTCAAGCAAACAGTTGTCTTGCAAATAATTTTTTTCAATTTTGTAAAATTATACTACTGGGCAAATGCCTAGTAGTTTTCTCTCTATTGTAAGACCATTCAAGGATCCTTTTTTTTTAGTATGGCCTGATGACCTTTAAAGTGCCTTAAATTGAGGTTGAGGTTGAGGTTGCAAGAGACCAAAAACCACCTGTTTTGAAGGTACAAAACTCCAATCATACCAATTTTGGACTCCTTCCAAATTCGACTCCGCATCCCGTACGCACAGAATCACACTATTGTATGCCGCCTGGAATCTCCACCAACCATGTGCATTGTTCTTTAGCCTAAGCATCCCGCATAATATCCTGATCGTCCGGATGCCATCTTATCTCAAGTTGACTCCCGATCCATCACCAACAACACTCTCCCGAGGCATCAAGGCACACCTACACATGAATCAAACAAGAAACCATATTTGAGCACAAGTTCTTTCCCAACTAGACTCAACAATAGCACACAACAGTATTACATACGTATAGTATCCATCTAGAAGTCATAAACATGAATTAATCACGAATATCGAAATAAACAACCCGAAACCGAAACCGACTCAGAGTCGGCCGGTAAGACCATCAGGCTTGCTAGTCTGACCGCACAACACACTGGTTTGACCGGCCCTATCCACCTGGTTTGATTGGTCCACTTTGCCGAAACCCTATTCATCATCTGAAAACACTTTCATCATCAAACCCACTTTGCCAAATATCTCCAAATAGTAAAGCCAATAATCCACCATGCTAATTGTTCATCACAAAATAATAATTAAACACACTTTGATCTTTACAATCTCCCCATGATGAATGTCATGCCCAGAATTTCTATCCAAAATTCCAAACGCTTATATGTATATAAACCCTCATCCAGGAATCAGATGAGGCACACAATAACAAATTGATGAAAGAGTGCAATTATTCATCTAATTAATAAACGAATATAATGTCATTACAGAGGTAGATAGTTCCTCTAAATCAATAAAATTCTAAACAACGGAAAAGAAGAAACAAGCGTAGGCGACTGCACTCCACAAGCAGCTTGACCAGGACCCATCCTAATCCTCCAGAGCATCACCTTCACTGAAGTATTCCTCCTCTGATGATGATTATTGCAAGGTGAGTACAAAGAATACTCAACAAGCCACATAGCAAATATGCAAGTGAACAGAATAACACAAAGGATGCCATAATAAAGGATCATTTGCATAAATAGCATTTAATAAACTTTTTAGAATTTTTTCAGAATTTACAAAACAGTAAATTACTTAATTAAACACTATTAATAAACACTACATAACATTCTCGTTGCGTAGGCCCAACCATATCTGAACAACCACACTCGATTGCACAAACCTTATCTCCAAACCAGGAATTAACCATTCCAAACCAGGAGTTCAACAAGTTACCATCATTTATTATTTTTAAGAATATAAGTAAGACTAACCACGAAAAACATTGTTCGGCCCGCCTATAACCGTGGGCATGGCTATTCGAATAGTTTTACTCTGGCCATAGATGTGCAAATTTACCCATAAGACATAGCCTCAACATCATGTCAACCATGCGTCGCGATACTGGACAAGTACTCGAATAGAGACTGTGACAAGACACCATGTATAACACAATTCAATGCAGTGCACCATTCCCGCATCATAGTTACCCCCTTTAAGCCAAGGTATGGACTCCCTAGCGACTCCCGTGGGCTTATCTCTGCCACTTCTCAATCTGGTGCCCCAAAATGAACCACGCTATACACAATGTCCAGCCGTTGCCCACGCTGGCTTGTGGTTAGTACGGTTAATGCTTCACAACAGTATCTCACGAACCGGTCCTTAATTGTCATGAGCACGGCCATCAAAACCATGTGCTCACAACCCACCATTAACCAGGTTTTAGTTGGATCAAATAATTAATCAATCACGATTAGCCATCGCGAGTTACCATTAAATGAATAGTAATAAGTGATAGTGAAGCATCAGTTATCCCATTAATGTGCTAATGTTTCTAGGCAGGGCTAAGCATCCTAATAGCTTTAACTAAAACCACATAAAAGTTCTAGCTAATCAAATTATTAACTAGGTGACAAGGACAGGTGATCAATAACAATAGGGTCATATCAAAGACAATAGGTTATTCCCACCCAGTGACATTCAAAAATAAATGCAATAGTTGAATAGAAACAATAGCTTTAAATAGGTTCAACATGCCCAAAGGAGTGCCTTAGGATCTGTGCGACTTGTCTTGCTGATCTTCAAAGACTTCTGAACCTCCTTCAGCGTAAAGGTCTCTTCGGGAACGTCGAAAACTAAGGCAAATGAACAAAATCAACAAAACTGTACAAAAACAAGCATGAAAAGTACATGTGGATATTTTTAATGGATAGATCTTGATTTTAGATTAATTTAGCAATTTGAACCACCTAAATTCGAGTTTCAGTGAATTAGTTATGAATTTTATAAATTTAAACAGATTTAAATCATTAACAGATAATATTTATAGATTATGATGCAATAAAGAATTATTTTCAGAAGGGAAACAAGAATTATTGCGTCAGCATGGATAGGGTCCACGGCAGACCGGGTGCATAGAAGCGGTCCACGGATCCGACAATTGAGAATGAACGGACTAATCTAACCCTAGATCCAACAACTCGGATTGCTCGGGTGCACCACGTGGCGACAGACGTGGCGCTGACATGGCACTGACCCGGCGCTGACCTGGCGCTGACGTCAACGTTGACACCATCACCGATTGCGGCGGCTCGGGACCCTATGGTCACCGGCGATCTAGGGCACGGCGGCGAAAACGGAAGGCACCGATGGCAACAGCACGACATGGGAAGCTCACCAATGGGCGAAGTGACGGCAGATGGCGACGGCGGCAAGGTTGGAGTGGTGGCTCTGGTCAGGTTGTCGGTGGCGGCGGCATTCCGGTAGACACCGGCGGCAATAAATGGGTGGCCGGGCTTCCTCTCCTTCTTGCGAACCCAACGGTGTCAACGGTGCGGAGCGACAATGACCGAGGCGACGGTGAGATATGGCTGGAGCGGCGGCCGACAATGGAGAGAGAAAGAGCTCGTGGGGAGGAGGTTTCCGACGATGGCGGAGTGAGGGAGGGGTGGCGGCTGAAAGAGGAGAGGGAGGGGGCTCTATTTATAGACACGGGAGGGAGAAATCAAGCCCAAAACGAGCCCAAGGTCACTGGGCAAAACTAGGGTTCGGTTTAGAGAGATAAGCTCGAACCGAGCTCGATTCCGCATCGGATTCAAAGGGATAAAGCCCGATTCTTGGGGGAAACGGAAGAGGGAGATAAGGGGGAATATTTCCCCTCAACCAATTGGACGCAGGGACGAACGGATGCACTGGATTTGGAGGGGAAGCGGCGGCCGGGAGGCGCACGGTGGCGGCCGGGAGAAGGGAAAAGAGGGGTGGTGGCGGGTGCTCACCGGCGGCGCACGAAACGACAGCAGCGGCGCGGCTTTATGGATCGGGCGGCGCTAGGGTTAGGGTTTGGGACGGCGGCAGCGGGGAAAATGAGGAGGGGGCCTCGGGGGAAGGAAAAATAAATAGAGGAGCGGGGTGGCGCGGCGGGAATCCCGCCGGGATTCGCGGCGGTGCGGGCGACGCGGCGGCGGCCGGGTCGGAGACGGACTCGGCCGCGGGCCCTCGCGTCAGCGGCAGAGCGGGCGGGGAGGCGAAGCGGACCTCCGGGGCGGCTTGGCTTGGGCCGGCCCGGTAAGGAGGGGAAATGGGCCGATGGCCCAAGAAGAGGAAAAAGAAAAAGAAAAAGAAAAAGGAAATTTTCCAGGGTTTCATTTATTGCGCTTGAGGTTTTTAATTGGTTAAAATTATTTCTAGGGCTCTGAAAATTCCACTAAAAATCCTGTTAATGTATTTTGACATGGGGAACTCCAGAAAAATTCCACCTTGCCATTTCCACTTCTTTAATGCATTAATTAATTGTACTTTTCTCCAGATTAATTAAACAATTTCTTAGATAAATTATTAAACTTGGTTTTTTTACGATTTGGGAGAACTTCGGGGTGTGACACGCGTAGCCTCTCTTGGATGATCTTCACCTTTTCTTCTGCCTCTCTTAGAATATCGGTTCCAAAAACTTGACGCTCCCCCTTTTGATCCCACAAAAGCGGAGTGTGACACTTCCGACCGTATAGGTCTTCATATGGTGCCATTTGAAGACTGGCTTGATAACTATTATTGTAAGAGAATTCTGCATAGGGCAAATTTTTATCCCAACTTCCGCCAAAATCTAGGGCACAAGCTCTCAACATGTCTTCCAAGATCTAGTTGACTCTCTCTATTTGACCATCAGTCTGAGGGTGATATGCGGTACTAAAATTCAAACGAGTTCCCATCTCTTTCTGAAGCTTCTGCCAGAATTTTGAAGTAAATTGACTACCTCTATCTTACACTATTTTCTTGGGGACACCATGTAAACACACAATCCTTGCCATGTATAATTCTGCTAGCTTACTCCCGGAATAAGTAGTTTTGACAGCGATGAAATGAGTGACTTTGGTAAGCCTGTTGACCACTACCCAAATGGAATCATGGCCAGACGAGGTTCTGGGCAGACCAGTGATGAAGTCCATCCCAATTTCTTCCCATTTCCACTCTGGTACCTTCAATGGTTGCAGCAGTCCCGCTGGTTTTTGATGTTTTGCCTTAACTCGTTGACACACATCACACACAGCAACATATGCTGCTATCTCTCATCTCATGCTCGCCCACCAAAATTTCTCCTTAAAGTCTTAGTACATCTTGGTACTACCAGGATGAATAGAATACAGAGTTTCATGGGCTTCTCTCATGATAATATCCTTCAACTCCTTGTTATCAGGTACACAAATTCTTTCACTCAACCATATGGTTCCCCGCTCATCTTCTAGATAACCAATGGCTTTTCCTCTTCTCATGTTCTTCTTGATTTCTTGACTATCAAGATCATTGGCTTGAGCTTCTCTAACTTGATCTATAAGAGTAGGATGTGCCTCTAGAGCTGCAACAAAACCTTTGTTGACAATTCCCAAGTTCAACTTCTCAAATTCCTGGCATAATTCCCAAGGCAACTATCGGCCCTCTGAAGCATTGCAAAAGTTCTTCCTATGAAGGGCATATGCTACAATGTTAGCTTTACCCGGGTGGTAATGAATCTCCATATTGTAATCCTTGATTAACTCCAACCATCTCTGTTGACGCATGTTCATATCTGGTTGGGTAAATATATACTTCAAACTCTTGTGGTCAGTGTACATCTTTGTGCGGTTATCAATAAGGTAATGACGCCAAATCTTCAAAGCATGGACCACAGCAGCTAACTCCAAATCATGGGGACATAGTTGACGAGATGCATAAGAAACCACTTTCCCATCTTGCATCAGAACACACCCCAAACCCTGTTGAGATGCATCACAATACACTTGGATCAGGAAAAATTAACACCAGTGCAGACACCAAACGCTTCTTCAACTCTTGGAAACTCTACTCACATTCAGGTGTCCACTGGTCCTTCACGTCCTTTTTAAGCAAACAGGTCATTGGCTTAGCTATCTTTGAAAAGTTCTCTATGAACCTGCGGTAGTATCCTGCAAGGCCTTGAACTCGGATCTCTGAGACAGTCTTTGGTTGTTTCCAATTAGTTACTGACTCCACAATGCTTGGATCCACTACGACTCCTCCGACAGAGATGATGTGGCCAAGAAACTTCACTTCCATCAACCAGAAATCACATTTACTGAACTTAGCATACAACCTATGCTCTCATAACTTCTCAAGTGCAAAACGAAGATGTTTTTCATGTTCTTCTCTCGTCTTGGAATAGATGAGAATGCCATAAATGAAAACCACCACAAACTTATCCAAATACTCCATAAACACTTTGTTCATCAGGTTCATGAAGAAAGCTAGGGCGTTGGTAAGTCCAAAAGACATGACCGTACACTCAAACAACCCATATCGAGTAGTCAAAGTTGTCTTGGGTATATCTTCTTCTTCTCTGATCCTTAGCTGGTGATATCCAGAACGTAGATCTATCTTGGAGGAGATGGTAGCACCTTCTAACTGATCAAACAGATCATCGATCCTAGGTAGAGGGTACTTATTCTTGATAGTGATATCATTCAACACCCGATAGTCCACACACATCCTTTGAGTATGGTCTTTCTTCTCTACGAAAATAACTGGAGCTCCCCACGGTGATGTACTTGGTCTAATATAACCTTTCTGAAGCAAATCATCCACTTGCCTCTTTACTTCCGCTAACTCCACTTGTAGATTGGTGTTGTCCCCGATGCCAAATCTATTCTGAATTCTATGTCCCTCTTAGGTGGCATGCCAGGCAGATCTTCTAAAAACACATCAGGATGCTCTTGCACAATTGGGATCTCTTCTAAAGTAACTTGGTTCAAAACCATTCCAGAAGGTTCAGTAGATGATGCATGAACGGTTACTATTTTTCCAAGGTTGCCGGTTAGGGTCACCATTCTGGTAGCACAGTCTATCACTCCTTTATATCTGGCTAACCAATCCATCCCAAGGATGACATCAAGGTCTTTGGATTCTAGCAGAATAAGGTTGGCTAGGAAAAGAATCCCTTGGATTTCTACGCTAACAGAAGGGCTACACTGTGTTGAGGGTACTTGATTACTGGGAGTACTAACCATCAAAGGTTGTTTGAGTTCTTCTACTTCCATCCTGTGATTTCCCTCAAAACTCTTAGACAAGAAAGAATGTGTAGCACCCGAATCAAAAAGCACTATTGCAGGTATTGAGTTAACAAGAAACATACACAAAATCACATCCGGGGCAGACTGAGCTTCCGATGCCGCAACATGGTTGACAAGTGCCTTTGGTGCATTGGAACTGTTCGGTGCTGGGGTAGTCTTCACATGTCGAGGCTTGGGACACTTGTCACATAATGTACTTGTTCGTTATAGTTGTAGCACACTAAAGGCCGGTTTCCCTGCTCCTTCTTGACAAGCTGGTTCTGGGTTGGGGCTACAGCTGGACGTGGAGCAAAGTTATGATTGTTGTTGCCACTGTAGTATTGTTGTTGTAGAACTGGCGCTGTGGACGAACCACTGAAGAAGATCCTCCCTGGGGTGCTGCCTGGGGTCCCATGGCAAGACGCGGCCTTTGGCTACTTCCCTGGTAGGCCTTGAAATGAACAATCTTATGCTTCTTCTACTCCATCCTGTTGTATTTGTCTTCCTGGAGAATGGCCTTGTCAACTAACTTCTGGAAATCAGAATATTCCCAGAAATCAGTTGGACAGACAATTCATCAATCAAGCCCTCCAAGAACTTCTCCTGACGTTCTTCATCAGTGCGAACATCTTATGGGGCATAGCGGGCTAGGCGGTTAAACTCATGCAGAAACTCAGTGATCGAACGAGATCCCTGCGTAAGTGTTCTGAACTTCCTCTTCTTAAGAGCCAACACTCCAACGGGTATATGTGTCTTCTTGAAAGAAGCAATGAACTCGAGCCAAGTGATTAGCTCCCCTTCTGCCCTATTGAGATGAAAATGATCCCACCACTCAGAAGCAGGGCCATGAAGTTGGTGTGAAGCAACAGAGACTTTTTCTTGATCAATGCACTGAATCAGTTCCAACTTCTTCTCAATAGCATGCAACCAGTCACCCGCCTCCACAGGATTAATGGTGCTCGAGAAGGTGGGTGGTCTCACATGTAGAAATTCTGCTCGCGGCCATGAATTCATGTTGCATATATCCAGAATAAGTCCAAATTGAAGGTATGATCCTCTTGCTAGAGCTATTAAGCCCCTGAGCACGTTGCTTGTCCATCTGTCACAGTCGAGGTTATCCATTGGTGGCAACATGGAGACAAAGAAAATAGTCGATGACGACAAACGTGACCAGTAGTAATGACGACCGGTGGCAGCAGAGATGGTCGGCTATGAAGATGAAGTTTCTCAACAATGGTGACGGAGAAGCGTAGTCGTGGAATCGAGAAGATCAGTCGGCAACAACAAACGAGGCGACTGGCAGTAAAGACGATGACGCCTATCAATGGCGACGCAGTAGGCCAACCTTGAAGGAGAGAATACCAGTCGTCGACGACCAAGGCAAGTCGGTGTTGAAGATGAAGATGCACATCCGTAGCGACGACGTAGGCCAGCAATGATGATGAGACCACCAGTCAACAACGACGGAGATAACTGGACGATGGAGACGAAAATACTAATCAGTTGTGACATAATAGGCCAACCAACTGTGACAGACGCAACCGGTGGTGATGACGACCCGCAGCAGAAAAAACAACCAGTTGTAGAGACAAAGTTGCCCATCAACGGTGGCAGAATTGATTAGGCCAAAGAGACATGGCAAGATGTTGATGAAGATGGCGAGTTGATGTCCCAGTCAAATTTTAGTGTAGACGAAGCCCAAACTCCTGAAGCAAAGAACTTGGTTGACAGCAGTTGACTGAAGATGAAGATAATGCCGATGACGAAGGTGCCGATGATAATAATCCATCAAACTGTTGAGAAGATATCAAAGCCCAAGTAGTTTTCTTGATGCTAGCATGTGTGTGGCAAAGAACTCCAAACTCCATGATATATAAATGAAATCTTGGACTTGACATTTGAAAAACTAGGAGTAGACTGTAGCATCAACTGAGAGCCAAAGTTATTGGTGAAAATGTTGGAGTCGCTGAAGTAGAAAGCTTGCTCTGGAGCGAAGATTTTGAGTCTTGTATTTGTGGAGCTCCCGACTCTATGCTTAGTTGGGAAACAACTGATCATAAAGTCAAGAACTACAACTTGTCATTGAGTAGCCATTCCTTGAGTGAAGATACACATTGAGGATGTCATGTTGAGGCTCTTGGAGACGTCGTAGTTGGTGAAGTGACAAAGCTTGCGAAGTAGAGGCAATAGAACTAGTCGATGATAAAAACGTAGATGCCCAACAATGGTGGCGTGAAAAACCAACCGTGTAGGTGGAGATACTAGTCAGCGGCAACGAAGGCAGGCCGACGACGAAGTCATGGATGCCCAACAACGGTGATGTCACCAATCAACCGTGTAGGCGGAAACACCAGTCGGCGGCGGCGAAGGCAGGCCGACGATGAAGTCGTAGACGCCCAACATCGGTGATGTCACCAATCAACCATGTAGGCGGAAACACCAGTCAACGGCAGTGAAGGCAGCCGATAATGAAGTCGTAGATGCCTAACAACGGTGATGTCATCAACCAACTGTATAGGCGGAGACACTAGTCGGCGGCGGCGAAGGCAGGCCGACGATGAAGTCGTAGACGCCCAACAATGATGATCTCATCAACAGACCGTGTAGGCGGAGACACTAGTCGGCGGCGGCGAAGGCAGGCCCACGATGAAGTCGTAGACGCCCAACAACGGTGGTGTGTCCAACCAACCGCGTAGGCGGAAACACCAGTCGGCGGCGGCGAAGGCAGGCCGACGATGAAGTCGTGGACGCCCAACAACGGTGATGTCATCAACCAACCGTGTAGGCGGAGACACTAGTCGGCGGCGGCGAAGGTAGGCCGACAATGAATTCATAGACGCCCAACAACGGTGGTGTGTCCAACCAACCATGTAGGCGGAAACACCAATCGGCGGCGGCGAAGGCAGGCCGACGATGAAGTCGTAGATGCCCAATAATGGTGATGTCATCAACCAACCGTGTAGGCGGAGACACTAGTCGGCGGCGGCGAAGGCAGGCCTACGATGAAGTTATAGACGCCCAACAACGGTGGTGTGTCCAACCAACCGTGTAGGCGGAAACACCAGTCGGCGGCAGCGAAGGCAGGCCGACGATGAAGTCGTAGACGCCCAACAACGGTGATGTCACCAATCAACCGTGTAGGCGAAAACACCAGTCGGCGGCAGCGAAGGCAGGCCGACGATGATGTATAATTGATCGATCCTACAGTATAAACACGTAGGATTAGTATCTGATGCAAATATGATACCTGAGGAAAATTCAAGCATTTTAAAATGTTTATAAGTATGTATTTCTCCTCTTGTCAATTTTGATTTCCCCAAGTAGATGACTCTTCACGTTTAAACACTCTGCCTGACTAGTCATTAATATGAGTTCGTCATTAATGGAACAAAGTTTCACATATCAGAATTTACTATTCGGGTACTTTCGTAATTGTTTAGAGCAGAAAACAAATTATTTTATCTCTATGCTTTTGATTTCTTCCGAGTAATACTTAGCACCTTGCGTTATACACTCCATCCAACGAGCTCCCGGGTGCTAGGATTCGGCCCAACGGCAACTATCCATTGACAAACTGTTGGCGTAGAATTTCGACCCACCCTCGTGTCAAAGAGGGTTCCGCGTTACCACGGCGGCCTGGGAGATCTACTTAACTCTAGTGCAGGTCCAATGGCTTGCCTAGGTGTGTGTAGGGCGTGCCAGTTGATTTGATCTGGAATCAACAAGAATAAACAAGTAAACCATGTTAGCAAACGATGGCTGATCAGCCAATAGGCCGATGTCGCATCGTGAAGGCCCAGCCGATAGGGCAAGGCTGTATTGGTCTACTTGAGGTTATAATGAAATAAAATTAATATACAGATCTATTCTCATCAGCCTTCATCAATATGTTTGTGTCGATTTGATGACATCGGCCGATGAGGGATGTAGGAATTGAATGCACTAGCTAATACTCTAGTGTAAACTTGTACAAACCGATCAACCAATATAAATGTACTGATCACGGAGAAATCCTGAGAACAATCTGTGAAAAATACATTTGTATCTGCTCATACAAGTGGCAAATACATACAAAAACATAAAGTAATCACATGTATTAGGTAAGACCGACTAAAACCCCGGTACTATCCTGAATTACGATCGAAAACATGCTTTGAGTTAGATCTCAAAACACGACTAGGGTTGATAGCAACACAAAGTATGAATCGAGAATTAACGCAAAGAAAGTCAAGCTGTTGATCGCTTTTGGGGATGGTAGATGCTTTGGAAGATCTAGATAAGCAGACTAATACGATCATCGTCGGCAACAAACCCTAAAACGAATTTACCGCTGGCGAGATAGAATTGGGATGCCATATCAAGATCATCCAAGACATGATAAACGACGATCACGTCGCCAGGGCTTAACGTGTCTAGAACGACACGCTAGCCCCGATGACGTAGATCGTTGGGTACGAGTTCTTACTTCTGCTCCAGGGAAGCAAGAACTCACCAGAAATCAACCTCTTGCGAGGATGGCGATGCACCGAAAGTAGATTGAACTATAGTATTTTTGATTATCAGATTGAGAGGTATTCTAAGTACAAACTACCGGGATATTTATACCCGTGATTTACAACATTGTCCATATAGGACACAATTTTATCTATAACTAACAAACAAGTCTTCATGGCGGACTCTTGCCATAGATTAGATCGAAACTAACTTAAATTCCTAATTTAAGAGATACAATTGCCTAAAATAGGGCCTTATCCCTACTTGGCAATCTCCTTTGACGCTTGACTCAAGCCCAAATCGAGCCCGCTCTGCCTCCATCGGCCTCCTGCTTCCATCAGCCGATGGCCGCATTGAACCCACACTGACCAATACAGTCCCTTTGATGGCGCTCCACTTGGTCCGATGCACCGCTGAGTCCGATACAGAACTTGGTCCGATACTCGGCTTGGTCCGATAGCGTAACCGATCTGACTCGAATTGCTCCTTCTTCTCTGCGTTGGTTTTCTCTTTCTTCTCTGAGTAGATTGCGAAAATCTGGTGTTAACACATGCTCTGAAGAACCTCATCCATCTCATCGCTAGGGTTTGCCCAAAATCCACGCAGATCCAGATTCACAGCTTTCCGCCGCCAATTTCCGTGCGCAGCTCCTCACAGTCGTCTATGCCTTTCAACTCCGGCGATTCCTCGCGTCTTCTCGATGGCAACTCCCTCAACACCGACCTCCTCGACAGCATCCATGGTGACTTTACCATTCTACATCTCCGAGATCCCTGAGGTAAACCAATCCTTCCTCAAATTTGCATTTTCATCTTCTCGCCGAGACTTTTCAAAACTAGGGTTTCTGCTCTTGCCCCCCGTGTCTCATTTTTCTATCACTTTCCATACGCCGTAGGTCTTCAAGAACCAAATTATGATCCCCACAAACGACAAGTCGCACTGATTTCTCCTGGGTCCCCTGGGCAACCCTAATCCCTCTAGGCTGATAAATACGGAATCAAATAGAGTCCCCTTTAAACAAGCAAAACCCAGCGTCCCCTCGTGGAAACACACCTTCAGATCTTGGCCATCAAGGCTCAATGGATACAGGACCTGGTACAAAAGAATTGCCGCAGCCAAACAAGTCCACTGGAATGAGATTGGAATCGGACAATGCCTTGCTCTGTCCTTAGCCGATACCAAAAAAATGAACCCCTTATGTCGGCTGCCACTTATTTCTGGTCCAGTACCTTGAATGTTTTCCTATTCCGGAAAGGTCCGATGACCCCTACATTGATAGGCATCAAGATGCTGACAGGTCTGGACATCCTCTCCGAAATCAACCCCTTCAACCTCCTTATCAACAGCAGCCACAAACTGAAGACCAAAAAGATTGGGGGCTGGTCTGGATATATTTCTGAACATATGGAGCAAGGGTCTATTTCAGATAGGGAACATGTAGCTTTTCTGACCTTATGACTAGAGCGATATGTCTTCTGCGGATCAACCTGTGGCCCCACTCTGAATTGCCAACATCTAGCTCAAGCCCTGGTTGAGAAGAAACAATTTCCACTTGGCCGATACCTCCTTAGGGCTGTCTATCGGCTACTTCACTCTGCCACCCAAGATTTGATGCTGAATCGGACAGTGGCTCATGGAGGTCCATGGTGGTTTGTTCAACTGTGGTTAACTATTTACACCAACACCATGGTCAATCGGCCTCCACTATCGGACTCAATCTTCCCATCGGACTACAGCGACAACGAAGATCCCTTATCTAGAAGGTGTATGTCCTTTGGAGAAGCGGCCTCAATTTATCCTGGAACTGACCAATCGGCCGAAGAGATGTTTTTCTACCCCACAGACTCTGACTTCGAGCTCCCTTCTGATCTGAAATTGGGTCTGCTAAATGATGATATCAACTCAAGGGAAGTCTTCATGATCGGCGTGTCCCCATGCCTGCTCCCAGTGGGCATATTCCAAGGTAGAAGCACCAGCTTATCATATGAATTCTATAATCCAATGGTGGCTGCCAGACAATGTGGGCTTGGACAGCTTCCTGTCAGTTTACACTTCCACCGGCTGTTAGAAAGCAGGGGCACGGTGTCATTGGCGTTGATTATGAACAAAGTCCTGGAGACCAAAATTCCAACCTTGGGCGACTGCGACAGATTGTGGTTGAATGCCTTCATTCATTTCAGCTTCCAAACGTGGTCGCATGAGTGGGTCACTCATATCTTCCATCAATCGGCCTGATTTTACTTAACAGACCTTATCGATAATATCAGCTCTCAAGTCCCTGATGCCCCAGCTCCAAATGTCAGCAATAGCGGGCAAATAATAACTTATGCTCTAGTCCTGGCTCCATCAGGAAAAGCTGTCATGGAATCAACTATCGGTCTTACTGCTCCAAAAGTGTCATCACTGCTCCAAGGGCCGATAATCAAAGAAAAACCACCAAGAGGAAGGCACCGGCCAAGGACAAGGCTCGAAAACCTGGCAAAAAGTCTAAGACTGACGATTCGGTTGATCTCAACAACCTGGACCCCTCCGTAGAAGAATTCCTAGACGACCAAGTGATAGAGGAGGAAGTCGATACAGCAGCTGCTGACATGCCTGAAGATCAAAATCCATCGGCCACCACTACTGAACAGCCATCGGCCAAACCAACCGAAGAGCCATCGGTCGATAAACCGACTGAGGATCCATCGGCCACAACCACTGCAGAACCATCGGCCGATGATCAATCTAACGCCACCCTTCCTAAGAGAATTAAACAAGCAATCTGCAAGGTTAGTGTAATCTTCCACATCTATTTCTTCAATTCCATTTCACTGGCCTATTATAACTTGATTTTTGCATATCGTTGCGTCATCCCTATTATAACTCCGCAAGATTTTTGCATATTTTTGCATATCCCTTCACCAAGAACAAAGAAAGCTACTCTGAAGAAACGCGGACAAGTCAAGGCCCAATTGAGAACTTGATACGATACGATGTCCCGATCTTCACGGCGTAGGATCAATCTTCAGATAACTTGCTGCAAGCAGCGATAACTAGTGCAACCTGACGAATAAAACTCGAAGCCAACCACCGTCTTTAACCGGCAACCTGAATCGAGGATTCGCCCAACCACACTCTCAAAGAACCAACCAACACAACCTACAATCAATCGAGGAAACCTCGAAGGGAGTAGGAGCACCAATTGGGAGCGGATGAAGCCGCCGCTTCTGTAAATCCCGCAAAGGAAATCACAAGAGCAAAGGGGTAGAGATCTCTCTCTGAATTTGTTAGCACGCAGCTGAACAAAAGGGGTTCTATATTCGATTATCAAAGTCTGAGATTGCAATGAGTCTTAGGGGGTATTTATACTAGCAACAGCCCTGCTAGATAGGTGGAAACACGAAATAAAATAGATAACACGGACTATGTGAATGGGCCTCCTCGAGATGCCTTCCTGGAGAGTTTCCGCGTGGCTGTTTGACTTCTGCGCAGTCTTCAATGTTTTGGCAATAACTCCATCTTGGAATCTCCAAATGACATGCGGTTTGTTGGGTTGGAAAGTTAACTTGATGACCTTTCACACCATGTGCAGCATGCTCTACGAAATATTGTAGAATGGTACAGTTTATTATAAAAACTTGAGCTTCATGCAGGCTGTTGACTATCTGACCAGCCTGCACTAAATCTGGTCGGCAGGCATTATGGAAGATTCAAACTGGTCGGCACTTGAACCATTCGAAACTAGACTCCATAAGCTTTACAACGAGTTCTCATGAGCCTTCATAGCTTTTGTGTATCAAAAGATATGACGGATTCTTCTTGATGGTTCTGTCACGCTGGACTGGCTCGAACGTGATCCCTCTCTCTGCTTCATTCTTGGTGTCTTCCTGTCATCCTCCTTGGTGCACCTAAGCAATAGCAACACGCATGACTTAGGTAGTACATAACTTTCATTAACATTAAAATGAATTTCACAAAGTAGCGCGTGCACCTCTTGTTGTAGCTTCTTAGCTCGGTTTCGTGTAATCGGTCCATCAAAGGCTTGGGCTGGTGTTGATGTTGGTGGTACTTGAGTTGATGTAGCTTGACTTGAAGGTTGTAACATGTTGTTGGATGGCATGGTCATATCATCCTCCCCCCCTTGAAAAGGAGTCGTCCTCGACTCTGGAGTATCTTCGCTTGTGAATGTTGATAGGTCAGCAACATTGAAGGTGTTGCTCACGCCATAGCTTGCTGGAAGATCTATCTTGTATGCATTATCATTGATCTTTGCAAGAACACGAAAAGGACCATCTCCTCTTGGCATCAATTTTGATTTGCGCTTATCAGGAAAGCGATCCTTGCGCAAGTGAATCCACACCAAGTCCCCTGGTTCAAACAACACTTTCTTCCTATGTTTGTTCACACTTGCAGCCTTGTGCGCCCCCTTTAGTTCAATTGCTTTCTTGGTCTTCTCATGTATCTTTTTTATATATGCAGCACGCTTGGAGGCTTCCATGTTTGTTCTCTCCTGTAATGGCAAAGGCAACAAATCTATCGCAGCAATAGGTTTGAACCCATAAACAATTTCAAAAGGACACAAATTAGTGGTAGACTGTACTGCCCTGTTATATGCAAATTCCACATGAGGTAAGCAATCCTCCCACTCTTTCAAGTTCTTTTTCACCATAGTTCGCAGCAACATTGACAACGTACGGTTGACCACTTCAGTTTGTCCATCGGTTTGAGGATGACAAGTGGTCGAGAACAAGAGCTTGGTCCCAAGCTTTGCCCATAATGTTTTCCAAAAGTAGCTCACAAACTTGACGTCTCGATCAGATACAATGGTCCTAGGCATTCCATGTAGCCTCACAATTTCCCTGAAAAACAAATTAGCAACATGTGAAGCATCGTCGCTCTTGTTACAAGGAATGAAATGAGCCATCTTTGAGAATCTATCAACCACAACAAAAATAGAATCTTTTCCTTTCTGAGTTCTAGGCAATTCCAAAATAAAATCCATGCTTATGTCTTCCCAAGGAATATTAGGAGCAGGTAAAGGAGTGTATAAGCCATGAGGGTTCAGTTTTGACTTAGCTTTGTGACAGGTGACGTCTGATGACGTCTCTCCGCATCTTGGGCCAATAGAAATGATCTTGAAGCAGCTCATAAGTCTTCTTTTGTCCGAAATGACCTGTTAGTCCACCTCCATGTGACTCCTGCAACAAAAGCAATCTAACCGAAGAATTTGGGACACAAAGCTTGTTAGCTCTAAACAAAAATCCATCATGTATGTGATATTTCTCCCAACCCTTTCCATCTTTACAATGATTATATGGTTCTGAAAATTCTGGGTCATTTTGATACATGCCTTTCAAACTTTCAAGTCCCAAAACCTTTACCTCAAGTTGATTCAACAACACACTCTTTCGAGACAACGCATCAGCAACCACATTGTCCTTACCTTTCTTGTATTTCACAATGTATGGGAATGTTTCAATGAACTCAACCCATTTAGCATGGCGACGATTCAGTTTTGCTTGTCCTTTCAAGTATTTCAAAGCTTCATGATCGGAATGAATAACAAACTCTTTTGGCCATAAGTAGTGCTGCCATGTCTCAAGCACACACACCAAAGTATACAATTCTTTGTCATATACAGAATAATTCAGTTGAGCACCTCCCAATTTTTCACTAAAATATGCTACAGGCTTTCCTTGTTGCATTAAAACTCCTCCTATCCCAATCCCACTAGCATCACATTCCACTTCAAAAGTTTTAGTGAAATCAGGAAGAACAAGTAATGGTGCTTCAGCCAAACGTTTCTTTAATTCTTGAAAAGCATTTTCTTGTGAATTTCCCCATTTAAAATCAACACCCTTTTTTGTCAATTCATTCAAAGGAGCAGCGATGGTACTGAAATCATTCACAAACCTTCTATAAAAACCAGCAAGGCCATGAAAACTTCTTACTTGACTTACATTCGTTGGAGTTGGCCAATCCTTGATGGCTTTCACCTTGGTCTCATCAACTTCTATTCCTTTTTCTGAAACAACAAAGCCAAGAAACACAACATGGTCTGTGCAAAAACTGCACTTTTCAAGATTAGCAAATAATTTCTCTTTTCGAAGCTCATCCAAGACTTGACGAATGTGATTCATATGTTCTTCAAAAGACTTGCTATAAATTAGGATGTCATCAAAATAAACAACCACAAATTTTCCAATGAAAGCTCTCAGGACATGGTTCATTAACCTCATAAAAGTACTAGGAGCATTAGTCAAACCAAAAGGCATAACTAACCATTCATACAGCCCAAATTTTGTTTTAAAAGCAGTTTTCCATTCATCACCAGCTTTCATTCTTATCTGATGGTATCCACTCCTCAAATCAATTTTAGTAAATATGGTGGAACCACTTAATTCATCAAGCATGTCCTCTAACCGTGGAATAGGATGGCGATAGCGAACAGTGAGATTATTTATAGCTCTACAATCAACACACATCCTCCAAGAACCATCCTTTTTAGGTACTAAGATTACAGGAACAGCACAAGGACTTAAGCTTTCACGAACAAAACCTTTATCAAGAAGTTCTTGCACTTGCCTTTGTATCTCCTTCGTTTCTTCTGGATTGGTACGGTATGGTGGACGATTTGGGAGTGCAGCACCTGGAATGAGGTCAATTTGATGCTCAATCCCACGAATTGGAGGTAGTCCAGCTGGTGTCTGCTTTGGAAAAACATCTTCATAGTCCTGCAAAAGATGAGACACAACACTAGGAAGAGAGGTGATGTCGTTAGCTGAAACTAAAATGTCTTTGTGCACAAGTACAAGGAGCACTTGATCTGGGTTGTTCCTCACTTCTCTCATTTCAGATTTTGTGGCTAGCATAACTAAATGTTCTCCCTCTCCTTTTTGTTTTTCTATCAAATTTGGCTTGTGGCACTCACTCACCGAATTGTGGATGGCACTCAAGTTCTTTTGCTCTTTTCCCTCTTTACTCACTGGAATAATTTCAGAATTCTTTTGTAAGTGCTCAGCCATGATTTGTTGAGGTGTCATAGGCTTGAGTACAAACTTCTTCCCTTTTAGATCTAGAGTGATCTGATTTGTTCTCCCACAATGTTGGCTATATCGATCATATTGCCATGGCCTTCCAAGAAGTAAGTGACAAACCGACATGGGTGCCACATCACACTCCACCGTGTCAACATATTCCCCAATCTTGAATGGAACTTTCACTTTATATGCAATCTTAATATCTCCCGAATCATTCAACCATTGGACATGATATGGATGAGGGTGTCGCAGCAACTTCAAACCAAGCTTGTCAACCATCTCACGACTAGCAAGATTATGGCAGCTTCCGCCATCAACGATCACCTTCACTACTTTATCTTGCACTTTTGCTCTAGTTTGAAATAAATTATGTCGCTGCCCATTTTCAGCTTCCTTTATCTGGACACTCAATATTTGAGTCACAACAAGAGCAGCACCCTGCTCAAATTCGCAGCCAGTATGGTTCTCATTTTCATGGGCTTCCTCTTCAGATTCTTTCTCAGCTTCCTCTTCACTAGTTGATTCATATTCTCCATTATCATTCACAATGATCACCCGATTGTTTGGGCATTCCCTACTTATATGCCCACGGCCTCCACACTTGAAGCACTGAATCCCACTACTCTTGGCTGTAGAACCCACTGAGGTAGTGGTGGATGCTGCTGGTTTTGGGGCAGCAGCAGTCTTCCCACTAAAAACACTTCGAGCATTAGAATGTGAGCCTCCACTTGAGCCTTTTACCATGGACGGTGCAGCAGCAAATTTGGAGATTGATTTGCTTCCTCCGGACGTAGCCCTCCTATCAAATGAGAAGGACTTGCTGCTCTTAGTATCTTGCTGCAGTTGGCGTTCAGCTTTGGTTGCTTGATGCACCAAATCAATTAGATTTCGGTACGGTTGAAACTCAACAATACGCTGAATGTTGCGATGCAGCCCGAACATGAATCGTGCAATGGTTTGCTCTTCGTCTTCATGTACATTGGCTCTAATCATAGCCTTCTCCATCTCTTTATAATATTCTTCAACAGATAAACTTCCTTGCTTCAGATTCTGCAACTTATCAAAAAGATCACGTCGATAGTGCTTGGGCACAAATCGTCTTCTCATTTCTCTCTTCATTTCTTGCCAACTTGCAATAGGACGTTCTCCATCTTCTTCAAGATCATGAAGGAGTTGTTCCCACCAAATCAGAGCATATCCTTCAAATTCCAGAGAGGCCATTGCCAACTTCTTCTGCTCTGAATAATTATGCATCCGAAAGATCTTTTCTACCTTTAACTCCCATATGAAATAATCTTCAGGGTCAGATCCTCCATCAAATCTTGGCATAGTAAATTTCAGTTTGCCAAATTTCTCCTCATGGTTACCTCTCCTAGGACGTCGGCGACCAAAACTTTGTTGAGAATGATTATTATCATCCTCTTCTTCAGATTCTTCATCATCATTTCTCCGACCTCGTCCACTCCCTCTGCTATGTGCAGCCCTCCGGTGCCTCCTACCTCTTCTTCTTCCATCACTCTCTTCTCCTTCTTCACTATGGTTGCTTGCACCATCGTAAGGTGGACGATGCCTTCTGATTTCAGTCATGAGAGCCTGAAGATCTTGTGTCAATTGATCTTGTTTTGTTTCCATGCTTTGTCGGAGCTCATTAAATTGTGTCATAGTGACACAATCTTCTATGCCGTCACCCATCTTCCTGAAATGTTAGCTCAATATGGCAATAGATATTTGTGGAATAGGAATATATATGTGGAATCTCACAACCTTACCTCTCTAACCAACCAATGCTCTTATGAAATCCCTGCGGGTTACAGAAAAAAAATGTGTGGCGGTATCCGAGAGTGATGGTTGGGAGAATACAAGACCAGAGAATACCAATTACGATGGCTTGTATATGGAGCTTGGTGGGGAGTAATGCACAAGGAATACAATCTGAATTCTAGCTATTGTAAAGTTAAGTATCAATCCAAGCTAGAAGTTCCCTGCCTAGTGCTGATCACAACGTATGAAAGATGTAAATGGATCACACCCACTCGCAAAGAAATTTCAGAATTGATGCAGACAAGGATTATGATTGGGATGCAAGTGTTGCTATCAAACCCAACCAAAACTTTGCACCAAACAAAAATAGCAATCTGGTTGTTTAACTTGATGCAAAACTTTCAGCAATGATGCACTTCTAGCAAACTGATCTTGCAACTTTCTTTCTGAACTTCTCTTACTTTTTTTTTTGCACTTTTCTTTCTTCTTTTTTTTTTACTCACTCTTTTTTTGTATATAGAACTAAACACAAGGATCAGATATAACACTAGACACTTTATGATAGAAACAAAACACAACCAGTAGCTAAAACTTGATAGGATCAAAGATAACACAAATGATGATATAGGCTATAGAGATTTTTTTTTGTGGGGAATTTTAGATAAAAAAAAGGCACAAAGAACACGCGAAGGATAATGATCAGCAACTAAACAAAAACTCTAATGGACTGTGACTTAACCGAACTCACTAAAATAACAGATTGAAAACAAAGGGCTAAAACAATATATATTGCTGGCTTTGTAGTGGATAGGACGAAACAAAAATATATGTAGCTAAGGATAAAGAGTCCTACCGTGGCAACTGAGGCTCTGATACCAGATGGTACGATACGATGTCCCGATCTTCACGGCGTAGGATCAATCTTCAGATAACTTGCTGCAAGCAGCGATAACTAGTGCAACCTGACGAATAAAACTCGAAGCCAACCACCGTCTTTAACCGGCAACCTGAATCGAGGATTCGCCCAACCACACTCTCAAAGAACCAACCAACACAACCTACAATCAATCGAGGAAACCTCGAAGGGAGTAGGAGCACCAATTGGGAGCGGATGAAGCCGCCGCTTCTGTAAATCCCACAAAGGAAATCACAAGAGCAAAGGGGTAGAGATCTCTCTCTGAATTTGTTAGCACGCAGCTGAACAAAAGGGGTTCTATATTCGATTATCAAAGTCTGAGATTGCAATGAGTCTTAGGGGGTATTTATACTAGCAACAGCCCTGCTAGATAGGTGGAAACACGAAATAAAATAGATAACACGGACTATGTGAATGGGCCTCCTTGAGATGCCTTCCTGGAGAGTTTCCGCGTGGCTGTTTGACTTCTGCGCAGTCTTCAATGTTTTGGCAATAACTCCATCTTGGAATCTCCAAATGACATGCGGTTTGTTGGGTTGGAAAGTTAACTTGATGACCTTTCAGACCATGTGCAGCATGCTCTACGAAATATTGTAGAATGGTACAGTTTATTATAAAAACTTGAGCTTCATGCAGGCTGTTGACTATCTGACCAGCCTGCACTAAATCTGGTCGGCAGGCATTATGGAAGATTCAAACTGGTCGGCACTTGAACCGTTCGAAACTAGACTCGATAAGCTTTCCAACGAGTTCTCATGAGCCTTCATAGCTTTTGTGTATCAAAAGATATGACGGATTCTTCTTGATGGTTCTGTCACGCTGGACTGGCTCGAACGTGATCCCTCTCTCTGCTTCATTCTTGGTGTCTTCCTGTCATCCTCTTTGGTGCACCTAAGCAATAGCAACACGCACGACTTAGGTAGTACATAACTTTCATTAACATTAAAATGAATTTCACAAAGTAGCGCGTGCACCTCTTGTTGTAGCTTCTTAGCTCGGTTTCGTGTAATCGGTCCATCAAAGGCTTGGGCTGGTGTTGATGTTGGTGGTACTTGAGTTGATGTAGCTTGACTTGAAGGTTGTAACATGTTGTTGGATGGTATGGTCATATCATATAGGTAGGGGAAAATCTTGCGACCAATAATGGGTGTGGGTGTCACAGTGAAGATTTAGGCTATGTTTGGTTGGGTGGGATGAGAACTAATTCTTTTCGAAAAAAACGGAGCAACTCATTAACGTATGATTAATTAAGTATTAATCTATTTTTTTTAGAAAATGGATTAATATGATTTTTTAAAATAATTTTCGTATAAAATTTTTTTACAAAACATTCAAGTTTAAAAAACGTACGCATGAAAAACGAGAAAGATAATTAGAAAAGATAAAAGAAGAACACCACCTTAGTTTGTGCAGGTAGGTATAGGTGTAAGAACCTAGCGGGGGTGGATGCTTACTGTCATCTCTACTCATATTATGTGTGTAGTCTCACTGTGCATGTTAAGAATTTTTATTATTTTTTAAACTTTTTTATTTTAAAATTTAAAAATAAACTATATTAAGGGTGAGTTCTTCATCCAACTTTCTCAACTCACATTTCTTTTTTTGCGCGCACGTTTTTTAAACTGTTAATGGTGTGTGTTTTGCAAAAAGCTTCTATACGAAAATTGCTTTAAAAAATTATATTAATTCATTTTTCAAAAAAAAATTTAGTAAATACTTAATTAATCATGTGCTAATGAGTCGTTCTATTTTTCGTGCGAAGAAACTCTTTTCCCAACTTTACCTAAAGAACACACCCTAAAACTTGTTTTTAAATCCTAATCTTTTGGACATGCCCTTCACTCGGCGTGAAAAAATCGCATTGTCACTCCACTCCATAGTGGGTGTGTCAGAGCTATCTTGGCGTGGCAAATTGTTTAGGTTTAGAAATAAGTTTTAAGTTGTTTTATTTTTAAAAGTAAAAATTAAAAAGGTTAAAAAAATCGCACAATTCAGAAATGCAGAGGGAACTCAGAGTCAACCGGCGACTGCCCATTTGTTGGTGGTTTTAGCCAATGGCCGTCTCTTCTCTCCTCACGGCGAACTGACTCGAACCGCTGGCAGGCAACAGAGAAACGGCACGGACGGAACGAGAGGAGGCGGAAATAACTCGAGGCTGGCTGGCTGCCTTGCCGGTGCCGGCTGAAAAAGCCCCCGAAGCAGAGGCTTCCGGTTGAAGCAAAGCCAGAGCGCGAGGGCGCCGTCGGGCATGGGGATCGTGGAGACGTGGATGCGGGAGAAGCCCATCCGCACCTTCCTCGCCCAGCTCTCCACCCGCCGGGCGGCGGCGGCGGGGGCCGCGGCCCTGCTCGCTTCCTCCTCCTCCGCCGCGGCGTCCGCCGACGGCGAGCCCGGCGACCGGAGCATCCCGCAGCTCTCCTCCATCGCCAACTCCGTCGTCTCCCGCTGCTCCAGGTACGCCGCTTCCGGTTCCGGGGCCACGAAATCTGATGTTCTACTCCACTCGGGGTTTGGGGTTGGGGATGGAAGTTGATCCAATCCATTTAGTGACTGTTTGCTTTTGCTCATCCGCAACGACGGCAGGGCTTAGCTCGACTGATATGGGTGCTCTCGATCGGTGGGGGTTGCATTACTCTACTCCGCATGATCACGCTGAAATAGCACTTAACTGCCAGACATTGCATAGGACCCAAACTTAACTCGTATGTTTGCTGGTGATTTGGTCATCGGATGCTAAAATCAGTGTATGCTAGTCCATCGTTGCTTATTAGGTAAATTGATTTGGTTTACCAGTAGAAGAGTAGCGTGCTTCTATAGTTATATTCTCAAGGCCGATAGAGTTGATTTCAATGACTGGCATACTCTCTATAGGATCAACATTGTCACTCCTGGAAATGGTGAGGGTAATATTAGCTTGTAATTTCTGGACACTTGGCCAATGTGAGCATATGATCCCCATATATATAGGGCCTGTTTGGTTGGTGACCTGAGTACTCTGCCTGAGAAAATTGCATGCCTGAGTGTCACATGAGATTTGATGATTTATGCCTGAGAGAAACTTGTTTGATTGCTGACCCGTGCCTGAGAGATCTAGAAACTATGATTATCTAGATTATTTATTCTTAAACACTGAGTTAACCATGGATTATTTATTCTTAAACACCAAATTAACCATGGATTATTTATTCTTCAACTTTGAATCAATCATAGATTATTTATTATTAAACTTTGAGTTAATCATGAATTAATCTTGTTCAGCCAGCACTCTACTTATCTAAAGCAAACAGGTCTGAAGGAGGTGAACAGAACACAAACAAATAAAGGCAACAACCTGCAGAGTTGCAGGATGATTAATTAATGCAATAATCACTGATCAAGCACTCAGGCTAACTTGTTGTTAAGGGAAGTACTGAGAATCATATGCTAGCCACAATTGGATCAACCTCCATAGTTTACTATTGTCTAATGTAGTTATCTTTAATTTTTAAATACACTGACATGATCCTGTTTCTGCTTTGTTTGACCACTCTTATATGATTTAAATTGTAATTTCTTGTTATGCCTGACAAACTTCTAACAAGTTTCTTCTCAAGACGCTAAATTGAAGTCAAAGTGCTTAGCTTCCTCAAATCAACATTTTCAGGGTTCTTGCTCTTGCAACTGAAACCTTGCAGCAAAACTTTGAAGTTGATTATCCCGATAGTTGTAAGGAGTCCAAGACATATGCAAAGGAATTTTTAGAGTACTGCTGCCACAAAGCTCTCCATGAAGTAACTACACGTCCAGATCATTTGGCTGATAAGAATCTTCGCCGTTTAATGTTTGATATGATGCTTGCGTGGGAAAACCCAGGTGCTGTTGCTGAGGATGAATTACCGGAAAATGTGAGAAACATTTCTTTCTGTAGTTTGTTTGTAATATTCTTACTTCTTCATTTTATCAAATGGTTATATTTCAGCAAAAAGGAAAAATATTGCCAAATCTGCATTTTTTGTGTAAAACTTTCACAATGTATGAGTTTACTCTATGATGTTCAGCAGTCATTCTAATTGTGCTATGATGGTCAGCATTCTGCTTTGCGTACTACCGTGGATATTGAAGATGATGACGAGGGATCAATTTTTTATGCAAATTCCACAAGATTGGCGGTTCAAGTTAGTTCTGTTTACAAACTACATCGTTTTTCTAACCTGGAAATAATTCTTCACTGTGCACACACGTGATCAATTGCTGTTCATTTTCAGGTCAATGACAAGAAGACAGTTGGTTTAGGTGCTTTTGCACGAATAGCACCTTCATGCCCTATAATAGCTGACCTGGTTACTGTCCACAATCTGTTCGATGCACTCACATGTTCATCTGGTGGCTGGTTGCACTTTTTCGTGTTTGACAAGTATATCAAAAGTTTAGACAAGTAAGGAATACAACTTATTAGATTATTGAGCTCTCAAAATTCATTTTCCCTTCTGTTTGTCAATGTCTTCTGAATCTGTGCATAGTTATCTTGTAATGACCGTGGTTGAAAACTTGAAATACTGATTGTGTTGAGTTGAACTATCCGTGTTCTAACTCTCTGCATATGGAATTTCACAGCAGTAGGTCTTCTGTTGTAGAATGGATCTTCTTTTAGGAACATAACTGGTCATTTATTATAGATAATTGAATTGCTGGTTTGGCAAAACTGGTGAATGTTGCACATGTATCTTGGATAGTAGTGAGAAAACACGTGGGGAAGGGAGATTTTTGGTAGTTCTTTCTGCTTCAAATCTATTGTTGTGGTTGAGTCAATTGAGAGGAGTATTATTGCTATTATTATGTACAGGGTATTCAGATCTGTCAAAGGTATAATGCAGTCACCACTTGCTTCAAGTTTTCATCTTGATGCTGGGGAATGTATCTTAGCTATGGATGGAGACAGGCCTATTCATCCTGTTTTTCAACACATTGGAATATCAGCATGGCCAGGTGAATTAGTTGAATTTGCATTTGATTTCTCAATTTGCAACCGTGCTTTGTTTTGGCAAGTTACTAATGTTTCCGTTCTTTTTCGCAGGAAGATTGATTCTTACAACTCATGCTCTTTACTTTCAGAGTATCAAAGTGGGTTATGGTGACAAGACTGTTAAATATGATTTAGCAACAGATTCTGATCAAGTTATCAAGCGTGATTTTACTGGACCATTGGGTGTTCGCCTGTTTGATAAGGCTGTGATGTACAAATCAAGCACTTTGTAAGTATTGAAAGGGGATTGATTCTCCAATAGGACCAATTTCTGTTTTGCTGAGTATTGATGATACTTCTATGGGTTGCCATCAGAACTAACAATACATTATTTGCAGAACAGAGCCAATATATTTTGACTTCCCTGAATTAGGAGGCCCTTCACGAAGAGACTATTGGTTAGCAATCACTCGAGAAGTATTGCAGGTGAATAAATTCATCAGGAAGTTCAATCTTGAAAATGTTCAGAGAGCGGAAGCACTCTCAAAAGCAATCCTGGGCATCTTGAGATACTCTGCTGTGAAAGAAGCTTTTCATATTTCTCCTTCTCACTTTAAGACAACACTCACTTTTAGCTTAGCAGAAAAACTTCCAAAAGGAGACATGGTCTTAAAAGCCTTATATGATAACTACTTTCAACTGTTGGACACTTCGTTGAGTCATTTGGTGACTGAGTCACCCGTTGACAATAGGCTGCAGAATCATTCATTACCATTTTCATTATATGCTCTATCTAGAATGGGATTTATATTACTGAAGAGAAAATATGAAGCTCAAAGTGAGATAAGCTTTTGTGCTGTTTGCTTTGGTGTAACAAAATCTCTAGAGGCTGCTTTGGAAGAGTCAATTTGTTACTCTGAGAGAATAGATGCAGCACGTGCAACTATAGATCAAGTAAAGGTGGAAGGTGTGGATGCAAATCTTGCCCTCATGCAGGTACGTTGGTGATAAATCAACTTAAATTGTTCTTATTGGTTTGGGATTGAATGGTTTCTAGAGTGCAGCAAGAAAAGATAGCACGTTTCACTAGTTATTTGGTGCAATTTCATGAACTTTAATGTCACCCAGATGTCTACTACAATATCATACACCTTTGTTGTGATTTGAGTTCTGATGGATTGCGCTTATATTCCAGGAGTTACTTTTCCCATTCATTCAAGTAGTCAAACTCATTTACTCATTGACCAAGTGGGAAGATCCTCTTAAATCATTTCTTTTCTTAGCTTTTACCCTGTATGTTATTCAAAGGTAATTTCTTTGTGACTTTTGGATCTTAGAAAGTATGCTTAGAAATATCTAATTGCTTAACATATTCCTTTTTGTTATGTAGGGGGTTTATTGCTTACATGTTGCCCTCATTTTTTTTGGCATTTGCTGTTGTTATGCTCTGGCATAAGTACAATGGAAGGGAACAATTATTGGGAGTGCTTGAAGTAAGAACTCCTCCAAGTAAAAATCCTGTTGAGCAAATCTTGACCTTGCAGGATGCTATATCCAAGTTGGAAGAAACTCTACAATCTGTAAATATTGTTCTTCTAAAGTTCAGAGCTGTCTTGTTTGCAGCTGTTCCAAAGGTATGTCTTTTGTTGTTTAGTATATTTGCTTTCCGTTGGTTAAAAAATTTCTTTACATCTAAGATACACTTCCTATAGTTTGTTGTCCAATTTGACACAATTTGGTGATGTACTATGGGCTAACCATACCTTATTAGGTAAAACTGACAATCATGTTGTTATATTTAGTTTGTTGCCAAATATTGGTAATGTCTATGAAATTTTGGCAACATTATATTGATCATATCCTACCAAAACTTGACAATGTTGCCAATTTGTCAAAATTTTGGCATTGCCAAATTTTGAAAAGGTTCATTTTGGCACCAATCTGAACAGACCCTATCATTTGATTCATCAGACATGAACTGTTTAAGAACTTGTTCCTGAAGCTCTGACCTCTGAAATTTATTTGTACCTTCTCAACCGTTTTTACGGATTACTCCACAGCGTTGTAAATGAAGTAGTTTTGAACTATACAGGAGATTAATCCACCAACTGCTAATCTCTTTTTTTTTATTGCAGACAACTGAAATGGTCGCAGTGGCATTTCTTGCTGCATCTGCATTTCTTGTATTTGTACCTTGGAGACATCTGCTCCTGATTGCAGTCCTGGAGGTGTACACAAGAGAGATGCCGCTAAGGAAACAGAACACTGAAAAGTTCCGCCGGCGAATTAGAGAGTGGTGGGCGCGCATTCCAGCCGCTCCTGTGCAGATGATCAAAGCCAACGAAAACAAGAAAAAGAGATGACAATGTGCTCCGTGCTGTTGCAAATGAAGGGCTCACAATTTCCCCCGTTTCCCATTTTTCACCAGACCAGCTAACCTGTACATATCTCAAACCCTCTTGCATCATTGTTACGGAGATATTCTTACTGATCAAAGCTAACCACACTAGTAACCAATGCATAGTGCCATTGATATGAGTGTACACTGTACAAATATATGACCGAAAAAAAATTGATGCTGTATTATCTTTCCTTGATTGTGTGTAACTCTTTACTGTGCATACAAGTTCCTGAGTTCTGTGAAACAGACCCGAGTGATAAATTAATTCTGGGATCTGAATGACAAACATGGTCATACTAAGTACAAGTAGGAAAATGTTAAAGTTAACCTTGTTGTACTGATTATGAATTGATGACGCGTCCTTCAGTATAATCTGAGAGATACTGCTTGTTTTGTGGTGATTTAAAATAGTGGCTCATCTGGAAAGGGGAACAGTCTGGTCTCTGTGGATGCCAAATTGTTTGTTTTCGATCCATCTCCAGGTGCCCTGGAAGAACCTGTGCAGTTTGCACAATGTCACAGAAGTTGTTTTGAGTCTTCACGATACGGGCGGGTAGCAACTGCGGTAGGTAGTGCGCATTCCTATCCTACCTAACCCTTCCTGTCTTCCTACAAATTTGGGTGCGCATCATGGGTTCAAGGAGCAATCCGGCGGTTTGACTTCTCCGTCCGTACCTACCTCCGTTCAGGGAAAGAGCCGGTGCGCGAGACTGCCGGAATGGCCGCGGCGTCGTCTCCGGCGGCCATCACCTGCCGAGGTACGAGCCCGCCTCGCCCGAGTTACTCCATGCTCCGTTGCGTGGTTTCGTGGTGGTGAATTTCGTGGATGGATGCCTGCGTTGCGTGCAGCGGCGGTGGCGTGGGCGCCAGGTCAGGCGCTGGTGATGGAGGAGGTGGAGGTGGCGCCGCCGGAGGCCATGGAGATCCGCGTCAAGGTCGTCTCCACCTCCATCTGCCGCAGCGACGTCACCCAGTGGCAATCCACGGTACGCCGGTCTCTCACTCTCTCTAGCTTGCTTGCCTTCATCCAGCCTGATACTCGTGATGCTGATTATGCTGCTGTTTCCGAAACGCAGGCGCAACCCGATCTGTTCCCCAGAATTTTCGGGCACGAAGCATCCGGGTCTGTACATATACTGATCTAGCAGTCTCTTGCTGTTGCTGCCATGTCTCCACAAGTTGCTCATGACGCTGACATTGGAACGATCTGATGTGTAGTGTGGTTGAGAGCGTTGGTGAAGGTGTGACCGAGTTCAGAGTTGGAGACCACGTGCTCACCGTCTTCATCGGGGAGTGCATGAGCTGCAAGCACTGTGTCTCAGGGAAGAGCAACATGTGCCAGAAGCTCGGCCTGGAGAGGAGGGGTGTCATGCACAGCGATCAGATGACCCGCTTCTCCATCGGGGGGAAACCCGTGTACCATTACTGTGCAGTGTCAAGCTTCAGCGAGTACACTGTTGTGCACTCCGGTTGCGCGGTGAAGGTCTGCCCAACCGTGCCGATGGACAGGATATGCTTGTTGAGCTGTGGTGTATCTGCAGGTGAATTTTAAGGGTTCAGATGGCATCAATGTTTTACTTTATCTTCCATGCTTTTCTGTAGCTTATGCTTGGTTTACCTGATGCTAAGAATTAGGTATGCTGAGTTGTTCTGTACTGCTGCGAATTTTGACCGAGTCTCTGATCATTCACGCCTTTGTTCATTTTTGTATTTCACTAGGGCTTGGTGCAGCTTGGAAGATCGCTGATATCTCAGAGGGATCCAGTGTAGTTATATTTGGTCTTGGAACTGTAGGGCTTTCTGTAAGTTTCTTGAGAGGCTATGCTATTAATCAATGAAAGCATATTAGTTAATGTAATGTTTGTACCCATATCTGCTTACTTAGGTTGCTCAAGGTGCTAAGCTGCGCGGGGCTTCTATAATTATCGGTGTTGATACTAATCCTGAAAAGCAAGAAAAGGGTATTTTGCAAACTTGCAATTTCAATCTAAACTTCAATTATGAGTTTTTCCCATATACTATGTACTTACTTTGTTCATGGCACAGGGAAAGCTTTTGGTGTCACAGGTTTTATTAATCCAGAAGAATTGAATGAACCTGTTCAGCAGGTACATCATCATGTTTGCTGAGAAAACTGAACTACTGATCACTCACAGTTTACAATTTTATCTAAACTGCATATTTGGTGTTGGGATTCCTTTTACACAAACTGTTGTGCTGAATCATAGATTGTGAACTAGAACTCGAATAGTGATAAAATAAATCAAGACCTTAGAAATCCATTGTTAAGGCGTTAAATAGTAGGAACGGAACATGACACTGTTGAACAGAAAGATTTTGGGTGCATGTTTTTGCCTGTACGCTCTTACAATTACTTGTTTCGTGACCCAATTTTTTAGGAAAAAGAAGTCAAAAGCTCCTGTAGTACTGGTGTCCAATGGATAGTTTCTAACATCTTGATCCTAGCCTGATATACACAACATAAAGACACTGTTTACATACTTTCAGGTGGTGAAGCGGCTGACCAATGGAGGCGCAGATTACTCTTTTGAGTGTGTGGGTGATACAGGAGTAGTGTCGACTGCACTGCAATCATGTTCTGATGTAATTTTTGTTCCTTTCCATTGTAGTAATCGTGTGCCATACAATTCCACCTATTCTGCCCAGATATATTATCTTCTGTCATCTTTTGGTCTTCTCAGGGATGGGGACTGACTGTAACTCTTGGTGTACCAAAAGCAAAGCCAGAGGTTTCTGCTCATTATGCACTACTTCTGTCTGGAAGAACATTGAAGGGGTCTTTGTTTGGAGGATGGAGACCCAAATCTGATCTACCTTTGTTAGTGGACAAGTATGCAAACAAGGTACGGAGACAATGTGTTGAAGAAGCAAACATCCTAATAAAGCTAGATTCTATTTTCAGTTAAAAATATTAAATTAAGATGGAAGCTGAACTTCATCATTTTGCAATTGTGTGAATGGTTTATCCTTTACTGTGGTGCGAAGTGGTTATTACAAGCGAACATAATAGCATTTATATACAAGATGGCATATTGGATGTTTAGTCAATGATCACGTAGCAATATATTTAGTTAATGTGACACATACAAAAATACCTTGTTTATTTTTCCAATATATAGGTCGAATACTTTTTCTGATAAGATATTGTTTGGGGAAAACACATTGACTGTGATATCATGTTACTTCTTCTCAGGAAATCCAAGTCGATGACCTTGTTACACATGATATGTCATTCAATGACATCAACAAGGCACTTGAACTGATGCTAGAAAACAAGTGTTTGCGATGTGTGATTCACATGCCTCAGTGAGGATTGGACAACGAAGTGCCATCATATCTCTACAATTGTTTCACTTGATCCCAGTCGTGACTTAAGTTTTTATCAGCAAATCAGATTTATTACATCATTCTATGTTTCCACCTTGGAAGTTTTGATGCTGTCTAACTTTGTGTGTTCCTATCTCAAGAATTATTCATGCTATTTATCTTGCTGTAAAATTAATTTGTAATGACTGCAATGTTGTATTGATGTTCCATGTATAGGGCAAGATTTATCTTCTTCCAGAGCTTCTTGCTTCAAATGAATCATGTAAAACTGAACGACAACGAAAAGGAAATGAAATTACTTTCACTGCTTTTCATCGGTCAAGTTAAATATTTTCTTAGTTGAGTATCTGCTTCTTGCTCCTGCTTAACAAAGTTTATTCTGAAAATTATTATCGCATGTGAAGTTTTCTCCATTCTGAACAAAGCCGTTTGTGCCTCTATGAGGTGACTTTGTCTTGTTTGCTGAAATAGCCACAGAAGCGTGGCGCCCAGAAGCCTGGATTGAGCGTAGGCTGGCGGCCTATCTGGTCCCCGATGGCATCTATCAACAGGGGCAAAAGGCTAGGCCCAAACAAATCCACGACGCAGACCAGCCCAACTATAACAGGGAATAAGTCCATTTTTACTCTCTCAAATATAGGTACAATTTGATCCGTATTGCTCAACTGCAATACCAACTTGACCCTCAAATATTAAAATTGGTGTAATTTAAATCTCAGGACAATATTGATAGTGGTATTCACTGACGTGGCATCCTAGTCATAACAAAAAATAAAAAAATAAAGTGAGGTCCACATGTCATACTCTCATATCTCTTCTTCCTTCTCTACCCACTCTCTTTCTCCCCCATGTTTTCTCGCTGGCTGGCCCTCTCGTCCCTCTCCTCCGCAGCGTCGGCGGCGGCATGACAGTGAGGAGGAACGGACCATTGCAGGCAACGAGCATGGAGGAAGCTCAGCACTCAATGCAGTCAGGAGCATAACGAGAGGGGGGTTCGTCGTGGCAAGCAAGAGGGGAGCAGCCATGGCAAGCGGGACAACGAGGGAGACCACCAGCGCTTGGTCCACAGTGGAGGAAGGTGTTCACCCCGTCCACGGAGACCCCCACCCCGAGCTCTTGAATGTGTTGCCCAAAGCCTTCTCTGCCTCCCTTCGCGGCTTTAGATCGTGCATACAGGGATGGGTTGGTACCTGACATGTGGGACTCGAAGAGGGGAGGGCGGGTGCTGACATGTGGGCCTCCGTAATTTGTATTTTTTTTCTCTTGTCACCTACATGTGTGTTTCAAAGATTTTTTTTATATACTAGAAAATGCGTTGTAACGGGTGAAAAAAATCAATGACAATATACGTTTTTCATGCATAACCATGTCAATGATAATGTTTATATCAATCGTTGTAGCTAAGATATATTATAAAAGAAATTGGAACATTTTTAATGCAATGGCCCAACCTCGACGATGGCAACCTTACTAATGCCTCCTTTACCCAAAAGAATTGAATTGTTTTTGTGGTTGTACACATATAATCTAAAATACTCTTTTAATCTTATTCTTGCAATTAATAATAGGATCAATCAAATCCTATACTATTTCGCATGGTCAAGTCTAGACAAAATAGAGCCATCATGCATTTTTCTCTTAATAACAATTAAAAATATATTTATTATTATTATTATTATTATTATTATTATTATTATTATTATTATTATTATTATTATTATTATTATATGATCTATCAAGAATATTAGCTATACTTAAAAAATAGTCTGATAATTGCATACAGAGACATGTACAACATATTATTCCTTTAATTAACTAACATGTAAAATATTGCAGTAATCAACAGTTTCAAGCTAGGTAACCGTAGATGCTCGCTGCTTAAAGATAGCTAGCTAGAAAACATGCATGCATGCATTAGGTTACTGGAAAAGGGACATGGTATGCATGAAGACCAATCAAACATGTAGATGTGATTGATGAGGAGGTGGTGAGATGATCGGTCGACTCTCTATCTCTGACTCTGAGTGCATCGGCCGGCAGCAAGATCATCGATCAGACGAGATGCATGAGTAATCAGAGGGCCACGTCTCGTCATGTTGGAAATTGAGAGGGAGTATCAAGGTCATCGTAGATTGCTTGTAAGTTGTGACCGTAAAGGATCTGGCTTTGTTGTGCGGGGAAACGGGTCTTGCGATAGAAACGGATGAGAACACCGATTCAAACCAAATTGCGATCACACATGGATTATACGCGCCAGATTCGATGATTTTTTTTCTAGTGGCACACACATTTCGCAGAAAAAAAAAGATGTTGTTGCTGGACTTTTTCTAACACTATGCAATCTAGTATCTCATATCACACGGGGACAGTGGACTTGTAATTAGACGTGGTATCATGTTGCTTGGACTGCGGTTGTGGAGCTCCGCCCATGGAGGAGGGCGCCTCTCAACACCGCAACACTAAGCGGACTTGGACCACAAGCAGTTACTGTAGTCCGAGGAGACGATGCAACGGCTGAGAGGATGGCACAACAGCACTAGAAGCTTAATAGCGTAGAGCACGTACTTGAAAACAATCTGTCCTACAATGTCACCAACCCTTAATCCAAAATTGACCTTCGATCTAGCTTCACTAGCCTCAATCCACCTTGAGCAACTTCAATCAGCCGCCATCGATCTTATTGTGGCTTTGTCGTCCATAATAGTCTCAATTGAAACTGATACTGTAACTGGATTTATTGTTGAGGTACAGTAATAGTAAACGCACGGTAACCATACAAATTCAAACAAAATTAAAATTTTTGATAGAATTTTTTTGGTTTTTTTCATGGTTTACCACGGTAACCATGCTCACCGTTGGGTACAGTAACCAGTCCTAACAGTAAGGCAAACGATGAGGTGTGTCTAATTGTCTGCAAGGAATCAATAGATTGAGACAGCAGGGGCGCTTATATATATACTTGCGGAAGAAAGTTGGAGAGAAGTTGGAACAGTTAAGCCTTTTATTTCAGCACCTTGGCCATAGAAATTTTCTGTTCGACCAAGTTCTCCCTTTCTTAGCCCACGGCTGATCTCGTTTATTCATCCTTTCTCCTGTGTGCTGTGGTTGGGCTTGATTTTAATTAGGACTTGTTTTGAGGTACTACCGATCCAAGACTCAGCTTGCATGCATACTGGGCTAGCGGCTTGCTGGGCTTCGGCTATGACTGTTTCACGTGTGGAAGTAGCAGCTTGCGGCCCAACCATGCTCAGGAGTATGTGCAGCAGCTGCACGATATGGTTTTCCCGAGCCTTCTGCGGGAGTGTGCACCGACGTGCATGGAGGAACGAAAAGAAGACCCGCACAGGACGAACAAAAATACATGGGCCCGATACGAACTCGTTTGCGCGGACGGACGAAAAAATTAGGGAGTACAGAATCATCTTCTACTGTTTAAATACTTTATATAAGTGACAGGTAGATACCATGCAAGCACATGTTGACGAAATCAACATAGCACGTGAGCGAAAACCATTCTCAAAACAATCGATTTTAATACTTTGAGTATTCGATATAGTTAAGAGTACAAATTAGAGCCGTTAAATTGGACTTTTTCCCTATAACAGTGAAGGCTCATCAGTCATCACCATCGATCCCACGATGCGCAGATTCATCTCGCTCGTGCTCGTCCTGCGTGATCAAACGATCGTTCCAACATTCCAACTGTTTGCTTTCGTCGTAGGCACAAGCAAAGCCATTTCCTCCGGTTGCAAGTGGCACGGTATGAATACAGCAACCGTCTCGGAGGAGGGACAATAAAACCGAGGCCCGAGCGTTTGTAACGTTGCTGACAAAAAAAAATGCTTCTCTTTTACAGCATCTGAAGACTGAACACTGAAGTGGGTACGGACCCTGAAGAAAGAAAGAGTAACAGCAAAGAATCCACTATGGTACTATCGTGTTGGTGCCGGACTTTTTTCACCTGCTGTGCTGTTTGCTAGGAACACGAAGACTATGCACAGTCTGAACCCTGAAGGTCCTGAACACGCCAAATTGCTCAAAACAAGTAGGGATGGCCCAAGCACGAGCATACATAACATGCCGTTCTACACTAGTACTGTATACCACTTGTCAATACAGTAGTACAGTGCAGACACAGTACATACGCGAGTTAACAATGGGAGTAAGTATTGCGTGCATGGATCCATGACCTTAACCGATAGCGTCACCTTTTCTTTACCTGCCTGTTTTGGCGAAGGAAAAAGAAGCTCAATCAACAAGCTATGGATATGATTGATGATGAGCTAATCTACTGCACTCCACACCTTGGTAGGAGTAGGACCGTTGGAGTAGTCCATAGGCCATAGCCGAGGACTGGACGGAGGAGAGTCATCCGCATGTCCGGGGTTGGGGCGTGGGTCGTTGGATGGAAGGGCGCGCCAGATTTCGGGCTGGATTTGGGCGGTGGAGCGTTTCGGCATCCGACACGTCTAGAGCTCTGCCTTCTCCGTTAAAAAAACAATCTAATACACTGACTTTAAACAGAGATTATATTTTTTTAATAAGACTACAGAAGATATATTATAACGAAACAATATGTACTGACGTCAACACGATATCATAGACATCATAGATATCAGATAAGTACCACATCTGATACCTTTAATACCAAACATGATACCTCGGCACGTATCATGCTGACATCATGATGATGTCATCATGGTATCGTAGATATCAGATTTGGTATCTTTGGTACGAGACATTATACCTCGTGAATACCAGATCTAATATTTAGGTATCACATTGACGTTAACATGGTACGTAGGTATCGGATCTGATACTTTTGGTATTAAATCTGGTACCTTGGTATCATGTTAACGTCAACATGATATCGTATGTATCAGGTCTACTATCTTCGATATAAAAAATGATACATATAGATATCAGATCTGATACTTAAATATTATGTTAATGTCATGATGATGTCAGTATTTTGTTAAAACGATTTACCGTTGTGTATTTTTTTTTAGGAAAATAGTAGGTCGCCACGCCCACCCACCTCCACGGCCCACCCTAGCAGTAGCAGGACAGCCGATGTCACCACCTACGGCCATCGGCTCCGGGCTCCGGCCGTCGCAGCCCGCAGCCCGCACGGCAACGCGAGCTCGCGTCGATTTGACCTTTACCGGTGCCTGCCTTCTAACCTTGACGTGTGTCCCAGGGGCAACAGGGCCCGGCCTTCTGCATCGCTTCCATGTGCCGCTCTTGCAGACCTGCGTAACTTCTTGGAATTCTTCTCCTCAATCAAGTGCCACTTGATCTCGGACGAAAAAAGACTTTTTTTTGACTTAACTGCTGTAAAATGGGATGCAAATGACAATGACTTAACTGCATGTAGAGAATCTGTTTTTTTTATCTCAAACGGAGATGAGTTTTGTTCCTTGAGGGGCATCTCATCGTCTCGTTCATGTTGTTTAAAAATCATTAATTTTCTTAAAAAAATAATACGATAGATCGATATATGATATGTTATTTTGTACACATATAAATTCAAATTTGATTTATATAATTAAAAATAATTGATTCTAAATTACACATTCTATTATACTCAATATTGTTATAATTTTGTTATTTTTTTTCTGCGTGTATAAGTTAAATTTGAGTTTACATATTTATGAAGTTACATATCATATATTGGTATTATGATATATTTTACAATGTTTTTATTTTATTTTTCCTTTTAAGTGACATGAAAAAATAGTGGACAGAGACTTTTTCATCTCACTCGTACGAACCACGCCCTTTTTAATAGTCTCCATTAAACTATCTTGATAATTAAATTAAATTTTAATAGTAGGTTACGTATTCATCTAGTTAATGTTATGCTTATGCCGTGTCTATCCATATCTTGCCATGCTTACGAAGCTAGGAGTATGACAGTTTCAAGTAGCACGGAGTAGCAACATATATATATTTGTTCTTGACCCTTCCAAGCCCCTCGTTTATCCATTAGCGAGGGACAGGAACATGATCCTTCCACCATCAAAAAGGTTCGAGTACTAAGGCCACCAGGGATAAGATCGTTTATCATGTGTTCTCCAAAAGCATCTCAATTGATCCGTGCTTTTTCCAAACGATCCGATGTTAAAAGACGGGCTAAAATCAGACTAGAGAAAGCTAAGAACTTTTGGAGCGTGGAATGGCATGGCCTGAAAACCAAATATTTAGTTGGTACAAAAAAAAGGTCCCCAGAGTTTGGTTGTGGAATCGTCTTTCTTTGCACTTCCTTGTCAAGGCAGGAACATTCTTGCCTCAATTCGAAGTCCAAATAACAGTGCTCACTTTATTTGATCTGAACTGTCGACAGATTAAATTCGAGAGAGAGATAGAGCTACACTTACAGTGTCATCAGATGGTTTCATGGAAATGTTTGATGCCTGCTTCAGCCATCCAATTAGGTTGGGTTCATTTGGTGAGGTTGAAAACTCATCTTCGATGCTGTTAACGACGGATTTTGGTAATCGATTTGGAGAGAAAAGGGAAAACCGAAGCAGAGAGAAAGGATTGAGTTGGAGTCGGACCAGGCTTCGTATCGGACCCGGTAACCGTATCGGACTGGGGAGGTGTTGCTATAGAGAGCGTATCGGCCGATACGAATTTGGTTTGGTCGTGGGCTGATATGGGTTGTGAGTTGACAGTGTCCGCGTGGGCTTGGTCTGGGCTCGGAATAAGCTTCAAGGAAGTTGCCAAATAGAGATAAAGCTCGGTTTTAGGCAATTGTATCTTGTAAATTAAGTAGTTTAGATCTAATCTGTGGCTTAAGTCTGCCGCAAGGACTTGTTTGTTAGTTGTAGATAAGATCGCGCCCTATAAGGGTTCTGTTGTAACCTCGGGTATAAATATCCCGATAGTTTGTACATAAGCTCTCTCTCAATCAATTATACAATCAAATCAATCTACTTTCGGCGCATCGCCAACCCTCGCAAGAGGTTGACTCCTGACGAGTTCTTGTTTCCTTAGAGCAAGGTAAGAACTCGTATCCGACGATTTGCATCGTCGGGGCTAGCGTGTCACTTTAGGCACGTTAAGCCCTGATAATGTGATCGTCGTTTATCGTGTTTTAGCTAACCTAGATGTGGTTTGCTAATTCCATCTCGCCAGTGGTTAACTCGTTTTAGGGTTTATTGCCGACGATGATTGAATTGGTTTACTTGTTTAGGTTATCTAAGGCATTTACCATCCCCAAAAGCAATCGACGGCTTGATTTTCTTTGTGCTAAGTCTTGATTCATACTTTGAGTTGCTATCGACCTTAGTCCTGTTTCGAGATCTAACGCAAAGTCTGCTTTCGGTTATAATTAAGGATAGTGCCGGGGTTTCAGCCGGTCTTATCTAATGCATGTGATTATTTATGTTTTTGCATGTGTTTGCCACTTATACATGTGGATCGACGAATATAAACGTGTCGGTTGCAGGGTGTCTTCAAGATGTCTTTGCGATTGGTGTATTTATATTGGTCGATTGGTTTGTATAAGTTTGCACTAAGGTAATAGCTAGTGTGTTTATCTCCATGAAATCCTCATCGGCTGCTTCTAGTAATTTGCCTTAGACATATTAAAATAGGCCAATGAGATTAGATCTGTTTCAATTTACTTATTATCTTGAGTAAGCCGATACAACTTTGCCCTATCGGCTGGGCTATAACAATGTGACATCGGCCTATCGGCCAATCGACCATTGTTTTTTGATATGGTTTACTTGTTTCTTGTTGATTGTAGATCAAATCAACTGGCACGCTCTGTGCATGATTAGGCAAGCCAATTTGGACCTGCACTGGAGTTAAGCAGACCTACCAGGCCGCCGTGGTAACGCGGAACCCGTTTTGTTGCTGGACGGGTCCAAATTCTGCGCTAACCCGCTTTTGGCACGCCCAGTGGGACCAAGAACGCAAACTTTGCAACAACAACAAATCTCCTCAAGATGTCGAAGCAAGTCGAGATTTCTGAGGAGAACATCGTCCCTGTGACCGCCGACTATCTCAATGCAGAGCAGAAGGCTGAGATGGAAAATCTGGTCGAGCAGTTCCAGAATATGTACCTGCAAACATATTCTAGGACTCGGCAAGATACCTTGATCCAAAAATCCAAGGTAGTTATGCCGAGTCCTGGAGATGGAGCCGGCACGTCGGCGGCGGCGCACGACCACACCGTCAAGACTGAAGATATTGCGGCGCCGACGTTGCAAGATAGGATTGACTCCGCAGTTCATTCTGCGCTAGTCAACCAATCAGGGATCCTGGTGAACACATTGACCAATACAGTCAAATCGATCCTAGATGGGTCGATTCACCAGCACAAGCCTCAGGGGCCGATTTTCTTACCAGAAAATAAGTTCCCTGCCTATCGGACCCTGAGGAATGACCTGAGCACGTCTCAGCCGACAGCGCCGATGCCACCCCCATCAGCGCAGCCAACAACAACACTGCCACTGGTCCTCACAAATCAGACAGGGGGGAGCCCTCAGCACATTACGGAGGAGCAATATGCTCAATGGACCAAGGGGAAGCAACCAGTGATCGAGCCGATGCAGCAAGTTCCGGTTCACCAACCATCGGCTGGACAGCCACAAGCCCCGGTGTTCAGCAATCCTCCACCTCAAGCTGCATACAATGTGCCACAAGGCTACCAGCAGCACACCGCAGGGCAGTACGGCGCGCAAAATCTTGATCACCACTACCAGCCGTACTCCCCCAGGCAGTATCAAGCAGAGGGCTTGCAGCAATCATATCAGCAAGACCTCCCACACCGGCCCGCAGGATACTGGGCCGATATGATAGCTGAAGTGATGCGAGATCAGTTCGGCTTGAAGCCCAAGGAGAACTCTACAGTGTATCGGCATCCGTATCCTGAGGAATTTGACAGAGTGCCACTGCCAGGCCGATACAAGATCCCGGACTTCTCCATGTTTTCGGGACAGGACAACGTCTCGACGTACGAGCATGTCAGCCGATTCCTAGCACAGTGTGGGGAGGCATCGGCTATCGAGGCGTTGAGGGTGAGGTTCTTCCCTCTGTCCTTATCAGGGTCTACATTCACGCGGTTTTCATCTTTACCCTGCAATTCCATCAGAGGATGGATAGATCTGGAGAAACAGTTTCACAGGTATTTCTACAATGACGTACAAGAGATGAAACTGTCCGATCTAACTGCCATCAGACAACGAGTGGATGAATCGGTCCCAGAGTATATCCAGAGATTTAGAGACATACGGAACAGGTGTTACAGCCTCAGTTTGACCGATTCCCAGTTGGCCAATTTGGCATTTCAGGGATTGCTAGGGACGATACGCGAGAGGTTCTCCTCGCAGGAATTTGATAGCCTAGCTCAACTGGCACAACGAGTATCGGCCCACGAGCAACGATTCCAGGAGGCAAAGAAGTTCGCGAAGAAGATTAACACAGTTTATCAGTATGCCTCCGACGATGACGACGAAGAAGACGTTGATGTCGACCTAGCCGAGTGGGCCCGGATGAGGAAGCAACGACTTGCCAATGGGCCAAGAAGGGCGACAAAGAAGATAAATATGATTTCGACATTAACAAGGCCGATAAGATATTTGACCTGCTGCTGCAAGAAATGCAAATCCAGTTGCCAGTGGGTCATATATTGCCATCGGCCGAAGAGATCAGGAAACGGAGATATTGCAAATGGCACAACTCTTATTCACACCATACAAATGAATGCAAGATCTTCAGGCAACAGATTCAATCGGCCATCGAGGAAGGCAGGATTAAAATCGATGATGCCAAGCGGCCGATGAAAATTGAAGGACACCCGTTCCCAGTCAACATGGTGCGGGCGGACAGGATCAATGGTAGTGCCCATCGGACCGGCAAGCGACCTTATCAGACCTCTGAGGGCCTGATTAGAAAATACCAGCGGCGGCAGGAAGAACAAGCTCAAGACTACGCCGATCAAGACAACTCTTACGACCCGCATTGGGAGTGCGAGTTTTTCCGGTTCTGCTGGAATGAGGGAATGAGGTTGCCATCTATCCGGGAGTGCCCTGCATGCAATGGTGCAGAGGATTCTCATCAGGGCAGCTCAAGCATGCAAGCGCATCGGCCGACCAAGCAAAGAAAATCTGTTCATGAGAGGTTAGGGCCGATGCACCAAGACCAACAGACCGAAGCCGAGGAACAGGCCCAGAACCCTCAATGGTGCCCAAGCGATGTATTCACTAAGACACAAAAACGGCGGGTTCAAAGGCTAAGGAGGAAAGAACAAATCCAAGAGCAACAGGTGGCAATAACCCATCGGCCAGCCAAGACCAAGAAAGAGTGGAGGATAAAATCCACGGTGGTAACGGCCGATGAGGGCACCTCCAATACAGCCCGGGCCTCTACGGCTTCAAAAGGTAAACGAGCGACATCGGCGCCTGTTAACATGGTTTTTATACTGCCAGCAGAGTACAGCGTGCAGGCAGCCGATGAAGCAGTGGCCGACGATGAACCATCTTCGGCTAGGCTACAGTTGTCACCAGATCAAGCCATCTTCGACAAGCCAGTTGACGCCAGCTACAGACACTTGCGGCCGCTATACATCAAGGGATTCATCAATGGGCGGCCGATGACGAAGATGCTGGTCGATGGCGGCGCGGCGGTCAAGTTAATGCCATACACAACCTTCAGGAAGCTTGGGAAGGTACCTGAAGACCTTATCAAGACCAACATGGTATTAAAGGATTTCGGTGGCAACGCGTCCGAAGCGAAGGGGGTCCTAAACGTGGAACTCACCGTGGGCAGCAAAACAATACCCACCACCTTCTTCGTCTTCGACGGAAAGGGTTCCTACAGCTTGTTGTTGGGATGGGATTGGATCCACGCAAACTGTTGCGTCCCTTGAACAATGCACCAATGCCTCATGCAATGGCAAGGGGACCAAGTTGAGATCGTGCAGGCCGATCGGACAGTACACGTGGCCAATGCCGATCTCGCAGTATGGGAGATGGAGAGAATCGACTGCTTGTCCGGATGAGTCTGGGACGCCGATTTCCTCAAAGTAACTGACTGCGACATCGAGACGATCGAAGATCAAGACAAGCAGTTACTTTAGCAGAGAAGCGCCGTCCGCCGTTGAAGATGAACAAGCTAGTCCCTACACAGATGACGCGGTGGACGAGCTAGATGGCAAGTTAGGACACGGTTTTACGTCGGCCGATGAACTTGAAGAGATTGATATAGGGATAGGTGATAAGCCTAGGCCGACGAACATAAGTGCTAACCTGCCAAAGGAATACAAGACTAATCTTATAAATCTGTTAAAAGAATTCATGGATGTTTTGCATGGGAATATCATGAAATGCCAGGATTAAGCCGATCGATTGTATAACATCGGCTACCAATCAAACCAGGCTATCGGCCGTTTAAACAAGCTCCTAGGAGATTCAAGGCCGATATGCATGAAGTTATCAAGGTAGAGATCACACGACTTTACGATGCCAACTTCATCAGACCTTGCCGGTACGCAGAATGGGTCTCCAACATAGTTCCAGTAGTGAAGAAAAATGACAAGCTTAGGGTATGTATTGACTTCAGAGATTTGGACAAGGCAACACCGAAAGACGAGTACCCTATGCCTCTGGCCGACTTGCTGGTCGATGCCGCGTCTGGACACAAGGTTATAAGCTTCATGGATGGGAACGCAGGCTACAACCAAAATTTCATGGCCGAAGAAGATGTTCACAAAACAGCCTTCCGATGCCCAGGGGCAATCGGCCTATATGAATGGGTTGTCATGACATTCGGTTTGAAGAATGCTGGAGCTACGTATCAGAGGGCCACGAATTATATTTTTCATGATCTCATCGGCTCTTTGATTGAAGTTTACATTGATGATGTCGTCGTGAAGTCACGAGAATATGATATGCACTTGGCCGATTTACGCAAGGTACTTGAAAGAGCGAGGAAATATGGCTTAAAAATGAACCCTAACAAGTGTGCCTTTGGCGTATCGGCCGGTCAGTTCCTGAGTTTCTTGGTCCACGAAAGAGAAATCGAGATTACACAGAAGAATATTGATGCTATAAAGAAAATCAAACCTCCGACGAACAAGACCAAGTTACAATCTCTGCTCGGCAAAATCAATTTTGTTCGGCGCTTTATATCGAACCTATCAGGAAGAATAGAGCCGTTTACTCCGTTATTGAAGATAAAAGAGGATGAGGATTTCGTATGGGGTGATAGGCAGCAGAAGGCGCTGGACGATATCAAGGAGTATTTAACTTCTCCGCCAGTTCTAATCCCTCCACAAAAAGGGGTTCCTTTCAGACTGTACCTATCGGCCGATGAGAAATCCATCGGCTCAGCCTTGGTTCAGAATATTGATGGTAAGGAAAGAGCCATTTTTTATCTCAGTAGGAGGATGTTAGACGCTGAGACAAGGTACACACCGGTGGAGAAATTATGTTTGTGCTTATATTTTTCATGTACTAAATTGAGACATTATTAACTTTCCAACGAGTGCATTGTGGTAAGTAAGGCCGACGTGATGAAATACATGTTATCGGCCCCTGTGTTAAAAGGACGAATTGGGAAGTGGATTTTTGCCTTAACAGAGTTTGACCTCAGATATGAATCGGCCAAAGCAGTCAAAGGACAAGCCCTGGCCGATTTCATTGTTCAACATAGAGACGAATCAGTTGCATATGCAGATATTGTGCCATGGACATTGTATTTTGATGGATCCGTCTGCAGACATGGATGCGATATCGGCCTAGTTATCATATCCTCTCGGGGGGCAAGCTTTGAGTTTGCTTTTACTATCAAGCCTTGTTATACTAACAATCAAGCAGAGTACGAAGCGGTGCTTAAAGGCTTGCAGTTATTACAAGAAGTCGAGGCCGATTCCGTAGAGATCATTGGTGAATCACAACTGGTAATCAATCAACTTTCTAGAGAGTATGAATGCAAAGATGACATCCTCAAAGTCTACAATGAAGATTGCAAGGTGTTGCTTCAGGCATTCAGGATCGTAACGATGAGGCATATACCCAGGAAGCAAAACTTCGAGGCCAATGACCTGGCTCAGGGGGCATCGGGATACAGGCCGATGGCCAAGGATGCACGAGTTCAAATCGCCACCGTGGACGCCGATGATTGGAGATTTGCTATCATTGATTATTTGAAGAATCCTTCCCAATCGGCGTCACGAAAGCGGAAATACAAAGTATTGCAGTATGTCCTGTTAGATGATGATTTATACCATCGGACGATTGATGGTGTCTTGCTCAAGTGCCTAGGTCCTGAGGAGGCCAAAGTCGTTATGAGCGAGGTCCATGAAGGGATTTGCGGAACACATCAATCGGCCCATAAAATGAGATGGCTGTTGAAACGCATTGGGTATTTTTGGCCAACCATGCTAAAGGATTGTTTCAAGTATTATAAAGGATGTCAGGATTGTCAGAAGTTTGGAGCAATTCAAAGAGCACCGGCATCGGCTATGCATCCTATCATAAAGCCGTGGCCGTTTCGTGGATGGGGAATAGATATGATCGGCCAGATTAACCCGCCATCAAGCAAGGGACACAAATATATCTTGGTGGCTACCGATTACTTCACAAAGTGGGTTGAGGCTGTTCCCCTTAAGAAGGTTGATTCCAAAGATGCAATTCAGTTTGTCAAGGAATATATTGTATATCGGTTTGGGTTACCTCAGACGATAACCACCGATCAAGGATCAATCTTCGTGTCCGATGAGTTCGTCCAGTTCGCCGATAGCATGGGCATTAAATTATTAAATTCTTCTCCTTATTACGCGCAAGCTAATAGACAGGCAGAGGCTTCTAATAAGACTTTAATCAAGTTAATCAAGAGGAAAATCGACGAACAGCCGAGGCAATGGCACACAACGCTGGCCGATTCCCTTTGGGCGTATCGGATGGCTTGCCATGGTGCAATTCAAGTGCCTCCGTATCAGTTGGTTTATGGACATGAAGCGGTGCTGCCGTGGGAAACCAACATCGGCTCAAGAAGAATTGCTTTGCAAGATGACTTGACAGCCGATGAGTACCATAATCTTATGGTGGATGAGTTAGACGATTTGGCGCATGTCCGATTACGGGCCCTAGAGAAGATCAAACGTGATAAAGATAGAGTGGCTCGTCATTACAACAAAAAAGTAATAGCCAAGTCGTTTGAAGAAGGAGATCTTGTATGGAAATTAATAATGCCGATTGGTTCCAGAGATAATAAATTCGGCAAGTGGTCACCTAATTGGGAAGGTCCTTTTCAAATTCATCGCTGTGTTCCTCGCAATGCTTATTTGCTCAAGGGGTTGGATGGCGAGATTTATGGACGAGCTCTTAATGGCAAGTATTTGAAGAAATATTATCCTAGCGTCTGGATCGACTCATGATCGGCCCTTCAGCCGATTTATGATTACAGCCGATGTGTTATGATTAGCCTTCTTGCTGGTTTTCTGCGATTTGCTTTTGGCCGGCGCTTTCCTCTTGGGGTTTTCTTTAGGCATTGGACCTTGGAGAAGCGACGCCACTTTTGGGGCAGTGAGGCCGATGATGGATTCCAAGATGGTTGACCCTGTTGGAGCTATGGCTTGAGCGTAGAAGATCTTCCGTCCACTGTTGCTCACAGATGGAATCGGCTCGTCTGGAACTTGAGGGCTGATGCCTTGGATAAGCTCCGTCACATAAAACCTGGCCGATTGATTAAGAATGTGAGCGGCCCATTCTTGCCACCATGTTTGGAAGTTGATATGGATGAAGGCACTCAAATGCAATCGGTCGCAATCGCCGAGATTCGGGAGCTCAATTTCCAGCGCTTTGCTCATGATCAGTGCCGATGGAATAGTGCCTCTGCTCTCTAGGAGCTTATGAAGGTGCAGACTGATGGGGAGTTGCCCGAGCCCGCATTGCCTAGCAGCTATCATTGGGTTGTAGAACTCATAGGATAGGCTGGTGCTTCTTCCCTGAAAGATGCCTACTGGGAGCAGGCACGGAGTGAGGCCGATCATGAATAATTCCCGTGACTCCATGTCATCATTGATCAAGCTCAGCTGGAGGTCGTCAGGGAGTTCAAAATCTCGGTCCGATGTATAGACAAACATATCCATCCTGGCTGATGGAGGGCCGGTGAAGAAACGAATGAACCATGTGGACATGTCTTCGGCCGATTGGTCTGCACCTGGATAGATGGAGGCTGCTTCCCCATAGGACATGCATCGTCTGCTCCTGGGATCTTCATGATCGGCATATTTCGATGGGAAACGCGAATCCGATAGAGGTGGCCGATCAACCATGGTGTTGGTGTGAATGGTTAGCCAGAGTTGAATGAACCACCATGGGCCTCCATGTGCCACGGTTTGTTTTAGCATCAAATCTTGCGTGGTGATATGGAGTAGCCGATATACAGCTCCTAAGAGGTATCGGCCTAGAGGGATTTGTCTCTTGTCGACCAAAGCCTGAGCCAAGTGTTGACAGTTTGTAGTGGGGCCGCAGGTCGATCTACAAAAAACAAATCTCTCCAACCACAATATCAGGAAGGCTACATGTTCCCGCTCTGAGATCGATCCTTGTTCCATGTGTTTAGAAATGTATCCAGACCAGCCTCCAATTTTCTTGGTCTTCAACTTGTGGCTGCTGTTTACCAGGAGGATGAAGGGATTGATTTCAGAGTCGATATCTAGTCCTGTTAGTATCTTGACATCTACAAGGGTGGGGGTCATCGGACCCTGCTTGAACATGAAAGCATTCAAGGTACTGGACCAGAAGTAGCTAGCAGCTGACATGAGTGGCTCATTCTTCTTGGTATCGGCCAGGGACAGAGTTATGCATTGGCCGATCCCAATTTCGTCCCAGTGGACTTGCTTGGTGGCAGCAATCCTTTTATGCCAGGTTCTGTATCTGTTCAGCTTCGACGGCCACGACCTGAAGGTATGTTTCCATGCAGAAACAGTGGGCTTGGCTTGCCTGAAGGGGATTCTGTCAGTTTCGGCGTTGATTAGCCAAGTTGGGTCGCAATCGCCCATGGGGCCTAGCAGAAAGCGGTGAGATTTGTCGTCGGTGGGAATTAGGATTTGGTTTTTGAAGACCTAAATCATGAGGATGGCGATGAAGATATAAGACCCGGGGGGCAGAGAGTAAAAACTTTAACTTGGAGAAATCGGTAGAAAAGGTAATAATGCGGACTTTAAAGGAATTGACTTACCGCAGGGATCTCAGAGGCGTAGAACGGGGCGGAGGCCATCGTTGTTGTTGAAGAGGTCGTTGTGAAGGGGGTCGATGTTGACGGAACGCCGAGGGGTCGCCGGAGTTGAGAAACGTGAAGGGTTTGTTGAATCGGCGGCGAAAGGATTCGAATCTGGATCTGTGCGGTTTTCAGGTTAGACCTAGCAAAGAAGTTGATGAATTCTGCGGAGTTAATTCCGCCACATTATATAATGAAGCGGAATTGAGGGGCATGTGTTAACGACGGATTTTGGTAATCGACTTGGAGAGAAAAGGGGAAACCGAAGCAGAGAGGAAGGATTGAGTTGGAGTCGGACCAGGCTTCGTATCGGACCCGGTAACCGTATCGGACTGGGGAGGTGTTGCTATAGAGAGCGTATCGGCCGATACGGATTTGGTTTGGTCGTGGGACGATATGGGTTGTGAGTTGACAGTGTCCGCGTGGGCTTGGTCTGGGCTCGGAATAAGCTTCAAGGAAGTTGCCAAATAGAGATAAAGCTCGGTTTTAAGCAATTGTATCTTGTAAATTAAGTAGTTTAGATCTAATCTGTGGCTTAAGTATGCCGCAAGGACTTGTTTGTTAGTTGTAGATAAGATCGCGCCCTACAAGGGTTCTGTTGTAACCTCGGGTATAAATATCCCGATAGTTTGTACATAAGCTCTCTCTTAATCAATTACACAATCAAATTAATCTACTTTCGGCGCATCGCCAACCCTCGCAAGAGGTTGACTCCTGACGAGTTCTTGTTTCCTTAGAGCAAGGTAAGAACTCGTACCCGACGAGTTGCATCGTCGGGGCTAGCGTGTCACTTTAGGCACGTTAAGCCCTGATGATGTGATCGTCGTTTATCGTGTTTTAGCTAACCTAAATGTGGTTTGCTAATTCCATCTCGCCAGTGGTTAACTCGTTTTAGGGTTTATTGTCGACGATGATTGAATTGGTTTACTTGTTTAGGTTATCTAAGGCATTTACCATCCCCAAAAGCAATCGACGGCTTGATTTTCTTTGTGCTAAGTCTTGATTCACACTTTGAGTTGCTATCGACCTTAGTCCTGTTTCGAGATCTAACGCAAAGCCTGCTTTCGGTTGTAATTAAGGATAGTGCCGGGGCTTCAACCGGTCTTATCTAATGCATGTGATTATTTATGTTTTTGCATGTGTTTGCCACTTATACATGTGGATCGACGAATATAAACGTGTCGGTTGCAGGGTGTCTTCAAGATGTCTTTGCGATTGGTGTATTTATATTGGCCGATTGGCTTGTATAAGTTTGCACTAGGGTAATAGCTAGTGTGTTTATCTCCATGAAATCCTCATCGGCTGCTTCTAGTAATTTGCCTTAGACATGTTAAAATAGGCCGATGAGATTAGATCTGTTTCAATTTACTTATTATCTTGAGTAAACCGATACAGCTTTGCCCTATCGGCTGGGCTATAACAATGTGACATCGGCCTATCGGCCGATCAACCATTGTTTTTTGATATGGTTTACTTGTTTCTTATTGATTGTAGATCAAATCAACTGACACGCTCTGCGCATGATTAGGCAAGCCAATTTGGACCTGCACTGGAGTTAAGCAGATCTCCCAGGCCGTCGTGGTAACGCGGAACCCGTTTTGTTGCTGGACGGGTCCAAATTCTGCGCCAACAGATGCACACAAAACGAAATGACATATTAGCATATAATTAATTAAGTATTTGTTTTTTTAAAATAAATTAATATAATTTTTAAAGCAACTTTCGCATAAATTTTTTTTAAAAAAAACACTATTTAACAATTTGAAAAGCGTACGCATAAAAAATAAAAAAGATTGAGTTGAGAACTCAGCAGAACACAGGCCTTAGCAATTAGGAAAGGTCATACTCCTGTCTTTCTTGCTGGTGTTGTCATCTCACTGTAGAAATCATGGAACCTGCTTAGGGCAGCCACAAATGTAGAAGTAAGGATGGGTTTTAAGCTTTTAAAGAGAATCTTATACATTATGAAATTAGTTTTTATTGGTGCATTTATTTGAGCTAACCATATGCATAAAAACCACTCACAAGGAATAAAAAATATATCACTCTTTTCTCTCTCATGGTAGTGCTGCTTTTCTTCCTCCTCAATGACTAATTTTGGGTTTGTGGAGTTCATCTTAGGCTAAGTTCTTCACCTCATCTTCCCAATTCACCACTCTTTTTTTTCACGCGCACGCTTTTCAAACTACTAAACGGTGTATTTTTTTTGCAAAAAGTTTCTATATAAAAGTTGCTTAAAAAATTAAATTAATATATTTTTTTAAAAAAAATTAGCTAATACTTAATTAATCACGCGCTATTGAACCGTTTCGTTTTCCGTGCGTTCCCTATGTTTTGGGAACACATGGAAACGAACACATCCTTAATATCTATTCTTATCATATATATTATAAACATGACAATATGTTTTATGTTTTAGTAGGATCATTATAATACTAAGGCTGTGTTCGGTTGTGTAACTTCCTAGCGCGCACAGTACTTTTATCCCGCGCACGTTTTTCAAACTACTAAGCGGTGTATTTTTTTGCAAAAAGTTTCTATACAAAAGTTTCTTAAAAAATCAAATTAATCCATTTTTTTAAAAAATTAACTAATACTTAATTAATCACGTCCTAATTGATCGTTTCGTTTTTCGTGTTTACTGTGTGCGCTAACAGTCGTACCAACGAAAGCACCATAAGATAGTCATATACATCGAGCATGTCCTTACCTGCTCACTTCCTCATCCTGTGATCACGACGTATGAACACCTCAATCTGATTGGTGAATGCAACACAGCAGCTTCGACAAGAGCCGCACCCGTGGTCAATTGGTCATGCAGGCATACCTCCAAATTACCAGCAGTAAAATAATACTAGCACCGACTCCAGTACTCCACCATTCTGTAGTGGAGTGAAACTCTATGCAAACAGACAACACTTACTAGTAGTTCACTAGTTAACCGTACCACTCATTTGAGTATCTTCTCACAATAAACTGGCAGCAATGTCATACTGTTGCTGCACTTCTTAATCTTGGTAAAACCAAATTTTGTACATTTCGGGCTATCTGAACCTATGGCTGTGGAGAGAAGAGAGAATTCAAGCAGCAGTAGTACAACTGTTAGCGGGCGACCGTGAGCTGGGCTTCGACCGTCAGGCGTCAGCCACTATCAACAGCCCAATCTGCTATGGTAATCAATGTACACTACACCGGCTCACAAAAAGTGCACAGGAATAGCATAGTTGATGCATCATGCATGCAATTGCAGTTCAATTTTACTGCCCCGATCCTTCAATCGTAAGCCGGGGTCGGCTCTGTCAGTCCTACGCGATTAAGGCTGTGTTCGGTACACTTCATTCCTAACTCATCTCTTTTTTTTCGCACACACGTTTTTCAAACTGTTAAACAATATGTTTTTTTTAAAAAGTTTTTATACGAAAATTGCTTTAAAAATCATATTAATCCATTTTTTTAAAAAAATAGCAAATACTTAATTAATTATAAGAAAATATATCGTTTCGTTTTACGTGCGTGAAGATAAGTTTCCAACCTCATTTCCCAAACACGGAAGAGGACTTCTCTTAAGTGAAATAACTGTGCGAGTACTCCTCCACTGGGACTGTGCTAGAAGCCTAGAACTAGTGGCCTCTCCTCGTTTACAACTTCCACGGCAGGAACGCAGGATGTGCCACTATTGCTGAGGACGACGTAAATATCCAACCACACTAGCCCAGCCCAGGAATCCAAGCCGCAGGGATGCGCCCAAGAAATTCTCGCCAATCCACACCCGCCAGGCCGCCACTACCCCGTCGCAGCGCAACCCACGTGACACGCAGCCACAGTCCATCCCCCGTTGTCCCGAATCCAACGCCCGGTCCCGCTACATGTTCCTGCGCTCAGTCCAGCTACAACCACAAGCTGAAGCAGAGGCTACACTCGCCAACAAAAGTGCTACTCCTACCACCTCACGAGATCGATGTTTGTTCTGATACTCGTGGTCGTAGACGTACTCCACTGAGGCGAGGAGTAATCCATGAAGTAGCTGCTATACTAATTTGTATCGGAATTTCGACTACTACGATTACACCCTAGTTTGTTCAGTGTACTACTGTATTGCCGTACTAGATTTTAGAACATTCCTGTTTCTTTTAGTAGCACAGTGCAATGCCAGCTCGCCCTAGGCAGTGAAGTTCAGCGCTAGTACGACTGTACGAGACTACTACTACGAGTACACCATTTCCTGTCCCTCGGCATTAACCGAACGAGACAGAGGCGTTGAAAAAGCGTTGAGAAAAGCTAAAGGAGCCATCGTTTTTATATACGCTTTCCCAAGCTCCGCCCGGCCACCATATCCTCTGCCCACTCTGCCTGCCCAAACCTACCACTTCACACTGCCGCCACAGCCCACAGCCACAGCGATCGAGCCTCTCCCTCCGCGAGCCGTGTGCAGCGGGCGACGGGATAACTAAATGGCGGCCGTGGTGGCGGCGGTGGAGGCGGGGGTGGTCGCGGTGGCGCGCGGGCGGGGCAGCGGCAGGCTGCTGCGGGGGCTCTACTGGAGGCTTCGGGCCGGGATCCGGCGGATGCAGTCGGAGCGCGGGAGGTGGCGCGGCGGCCGGCGGGACCACGGCCGGTTCAGCTTCCACTACGACGCGCTCAGCTACGCCCTCAACTTCGACGACGGCCGCGCCGCCGCCGTGGACTTCGTCCTAGTATGAATCCGACGCGACATGGCTGGCGTTTAGCCGCGCAGTATGCAGGTGGTGTGTGTCTGTATGTTAGTGCGTTTTTGCTTAGAGGTCCGTGTAACGGAAGCTGGCAGTGTGTGTGTGGGTGGTCAGTGTGCCGTACTCTGCTCTTCTTGGTTTAACTAGGAGCTAGTACTATTTTTGGTGAATGGGAAGGCAGATTCTGTACTATTTCTAATACCACGATTTGCAAGGGGGAAGAATGCTTCGTTGCCGTTTTGATGCTTGCTTTCATGTTCTTCCCTCTCGTTGGCGTTCAGCGTTGAGTGGCAAGAGTGCCGATGCCTGTAAGTGCAACTCGAGTGTATGCGCAGAGAAATTAGCGAGTTAGTGAAGTGGTTACTACTAAGTTGAAAGCTTACGAGACATAATCGGGTGGCAAAAGCTGGCTTGAGCAGTAATATTCCCATCCTATTTTAACTCCACACGACGATGAAAAGAAAACCGACAGAAGAATATGCCGACCAGCTACAGTCGACCTAGTTGGCTTGGATGTGTATACCTGTGCTTCTATGCACTTCGAGAAACCGTAAAATTTTCACGCACTGTTTACGCTGGGATGGAAGTTTCGAAGATAGCACTCTCTTTATTTTTTGATTGGATAAGACATATCCTAATACTATAAATATAAAAAATTTTAATTAATATAAAAAATTTTGATTAGATAAGACATATTCTAATGCTACGAATACGAATCTAAACAGTGAGCATGTTCAAATTCATACTATTAGTATTAGTATGTGTTTTATCCTATCAAAATTTTTTATATTTTAAGACGAATAATGTATTGGTTTTCTCTGCAATCGTACAATGGACTGAAATGTACCGCTGTGGCGTCATTTTTTTTTCTTTCCTTTCTACTGCGTTCAGTCGTGAAAAAAGTACTTGCAACGGCGTTCCAGAGAACTTCGATTCTTCAAAAATACTCCTATCGTTCAATCATGAAGGAAACACACCAACCGCGCTCGAAGAAAAGATGGTAATGCGGTTACCGGGGTTGGAAGAAAGTTGAAGCGGAGTTGGTCTGAATACTGAAACCGAGCTAAAGCATGAAGGCCCTTTCCACAGTGGAGTTGATAGGAGCGGCGACTGAACATTGAAGTCACCATTCACAAATCACTTTGGGCGAAAGGCAAGACAGGAGGAGGACATGAATCCACCGGGCTGTTACTGCGGAGAAAGCGAAGGAATCTACATTCCCATCAATCCATTCCTCTCCGTAAGCTCTGCCCTTCCTGACGTCAAGAATCATGCACTCCTACAAAAACCCTCATAGGTATCGATTTTATAGGTGACGGTTCATTTAAAACCGATACCTTTAAGCAATATAGGTATCGGTTCTAAGGAAAAACTGGTACCAATACTATAGGTGTCGGTTTTTTAATAGAACCGACACCTATATTTATATTATAGGTGTCGGTTCTATTAAAAAACCGGCACCTATAGTATAGGTGTCGGTTTTTCTTTAGAACCGACACCTATAATATAAATATAGGTGTCGGTTCTATTAAAAAACCGACACCTGTTAAAAAAAACCGGCCAGACGCACAGAGGCGCGCGCGACCGCATCCACACGCCGATCCTTATCCGATCGGACCGATCCACACGACGCCGCATCGCTCTCACCACACACACACTCTCTCTCTCTCGCCCCTCTGTCCTCTCCCTTTGCCTCTCTCGCCCCTCCTCTCCCTTTGCCTCTCTCGCCCCAGATCTGGTGGAGATGGCCGGCGGATGACGGAGGAGTGGCGGCGGCCGACGGAGGACGCGGCGGCCGGCCCGTCTGGGCGTGGAGCCGGGCGAGGTAGCGGCGGCAACGATGGTGGCGTGGAGGCGGCGGAGCCAGCCCCCTCTCTCTCCCGACGGCCCTGGACGGTGAGGAGGAGCACGGCGCGGCGTGGCGGAGGAGAAGGCGGCGGCGCACGGAGGCAGAGGAGGAGGCGGCGGCGGCGGAGGCGGAGGAGGAGGCTCGCCGGCCAGCCCCCTCTCTCTCTCGGCTGTCTCTCTCCAGATCTGGAGAGTCCAGCGGCAGAGGAGGCGCCGGAGGAGGCGGTGGAGGCGGCGGACCTAGTGGCGGCGGCGGCGGTGGAGGCGGTGGACCTGGTGGCGATGAACCGGGCGAGGTGGCGGCCGGCCAACGGTGAGAATTCGGGATTTTTTTTCTTTTTTTTTGATTTGTTCAAAACAATAGGTGCCGGTTCTAGATCCGGCACCTATGCCCGGGAGGCATAGGTGCCGACCAATTGGTGTCGGAACCAAAACCGACACCTATAGGGTCTTTGGAACCGGCACCAATAAGCATTTTTTGTAGTAGTGATGAATGCTGATGTGCAACGGCTGTATAGTCCAATCGTTCTTGGCAGGGCTACGATCGAGCTGATCAGCTGAGAAAGTTGACGTGAAGATCATCAGCTGAGAAAGTTGACGTGAAGATCAGGTACCGGTACTCTGCTCGGACTGAAACATTACTGGATTACTAGGTCAACTCTAGTAATTCTATGCCCTTTTTTCTAGGATTAAATATTTTTGTAAGAATTCTAATGGAGTCCTCATAGAACTTTTTCCTTTACTTTCTTACAGAAAAGCTCGAACTTCGCAGAGCTCGTTTTTGTCGGGCAGAGATGCAAATCCTGGCAGTAATTGCAGCCATGCCACTGAGTGTTACTGAGAGGCTGACAGGTGATCTCCATGTAATGTAAGAATATGAGGCGTGATCCTACGTTGCTCGCATCTCGCACGCTGCCATCGTCAACCGCCAAAGAAACGTTGCTTGTTCAGCCATGCCCTGACAGCATGAACGCTGCCATCCGAAACGGGTCAAATTGAATTGGCCTATCGTTGGCAATGATTCACGAATCTTGTTGGGTGCAACGGCAACGATCTGTCACGCTCATGCACGATACTAGTTCTGGACACTCGTGAACCCACATGAAGCAGCAGATTCGGCTCAAACACAAACAAAGCGACCATGAAAATGGGCCGAGTCTGGAGAGGCCCGAGAAGTCCAGCAAGAGTCTTCTCAAAGATAATCCATTTAGTATTCCATTCGTCCCATAATATAAAAAATTTTAGATGAATGAGACAGTAATATGAATCTAGACAGGAAGAGAGCCAGTACTCATTTTCAAACCTTCATTTTCATCATTTTCGAGTAGTGGGATGAAAAAGGTATAGTATTAGACCCAACTCATCTAGTTGGACACACCTGCACTTCAACTCTCGTGATTTCGTTTTCACTTCACACAAAAAGCTCAAACTGAAGGTATAAACCATTGGCTCAAATCCTCATAAAGAGAGGGGCATCATTGTTTGACTTATGCTTATGTTTATAAACAAAATTTAAATTTTAAAACTTGATTTTGAATTTGATTTTTTAATTTTTTTATCATAGTTTATTTTACCGCATTTGTTTTTGAGTCGCTAAGTATATGTATATAAAAGTTTTATTTGCAAATAATTTTTTATTTGATAATAAACGATTCGAATAAGTATATGAATAAGCGAAATAATGGGGCTGCTTCTTTCCTTCAACTTTCGAGGTGAGACTAATGCTTGCATGCTGCTGACTGGCAGTGATGGAAAAAAAAATCAGAGGATCTAAACAAACTAGATAAAATTGTAGATCCTCTTTATAGGTATGTATGACTAAAATATTCGGTGAAAGCTTCATGAAATCTTTTATAGTCAGTAAGAAAGCCTCGAGCCCCCGCCGCCCGTGCTAACTGGCTTTGCTTGCTCTGCTGCTCGATCTGCTGCTGCTTGCTTGCCGGCATGCTACTGCTGCATGCTGCTGATTGATCTGCTAGCTAGCTGCCACTGCTGCAAGCCCACGCATGGGCCACGGCCCAAAGACAACTTGCTGCTGCTCTCTTTTTATTTTTATTTTTTTTCACATCCAATTATCCCGGGGCGTCACAACAGACATATATTAGATAAAGACTCTGTAGAATTAACTTCCTAACCTATTATACTGTGAAGATATAAAGATAGCTCAAAATGAAGCCATCGTTCTGGATGCTAAAAATTCTCATATTAATTGAGAAAAAGGAAATATATTGACCATCCTATTATGATACATTTAAACTATTATAACGGTATAGATCAATTAACTCAGTTGTGTAGAAGAAATACGAATGTATCTATGAAACAGAAGAGTTGTATATGAAATCCAATCATACTTTTTGAAAACTATTGTGCAGAAAATACAACGGTGTCTAGAGAAAAACAAGCTTGTACACCAAATCTCAAATCACTAAGAGCAAATTTAATAATAAGGTTAACTAAGTAGCTATAAGCCAATCTAAGAGTAAACATATATAATAGATTAGTTATAATGTTGTCTTTAATTTTTTGCTTCTCTCCATATAATTAATGCATTTACCTTAGAACATGTGTAAAACTAACTCTTCCATAGGAACTAGCACTCACCATTTTTCTCGTTCTCTTTCCTCCACGTAAGTTTATAGTTAGCTTATACTTTATGGATTAGCCAACTATAAACTCACGTGAAAAGTGCCAAATCTCTTTCAAAGTGTAACAACCATAAAGTTGGCTAGTCCAATATGAAAAAGATTGCATTAGTGACGATCCAAAGTGAACCTACAACAATAAAAGATGAGCCAAAGTACAATTCATTTAAAAAAACAACCATAAAAAGGGGCTAATTTGAGAAGCCTTAGGCCCAACACCTCGAGCAAGATAATCTGAAGCTGGATTTATTTACCTTTTGGTCCCTTTTAAAATTTATTTTATAAATAGACCTTAAAAAACTTATTTTTAAGAATAAACCCTTTTTACGACGTCTAACGTCATTGGTGTCGTGGTCCAATAAACCCTTATGCAATGAAGTCACTAATGTGAAGGGAACATATTTATATTTTTTTGGAAAAATACCTATTTGTAATAAAAAATATTTACAGATAGATCCTCAACATTAGTGTCATTGCATCGAGGACCTATTTGTAAATATTTTTATTACAAATAGATTTTTCTTTTAAAAAAATTGATAGGTCCTTAACGCCGATAACATTGAAGCTGACCCCCTTCACGTTAGTGACTTTGCTTCCCCTGCCCGCGGGGTGAGAGAGGGGACAACGCCAATATCATTGGCGTTCGTCATATTGAATTATGACGCTAATGACGTTGACACCATCAAAATGTTTCATTCGTAGTATAATTTTTTTAAGAGTTTATTTATAAAATAAGTTTTTAAAAAATACCCAAAAGATAAAAAAAAATCTAGTAATCTGAAGGCTGAAATGTGTGGACACCCCAGTGCACGGTGATTCTCAGAAGTCTTCGGTAGGGCTCTTTAGCAGCAATGCTCATGTCCTTACATTTTTTAATATTTATTCATTTCGAAATGTGACCGTACTCGTTAAGACGTTAATCCACCGGAGTACGCTACACGTACGATCTCTTCGTTGATGACATGATGTCAGAGTTGAATTTGGAACAGTATCACGGACCGGTCGATCTCATGCGTCCGACCAAGTGATATTGTACTCGCCGACGTCTTCGCCGGTGATGCCGAGCGCATCCCACACGGCCTGGGACGCGTCGACGACGTTGGGCCTGCACGGAGGCTGGTAGGCGTGCTCCTTGTCGCAGCCGTGCAGGGAGTCGCACTCGTCGACGACCTTGGCGAGCACGGACCTGCCGTTGGCGTTGATCCGGATGTTCTTCTTGCAGCGCCTGCCGTTGGCGTACCACCCCGTGGACAGCGCCACCACGCGCTCCGTGTTATTGTGGAACTTGCCGTCGCACTCCGACGGGTCGCCGCCGTCGCCGCCGGCGTCGAAGTCGTTCAGCGTCATCACCGCCTTGGTGCTCCCGGTGGTCGCCGGAGAGCATGCGTACGTCGGGTAGGACCGGCCGGCCTTGCAGCAGTCCTCGCACGAGTGGCTCCTGCTCGGCCGGAGCGTGCCGCTGGGGTTGCACTCGCCCGCCAGCTCGCGGCCGCAGCGAGGGTCGACGGCGACGTCGTCGTCGCCGCGGGAGAGGCCTGGGAAGGAGACAAGCACGAGGCCCGCGATTGCGAGCGCGAGGAGGCAATTCGTCGTCGTCGCCATCTTGCGACGTTATTGTGTGTAAGCCAGCGGAGAGACGTCGTGTATTTGTAGGCCCGTTTTTCTGCTGACTACTGTTTGATCTTGTTGCCGTGGCATGGAAAGTCGTGGAAGTATTGTCCTTGTCCTTGTGAACGCAAAGAAGCGGCACATCTTAACTGAAGTATTAGAAGAAGTCAAAGAATGAAGAGAGGCGTACGTGTTGTACTGCACATTCACATGATGACATCGTGACAACCGATTGATCTTAGTTTAATCGATTCGTGATAGAGTGATAGAGATGCCAGTGCTATGATAAGATAGGCGAACAGTACAGATGGACCGCGAAGACTAGCGATTAGAGCGGGTGCCCCGTGCACGCAGGGCGTCGATTAGGGGCGAGTGATGTGATCCACTCGATCCAGGTCACAATGTTTGACGAAGATTTCTGCCTGTTGGAACGCGGCAATCCTGAGGAGAGGGTCCTGAGGGGAGGGAGACGTAAATGGTTGATAACAGTGGTTTTTAGCGTTATTGATTAAAAATACTATGGGACAAAACATCGTTACTGTGAGACAACATCGTTACTATAGGACAATAGTTTAACAATAACTCTTAGCCTCTATAATATAAAAACATGGTTGCATGAGAATAAAAAATAGTAATAAAAGAAATATTTTTTAGTTAATAGTTAGAGCATTTATCGTCTCAACTATTGTAAAGATACGGTCTCTAAATAATTTTGTATTGTTTAAAAGACTATACTCATCTTTACCATTGAACATGTCCTAAGTCAGGCTCAAACTATTCATATCTTATCCTTACCTAGTAAAAAGTAAATTCCAAAATGCTATCAGAATAAGCCACATCGTCTTGTGAATAATAACCATTGAATAAAAAAAAACAAAATAAAGAAAAGAGTTGAGTCATTGAATTATAGAGAAAAAATAAGGACAATGAACTTCCGAAGCCTTCCGGCAGTTAAGAAATGAGAGAGGAAGAGCAAAGAAAGAAAAGTAGCATTGGAAGATAGGGGACGTCGGCTGGCTTATAACATGTGATATTGCATACTCAGTAAAAAATATTTTACAAATAAAACCTCATTTTTTATTCACAAATAATCATTTAGAATTATTTATAAATGGACTCTCGGCTTATAGGCTTATATTTTATCTATAGATAATTCTTACTACATACTAATTCCAAATTACTACTATAACTTTAATATCACAAAATTAGCTTAAGTACTACAATTTGTTATGACATACATAAGCATACTAAAATTTACTATCACATAGACATACTAATGAAATTTATAATGATTTTAATGTTTTACTTTGGTTCATCTCTTTAGCGTAAAAGTTTATAGGCTAAGCTTAAAAATGAGTATCTCATCTACCTATATGCTTTCAAGTCATAGCTGATCAACTACACTTCTCCCAGCCCATACTTAACGCACTACTACAAAAATGATTTTTCTGGACGAGGCCTCCGATAGATTCCAGACGGGCCATAAGTGGCCGCGCCTGAAAAAACCGATGCGGCATTATCCCGTGCGGGCGGCTTAAGTGGACCGCACGGGAAAATCCATATTTCCGTGCGGTCCCTTAAGTGGACCGCACGGGATAATGCCGCACTATTCCATGCGGCCCACTTAAGCGACCGCACGGAAATATGGATTTTTCCGTGCGGTCCACTTAAGCCGCCCGCACGGAAAGGGCCCGCTACTGTTGGACAATGTGACATTTTCAGGATTTTTCCTACTTATTTTCCTTCCCCTCTTCTTTATAATGCTATAATTTATATTGTGGGCTGGATAAAATAAAGTGAATTTTTGTGAAGATATATAAAAACACCTAGTTTCCATTTTCCTTGGTTTCACACAAAAATTCCTTATATTTTATTCTCAGCAAAATAAAGAAAATCGACCTGTCTGAAATTAGATTGAACTTTTAGGGGGTCAAAACTAATAAAATAAATTATGGAAAAATTATATTAATTCATTATAAATAAGATAGTATTTTAATAAATTATGTTCCTTATACACTTTCATATAATTTAATGCTTTTTTGGATGAGGTACGAGTTTTGCCGATTAAGGTTTAGGGTTTAGGGTTTTGACCAATTTAATTGGGGATCTAGATGTAAAGATAAAATCATGCCAAAATTCCAGTGAGTCTAACATATTGAGTAGCATCCACATGAATTTTTCCATGATTTTATCTTACACCAATTAGTTTTAACAATTCACTAAGATTATCTTTGAGTCTGTCGTCAAACGGTCATAACTCGAGTGTCCTTCGATAAAACAGCCATATCTTTTTCATACGGATTCGAAATCAGACATATAATATATCGACGGACATCTACAGAAAAAGTTACATCCGTTGCTCCCCGGCTTTGCCGGGTTTGGCGAAACAAAATCTCGAAATTCCGCTTGCAAGATTGTGTTTTTGAGGTGAGAAGCTTCGGGACCCTTTTCGATAGAACTTTGAAAAATTCTACGGACCACATATTTCGTCCGTTCGAGCTTAAATTTTCTGTGTTTGGTTCCTGCGTGCTCCTATGTGTGAAAAAAATATTAGCAAAATAAAATAAAAATAAAAGGTTGAACTGGATTTCCGTGCTGGCCTCTTAAGCCGCCCGCACGGAAAGATAATCTTTCCGTGCGGGCCCTTAAGCCGCCCGCACGCGATGATTACCACCGCCTATATAGGGTGCGCGGGCTCCGAAAATTTCTAAGTCCCGACAAACCCTAGATCGACCACCGCCGCTCCCCTCCACTCCCCTCCCCCTTCCCTCCCATCCCAGATCCGCCGCGGAAGAGGGGCGGCAACGGCGGCAGGCGATGGCAGCGGCCTCCCTCGGCTTCCCTCCACCTTCCCTTCCCTCCCAGTTCCGGCGGAGGGGAGGGGCGTCGGTGGCGGAGGGCGACGGCAGCGGCGGGCGACGGTGTCGGCCTCCCTCGGCTCCCCTCCCCCTCTAGCTCCGATCACGGCCGCCTCGTCCCCCATGGCCGCCTCCTCCATGCCTCCACCGCCGCCGACTCCTCACCGACCGCCGCCTGCACCGACCGCGGCCACCTCCTCCACCGGCCCTCCACCGGCCTCGGCCGCCTCGTCCCCCGCCGCCTCCACCGACCACGACCGCCTCCTCCACGGCCGGCCTCTACCGCCGCCTCCACTGACCGTGGCCGCCGTCACCACCGACTGCGGCCGCCTCCTCCTTCCAAAATTTGTTGTAAAATTTGTGATGATGTGAAATTTGTTGTAAAATTGTTGTAATAACATGTGAAATTTGTTGTAAAATTATGATGATTTGAAATTAATTTTTAAATCAATTTGCAAGGAGGAGGCGGGTTAGGGGGTTAGGGTTAGGGTTAGGTTTTGATTTTGGGAATTTTTTTTTGTGATTTTTCATTTTCGCGTGCGGACGGCTTAACGCGACCGCACGGGAAGATCGATTATCCCGTGCGGTCGGATTAAGCGGCCCGCACGGGATAATGGATCTTTCCGTGCGGGCCGCTTAAGCCGACCGCACGGGATAACCGATCTTCCCGTGCGGTTGGACCGCCCGCACGCGAAAATGGTCTTTTCCCAGACCTTCTCGCGCGTGCGGGCAGGTCTTCCGCACGGGAAGATGCCTTTCGGCCCGCACGGAAAAACCGTTTTTGTACTAGTGACGGAAGGAAACGTTGTCTACTGATGTCCATTTAAATTACATGCTTATATACAAATATAACATGCTGGTTAAAATCGCACGAACACACGATATCATAAGCTAGTGCCTTATTGAAAGGGGAAAGTACAGAGCAATTGAATCATAGGCTAATGCCTTATTGAAAGGGGAAAGTACAGCACTCAACTGTTCATGGCATATTAAAACGGGAAAGCACAACTGTACAGATAAAGAGGTAAAAACATATGCAAAAGGAAAAAAGAAAAATATTATAATGGGAAAACACAGATAAGAGGTAAAAACAGATGCCAAAGGTAAAACTAGTGCCAATTTAAATTGGCAAATTTTGCTACAGGATATCGCGACTTCGTGGTTTTAGCTGTAGGACACCGCACAAACTCACTTTTGAAGGAAAACACTTTCTAAACGTGGTTATTTTGCCAATAGACATCGTACCCATTAAAATAATGTATTCGTGTTGACGAGGCGATAGGGGGCCCAAATTTTTACGCGGAGTGGCCTAATTGCCCATCCTTTCTCTTCCTCTTCCTCTTTCTCTCTTCTTCCTCTATCTCCCTCCTTTCTCTCTTCTCCGATGAGGACGACGACGCGACAATGACGGAGGCGCGACGGAGGAACGGGGATGGTAAGGACGGCGGAGGAGCAGGGACACCGCACGGCGACACCCACGCCCGGAGCGGTGACAGTTGTGACGAAGGACAAGTGAGGTGCGGGAGGAGGATGCAAGGTCAGAGGTGGGGTCAGGGACGAGAGCCTGCGCGGGGTAGAGCGAAGCGACGAGGGGAGGAGCCGCACGGCGAGAAGAGGCGGTGCTTGCGGGCGAGGCAGCGGTGCCGGTCCAGGAGGTGGAACACATGTTGCCTTGAGCTCGGACTTTGTCAGCGGCGAGGATGGGCATGCGGAGACGGTTGGCGGCGTCTTGCAGGTGGTCCATGAGCTTGACCCAGAGCTCCATTGATGTCACGCCTCGATTTTTGTTCGGGATTAAAATCGCTTAATTAGTCATTTCTAGAATTTATATTAAATTATAAAGCAATTTAACAAGTGAAATTAATGAGAGAATTAAAATTTTTCTTTAAAAATTATGACTTGGAATATTTTGTAATATTCTCCATGCCCTAAAGTACTCTCTGAAATTTCCTGTGAATTTTTGGAGCTCAAGAAATAATTTTAAGAGCACAAAGTTCATTTAATCAATTAAATTAAATGAAAAACGAATTAAAATACCATTCTTTATACTTGGGCAGTTTTTGGCCCAAGTCTGCATTTCCTCCCTCGCGGCCTGTACCACCCCTTTCTCTTTTCTCTCTTAGGCCGGCCCCCTTTTTCTCTCTCCCCGAGCTGGCCTAGCACGCTCCTTTTTTTCTCCGTCGGCCCGGTCCGTTCGGCCCGGCCCATTCGCTCTCTGCCTTGCAAAGTCCACTTTACGTCCCCAGCCCAGTCTCCTCTCTCCTTCGGCCTAGCTCGTCGCTCGGCCCGGCTCATCTCCTCTCCCTCGTGCTAGTCCATTTTAACTCCCTTCCTCTCTCCCCTTGCCAACAGGTTTGACCGTGGGCCCCACTTGTCAGCTTCTTCCCCTACCTCTAGCCACCCCACTCTGCCGACCATGCCGCCACTCCCTCCTCACGTCGTCGCCCTACCGCGCATGCGTGGGATGCGGTCGTCGGCCGTCTCCCACTCCTCGTACCCGTTACCCCCACCATTCCCAAAATCCGACATGGATTTGCCACCACATCGCCCCACGTCGCCCTCCCCACTCCGCCGGCCGATTCCATTCGCCACGGTTGTGATCTCCACCTCTCAAGCCTATAAAAAGCTTCCCCGAGCTCCCCTCTCTCGTTTCCCCCACTCGTCCAAGCTCGTTGCACCCATAAACCGCCCTCCCTGCTGCTCACTCTCTCTCCGTCTCTCGTCGTGAGCTCCAGCAGTGCGCCGCCGCGGCGCCTTGCTGCCAGCTTCACCGCGCCACAGAGCATCCCGGCCGCCCCTTCTTCCTCTCCAATCACCGTCGGAGCTTGCCAGACTCCCGCCACCACCACTATACTACGCTGGCCGTCGCTCTTTCCTTGCTGCCGGTGAGTTTTTACACCACCTCTCGTTATCAGCACGCCCTCAGTGAGCCCCCTTTTCTTCCCCGCCTTCCTTCGCCGCCTCCCGTGTGTGCCGCCGCGCTGGTGGTTGCGCCGACGACCATTGCGCCGGCCGCCGCCACGTCCCGGTCGGCCTGCCGGTTGGTCCCGACCCGCTTGCCCGTGGGCGCCCGATCCATGCGGGTGAATCCTGGCCGTCCACATGGCCTTCCCGTGCGGCCCCGCGTGGGTGCCACCGTGGCGCCACGTCGGCGCCACCTCCTCCCTACCGGGTCGCCGTGGCCGCCACGTGGTGCGCCCGCGCCCGTGCCTCCGTAGACTCGGTCCATGGTATGCTGGCCTCCCTTGACCTGCTGACGTGTGGGGGTTGCGTGTCGGCGCCGGCGCCCCATGCTGATGTCAGCATCCGCCTTTTTCTTTGTAAAAATAAATATTAATTGCGCAATAAATCAAATTAATTTTCAGAAATTCATTAAAATTGCTCAGAACTTCTAAAATTTAACTAATTCATACGAACTTTAAATTGGGTCATTCAACTTGCGAAATTCATTTAAAATTGAGCTCTACATGTTTGTTTACTTTTCATGTATTGTTTATTTAGTTTTTAATAGGGTTTTTCCTCATTTTGCATGTCAGCATGTAGAATCCGCCGTTTCGAAAGGTCGCGCTTGCGAGGAAAAGTCTCCGGAAGAGCTTTAAAGAAGCAAGGCAAGTCACATATTCCTCCTTGAGATTGTTGAACATAACTTATGAAATGTTTTCCCCGTTTGCAATTAAATTGCATGTTTTGCTAATTACATGGGAATATGGACTACCTACCTGCTTGCTTGTGTCATTTACTTAATGTCCATTCTTTGTCAAACTTGGGTGATAATTTGACTAGCTTGTGTCACGTAAGTTGAACTTGCTAGAATTATTATATGTTTATCCATGCTTAATTACCACTAACTCACTAATAGGATAATTATACTATTTACATGTAGTACCTTGTTGAGTTGCGAGCTTGAGACATTTGGTCATGTTTTATTGGTTGTAATTATCCAACCAAAATATGGCTTAATGGTGGGCTATGGGTGTATGGTTTTGCTAGTCGCACTCATGGCAATTAAGAACCGGTTTGCGGAAAACTTTGAAAGACTTACTGTGCTTACCACAAGTAAGAATGGGCAATTGCTGGACTTGTAGTGTAACTTTCTCCTTTCCAACGTACCCAGACAAGGGTGGATGTGATAGAGTTTGGATGGACCCTGCGACGGTCTATGCAGCTTCCGGATTCACTTAGGCACAAGGAGGGCTGCCTACCTTGGTTTTAAGAGTAGGGGTGAAACCTGCAGTATGGTGCGTTTGGTTAGGGCGAGTTATGCAAAGAGTCTTGCCATAATCACTCGTCATGGTGACGTGTCCGGCCAGGCACGGTAACATGATGGTGGATTGTGTCATGTGGGTACAATTGTACACCTCTGGTTAGAGTAAAACTATTCGAATAGTCGTGTCCGCGGTTATGGGCGATCGACCAGCTTCATCGTGATTAGTCTCACCCTATTAATTAACTTGACTTAATGAATTGGTGTAGTTCAGGTGGTTTGGTTGGGCCTGTTCAATGTGGTGTAGTGTTGTTCAGTGGACATTTAATCTTGCCTTAATTAATCAACGGTTTTAACGTTTGCGGATATAAATGTTTATAAATTTCTTTATGCAAATAGCCACAAATCTACTTTTGTCTCCCCTTGCACGACTACATCGTTGGTGTGGCTTGTTGAGTACGGTGGTTGTACTCAGGCTTGCTACTATTCCCTTTTTTCATAAGTGTAGTGCTTCTGAGCTGAAGATGAAGTTAGCGGACCAAAGCTTATCCCAGTTGAGTTTTTGCTTGTGGAGTGAAGCTGAAGCCCCGCTAGGATCGCCTTTTTTCGCAGCTGCTGTTTTCTTTTTGGTGTGAGGACTAAGTGCCTCTTCTGTAAGTTTTTATGCTTCATTTACGTTTGGATATATATATTAATTTGTTGTTTTGTGTATCCTGGCTTGATTCCTGAACAGGAATTTATACACAAAATAGTCTGAAAATTTGGTTCAATGTTTGAGCGTGACAATTGAAGGGATCCTTGCCACCGACGACTTGGACGACGGCGACGTCCCCACCCGCTAGCAATGCTACCACCGGGAGCTCCGGCGGCGACATGCGGTGCACGGGTTGGAGTTGGCGGTGGCAGCTCCTGCTGATGCGCCCATGGCTTGAGGTGGTGCACCGACGGCGCGTCAGGCGGCTTTGCCTGCGGATCTGCCATCGCCATCATGGAGCCCATGCAGCGATGTGAGAAAGGGGAAATAAGGAGGAAGGGGAAGAATATGACAAGTGGGATCATGGGCATTTTTAACCTTTTACGTTGTTTATCTTTCCTATTCAACCAAAAATTAATATTTTAATGAGTGTGGTGTTAGCTGACAAATAACCCGTCTAGAGAGTGTTTTCCCCCAAAAGTGAGTTCATGCGGTGTCCTACAGCTAAAACTATAAAGTCGCGATGTCCTGTAATGAAAGATTCCATTTAAATTATATGCTCATATACAAATATATCATGATGATTAAAGTCGCGCAAAAGCGTGATATCATAGGCTAGTGCCTTATTGAGAAAGTACAACACTCAACTGTTCATGGCATATTAAAACGGAAAAAAATGTTCATGGCATATTAAAACGGAAAAACACAGTTACACAGATAAAGAGGTAAAAACAGATACGAAAGGAAAAAAGAAAATATTATAACGGTGCCAATTCAAATTACATGCTCATATACAAATATAACATCATAGTTAAAGTCCCACGAAAACGCGATATCATAGGCTAGTGCCTAATTGAAAGGGAAAAGTACCGCACTCAACTGTTTATGGCATATTAAAACGAGAAAGTAGAGTTACAGAGATAAAAGGTAAAAACAGATGCGAAAGGAAAAAGAAAATATTATAATGGGAAAACATAATAAGATGTAAAAACAGATGCTGAAAAGGAAAAAATACAACACTCAACTGTTCATGACACATTAAGGGTGTGTTTGTTTGCTTGTGTTCTAGAACCAAGCGCACGAAAAACGGAACGGTCCATTAGCATGTGATTAAGTATTGGCTAATTTTTTTTAAAAAATAGATTAATTTGATTTTTTAAGCAACTTTTGTATAAAAACTTTTTACAAAAAATATTTTTAATAGTTTAAAAAGCGTACGCGTGAAAAAAAAAAGTGATGAGTTGAGAAGACGAGGTGAACAACAAAGCCTAAGATGCGAAAGAGAAAAAGAAAAGAAAATATTATAACGGGAAAAAGAAATGGAGATGCGGGGGATCGAACCCCGTGCCTCTCGCATGCAAAGCGAGCGCTCTACCATTTGAGCTACATCCCCCCTTGGACTTGCTCCAAAAATTACTTAAATACATATCTCAGAAACTTGTCCCGTCCATTGGTCGGGACAGAGCAGCCTTCATGCAAAGCACGAGTAGCATTTTCTGTAAACTCTGAAGTTTGATCCAGTTGCAAATGCTTTGCTTGGTTTCATCGGGCCGTGCGATTGCATCCGTGGATTTCCGGCCGTGGCTGCTCAGTCACAGCTAAAAAAAAACGCACCTCTCCAACGGTTCAGGCCGTAGCAACCAACGACTCGCGGCGCAACAGCCACGCCCACGCCCACGCGCACGCCCACGACGTCGGGGAGGGACGCACCGGTCGTTCGTTGCGACCTCGAAGCAGCCGGACGCGACTCCTCTGTCCTCGCGGCCGGTCCATGATTTTCCTTCGGCGCCACCATCCTCAGGAGTCACGATGATGGCTGCCTGGCTGGGCTGTCGTCCGGGAGCCGGAGTCACCGGGCCTACTGGAAACCGTCCGCCACTTTCGGCCCAGTAGAACCAACTATGGCGATTCGATCGACGGGATCGTGTCCAACCCTACGTGGCCACGCTAAGATCGTACTCCTCCTAGAACCTGGTCCAAACTCAAAACACCACCCCGAGTCACGTCAATTTCGTTATGTCAAACCACTGTATCGTCACCATGCAGCCCCCGCTGTCGAACAAAACCAGCGATCATGCGAATGGCAAGCATCTGGCACTGATATCTGGACTTCGTGCACGCAAAGCAGGTTCGGTTCTTCTTCGTGCAGGTCAAGGCAGGAAACTGCACTCCAATTCCGGACAGCAAAATCCGGTGGGCAGAGTACCAGGTGTCACAACGCGAGGCAACGCACCTAAACACCGCAAGATCCAGAATCGCCGGCCGGAACGATTGGGGAGCACAGCCAAGTTGGGAGCTTTTCCAACCGAACTGGCTGCCTTATGTGATTTGCTCCCTTTCCTAGTTTTGCTAGACTGCTGGTACAGTCGGTGTATTTCTGATGTATTTCTTCTGTACGATTGACAGAACTAGCCCACAAGTTATCTGCTGTTTTCTGCGACTTTTCGTGCACTCCAAACTCCAAAATATGAGGAAGGCCGTGCTAGAATTTTGCTACTGCAACGTATATACGAGTCATATTCAACCTAAGACAGCGTAAACCAACAGTTCTGGCCCTTTGTTATATCGAACAACCAACCTCAGTTTCAATTTTACACCTTTTCATGTTCCGGCAGTAGATGGTAGTCTGTCTTCATCCGACAGTAATGCCATGTCCAAGTATATGATTATCGAGAAAAGATAGCAAGATATGTTTTTGTTGAGTGGTTGGCCAAGATCGGAGGTTTGGGGCCATACTAGATTCGCAACCCATTCAGAGTTGTAAAACCCCTACTGGATTGTCCTATGTATGCCCCTGATTTGTATATGGCGCTCAGAGCTCACACACTGAAAGGCCAAGACTGCAGGAACTGACGGTCGCCGTCTCACCTCCCGACATAATCACACAGTTTGCTTAGCAGCAGCAGAACGATCTAGACACTACACCTGCTAGAGCGTGCGATGCATGTGAACGAGGCATGAGCGAACGAACAGCAAAGGCTAGATCACACACAAAGCAAAAACTAAAATAAAATAAAAATGCCCAGCTCAGTTTGTAGCTGAATCAGCAGTGACACAAACGGCAGCGGGGAGTTCAGCCGGGACCAGAGCCCACCATGACCTGTCGGCAATTTGCAATAATCTTTTGCACTGTCTCGATGTTAATTGGCAGCAGGGAGCAGCCATGCACGCACATCCTTTCGACTGGAACGCACAAACCTACCCAAAAAGCTTGCATTTTTGTTAATAACAGACACCATTATGTTACACCAATGTACAGAAATCCATCCTTATCTGGCGCAGGGGTGGAGCCCGTTCTACTTACAATCTATATATGTGATCGTATCCCTCCTGCTTTCTGCCGTGCTTTGAGCCACTTTACAACAAGCACGAGCCCCTTTTGCCATCAGACTGCAACCGTGGGAGTCAGTGGAGGTCAATTCAAAAGGTTCTTCTTTAGATCGACCTGCACGTACACGAGCATTTGGATGCCGGGAATTGAAAAGCAGGCAGCCAGCCAGGCCGACCGGTTTAGGGGTTTGATGCCACCATTGGCTTTGTATGGATCACTTGCACCTCCTGATTAAGGAAAGAGCAGTGCAAAAGTATGTTCAGTGTTCCTAGGGGTTCCCATGGGTCATTGTGTTTCCTAGATTACTACTACTACTACTACTGGTCGCTGATTGATAAGTTGGTCCCTTTATCTTGAAAGTGCCAATCTCTAGCTAGTAGTATATAGCTTTATATGAGTTATTGGGAATATATATACTATTCTACATATTAGAATATTACCCGTAAAAATGATTGCTTAGCTCTGAACTGAAATTGAGCCACCAGTTTCTGAATAAAAAGGCTTCTTCCGTGAACTGGTGGTGGGGATCGAACCTTGATCTTGGCCAATGGTTGAATTGTTCACGACCGTGACCATGTGTTGATTCTGTGTTAGCTTCTTGCGTAGTTGACTTGTATTCCTTCAAAGTTCAACCTGATGATTTAGACTTGCAGATGTCTTCAAATTTAGTCTTCCTACATGTACCTTTAATCGTAGTGCATACCGTCACGGCTTCGTTGGTTAATCTTTCTGGCCCATTGATATGTGATTCCTTGGTTGAAAGATGTAGCAAGGAACTATTGAGTGTGCCTCAAGCAGTCAAGCTTCCACTCTACACTCCTCGGTTCCTTTCCCATTTCTTTCAGCTTACCGCCAACATGGTACAGCAACAGAACAAGTTCACGTTGACCCTTTCAAGCTTCAACGGCCAAGTGCTTAGCTCTACATTCTTCCTACGCAACACGCACCAAAATATATATTCCAAATTAAGATCAAGCACTCTACTTCCCGAATAAAAAAGATCAAGCACTCTAGAACATCGTGTTATTTTTGGCATTCTCCTAATTAGTAAAACAAATCAAAAAGTCACGCACATTTCATTCACGGCAGGTTGCATTATAATGTTAGCCAACATATATAATTAACCTTAGACCTGTAACAAAAAAATTATAATGCAACTATGCAAGTACATGCTCCAATAAACATCAAGTTTTTATACATGAACAAAAAAGCAACCTTTGTAGGAAGGACAAGAAAAGAGATTAAAGTAAAAATAAAAAAAAGAAGCAACGCAAGTTGGTTGGGCGCACAGCCGAGCCAACCAGAGCAACGTACGCAGCGCTGTCAATAGAAAACCTTCCAAATGGGCGGGTGACTCGGACGCGACGCTGACTAGCTAGTGGCAGCGGCCTCCGTGGCCATAGGGCAAAGGGCCTCGGAGCCTCGGAGAGGAACGAGCGACCGAACCGGTGACGGTTTCGCTCCCCGGATTGGCTCAGCGGCAGCCCGTTCGTGCCAGGTAGGCTCCACTGCCTCGTCAGGGCACGTACGTGTCGTCATGTCCGGCCCGTGGCTTTCTGACGGCGGGGACGACATGGATTGGGAGCCAAGATTTTGATTCGATGCCGATCTGATGTTGCTAGTCGATCGACCGGTTTATCAGGAGGAACGCAAAAGGATATAATTAGGACATATAGATATAAAATGATAAAGTCTAATACAAGCTCTCAGGCCCCGTTCGGAAGTCATGAAAAGGGAGAGTAAAGTTTTGGATACTCGTGACACGCTTTTCAAATTGCTAAACGGTACGTTTCGTACGAAAATTTTTTATATGAAAGTTGCTCTAAAATATCAGATAAATCCATTTTTCAAATTTTTAATAATTAAAACCTAATTAATCACACGTTAATATCATCTCGTTTTACGTGAAACACTTTATCTTCATCTTCAGCAGATTCAAACACCACCTCAGTATTAATTTATGTCAATAGAGATCCCCGGTCACCCATCCCTAAATTTCTCCAGGCCAAGCACGCTTAACTTTAGAGTTCTTTGGAGATGGGCTTCCGGAAAAGAAGTTATAACTTGTTGGCATGAGTATCCTATCAATCCTATTATGCCTTGGGCCGGGGTGTTACATCCTCATCCCCTTAAGAGATCGACGACCCTTAAGAGATCGACGTCCTCGTCGATCATCCCCAAGCCAGGAACTCCCTCTCTTGGTCACGTCCGTGTATCCAGTGCCAGTGCATGTGCCATGCTGTGTGACCATACCGGGTCCACACCAGCCATGCACACCATGACTGCGCAACTGCGACACGCGCCCATGAAACCGCGAGAGTCGGCTCTGATACCATCCTGTAACGTCCCACCTCCACGAGGCCGGGCCCGCTTACACCTAGCAGCTTAAATAGGACATAGACTGCCCTCACAAACCAACATCAGTCTTTTCTGCGCACTTTGTGCTCACTCATGCGCACCCAGGAAAGACTTCTCGGTCGGTCACCCATCCCTAGATTTCTCCAGGCCAAGCACGCTTAACTTTAGAGTTCTTTGGAGATGGGCTTCCGGAAAAGAAGTTGCAACTTGTTGGCATGAGTATCCTATCAATCCTATTATGCCTTGGGCCGGGGTGTTACAAGTCGACTCTAAGCCGTTGTCATGCGTAGCAACGATGTTTATAGTTTTTTTCCTCTCTTTCGTTCACATCACCAAATTTGCTTATATGACAACGAAGAAAGTCCGTTATTAGACACCATTGTACATGCCCTTAGTACTTACTCATAGGTCCAGTTGGGTTTGTTTATAAAAATGGTTAATTGGATTTAGGCCATTATAACTTTATCAGTTTAAAAAATATTATTATTATTCGACTAATAGCAAAAATGTCATTATAATTTCATAGGTATTAGACATATGCCACTACATACCTCTTCGTCGCACTTTCTTCTTTTTCTTTCTTATCCCCTCATCTCTCTTTGGTCTGTCATAGCTCCTCTGTTAGCCCCTTCCCACCGATGTCGTCGCCACCGGCCATGGACCCTAGCTCTGGCTGCTCTCTCTCCCTTGTGTGCTCTCTCGGTGGGGGCAAGCAAAGTTCACGGCGTCGGCAAAGCTCGATGTGACAAAATCATTGACCACCGGTGAGCCAAGCTCCGCCTCCACGACCTCCATTGCCGCGTGCCTCAGTGAGCTCAGTAACCAAGCTCGAACTTTCCCTACTCGCAGAACTCGGTGGTTGTCTCTTGCTAAGGTCGAGCGATTTTGGATCTGGTAGTCAACGAGCTCGCATCGCCCTTCCTTACCGAGCTCCACCATCCCTGACGGTCGTGGCCAGCCCATGTGGGGGAGCCGGTGTTCTCTGCGGCTCCGCCAGCGTCGTGACGGTGTTCCTCCTCCTCCTACCAACCGATACGACCCCACCGTCGTGGCAGCCTACCCCACCGCCGCCTTCCTTGCCTAACAGGAGCGTGTTGGAGAGAGAAAGAGAGAGACAAAGTGCGCGCAGTAGCAACAGAAGCCAAAGCCGGGGTCCATGCCTGGCGACTTCATCGCCGGCGAAAAGGGGTTGCGGCATGCTAGCGAGAGAGATGAGGGGATAAGAAAGAAGAAGGGGGCATTTTGGTCCTAGAAAATTAGAAAACACGACGAAGAGGTACGTAGTAGCATATGTCAAATACATGTGAAATTATAATGACATCATTTTTATTAGTCAAATAGTAATGGTATTTTTTTAAACATGAAAATTATAATGACATGAATCTAATTAATCCTTTTAAATATTATCTGATTCTGTGATGATATTTGAGATTACAAACGAACGAACTGACTATATTTGAAGTGAAAACATTGTTTTAGAAAAGATATTCTAAGCAAGCAATCTATATATAAAAAGATTTAATAGGTTGTAATGATGTATTGTGTAGAAGCTTGGGAAATGTCTCTGTGACAATCTACAATCACAGCTTTTAGTCCAAATGTAAGTAAATTTACTCATGTGCATACGAATTACTCCCTCTGTTTTAGATTATTGATTATTCTAGTGTTATTTTTATCAAAATACTTATCATTCTCACATCCAAAACACTTTTAAAATGATTTTCCAACTCAACCTTTCATCAAAATATGACATGTCTATAGGAAGATTATTTCTACTTAGAAATCATATTATGATTACATAAGAAAATCCAGATCTACTTCGAGAAAGCTACTGAAGACCTACTTAAAGACCTACTTAGAACTCGACTAGAGACTACCAATAATATCTCTATGGATACTCCTAGGATACAAGGAGACATAAGGTATAAATATATGGCTCCAAGGGGAAGCCTAATAGAGGCAACGAATAACAAGAGGCAACAACACCAAACCCTGACCAAGCCCTACCCAGATCAATCCGTAGATCCGTAGAATGCCTACAGTGTTTGACTCCTAATCATCCGACCACCATCTCATCGTAATTTTTGAGAAAACTAGAAGACGAGGCCTAGAAAAATATCAAAGGTCGTATAAAAAATTTATATGTCTTATATTTTAAACAGAGAAAGAGAGTATAAAAGTCTATGGGGATTTTTGTTATAAAAGTGGCCTAAAATTGGATCAACTCTAGTAGTAGCATTTTGGCCTTAGGCCTTAGCCATAAAGTACCTTCGACTCACCAACAGTTCGGCTGCAACTTGTAGACCTCTATTTTCATATGCTCCAAAAATGGGCGCTTCCACGTTCCAAATGGCTTGCCGGCAACAAAGCAGAGCTGTACCCTTGCACATTGTCTTCCTGTTCATGCGATCAAGCCATTTTGTTATGGTACCATCTCATGATCGAATTTCGACGGACACCGAAAACCTAATCCGTCTCTTCATTCAGAGCACAAAATAAATATGCACTTGCGCTAAACAAGCTCGATAAATACAGCGACTTTCACAAAAGGCTCCACACACAAATACACAAAGCATGACACACGAAAAGCTATGCGAGGGACCCACGCCCTCGCGAAAATTAGGTAGCCACCAAAGCTTTTTAACGCAAAGCACTCTATCATGATGAGAAGATGAGGACTGTTCCATCCATTCCAAATTCCAAAGTGCGGAATTGGATAGCCACCGAGACGCCTTGGATCTTTCTGGGTGAAAAGATGGGCACCAACCCTATAAAAGAAGCTTTCCCTCTTGGCATTTGGAAGCTGAGCCTACCAGGGACAGACAACCACCGCACATTGGAAGGAACGGAGCAGCAGCTAGCGAAGCGAACCAAGTCTGCAGAATTCCTTCCTTGCAAGCATCGTTAATGGAGGGGTCAACGAGTCAAGAACATGTGATTGGGATCCCGGTGAGCAACACCGCCTATGGCATAGAGGAGCCGGACTTCCCAGCGGAGGAGACGACGACCCCTGATCATGCCGGTTTCGTTGTTGGTTCATTCCAATTCAACAACGGTAAGAGATCGTTTGTGCTTCATCTGTTCAAGTGAAACTTGTTACCAATAAAGAACATGTTTTTGATGATCCTGTCGTCTCTGTTTTATTTCAGATGCGAATAGCCCGACGACGACGACGACCGATCGGGCTAGCAAATATGGCAGGAAGGGGGACAAGATTGCTCAGGGCATCAAAGAACATGGTAAGCAAATCATATCTTCGATTTTTTTCAACACGGAAGAATATAATTTTACATGTTTGGAAAAGTAAGACTGATGAACTCGTCGTTGTTCCAATGGTTTCCAGTGACCCTCGGGCCGAAGCTATCGGAAACGGTCAAGGGGAAGCTCACGCTGGGCGTCCGGATCCTCCAGGCCGGCGGCGTGGAGAAGGTGTTCAGGCAGTGGTTCTCCGTGGACAAGAACGAGAAGCTGCTCAGGGCCTCGCAGTGCTACCTGTCGACGACGGCCGGGCCGATCGTCGGCATGCTGTTCGTGTCGACGGAGCGGGTCGCGTTCCGCAGCGACCGGTCGCTGGCAGTGTCCGCCCCGAGCGGCGACAAGGTGCGTGTGCCGTACAAGGTGACGATCCCGCTGCGGAAGGTGAAGGCCGCCAGGCCGAGCGAGAACAAGCACAAGCCCGAGCAGAAGTACATCGAGGTCGTCACCAACGACGGCTTCGAGTTCTGGTTCATGGGCTTCGTCAGCTACCACCGCTCGCTGCACCACCTGGAGCAGGCCGTTGCGCAGGCGCGGCGATGACACGCACGGAGCGCGCGCGCGCGCGCACCCATGGCGTGGCGGAGCTCGCTCTCGGGTCGGTCTCTTCGTGTCGTACGTGTGTGTGTGTATGCCTCTGTGTCACTCTAGCTTGGTGATGCTTAGACGGGTTAGGATTTGTGTATGCGTAGGGTTGATCGATCCCAACATGTCGTTGTGTGTTGGGTCGCCATGACTGGCCTGCTGGTGGATTGATCGATCGGCAGTTTTGCAATTGCATCCAGCAGGTTAGGTATAGGCGGCTTGATTAGGGCATGCGACGGCATGTGATGTTTTGTGGGGCGTGTGCGGAATTGAAATTCATGAAGAAGTTGGAAGAGAAATGGTTTCGGGTGCAAATCAGCAAATGGCAAAAGTGCCATTATTTGTGCATCGCGAAGTTTCTGATATCCATTCTTTTCTCGAGAAAAAGATATACCAAAAGTGGTAGGGTATAGATAGCATTATATCAGAGGGCTCGCGATAATCTTCGTGTTCTTCTTGTTCAAGTTACCTGTTCTGATGATGATGGTGATGACATACATATGCATTTCATCTGCTTAATTCCAAAATCACGCCGTGCAGTTAGGTGCTGGCAAGATTCAGGTATCTTTTGACATAAACATGCATTTCATATACTCATGTAAGGCTAGGATCTCATCAGTAATAGTGGTATATCCAGGATGATATTGAGGTGATTTCTTAAGATTATTTAGGTTGTGTTCGAAAGGTGAGGTTAGAAACTCATCTTTCGCGCACGCAAAACGGAGTGACGTATTTTCTTATGATTAATTAAGTATTTGTTATTTTTTTTAAAAAAATAAATTAATATAATTTTTTAAAGTAACTTTCGTATAGAAAATTTTTGCAAAAAATATACCGTTTAGCAGTTTTAAAAGCATGCGCATAAAAAAAGAGAAATGTGAGTTGAGAAAGTAGAACGAACAAACACACTTTTTGAATTGATGTCCGGCCAATTCCGACATTCTTTAGGTAGGACGAACTGTTCAATTGTGACCGAAAGAATCAGGTGTGTTCATGACATTTACTGTTGAAGTAACACTTGTACACCATCTCTACAGTTGGCACATATCTGACTGAAAGAGATTGAATTCAATTCTCCGCTTTCTTTGAAAACCTACCCTGATTCAGGTCATTATATTGTTCTAGACAATATACAGTTCAGCCTGGTCAGCAAAATTGGAGAAATTCAATTATCCGCTTTATTTGAAAACCTAGCCTGATTCAGGTCATTAAATTGTTCTAGACAATATTCAGTCCAGCCTGGTCAGGAAAATAGGAGAACATTCTAGGACAATCTCATGTCAGACATACAAACAAACATCAGACACATCGCCGACCTGCACAATATATTAACTTGCAAACTAAGTTTTCATCATCAGTATTCAGTACCAAATCTCCTCCTCGATATTCTTTACTTCTGTGACGAGATTCTCCTCCACTTAAATACATGAATTCATATTTCAGGGCTTTCTGAACAAGAAACAAACTACGTGGAGCTGAATCCGTCAAGTTGGAGCACTGACTTTGGCTAAGCCGGCAATGCCAATACATCCACTGCAGCGTTCAAGATTTGAAGGCTTAGCAACGAAGCGCCCAATGGCAGTATCTTGTTTCGGGGCCAAGCACAAGAAGGGATATGCACTTTTGGCTTTCACAGATGCATTTGATCCGTCCCTTTTCTTTCAGTTATCTCAACGTTCCATCTTTAGCCGAACCATTTCCTTTGCCCTGTCGGATTGGACCATCGGGCGATCCTCTTTTGGAATCTTCGCACTGCTATCGCTTATCGGATCAGATGGGCTTTCGATCAGCTCACACCCTTTCATGGTTTTCACCCCACTACGAGGCAAAAGCTACGACGGATCAGTTTCTCTCTTGCCTCCGAAGTTATCGGCTGGGCTACCACTACAGGGAGGAGCACCGGCGCCAGTGGGATAGGATCTAGGAACACCCACTTCACAACTTCAGAAGAACAGACTGAAAATTCAGAGGAAAAAACAGGCTTTGGATATTCAGGACACAGAAAATTCAGGCCAGAAAAAAGAGCCGGAAAAAAAGGAATTCAGCTCTGATTCATCGAAATGAATGATTGGAACAACTTGTGTCTTGTGGTGCCATCACGCTATAACTATAGTACCACTGACAGTCTGGAAGGGCCATGGCACTTGATTTTAACACCCTTTTTTGTTGAAAGGACGGGCATTTATGTATCGAAATGGTTCTACTCCGGATATTCCGAACACGTACTGCACTGAATAGTATCACAAGGACGGAAAAAATAAATGCACTGCTCTGCTACTGCTCGAAACCGATCGAAACGCAGAAAAAAAAAGAGGAGGAACGCAACTGGCGGACGAGCGCCTGGCCAGTGCAACCGCGGACAAGGACAGCAGTGCGTCCGTGCCACTCACTCGATCACTGGCTCTATCACACACCGTATCGCGCGCGTGCATCCATCCGAGAGAGCGAGATACATGGGCGCGCAGTCGCGCACGCAGGCACGCAGCCAGGCGGACGGAGCGGGCGGGCGAGCGGCCGTGCTGACTCGGTGCCGCGCGGCCGTCGACGCGGACGCGCGCGCGCGCGGTGACTAGCGAGTTGACGGTTGGGCGGAATGGTAGGCGATCGATGGGAATGGATGGAGACTTCGATTGGGAGGGAAACTGGATGGAAAAGGAGCCCATATGCACCGGTCTGCGATGACTGTTACGCACTTGGGGTTGCGCGCCCCCCTGGAAAATCTGAGATGAGATTATCCAATTTTTTTTGGGGGGCTGGAAAGGTCGTTGTTTTACACGTTGGATCATCCTGCGTCCACATCACCCGCGGGGCCTCACTGTGTGATCTGAACATGATCTCTTTGACAGACGCAGTTGATATTTGGACTCTCATAAATCATCGTACGTATATGCTCTCGTCCAATAGATTTGTGTAGGCGCGACATCTAAATCATATACTAGACGATTTTGATATTTAATAAATCGTATAGTGGAACTGGATATCACGCTTTCAATTACATTTGGATACTAGAAGCTAGTTTTTATTTCCAGGGAAAAAACGAATGTTACGTAAAAAAAGAAAAATTAAAGAGAAAAAGGAATCGTCCATTCATCCATTAATCATTGTATCATTTGTATGTAGCCCGTTGCCATGTTCATATAAGAACACTACCAATCACTTCAGTTTTCCGAGACCGAAAAAAGGGTTCCTGGAAAAGCCTACTGGCAGGTACTCTACAGAAAAATAGAAAGAACTAACGACCGATCAATCGATCCAAAACTCAATATGTTAAGATCCCTGGGCCTGGATCCCTGGCGCCCCCACCTCCTTTTTTCCCATAACCCGGAGCAACAAGATTGTGCGAGCACATGGGCTGCCCCTTCCAAAGTGGCAATGCCAAGCCATCCACCACCACCACCACCACCACCACCTAGCTAGCCCCCGCAAGCATCACCACGTAGACAAATTCAATCAACCGGTAGTCCGGTACCCTCCCGGCCGCCGAAAGAGAGAATATCCTGCGCCTCGCTCGCGGTTCGGTTCGCCGGTTGGGCGCCGCTCGATCGGTCGCGCGCACGATCGGGAAGCGGATGACACAGCCCCACGCACGTAAAGCAGAGCAAGCTCAAGCTCGGGCCCTTTTGGCGAACGTGGACCGCTTGCTTTTCCGGGCGCCGATGAGCAGGTGCTGACTCCGCGCGGGGGCGAATCCGCTGCCCTTTTCTCTAAAGATTTCGTCACCTCGCGGGCTATAAAACCGCTCGCTGCGTCTCCGCTACCTCTCCCCCTCCTCCTCCTACCCTCTCCGATAGCGTCGCGCTCTGGCTCTCTCTCTCGCCCGCATTACAGCTTACTGGCTAAGGAAGCGAGCTAGCGAGCGCGGTGCCGCGGAGAGAGCCATGACGAAGTCGAGCGGCGCCCATGTGGTCGGAGTTCCCGTCACCTCCAAGGCGTACGCCATCGAGGAGGCGACGACGGCGAGGGACGGTGGCAAGAAGGTCGACGGCGACCGCCTCGCCGTCTCGTTGACGCACCCGAGCCCGTACACGTCTTTCGGCTACAAGCACAGTACGTTATTACCTCCTTGAATTTGATCTCTCAAGATTATTGTTTACTGTCACGACTGCGTCTGCACGTCGTATGTATATATGTTGCTGACGAGGTTCAAAATTTGTGTTTCGCAGGCAGTAAGCTCCAGGTGGTCCACTGGGTGAACAAGCTGGGCAGACGGGCTCAGGGTTTCAGGGATCATGGTGAGTTATCATGCATCGATCCTGAAAGTTTCAGGATTTGAGCCTTCAAAACTTAACATGCGTGAGCACGTGCTAAGCTTTGTTCTGTTTTGCCATGCGTGTGTGCAGTGACCTTGGGGCCGAAGCTGTCGGAGACGGTGAGGGGGAAGCTGAGCCTGGGCGCGAGGATCCTGCAGGCCGGCGGCGTGGAGCGCGTGTTCCGGCAGGCCTTCTCGGCCGAGAAGGGAGAGCGGCTGGTGAAGGCACTCCAGTGCTACCTCTACACCACCGGCGGACCCATCGCCGGGATGCTCTTCGTCTCCAACCGCAAGATCGCCTTCCGCAGCGACCGGTCACTCGCCGTCACCTCCCCGGCCGGCGACGTCGTCGCCAGGGTGCCCTACAAGGTGGTGGTCCCCCTGAGGAGGATCAAGAGGGTACGGCCGAGCGAGAACGCCGACAAGCCGGAGCAGAAGTACATACACGTGGCCACCGTGGACGGGTTTGAGTTCTGGTTCATGGGGTTCGTGAGCTACCAGAGATGCTGCAAGTACATGCAGCAGGTGATCATCTCAGAGCTGTAATATGCATATGTAGTACGGTGCACGCATGTGGTATTCCGGCCGGCCGGCCTCCTACCTTGTGGGTGGCACTATATAGTAGAAGCGAAGTGTATGGGCTACTGCACGGCAACCTCTTGTTGGAACGTACGTACGTAGACCTGAACTGCTCCACCAATTTTTTATGAGAGCGCGTTCCTTCCTCTTGCGATTTGGTAGATCGATGTGTGTGGCCTTGCAAGTACAAGTACTCTCTGTTTGTAAGATTGATGAACCAAGGAACTTGGTTTTACTGAATGAAAATATATATCTTAATTCTTCTCTCGACGAGCATCGACAACGAAACATTGCATCATCGGCCTTGAAAAATAACTTATCAAATTCAAGTTGCTGTCTTGCTCATCGAGATTAGTTTCATAGGCTAGCTAGAATAGCTAGCTTTGCTCCCCATTTATACCTGAGGCTGTGTTTAGTTCCCAAAAAAATTCAAGTTGCTGTCTTTGCTCCCCATTTATACCTCTATGCCTGAGGCTGTGTTTAGTTCCCAAAATTTTTTTTTCAAACTTCCAACTTTTCCGTCACATCAAATGTTTGGACATATGTATGGAGCATCAAATGTGGACGAAAAAAAAAACCAATTGCACAGTTCGACTGTAAATTACGAGATGAATCTTTTGAGCCTAATTACGTCATGATTAGCCATAAGTGCTACAGTAATCCACATGTGCTAATGATGGCTTAATTAGGCTCAAAAGATTCGTCTCGCAGTTTACAATCGGAATCTGTAATTTGTTTTGTTATTAGTTGACGTTTAATACTTCAAATGTGTGTCCGTATATCTGATGTGATGTTTTTGCCAAAAAAAATTTGCAACTAAACACGGCCTCAGTATGAGAGAACCCTAGATCAAACATATAAGCTGGAGTATGACTATTACCCACCTCGAGGTCCGAACTACTATAAAATCTCTTTCTTATGTTCTCTTATTTGGTGTTCATGTATACATTTGTATCAGTCATATTCTATATTCCTTAAATATCGTGGTTGGGTATAACCCCCTATAGAGAGCATATATATTAGAATCAAGAAGCCTACATGGCTACTGCAAAGGCCATATGTGAAGATTATGGCTATCATATACCCACACGGCTAGCTTATCCGACTGATTATAAGGGATATATTATGTGTTATGATTATGTAATAGGCTTAGGATTTAAGTATTGCGTTACCTTGTGTATTAAGGAACGACTTATAGTCCTAAGTCGGGAATACTATGGAGTTTTATACAGTATGTAGTTAGGTCTCCGACTTGTGAGCCTACCCTCTACCTATATAAGGAGGGTAGGACGTCCTTTGAGAGATATAGAGACAATAGTAATTAGCTAGGTTTTCTTCATACACAATCCGATCAAGATATCAATAAACAACTCAGCGGATCCAATCCCCGAAACAGGAGTAGGGTATTACTTCTTTATAGAAGGCCTGAACCTGTCTAAATCCCTTTGTCTACTAACCCATCATGTTTGGCACTTGAGCGCTATCCCCTGTTTTTTATTGCCGAAATTAGGTTTCGACAGTTGGCGCGCCAAGTGGGGGTTGTGTGGGCACCCGGAAAGTATACCGTCCCGTGTAACTTGTGAACACCACATAATATTGGATGAGTGGGATCCATACACACATAAAGAGTCACTCATATGTCAATGTGCCCATGCTCACAAATTGACACCATTCGATATAAAATCCATAATGCCGAATAATGAGCAAAGGAGATATTGCTGGGACTTTCGCATGCCAGTCAACTTCAGCCTGAGACATGCCCGTCAAACCACACGAAGGCGACGACCAGATGTGTTACACATCTCAGGAGACTTGACTCAAATTGCGAGAGCTTTACAACATCTCAATTGTTCAAAATTCATACTCATGCTTAGCTAGTCCCCAGGAAAAGCGACTAGCCTTGCACCTTCATCGCAAGCAATTGATAACCATCACAAATGCATAAACATGGATAACAGAACAACAAGATACATATATTATAATGGGATTCATCAACCCATCATACAACACAAACTATAGCAGCGAAAGTTTTATAAGTTCACATAAGCAAAAGTAAAACCTGTGGTTTGCCCATCATCCCACAAGGGCAACCAACCGGGGCAAGAGTAAAGCTGAAAAGACTACTCACCACCCTCACCACCCTCGGTAGGGTAGTAAGAACAATCAAGTTCTCCAACGTCCTCTTCTGAAATTGCAGACATCGGGTTAAGTACGGAATGTACTCGCAAGACTTACTCTTTAATATATATATATAGAACAAAGGAGTATGCAAGCTTCTACCTTAGAAGATGGCATAAGGGTTCAAGTTTTGCATAAAAGCCAATTTAGTTGAGCAAATAACAAGTTGCAAATATAGAGTTTCAAACTTAGCATAATCTGAAATTTAAACACAAATAAGCACAACCCATGCTCTCATCACTATCCATGTATAAGCACTGCCTGTGCTCTCATCACCATCCAAGTATAAGCACAACCCGTGCTCTCATCATCATCCATGGACAACCATTGTCCAACTATGGCTTATCAATATATCCATCACATATCCAAGCCTAACCAACCCATTTAACCCAAATTTGATGCTAACATAGAATGACTAACACATCAAGCGATCGTCCTGTAACCGTGGACACGGCTATTCGAATAGTTTTACTCTGATAAGAGGGGTACATCTTTACCCACACGAAATGAACAAGAATCAAATGCTTTCACCACCACACAGGTGTGACTCACAAGTGACACAAGCTCATAACATGCCCTTTCCTAGTCCCACCCTAGTCACCTAAACTTCGCCTAGGCCCCCGACGACTTAGCCACGTGCGTGCGTGATGTGGCTAAGGCGGGCTCACCATCGTGGGAGACACCCCCTTGCCAAAATCAGGCACAACTGGGTTCTCCAAAGGAACAGCATCCTCACGATTGACCAGCGTAGCGTAGATGATTACAATGCAACGTAGTACTAAGTCAAGCCGTCCCATACCGGCGTGTGGTAGTACGTAAGGTGCTTGAATAGACGTCAACATGTTCGGTCCTTAACAACCCAGACGAGGCTACTTGCATCAGGGAAAACCACAATCTCTTCATCGCCCTATCACTCGTCCAAGTTAACCATATTTTCCATATGGATCATTTAATGTAAGTAGTCAAATTTTATGCCCATAAATCACAAATAATGAATAAGTTCAATCGATAGTTCCATCCATCGATTTTGAACACTATTGGATCTAAGCATGGCTAAGCATCGGTAAAATAATAAAACATTCCCAAGTATTTCTATCCCAAGGTAACAAGGATAAATGGCAACAACGAAACAAGGAAGGATATGCAGCAATTAGGTATAACCAATTCTAACCATTACCGATAAGTTTGTAATAAATCAACACATGCATATATATTGTTTTGCAATCAAATCATTTTAGCAAAATAGGGATTCTATATGCTTAGATGCTTGCCTTGCTGCTGTGAGAAATCACAATCCAATTCAGATTCTTGTTCCACGTACTCCGGAACGTCGAAATCTAAATAATTATAACTTATGAAACAAATAAACATCCAAATAGAATGAAAAATCCAAAATGCTCTAAAATGCATGCATTCCTCATAGTGGGTTAGTCATATCTTAGAATGATTTTAGGTGAAGAGATTTCTATTTTATCATTACTATTTTGAAAGTTATTAATTTTACAAGTTCAATAAAAAGAGAGTTAGTTATTTGTTTAAATTTGTTTTAGGAGGTAGTTTTGTCAAATTCCTTTCATCCAGATCATATGGTACATGTTTCTAAGGTGAACAGCAGTGGATTCATAATTTTGGGATTAGCTATTAATTTTCTAGAGATTAAATAAGTCCCATTTTGCAAAATAAGTGTTTTAGTGTTACTTACAATTTTAGTTATTTATCTTGTACATAAAGTACCATATTTTATTTTACCAAATTAAAGTCCATACTTTACTGGTTTTACAGAAATTTGTCTCATTTCATTTGGAGTAAAAATAAATTTTCTACAAATTTTACAAGTTTTAAGTTAACTATTTCATATTTGAATTTTAGAAATAAATATCCTACTGTGAGCATGGGTTTTTATTATACAATATTAAAGTTTACAATTTTGCAAACCTACTGAAATTGGTTTCATCTCAAAAGGAGTTATAATTAATTTAATATGAATTTTACAAGTTTGTACAATTTTCAGTTTGAAAAGATATAGATTTACTCTTTTCTTTTATTATTTCCCAAAATAAAATCCTTGGGGTCCACAGGTCAGTCTTTGGCATTATGCAAAAAGGCCCCTAGGGTTTCCAGGAATCAACCCGCACTGCAAAAACACGTGCTAAAGCCATTTTCATTAAGAGTCCTTGAGTTTTCCTCTATTTATAATTAAGTCCTGGTCCCATATGTCACACTAAGGATTTTTACGGATTAAACCTTGCAACCTTTAAACTATTGCTAAGCCGGATCCTTAGCGCCTAATTATGTGGGGTCCAATTGTCAGCGGCTCAGCGGCTCAGGGAAGCAGGGCAGTGACGCCACGGCGAACTTCTCGCGGCGGCATCGGCGAACGGCGACGGATCTCGGTGGGCAGCTATAAGAGAAAGTGAAGAGGGACTCCTAGCGAGCCTAGTGGTGGTCTTCTCATCGGCTGAGGTGGTCGGAGTCGATGGCGATGACGGCGCAGGCGGCGGTGTCATTCGGCTCGCACATGCAAATAGAGCTACGGTTCGATCCCGTGTAAGTGGATGCATGCATGCGCATCTAAGGGGTTCCTGGAGACGTACCGAAGGGCACACGACGGTTGGCAAAACTCAGACAGCGACGACGTTGAAGAAGATAGCTCGGTGGTGGCGCAGATCCTTGGCTTCATGGCGACAGCTCACTCCGGTCGATGGAAAACTAGGCAAGGATGCTCAAGTGGTTAGGGAGGTCCCTAGGGTGCTACATGCGCAAGGAATCGAATAGCAACTCACCGGAGTAAGGGAAATCAGAGATGGAGCTTGGCGACCGGATTTGGGGAAGAATCGGCCGATCTCCTTATCCACAACTTCGCGGTTCAATTCCTTCAGTCGGCTGGCTCCTGGGATCAAGGTGATGACGGTGGCGCGGCGGCTTGGCTCGGCTTGGCCGGAGTCGGCCGGACGACGATGATGTCTGGACAGCGGCGCTCTGGCACTCTCAGGAACACGGTGGCGTTCCGGCTTCACGACAGCAAGACAGGAGATGGGATTAGAGAGGATGGGATCGGCATCGTGTGGAGGTGACAGAACACAAGAGGAGCAGGGATGAGCGTGACTCAATAACGGTGGTAACGATCGTCGTTCTCACGACCGGCGACAAAGATGGAGGTGTCCGGGTGAAGCGAGCTTTCTCTCTCTCGGCTTGGTCGGCTCAGTAGTGAAATGGTAGAGGAAGAGAAGCACTGGAGAGGATATGGCGAATGTCGGCGGCTGCCACGGCGGTGGACACGCGTCGAACACCCGGCGGTCGATCTCTTGCCGCTCTGTCTCTCTCTGTGTGTTAGAGCGGTGGAAAATTATATACCCCGAGTTGGAGCTAGCCTATGAGACTGTCACGTGGGTCTAGGGTGATGTGTGCTAGGCAAAGAAGAGAGGCATGGGTAGAATTTTTGGTGGACACAGTACTAGACAGGTATTAGGGTTTTTCCTATTTAATTTTTCTTTCTCCCTTCTTTAAAATTCCATAACTTATTTTCTGTGCAAGATAAATTTGTGTGGATTTTTCTAGAGATGGATAAAAATACCTAAGTTCCATTTTCTTTGGTTTCACACAAAAATAATCTATATTTTATTCTCAGGAAAACAGAGAAATTCAGTTTAGCCGAAATTGATTTGGATTTTCAAAATGTCCAAACCTACAAAATAAATTCTGGAAAAATTATATTAATTCATGATAAATAGATTAGTATTTGAATAAATTATAACCTCTATATATTTTTATGTGATAAAATACACATATGAGATGTGTATTGATTGTGCCGATTAGGGTTTAGAATTAAACTATAGTTTGACTGTTTTGACCTAATTATTTGGGTATCAAATTGTTGGCGCAGAATTTCGACCCGTCCAGCAACCAAACGGGTTCCACGTTACCACGGCGGCCTGGGAGATCTGCTTAACTCCAGTGCAGGTCCAAATGGCTTGCCTAGTCGTAAGTAGAGCGTGCCAGTTGATTTGATCTGCAATCAACAAGATTAAACAAGTAAACCATGTGAGAACCGATGACCAATCGGCCGATAGGCCGATATTGCATCGTGAAGGCCTGGCCGATAGGGCAAACCTATTATCGGCTTACTTGAGGTAGTAATAAGATAGAACTAATAAAGTAGATAATAAAGTAGATCTAATCTCATCGGCCCATGTGATCATGTTTATAGCAAATTACTGAAATCGGCCGATGAGGGTAGCATGAAGATAAATACACCAACTAATACTCTAATGTAAACTTATACAAGCCAATCGGCCAATATAAATATACCAACCACAGAGAAATCCTGAGAATACCCTGTAATCAATGTATTTATATTTATCAATCCGCCTGCATAAGTGGCAAACACATGCAAGAACATAAAATAATCACATGCATTAGGTAAGACCGGCTGAAACCCCGGCACTATCCTTAATTACGATCAAAAACAGGCTTTAGGTTAAACCTCGAAACACGACTAAGGTCGATAGCAACTCAAAGTGTAGATCGAGAGTTAACATAAAGAAAATCAAGCCTTCGACCGCTTTTGGGGATGGTAAATGTATTGAACAATTTAGCCAAGCATAAGAATTAAACCATCGTTAGCAATAAACCCTAAAATGAGTAAACCGCTGGCAAGGCTTAATTAAAATACCTGTCAAAACTATTCAAGACATGATAATCGACGATCACATCATCGAGGCTTAATGTGTCTAAAACGACACATTAGCCCCGACGATGCAGATCGTCGGGGACGAGTTCTTACCTCTGCTCCGAGGAAGCAAGAACTCGCCGAAGAAGACCTCTTGCGAGGGTTGGCGATGCGCCGAAAGTAGATTGAACTGGTTTTTGTGTGATTGATTCGAGAGCTTACATGCACAAACTATCGGGATATTTATACCCGAGGTTACAACAGAACCCTTGTAGGGCACGATCTTATCTACAACTAACAAACAAGTCCTTGCGGCAAACTTAAGCCACAGATTAGATCTATACTACTTAATTTACAAGATACAATTGCCTAAAACCGAGCTTTATCTCTATTTGGCAACTTCCTTGAAGCTTATTTCGGGCCCAGACCAAGCCCACGTTGACACTGTCAACTCACAACCCGCATCGGCCCATGACCAAACCAAATCCGTATCGGCCGATACGCTCTTTATAGCAACACCTCCCCAGTCCGATACGGTTACCGGGTCCGATACGAAGCCTGGTCCGACTCCAACTCAATCCTTCTTCTCTGCTTCGGTTTCCTCTTTCCTTTCCGAGTCGATTACCAAAATCCGTCGTCAACACAAATGTACATATTAAATTATACCAAAATTCTAGTGAGATATATATATTACATAGTATCTACATGAATTTCCCTATGATTTTATATTGCACCAATTATTTTTAAATATTCACTAAGCTTGTCTTTACTTATATGTTTCTTATTATAAAATATAATTAAATGATTGTAAAATTATATTTAGATGATTCTTGACATAATATGATGTTGTTGGGCATGATTTATACTTTTAGTTACTCAACTTCATATATTTCACATCCTTGTAAATATATATTAAGTATTTGTTTCCAGTTTTTAAGTTAATGCTCATGAGTCTTAATATGAAATGCCAGTAAAATCCAAAAACAAATAAAAGAACTCAAGTCACAACCATACATCATGCAATTACATGCACTCTATGTTTTAATTTCTTTCTTGAAACTATCAAGTTAAAGGTTTTTAAATAATCACGGATTTGTATATCAAGACTAGTATTATTATACTCACCCAGGGTTTTTGTATGAAAATTTTAGTGTCTGTACTTCACAAAAATCATTTTCAATATTTTAGAATGCAAAAGTTGAAATCTAGAATTTTGGGTATGTTACAGGTTGTGTCAAGTTTTCTTCTTTTTCTCGCCGACTAGCGCGATGGGATCTGCACCAGGCATTGACGACTTCGCCTTCCCTCTAGGGCAGGCGTTCCGCTTCGGCAGCCTCGACTTCATCACCGACGACTTCGGCAAGATTTCTCTCCTTGACTCGGATCCAAAACAGTCGGGAGGGGAAAACCACTCGACGCCGTTTGGGTTACCAAACGACGCCGAGATCTACTTCAACCTTCTAACTTCCGAGTTGGAATCGAACCACTCGGGAGAATCTTCTTCTTCATCATCATCATGCTGCGGTCCAAGCTCCAGGGAGATCGCCGTCATGATTCAACCCCTCGGATCGTGCTCATCTACTGAGATCGCTGACTACCTTAGTTCTTCCAACTTCGACGACCTCTACGACATCTCCACGGAGGATCTCAACGACTCCGAATTCGACAATGACTATGCTCCGCTATTATTCAACATCCTCATGGTCGAAGTAGCGGAGACCGACTCAGCCGTGGCCCACAGGGTTCCAGTAGAGGAATGAGCCAAGTTCGAAGAGGAGCGCAAGCGTAAGGAGGAGGAACTCAAGCGCAAGGAAGAGGAGCTCAAGCGAAAAGAAGACAACGACAAGAGGAAACAAGATCTAAGGACGGTTGGGCGCTCCGCTCACGAGGCCATACTTCAGACCCGAGTCGACAACACCAACGTCTTCCTCACGCCCCAACGGAACGCGGTCGCCGCTCTCACCCTCATCGACACCGTCATCGAAGCGGCACCCCCTGGCGTAACTCCAATCTTAGATAAAGTCAAGACTATTGTTGCTGCCACAGCATTACCCGACGCTCCCGCGGGCTCCGCTCGGAGAGCTACCGAGTTTATTGCCGAGACACCCGACGGTAGCCGCTTACCAACGATGCGATCCAAAGACTACCGGAGACCCGAGCTCAGCAAGACACCCACCAAGTCCAACGACCCCCGTCATCACGCAATCTGGAAGCGTCGAGATCGGTCGACCGACTCTCGTGAGAGAGGTCACGGCCGGCCACCCGTTCATGATCGTATTCGTTATGGCAATAGTTCAAACTACCAGAGTGGCTTCCGAAGGCCCACGCCCAGTGACTTGAGGGAGGTATTTGATCGGCGTCATCGTGAGCGCAACAAGCCCTATCATGAAGACTGGAGGGATTCCCCCGACAACCATGATGATGGAGTACTCGCGTTCACTCGGGATCTGCGTCGAGTGAATTGACCGAGTGGATTCAAGCCCACTGGGATTGACAAATATGATGGCAAAACCGACCCCGAGTCATGTTTAACCGTCTACACCCTCTCCATTCGCGCAGCAGGAGGAGACAGCAAGGCCATGGCAAACTACTTGCCCGTTGCTCTCGCCGACTCAGCCAGGAATTGGCTCACAAGTTTGCCAAGAGGTTCGATTGATTCATGGAGCGAGCTTCGGGACCACTTCATTGCCAATTTCCAGGGTACTTTTGAAAGGCCCGGGACCCACTTCGATCTCTACAATGTGATCCAGAAGCCCGACGAATCATTGAAAGATTACATTCGGCGTTTTTCGGAGAAGCGAAACAAAATCCCCAACATTACCGACGACGTCGTCATAGTCGCGTTTCAGAAGGGTGTCCGCAATGAGTTGCTAATCGGCAAATTCGGGTGCAAACCTCCAAGGACAGTTAAGAAGATGTTCAAGACAGCCAACTCCTACGCCAAGTCGGATGATGTAATCAAAGCTTCACGGCAGGACAAGCAATCTGGGAGTAGCTGGCGCCCCAAGAAGGACAATGGCACCGACAACGGCAATAATGGCCAAAAAGATCGCAAGCGTAAGCCCGAAGATCTGGTCGCCGCAACGTCTAACTACCAACAACAGCGTCCCCGAGTCACCGCCTACGACAGGATCATGAACGCCCAATGCAGTCATCACCCGAATCACAAGCACGCGGCCAAAGATTGCTTCATCTACAAACAGTTCACTGAACAATATGCCACTCAACTCCACCAGAAACCGACAAATGGAGCCGGCACCTCAGGAACTAAGAAAGACGACATAGCTGGTGACTCAGAACCCTTCCAAGATCACAGGACCGAGTTAAACCATATTTTTGGAGGGCCATTAGCATATGAGTCGAAGAGGAAGCAGAAGCTGACTGATAGGGAAATCAACGCAGTGTAGCCTGAAGTCCCACGTTACCTACGATGGTCGAAGGTGGCTATCACGTTCAACCGCTTGGATCATCCCGACCGAGTGGTTCACCCGAGGCGGTATCCCCTGGTACTAAACCCGGTGGTTCGCAACGTCAAACTCAAGCGTGTTCTCATCGATGGCGGTAGCGCCCTCAACATCCTCTTCGCCAAGACATTGGACGAGATGCAAATCCTGAGATCTGAATTGAAGCCTAGTTCAGCCCCTTTTCACGGAGTCATCCCAGGGCTATTGTCTACGCCACTCGGGCAAATCACTCTTCCAGTCACCTTCGGCACTCGGGAAAACTTTCGAACAGAGAACATCAGCTTTGAAGTTGCTGACTTTGAAGCTGCTTATCATGCAATCCTTGGAAGACCTGTGCTCGCCAAGTTTATGGCGTTCCCGCACTACACCTACCTCATGATGAAGATGCTCGGTCCCAATGGCGTCATCTCTTTGCGCAGCGACGTCAAGCAAACCTTCACTTGCGATAAGGAAAGCTGCGACATGGCCCAGACTCGTGAGAGATTACTCGGCCAATAGGAGGTCCGACAGGCTACATCAACGTCAAGAGAAGGCGAGATTTCAGCGAAGAAGATAACCAAATCGGGAGAAGGCGACGCCAAGACAAAGAAGATTCCACTTGATCCCTCTGATCCCTCCAAAACTGCTGTAATAGGCGCCGAGTTAGATCCCAAATAGGAAAGCGCGCTCATCACCTTTTTACAAAATAATAAAGATATATTTGCTTGGAAACCATCTGATATGCCTAGTATTCCTAGAGAGGTGATTGAGCACTCATTAAATGTTAAAGAGGACACGAAACCTATTAAACAACGACTTCACCGCTTTGCCCAAGATCGAAGGGACGCTATCAAGGAGGAACTCGCCAAGATTTTGGCAGCCGGATTCATCAAAGAAGTCTATCACCCCGACTGGTTGGTCAACCCGGTTTTGGTTCAGAAAAAGACAGGGCAATGACGCTTGTGTGTAGACTAGACCGACCTCAACAAGTCTTGTCCTAAGGACCCCTTTGGTTTGCCCCGCATTGATCAAGTCGTCGACTCAACAGCTGGCTGCGAGCTTCTGAGCTTCTTGGGTTGTTACTCGGGATATCATCAAATCAGCTTGAAGAAGTCTGACTGCATGAAGACATCATTCATTACCCCGTTCGGAGCTTATTGTTATGTCACGTTGCCCTTTGGCCTCAAGAACGCCGGAGCTAATTATCAGCGTATGATCCAGAGATGCCTTTAGACCCAACTTGGGAGGAACGTGGAAGCTTACGTCGACGATGTTGTCATCAAGACCAAGCAAAAACAGGATCTGATCGCCGACTTGGAAGAAACTTTCTCAAATATTCGAGCCTTCAGGATGAAGTTGAACCAAGAGAAGTGTACTTTTCGAGTGTCGTTAGGCAAGTTACTCGGTTTTATGGTGTCTCACCGTGACATCGAAGCCAATCCAGAGAAAATCAATGCTATCTGGAACATGAAAACGCCGAGTACCCAGAAGGATGTCCAGAAGCTCACTGGTTGCATGGCAGCGCTAAGTCGCTTTGTTTCTAGACTTGGTGAACGAGGCATGCCCTTTTTCAAGCTGCTCAAGAAGACAGACGAGTTCCAATGGACTCCGGAGGCTCAGAAGGCTTTTGAAGATTTCAAGGACTTCCTCACAACGCCACCCGTGTTAGTGTCACCTTATCCTCAAGAACTTTTGTTACTCTACGTTTCCGCAATCTTTCAGGTGGTCAGCACAGTTTTGGTTGTTGAACGAGAAGAGGAATGTCACACCCCAAAGTTTGCTTTCCAGGCTAAAATTCGTGAAATAAATCGTGTCAAATAAATTTTCCTTTTTAACCTAGAGCAAAATTCTAATTGAAAAATATATTTAATCAAGTGGAAATGGCATGGTGGGATTTTTCTTGAGTTCCCCATGTTAAAATACATTAACAGGATTTTTAGTGGAATTTTCAAAGCCCTAGAAATAATTTTAATCAATTAAAAACCTCTATCGCAATAAATAAATCCCTGGGAAATCCTTTTTTCCCTTGTTCTTTTTCTTTTTCCTCTTTTTGGCCGTTGGCCCACCTTCCTTCCTCTCCAGGGCCGGCCCAAGGCTGCCCGTAGCCGCCCCGCGCCACCCTCCCCTCTCCCTCTCGGGCCGGCCCAAGGCCGCCCGAAGTCCGTGCCGTCTTCCCCTTCCTCCCGGGCCGCTGATGTGTGGGGCCGCCGCCCGGGCCGTCAGTCCCGCGGCCAGCCGCCGCCGCCCCACGCCGCCCGCTTTCCCCGCGCCCAAGCGCCCGCAACCGCCGCCCAGGCCACCTCCCCGCGTCGCCCGCGCCTGTTTCCCACCACTCCGCACCACCTCCCCGCGTCGTAGAGGTGGCGCGGAGGAATTCCCGCGCCTAACTCCGGCGAGGAATCCGGAGCCCACGGCCGAACCCTAGCCTCGGTCCTCCTTTAAATCGGCCTCCCCGCACTCCCCTCTCTCTTTTTTCCCTAACGCCGCCGCCTCCCGTGAGCCCTAGCGCCGCCGCCGCCGTCTTCCTCCCCTCCGATGAGCGCCGCTCGTCCCTCTCTCCCTCTCCTCTCGGTCACCGCCCGCGCGCTCCGCGCTCGGCCGCCGCTGCTCGACCGCTCGTTCGGCCGCCGCTCGCGCGCGCGCGCGCCCGCCGCGTCTAGCCGCCGCCCGCGCCGCCGTCCGTGCCGCTGCTCCGCGCCGCCCGCTCCAGCCGCCGTGCGTGCCGCCGCGCCATGGCTGCGCCGTGGTCGCGGTTGGTGCCGCGTGGCCACCGCGTCGGCGCCGCGCGCGCGCCGCGTCGTCCCGCCGCCCGCCGCGTGGCCGCCGCGTCAGCGCCACGCGTGCGCCACGTGGCCGCCGTGTCGGCGCCACGTCGGTGCCACGTGGTGCGCCGCCTGCCGCCGACCGGTAGACCGGGACCCGTGCCACTGACAGGTGGGGCCCACCTGTCGGCGCCGCCGCCCTCCCAGCTGACGTCAGCCCTAGTGTTTATTGCGCAATAATTGAATAAGGACTTTTCTGTTTATAGTGAAAACAAAGTTAATCTTCTAAAATTCATAACTAATTCATCCGGACTCCGTTTGAGTCCATTCAAGTTGCAGAAAATTCATAAAAATGTCTAGAATCCATTAAAAATGGTTTTGTTCTCTGTTTCAATAGACTTATAGCCTATTTGCTTGTGTGCTTTGTTTTTCGTTTAGATTCCGGTAATTCCGACTCTCCGGTTTACTTCGAGGTTGTTGCCGAGGTCGATCCAGCGCAAGAGCAAGGCAAGTCATGCTTATTCACTTGAACATATTGTACCTAAATTGCGAATGTTTTTTTCTCTAAATACTGCATTGTTTTATAATGTCATTTATGGGTTTATTTACCTATTGTACTCAGCTTTATATTTCAATTATCTTATTCCTTTGATAGCTTGGGAAGTAATTTGAGTAGTCACTAGGTTAGAATATGCTTAGCCCTGCTTAAAAACATTAGCACATTATTGGGATAATTAATGTTTCACTATTATTTAGCGTTGGTTATTTAATGTTGGCTCACGATGGTTAATCCTGAATAATTAAATAATTAGTCCAACTAAAACCTGGATAATGGTGGGTTGTGAGCACATGGTTTTGTTGGTTGTGCTCATGACATTGAAGGACCGGTTCGCGGGAAACCCTAGAAGAATTATCGTACTTTCCACAAGCCAGCATGGGTAATGGCTGGACTTGTAGTATGGCTTTTTCCTAGCCGATGCATCCAGGCGAGGGTGGGTGTGATGGAGTTGGGTCGGCGGGGGTTTACCCGTTGATCAGCTGCCGGATTCACCTAGGCACGAGAGGGGGCTGCCTGCCTTGGTTTAAAGGTGGGGGCGAAACTTAAGGTGTGGTGCGCTTGGTTAGGAAGGGTTGTGCGAAGGGTCCTGTTGTAGTTCCTTTTCGGTGTACCATGGTGGTTTGTCGGCGCACAGTAACGTGTTGTGGGGCTGTATCTTGTGGGTACAATTGTACACCTCTGATCAGAGTAGAACTATTCGAATAGCCGTGCCCGTGGTTATGGGCGATCAACCAGATTCACCGTGATTAGTTACACTTCTAATAGTTTGACCTAATGGAACTGGTGTAGTTCAGGTGGTGGTTTGGGCCTGTCGCAACGTGGTGTAGCGTTGGACAGTGATGGTTCAATTTTGATTAATTAACTCAACTGTTTTACCGCATTCAACTATTGTCTTTAAATGTGTATTTTATGCAAATAACCCTTTCAGCCTCCTTTGTTATTACTTGCATCATTACTCTCTTTTCGGTATGACTTGTTGAGTACAGTGGGTAGTACTCAATCTTGCTTAATTTTGCCCCACATCAGAGTTGGAGTACGTGTCAGATGGAGGCTACTTGGAGGAGTAGGCTTATGCTTGCCGTCAAGGATGCCTGTGGAATGGAGTTGCCACACTGCGAGCATCTAGTTAATTAGAATAGCTTGTTTACCTTTTTTTCGCTCCGTTTATGTAAGAGATTTTTATGATATTTGTAAGACATGGATCTGTATGTCAACTTTGTCGTTTGTGTACCCTGGCCGGTCCTGGACGGGGATTTTAATACACATTCTGCTTGGAATTCGGGTTAGCGAATTTCTGGGTGTGACAAGGAAGGACGAGCTCAAAAAGTTCAAAGACCGATCTACTTCGTTAGCGAGGTGTTGGCCGGATCTAAAACACGTTACCCCCAGGTACAAAAACTACTATATGGAGTTTTAATTACCGTCAGGAAATTAGCCCATTATTTTCAAAGTCATTCGGTTACTGTGGTCATGTCTTTTCCACTCGGCGATGTCATCCATAATCAGGAGGTTACCGGGCGTATCGCGAAGTGGGCTCTAGAATTGATGCCATTGGATATTACCTTCAAGGTCAGAACATCTATAAAATCTCAAATTCTGGCTGACTTTGTGGCCGAGTGGATCGAGCGTCAAGAAGATGTATCTAGGGAGGAGCTGCAATATTGGACCATGCATTTTGATGGGTCCAAACGAGTCACCGGTACAGGAGCCGGAGTTGTCTTGGTTTCCCCGACTGGGGAGAAGCTACGGTATGTTCTTCATATACATTTTCCTACTTCACACAATGTGGTCGAGTACGAAGCTTTATTTCATGGGCTATGATTTGCTGTGTCTCTTGGCATACGTCGAATGATTGTACGAGGAGATTCTCAGCTGGTTGTAAATCAGGTGATGAAGGATTGGTCTTGTTTAAACGATAATATGGCAGCCTATCGTCAAGAAGTTCGCAAGCTAGAAGACAAGTTTGACGGCTTGGAGTTATCTCATGTTTTGAGACAAAACAATGAGACAGCAGATCAATTGGCCCAGTTTGGCTCTAAACGAGAAGCAGTCCCGACTGATGTTTTTGTAGAACATCTCTATGAGCCGACTGTTGATAAGAAGCCAGCCACAAACGAAGAAGTTACAGACCAGGTTTCCATGCTTGATGCCGACTGGAGAACACCCTTTATCAACTTTCTGACTCGGCAGGAGCTACCCGAAGATCGAGATGACGCAGAGCGAATCCGACGTCGTAGTCAGAGTTATGTCATGGTTGATTCGGAGCTGTACAGGAGAAGCCCGTCTGGAGTTTTGTTAAGGTGCGTCACGCCTGAGGAAGGACGATAATTGTTGCAAGATATTCACTCGGGAATTTGCGGCAGTCATGCTGCAGCACGTACTTTGGTGGGCAAGGCTTATAGGCAAGGTTTCTTCTGGCTCATGGCGGTCTCCGATGCGAACAAGGTGGTTCGTACATGTGAAGGTTGTCAGTTCTTCGCTTGGCAAAGTCATGTTCCAGCCCAAGAGTTATAAACAATCCCGTTGTCATGGCCTTTTGCGGTATGGGGCTTGGACATGGTTGGTCCTTTCAAAAAGGCTCCAGGAGGATTTACGCATTTGTTCGTCGCAATTGACAAGTTCTCCAAGTGGATTGAGGCTAGGCCGGTTGCTACAATAATCGCAGAAAAGGCGCGAGATTTTATTTTAAACATTGTGCATCGGTTTGGTGTTCCTAGTAGGATTATAACCGATAATGGGACTCATTTCACTGGAGGCGTCTTCAAAGAATTTTGTGAAGATTTTGGAATCAAGATTTGCTATGCGTCGGTGGCACACCCCAGGAGCAATGGACAGGTCGAACGTGCCAATGGTATGGTTCTTCAAGGGATTAAGGCTCGAGTATTTGATAGACTAAGCCCTTATGCTGGAAGATGGGTTCAAGAGTTGCCTTAAGTATTATGGTCATTAAGGACTACGCCAAGTCGGGCTACGGGTCAATCACCTTTCTTTTTAGTCTATGGGACTGAAGCCATGTTGCCGAGTGAGATGGAGTTCGAATCTCTTCGAGTTCGCAGCTTCAATGATGAACGTTATGATCAAGACCGAGTTGATGATTTGACCCAACTAGAAGAGGCTCGTGAAGCTGCATTGGTTCAGTCGGCAAGGTATCTTCAAGGACTTCGCCGTTATCATAATCGAAATGTTCGGTCACGAGCTTTTATTGTTGGCGATATGGTTCTGCGAAAGATTCAGACGACGAAGGATAGACATAAGTTATCTCCATTATGGGAAGGACCTTATATAATTGCTAAGGTCACTCGGCCAGGTGCGTATCGTTTGAAGCATGAAGATGGGAGAATCGTGGAGAATTCATGAAATATTGAACACCTACGTCGATATTATACTTATGTTTTTTGTATCATGTTCTTCTCGACTGCCGACTTCAAGTAAGTTGCCTTCTTGAGTTGCCAGTCGGGGGCTATAAATATCAATAAAGTATGAAGTTTTTGTCAATAATAACTTGTTTATATTTGGTTTATCATTGTTTGTTGTTCTGGTCTGAGTTAAGTAAATAAGGACTGAAAATTTTTTAATGACTTAATCAAGTTTAGGCTTGGTAACAGTCGGACGAAAATTTTTAAGAAATTAAATACGAAGACTCAATTAGGGCATAAACATAAATAAATTGAGTATTTATAAGTTAGATTACAAGAGTTCTTTACATCAAAAAATTATCCTTGGAAGTTTTCAGCCACATCAGCAGCAATTTTCTTGGCCGATTCTTGTGCTTCATTGATTAGCTCCAAGGCTTGTTCATCAGTAGTGCCGTCTGCAAAGCCATTTCCTATAGAGTTTATGTCTACTTGGGGATAGAGTTACTTTGTCATCGCTAGGGTTTGACTTGCACTCATGACAGCAGCATCAGTAAAATTCTTTATGTACTTTTTTGGAGTTGTCCTGAGTCTGTCAAGAACAGTCGTGGCATCACAGATGAGCTACTTCAACAGTCATGGCATCACAGATGAGCCATAGTAGGTGATGCAAGGTGTGCCCTTCCTCGAAAGGAGTGGCAAGGATTGAGCTGTTTGTGTGTGTGTGTGTGTGCGTGGATCCTGCCTAGGGCACCGGTGGTGTAGAACCTATCCCGGGGCTGCGCTATCATTGTCAGTGCATTTTGTTGGTGAGTTGTGGTCACGAAAGGAGGTGTGGGTGAAAGTGAAAATAGACTTATTTTTTCAGGCAGGCTTCTTAAGCGGCTACATGCGAAAATCAGATTTTTATAGGTGCCTATTTAAGAGGTCCGCTTGCGGAAATCACAGCGAACTAAATATAAAAACCAAATCCTCTCCACTCCTCCACCTCTCCTCTCTTATCCTCTCCTCCCCTCTCTCTCTCCCTCTCCCTCTCCCTCTTCCTCTCATGCGCGTGGCTGGCAACGCAGCTGGAGCAGTGGGCGGGTCGGCGACCAGCAGCAGGCAGGATCGGCCTATGCCGGGCTGGAGCAGTGGGAGCTAAGCGATGGTAGATCCGGAGGGAAGGACGATGGAAGTGACGACGGCGATAGCACCCTCGGACTTGGTGGATCCGACGGAGCTTAGCGCGGCGGTTGCAGGATGCGGAGCTCGAGGGCGTCATTTTCACCTCATCGACGACACCTTGTGGGGCTTGGCGCGGCGACTGCGGGATCCGGCGGGAGTGCACAGCAGCTGCAGGATCTGGCCGGAGCGATGAGCTCGAGGACAGCAGATCTAGCGGTGCCTTCCTAGGGAGGGGCGGATCTGCTGCCCTCGTCCCCGGGAGAGGCGACTGTAGTGGATCAGGTGGCGCCGTCCTCAAGAGAGGTGGATCTGACGGCGCCGCCCTTGGAAGGGACGGATCCGCCACCCTCGACGCTAGGAGGGGTGACGATGACCGCGGGTAGCAACGGCGCACCTCGGACTGGGCGAATTCAACGGCGCCATCCTCGGGAGGGATGGTGTTGACGCAAAATCTGTCCCGTCAGGTGTTCCAAAAGATGTGTTGACGTAGATCCTGTGTGTAGCACACGAAGGCCTGGGAGATCTGCTTATCTTCAGTGCAGGTCCTAAACTTTGATGAGATGTGGGCATGCCAGTCGGTTTGATCCTGCAACTGACAAGATGGATAAATATGTTGATGATCAAACAATCGATCGACTAACAAGCCAATGTAGAAATACTAGCCGATGTCGATAGAGTTTTGAGTAATCGGCTATATGTCCGATGTAGATTCTGACACTTGAATAAATAATGATATAAAGGCAGTCGGCTGATGATAATGAATCAATCGACCGATATAAATGTGACAAAGTAGATATCCAATGAACCAATCGACCAATATAGATATAATGAATCACATATCTAACAAACCAATCAGCCGATATAGATATAGAATATTAGATGTAGGCTCGATGGTTAAAACATCTATCGGCTGGAAGTCCGATATTATTAAATCCAAATGATTAAGTAATCAATGAAACCTTTGCTGCAATCGACTAAAACCAACTTGTACATAATCCTTATAAGCAAATGCAACATTTAGATGACTCATCGACTGAAATCCTGATGAGACAATGATTGATGCCTACTGTCTTAAATAAATTTAATTTATAACCACAACCCCATAGGTCGAACCCAATCGATGTAGCAGAAGGTTGATAATTGCCTAATAGATTTAAACAAGCCGATATGACACCGATCAAAGTGGTCATACATTAAATTTAACTAAGACAGTAAAACCATCAAAGAAAAATTTAACACATAAGATAAGATAGGCTAACAATCCGATGAAACATTAACATGAACTTATCGGCTTAAAAAGATTTAGATTATCAACAACAATCTAGTAGGTTGAACCTAACCGATGCAGCACGAGATTATATATAATAATCTATTACTCAATAAGCTGATAAATCTGTATAATGTGATGGATATAACGAATCTATCTAAAACAGTATTGTGATTGTAGAGATATATTGACTAAGCTAGAAGATCAGAATTAACCGAGACAGTCCCAACTAAACCGATGCGTCTCTAAACACAATGCAATTAAAGATAGAATCAAGATATCAAGTAGGCAAAGATATCGACTGAATCAGAGCAATCCAAGAGATTAAAGCAATGTAGCCTTGAACAACACCAATATAGCCGATACAATTGTTAGGGTCGACGAAACTTAGGGCTTACCCCTTCGCCGGAGATTGAAGCTGATGTAGCCCCGCGTTAGGTGCCAAGTTCCAACGTGTTAACGACAAAATTTGGTAAAGATATGCCAGCGATCAAGATTGGATTCGAGGCGAATTTAAAGGAATAAGAAGATTTTCCAAAACAAATAGCACATCGACTGAAGCCGTATCAACCGATATGAAATCGAACTCGGGCAGTCGATATGAGTAAATTTAATCGGACTCGGTTGAGCCGATACAGGTAGCCTGGCTTCATATTGGTTTCCTAAGGATATTACCAATTAGGAATTGAGTCCAGATAAGGCATTTGTATCTATTAATTTGAAATAAGAGTTAGTTTCTTTTTTGTAATATTGTGATAAGAGTCCACTTGGGACTTGTTTGTTTAGGCAAGTTATCAATAGTGTCCGACAAAGACAAGGTTTGTACATATGGGTATAAATATAAACTCGAGGTCTTTGTAAACAAAAAACAACAAGAGTTCAATAAACACTTTCGGCGCATCGCCACAATTTCCTTTCGTTTTTTCTCGATGAGTTCGTGTTTCGAGTTTTTCAGCTGGAGGTATGGCTTGATAAGTTACCACATAACTTAGCTAATCTAAGTCAATGGCTTGATTTAGCCGTATCGGCCAGACCTTGTCCAAGGTTTTATCGGTATCAGCTAAATCAGTTTATTGACCTAGATTAGCATAAGGTATTTACCACCCTGAAAAACATTCAAAGACTTGATTTTCTAGATATTGTGCATCTTTTTACACTTTGCGTTGCATCAGCCCTTGTCATGATTAGAACCATGATCTCTAGCATGTTTCTTATTTGTAATAGGGGTAGCATCGAAGTTTCAGCCAATCTTATCTGATATAACTGTTTAGTCTTATTTAAATTACTTTAAGCATGCTTTCAATGTTATATCTACCCCTTATACAAGGATATCACTTTAGTTAAATATATCAAGCTTGCCTCGATATATTTACCTAGATTGATATTCTTGTATAAGGCTATATCGGAGTATTAGCCGATACAGTATATGTTCTTAACCTAATTATGTCTTCATCGGCTGAAATCTAATCTTCGCCTATAGATTATGTATTTACTACCGATGGAACATATTTAGGTTCGTTTGTATTATTCATCTTATACCTTATAGCCAATTTGGCCAGATCACATCGGCTAGGTTCATACGGTACGTCATCGGCCTATCGGCCGATCGGCTATCGTGCATCTAACCTGGTTTTTTTATATCTTGTTGGTTGTAAGATCAAACCAACTGGCACGCCCTGAACCTGTTTTCCAAGATTTGGACTTGCATTGGAGTGAAGCAAATCTCCCAGGCCGCCGTGTTTTCGCATCAACACACCGGTAGTAAAAACCTCAGAAAAAAGGGTGGCGATGCGTCGAGAGTAGTTGTATTGATCGAGTGATAAGTTACAGGAACCTTGGGTGTACATATTTATACCCATAGGCCGATAAGAGTCCTAATTGGACACGATACAAACTTTCCTAAAGATAAAAGAAAAAACATAAAGTCCTCAACGGACATGACACAAAATTTCCTAAATACAAAATTTGCCTAATTAATAGATAAATTTAAGCTGCCAAGCCGTGGTCTTCATGACTCCTTTTCGAACTCGGTCTCTTCTTGATAAGCTTTCCATCGGCTACTTGTGTTCTTTCCTTAACCGAATCCACTAAATAATCTTATCAAATTTTGGCGTTAACAAGTGGATCCGCTGTCCCCGGCCCTCATTGATGGCTGCGGCGACGACAACCACGGCGCCTTGAGGAGCTAGGGTTTCGGTCAGCGGTGGGCTAGGGTTTCGACCGATTTTTTGTTTTGGAATTTTTAATTTTTTAAAAAATTTATTTTTTCGTGTGGTCAGTATAGGTGACTGATTTTCGCATGTGGTTGCGCTGGGCGCATGGGAAAAATGTGATTTTCATAGACACCTAGGTGCATGTGGCTGCCCAGCCGCCTACGAAAATCTATTTTGGCAGTATGAAAAAACGATTATGTAGTAGTGATCTCTCAAATACCATGGTCAAGTATAACCCCTATAGAGATCATATTAGAATCAAGAAGCCTACATGGTTTCTGCAAGGGCCATGAGTAAGTTAGCTACTTCAATAGTCATGGCACCCTTCTCTAGAAGTAGTTGCGAGGGTTGAGCGGTGCAGCTGGAACCCGTCCTAAGGCTACACCATAATTGTTAGTGCATTTCATGGGTGAGCTGTGGTCACGGAAGGAGGAGTGGGTGGAAGGGATTGCATGGCAGACGGTAAAAGAGTTCGCTGGGGCGAGTGGGTTTGGGTGTGGCTCTAGTTGGAGGACGGTACTAGAGGGGGAGAGGAGATCGCGGGAACATAACACGATTTTGGGAACGTGAATTCAATGCGATTTGAGGGGACGTGGGTTTGGCCACATCTGACCATGTGTGTGCGAAGGGGGGGGGGGTGTGAAGGCGATATCGATCGTTGGATTTTGTGCAGATGATATCGGCCGTCGGATTTGATAATGGTCATGATGAATGATGTTGCTGCATTATAGGGTACATTACTCAAAAAGAAATATATTATGTTAACCCCTATAAGTGGACATATTGATTTCATATTAATTGTTTGTTCTTAAATTTTTTTGATTTATTATGTGCCAAAAAGATTTTCATTTATTACATGTCAATTTTTTTCATTTATTATGAGCCAAATGGATTTTTCTTTTATGTGCCACAAACATATATGCCTTTTAAATGTTCCTGCATTCAATAATAAGGTTCCATTGCATTTATGTGGAGAACAAATAATAAAAGCTAGCAACTATATCACTGTCCATATAAACCCATGCCATTGAGGCCTTTGCAACAACTCCTACGAAAACATCTCGTTTGATCCATGGGTCTAGCCATGAAACATCTCTTCCTCCTCTTCCTACCGCTTATCATGATCTTCCTCCCATGCATCGCTTGCGATGCACCCCAACTAGTGTATGATGCTGGAGGCGAGGAGCTAAGTAGCGAAAACAAATACTACATCTTCCCGGTAGATTATAGGTTTGGTGGGGGTGCCCTCTCCATCTTCTATGCTAGCAATACACATTGTGAGCATTTTGTGTTCCATAAGAGCGATGAGGCTATCCAAGGTGCAAAAGTGAGATTCACATCATTGCATAATTCAACGGTCGATGATGTGGTCCGCTTGTCAACCGATGTCCAGATTGACTTTGTGGACATCATCTGGTTGTGCAAGCGCCCCTCGACATGGTACATCTCTAATTTCCAACCAATATTGTTACCAATGCCACCGTCATTGTCAACATCTAAGTTGCAATATGTCGTGGCCAACGCAAATATAGAGCCTAACTACCCATCATCGGCTAAGGTGTTCCGCATTGAGATGTACAGTGATGACGACAACATGACATACAAGCTAGTGGCGTGTAGTACCCAAGGGGAGCCTTGAAATATCTAGGGTTTCAGGTCTTAGGGGATAATAAGTTCCTAGTGGCAACGGACGAGCCATTGGCAGTTCAAATTGTCAAGGAATACACGTGATTTATGCAAGTGCTTATGCTCACGTTATAATCTATCATGTACTTGTATAGCTTCTATAATGTGCGGCATATAATCTATTTGTGATGGATCAATCTTAAGCTGTTGTTTATTTTGATGTGCGAAATGTCGAAACTTTGTGACTCTTGATAGCATGTAAAGAATTCTATCAATAAATAATATCTTTGGAAGTGATAATTTCAAGTACCAATTATGAAAAATATATAAAAGTAAATTGTACTTTTGTCAATGCTTTTGGCTATGAAAAAATATATTAGTATATTTTAAATTTTAGTAGGCAAATACACACTTACGCAGCTAAGTCGCATGTCACATCAATTTTTTTTTTTCAAAATACACATAAGTGTGATTTATAGGATTCTTTTCACACACACGTTACCTTTACCATCTCACTATTAAGTATTTGTTGTTTAGATTTAAGTTGTTATTGTTTCGACTTCACCTCTACAAACTTGTAATGCTTTGGTCCGCTAAATGATTTTAAATGAAAAGGTTATCAATTATAAAGATGTGCTTGAACTCTACAACTTTGATATAGATCATGTTTTTATTGGAAGTCGTTTCATATATATATATATACACACATATATATGTGTAGAGAGAGAGAGGTAAATTTGTTTGGTGCTCTATGCTGCCCGGGCTCCATGATCATCCACCATCTAGCTGCTTTAAGATCCGTGCTTCTCAAAACAATATACTATAAGCTATTAGCGGGTATAACCTGATAAGAGACTGCATGCATATACTTTCCATAGAACGTTGCATTCATGCATTTTCCATTTGAAGTACAACGTGCATATGTTTCCAAAATTCATGCCCTCTAATCATGCTACTGATTATGATTAGTACTTCCCATTTAGGATATACATACGTAATCCCGGCAATAGTAATTCCATAAAACATTTGCATGCCTGTACTTACTTTTTTTGAATCGTGATTCTGTTTCCTAAAATCATGCCATCTAATCATGCCGCTAATTGTGATTATTACCTTCCGTTTTTCAAATACATACATATATATATACCCGGAGTACACGCATATAACCGGCGACGGTATTCCATTTTTGATTTTCTTGACCACACTGTTAGGCTGCTCACAGTCCAAGAGCTCTTTCCTCGTCTCCGCTGGGTCCTTTGTGAGCTACGTCGCCGACGACATTTACTAGCGAGCTCCGCGATCTTCGTCGCCACGCCGTAACAAGGACAGACGGCCACAAGCTTTGTTCGTCGCTGCCGCTGGTCGTCCTTGATTTTCATCTGTTACGACATTCGTCCTCGTCGTGTTGTCAAGTCATCACAGCACCGGACATCTGCGTGCCTCTTCGTCGCCGTCATTGGTCGTTTGTGAGCTTCGTCACCGGCAATATTCACCCGCGAGCTTTGTTCAACGAACTGCTACATTTGTTGCTTGGCACTAAGCGCAGGTACGTGAAATGTTTGGATTCCATATTTTATTGCTAGTATATAGTTTACGTTCACATGCAGTCCCCGTCATGTGCATATAATTTTCCTTTTTTCTGGGTGTTTTACTAACTGAGAACATGATGAAATCACCTGATACCCAAATTTCGATTATTTGTTGACGTGCAGTTTAATTTCAATTATTTTAGGTAGATAACATATCCGTTTGAATAGCTTGATCGCATATCTAGTGAACAAATATAGCGATAGTAGCGAACTTGCAGTGGTTGGACATGTCAATTATAATATTTGAATATATAGTTTTAATTAATTTTGTTCACTATTTACTTGCAGTGGTTGCGCTATTTACTTGCAGGTATAATTACTTCTTCTAATGCAGTACATACACCAAATGTTTTACTTATATAAAGATATTGAGTCCACTGATATAATTTTTTTTGTCAGGTTCATTATTTGGATAACGTGGACTTTGGAGATCTAAACTTGAAGCACGATGTTTTTCCTCGAATTGCATTATATGATCGTGATAATAAAGGAAAGATATCAGCTGGACATCACCGTAAGGAACTCTTATCAAGCAACACAGTTTGGAAAGTTAAAGGTACTTTTCAGAATTTAATTTATAGTTTAGATTCTTCTAACCCAGTCTACATAAATTTATATATTCACACATCCGACATTACTTGCATTTTATGTTGATGCAGCTACGGCACAAAAATGATGTCTGCTACAAAAGAACTAGCAAAACAACCAGTGTCACTGACGGGAGGGGAAATGAAAATGTTCAGATTGGGTCTCAGGTAAGTTGTCAAAATATGTATTCCACGGACGTTTATTTCGTAAATCTTTAGAGATATATACTCTTAATATCACCATGCAACACAACATGCTGCTGAATTAATACAGAAGGCCCAAGAATTGAAAAGTTTTTGGATTTCTTGCATTGGCAACCTTGATAAGGCAACAGAGAGTCTACTTAAGGTGACAGAAGATTCGAAGACCATACCAACCACAGATGAAGATGATGTTTCTAAAGGTTACATGTGCACCATTGTCAACGATGATGCTGAGAATGGAACGGAGGTCAACCAAACATCATCTGTAGGAAACGATGTAGAAGATGTGAGTGTAGCTGCTGCCAAATGTACATGCACTGATGGTCCATACTGAGAATTTGACAAAAGAATCAATCGACTTGAACCACACAGTTCCACACAGGATTTATACTGGTCTAGACTTTGTGCCTCCATCATTTGATCTAAATATTGACTTCTCACCATCAAAGAACACAGGTTATTTTTTTTAGAAGTATATGTTTGCTGCCTGATTCTCATATTTCATGTAGTAAGCATCCTTATTTTTTCTTTTTTTATGCATGTCTGTGATTTGTCAGATACTCCTATTTCACCGTGTTCCATTTCTCAAGATGTGGCAGCCGCAAGCCTAGACCATTTACAACCAATTTATATTGAGAACAGTAAGGGGGAGATTAAGCTGGAACACTGTAAGAAGAGAGAGCTTCCAGTGCCAAGAGTCTTGCAGTTTGATGGAAATTATGGCATCCAAAGTTGGAAGATGGCAACAGCATCACCATTTGATCTCATACCCGATGACGTTCGCACTAGCTCTGGAGGTGTACGCTATGTTTTACTTAACTGGATCAGAAGCTACCAGGATCCATCACACCTGAAGTATGCTTTCTTATTATTGTCATATTTTTTTTTGACTCATCCCGCATGGTTATAAAATTTGACATGCATTATGATGGTGACGACGCAGTCATGTGTGGGTTTCAAATACCACACATCCACACCAAACACTGCCTGGAGCTCAAGTTCATGCCATTCTTGGAGGAAATGAAAGTCTCGAGCATTGTTCATGTGTTATTTATATAAGGAGAATGCTAGAGGTTGAATTTGAAAAGCTTGGTAATACACCCACATATGGATGGCGCCACTTTATCGAGCCTGATTTCTCTGTCGGTACACTACATCAGTCTTTGATAATACACATGCTTACCGCCAATACATGTCTAATACCTAACCCATGGCATGAATTTTGTCTTTATGCAGTTAGCCGCTATAGCAGGTAATGAGTGGTGGAGCCCTAATTTCTTCCGTGAACAATTCATTGGGGATTCTGTCAAGTATGATGTCTCCAAATGCGCAATAGTGAGTTACATTTTTTAAAATTATTCTGTCAGTAAGAAAACATCTACCTGTTATATATGTATATATACACTAATAAGCTGACAAAATACAGATTTTTGTTTCAATGTGTGAAATGAGCCATTGGAAATGCTATGCTTTTAAACTGCGGGAAAGGATGGTTCATATTCTTGATCTCAAAAAATCTGTTCGTGGCAATGATATCCATGCTGAAAATAACCATCAATGGAATGGCCCCATGCTAGCGAAAGCAATGCAGGAGTACTGCTTGTCTATGTTCTTTCAAGACTGGACCAACGACGTCACGAAGTGGGAACAGACCGAACCCAATGTTCCTCCGATGCATTTTGGGTATAAACTAACACATACTTGAATTTAATAAAAATATACCTTTACCTTTTTAAATGCCTAATGGATATATAAACAACTGTCGTGCAGGCCCTAGGGTTGACAGTGGAATCAACACTCTGGTGTATATGAAGACCTGGAATGGGTTCAAGTGTGTGGGAGGACTTAATCCGGAAATTATTCCTAAGTACATATTATATGTTGGGTTCTTTTCACTGATGGTTTCAACTACAATTTTACCTTCTCAGCACCATCTTGCTTACAATGAATTATTCTATGAATCATAGGTATCCATTGACAATATCAGAGCGGACATTGTAATGGATATCATGGCAATAAAGACCAATGCAGCCACACTCCCAGATGTCGTCCAACAACTTATGAAGCAATACAACAGTGCTGTCTCGGGATGAAGCGCAAGATTTTTTTTTTAACCTTCATTGTGTGAAATAACTTCTGTCGCAGCATGCAAGAACTATTAGAATTGTTACTTTTTTTGTCGGATTACATGAGTACTAATGCTTTGACACAGATACAAATTTATATTCTTGTCACCATATATACGTGATGGATAAGATTAATTTTATCAATTCTGCGATGGTGCCCAACCGGTGTTCTTTTTCATGGTGTGTGTTCTCGGCCAGCGTGTATATAGCGTTTTATTGAAATTTAAAATAAGCGTATACTCCCATCCTAGTCTATTCGGATACTAACCTAGTGTTTTTAGTGACACCGTATATGTGTACTTGGGAGACGTGTATGTTGGGTTATTATTAAATCAAAAGGCATGTATGTATGGGTAGTTGACTAGTGTACTTGCAGGTGTATACGTTGGGCTTTTATTATAGGAAATGACACGTAAGTATGGGTCGTGGATGGGTACGCCTCATACATCTACTTTGGGTTTTTTCCATACACGTGAATTATGAATAAGAAAATAATCAATCAATTTTTCTTCGAGTACAGGTTAATTTTGCGACCGATAGGGACTATCATACAAGTTAATTTCCACGTGTTTTTGGTGCAGACGGTACGTGTTTTATGCCTGGTTTTTATATATTCAGAAAACCAGGTACTATCCTCGGGATCATGTGTGAATATAAATACATGTATATGTCTCACGTACACGGCCATTGTGTATATAGCGTTTTATCCAAGTTCAAAAATAGCGTATACTCCCATCCAAATCTATCCGGATACTAAACTATCTTTTTTAGCAACACTGTATATGTGTACTTGGGTCGTGGCCGGGTGCGACGGAGACGGTACGCCTCACGCACGTACTCTGGATAATTTTTCGCCGTAGCCGATAATTTAAAATAATTATGTAATCAACCAATTTTTGTGTATATTTCCTATAAGAAGTTTTATTTTTATTAGATGCCATGTAAATTCTGTCCAAGGAAATTTCCGAGTACTCAACGTGTCATTTCATTGTTTTTCTCTACGTTTTTTTCCAGATTTCATTCAAAAAGATCAATTCTTTCAATTCAGGAGATTAAAAATTCTAAACGCATTTTAAAACTTTGTACTCAACAATTTAGCTATGTACATGAAAAAAACAAAATTAATTGTAGTAAACACGTTTGGAAAAAATTGGTGAAAATACTAGCATAAGTACTGATTTTTACGTAAACTTGGGTGCTTCAATTTGTTGAGTATGTACACTGATATTTGGGTACATGACATTTTTTGGTATGTACACTTACTTTTTTTGCGCATACGTACTCTGAACATATAGTACATGCGAACTTTTCGGTATATATCCATGGTGAGTACTTTGGTACTATGTATATATACCTACAGAACATACACGGCACACAAGACGTATATACATACAATATCTGGTCAGCTCGTACTACTGTAGGGACTTCAAAAATATTACACACATACATATAAACCTAGTTAGAGTAAAAAACAAACTTACTCAAGCAAAAAAACCTGCTCAAACAAACTTACAAACTAGCTATAGCTAGTTTCAAATTCAGTTCAAGCAAAAAAAAAGTAAACTTCATAAAAATCATTTTTTCCAGACGCATTTATATGGGTATATACCCAATTAGAAAATGGTATTTATCCAAAATAAGTGTTTTAATGGTATTTAATGCGTGTTTAAATAGACATACCCAATAAAGATGTTCTCAAAGGGTATATATATCCAATTAAATGGTATATCTGGAATGCATGCATGCATGTACGTACATACTTAGCTCAGTGGTATATACCCAATTAAAATGATAAACCTGGAAGGCATGCATGCATGTACATACTTAGATCAGTGGCACATTTGGAATTAATACATGTCGCATGTCACAATTTTTGGGTATATATATGTACATACCCCAAAAAAAATTGGTACATACATTGAATTGGATACATACCCGAATGTTTACTACTTAGTTTCCATATACCCAACCGTACGTTGGTTGAGTTGGTATGTACGTTACAAAATGGAAAATCGTTGATAGGCACACAGAGCTAAAAGTCTAAAAAATAATGAGCGAAAAAAATCTTTGGGTGTTTACCTTATTAATGTCTACCTAAAAACCAGTACAAATTGCTAAAATTTATATTTTAATTTTTTGAAATATTTAATTTTTATAATTGGAAAGCGCAATGCGCTGATTTAGATACACGTACACAAGCATACCATACTACAAATATACATAATTACTAGATTTCCAAATTTGGTTACTAAAATTTCAGAATAATTAGTTTCCGTATTTTCAATTACTAAATACCTTTTTTCCGCATTTTCAAATACTTAGATTCCAAGTTTCGATGTATATTACCATATACCATTCATCCCATTGTTACCAAATACACAGCACATCCATGATTTAGGTTGACATACATATAGAAATTAATTGCCACCCCAACAGCATGCCTGGAAATGTATTAAATACGCCCAATTGCTCTTCAATTCTCAGCGAGCTTGCATGCAAAATTTCCATTTTCCAAACCATATATACTTAATGGGTATACCCGTTAATCATCTATAGAAGCTATGATCCTCTCGATCAGCACTGATCCAACGGCAGATAACAATGATGCCCAGGAGTAGTTAGGCCCCGTTCGGAACTGATTCGTTGGATTAAGGTGGTGTTCTTTGGTCCTAAAGATAAAGATAAAGATGTAGAATAAAAAAAATTTAGATGTGGATGAAGATGTATATATGGATGAAATGTGCACAGTTGTTGGTGTTGGTGGATACAAGATAAAGTTTATAACAACTATTGCTACATGAGTACATATAAATAGCAGTGCATATATTAGAGAGGATATCATCATTTGCGAAGTAAATAACAGTACATATATTACCATAATTAATCCATGATACATCAGACGACGCCGTATAGTATTTAAAAATAAAATACTGATAATTCTGAAATGCTAATAAGATACATGAAACTACCACATGCTATTAGCAATATAATCACGGACCATATCCATCACAACCTTGCTATCAAGTGCATGGTACGTGTGATGTGCTGGAGCGACATCCGGTACCGGGTGGATATGAGCACGGTAAAGGGGGTTCGTACTGATAGAGTTTGATTCGGTAGTGTCAACCATAAAGTTGTTCAATGCCATGGCAGCATGAATAATCATATTGTGTGCATGTGGTGTGTACGCTGGAATCCCGTCTAATATTTGCCACCTTGCTTTGATACGTCTGAAAAGTCGTTCGACCGACCCGCGCGGCGAGGAGTGATAGAAATTGAAATTCTCTTCTCTGCCTTCGAGATGTGTAGCATGGTCGAATTGCGGCTACCAGTACCTCACTTTAGGATATAGTGCGAGAAAACTCTACCTATTTGCGTACCCCTTATCGACGAGAAAGTATTTGTCTACAAAAAAAATTTTTATAATGTCAATCCCCAAGCATTATGTGGATACCATACAAACAAATGTAAAGATATGTAATTACCTGGTGGCGGCCTAGGGAACCGATCGAGGTACTTTCTCATAGCACTCAGCAATACCCGGTGGTCGTGCACTGACCCCGGCCAACAAGCTATGTCGAAAATTATGTGGTCGCTCTAGTCTGAAATGACCAACACATTTTGTGTAGTTTCGTCGACCCGGTTATGGTACTGATTGGTTAGGTTTGAAGGTACTACAACTTGCATATGTGTTCCATCTATGGCTCCTATAAAGTTCTGGAACCGTTGGTACCTATTATCGTTGCTGACACGTGAATAGATAGTACTGAACGTTGGGTTGACCGGCCGAACTATATCACGTGCCATACGGATAACCGCATGAAGCACTCGATTGAAATATTTCGAAATAGTTGACCCGGATCTTTCGAACCTATTGTTTGCCCTCCTGTTAGCTTCACTACCCGACATTGTCCACAGGAAAATTCCTATCATTTCCAAAGTGCTGACCTCATAAGACGCAGTCAAATTGTACTTGTGCTGGAGGATATCATTAAGTAATATCACCTGATTAGGTCACATACGAAACATGCTCCTGCACTGAGTTGCATTCTCGCCTTACGTGAAACATTTAATCTTCATCTTCATATATATATATATATATATATATATATATATATATATATATATATATGAGATTTTGTAAAAATAGATATAAGATCTCTGACTATAAGTATTTTATGCATCTTATTTGGTATCTAAAGTAATTGATTAATCTTTCTAGCCACCAGAATGTACCACGTTATTGGAATAATAAAAACCACGGATGCAACGTGCATTCAATACGCAACATTAGATCTAGAGTGAGGCTGGGACAGTAAAAATGAGTCAGGCTAAGAGTCTTCGGAAAGGATCGTAGAAAGGAAGCAAACCTATAGTCAAAAGAAAAAAAAACACGTATTGCATGAGCCTCCTGGGATTACATAGACCGTGCGACACTGGCCACTGGGATTACGCATGATGTAATTTGATCGGCAAGGAAATTTAAGTACTTTTTCTAACGCATTAGAGACAAAATGACACTGGTTATTCTATGACTGGGAGTTGAAAGATGAAAAATATTATTGCGATGCAATAACATGATTAACAAAAATAGAATAGGAAATATAAACAAAGGGAAAACATAGGAGTACAAAAATTACATTGAATAAAAGAAGAAAAAATATTCAAGCAAATTATGATTCAAATGCAAAAACAGGATCAAATTTGTAATCTTAATGCCCATGTTAAAAGTACCTGTAGTAAGAGATAATGTATATGAGATAGGAGTAGTTTTTAATTTATGAAAGACTCAAACAATTATCACTCTAGATAGTTTTCTTTTCTTAATACCACTTCCAATAATTTACCAAGTAAAAAAAGGGTTTCAAGATAATAAACATGTCAACCGCCGTATTTTGTACCATTTCTCAATAAACACAAAAAATAAAAAAACCTCATTCATAGTGTATTCATGGTATTGTGGTACATTTCTTGCAATTGATTATGAATAACCTTAAACATTTTTTTTTTGTAAAATTTATAAATAATAAGTACAAAAATATCTATAACTCTTAAAGTTCGGATTTGACAAGGTGAATATAGTAAAAATGAAATTTACTATAACAAATGTACTGGCATAGTTATATTAAATGCTGTAAATTTGATTTAACATATGAATGTAAAATTGACAATAAATAGAGAGGGAGTCATTGTTATAGCCCATGTATAAATATTTTTAAACAAGTTATGATGGTCACCCGTGGCTAGAAAGAGTGAAATAAAATGAGTCATTGTTCTAAGTTAAGAATAACAAAATGAAATACGTAGTACATTTCTATTTCTCGTGAGGACTATAAGAGAGAAAACCCGGGAGTACAAAGTATTGAGACCGAAAACATTGAAAAATTTAGAGGATTTTAGTCCTATAGAAAAAATTACTCCGAAGACCTTTGAAGCAAAAAATCGAATCATTTCCTTTTTTGTGAAGTTTCTATGGGATGGACAATCTTATAAATATTTTGAAGAAAAGTTAACAAGAGCTTCAACCTTTTTGGAAATTTACTTTCAGTCTATCTCTTTTATCCGGTTTCTCCTATGGTCTAATGAAAGGACCATTGATGTGTTATGTAATTCTCTGTCTTGTATTTATATTTATACTAGCACAAATGCCCGTGCGTTGCAACGGGTGAAAATTATTTTAAAAAACTTAACAAATTTATTCCCTCCGATCATAAATACTCGACGTTTAGGACAATATTTGGTCAAAAATTTAAAATTTGATCATCAATAGTTTCTCAAATGTTTTGTTTAAAAACAAAAGAATTGAGTTAACGTGGATTTACCTCGAAAATTACTATCATAGCTTATAATATCATGAACTTGTTAGATTTTATAAAATTAATCTGATGTAAAATTGATAGTTAGAATTTTAAAAGATTAACTAAATCTTGTTCAAAATGTTAAATGTTTATGACTTGATGTATTAAAGAACTTGCAATGCATTATGCATATATAAAGTTTTCATTGTCACAAGTTGTTGTAGCTATTGGTCCATCACCTGTTATATAGGTGGCTTCGAGTCAACCCTGATCAATAGTAAGGACTGATACGCTATAAAAAAACCGAGACACATGGTGGACGGGCACCATATAAAAGGATTGATGTGGTGGTGTAAGTCGATGTGTTACGAAGAACAATGAAAATAAAAGAGACAAATAGATTCGTTTTTAAAATCACAATGGAACATGAATGGTTATGTTTCAGTTTCCATAAAAACTGTTTATCGCATCATCACTCACGTGAGAGATGAAAAGATGTCTAGTCTGGATAGGACATGGCCACCAAGAAAACTAGGTGGGTTCAGGTGGAGGATCAAGCCTAAATGGGAGCAATGGACGGAAGGCCCATTCAACCTAGGGACAGAAATTAAGAGTAAGTGGACAGATATCAATTCTTTTTGGACACACTTTGAAATTAATCAACTTCTTTTGGTACAAAGGAAGTAGAGGTCTTGGAGTTTTTGAAGAAAAGGAAATCACTTTGATCTTGTCTAGTGTATATTGTGCACATAAACTAACTCCACACAAGTAAGTAAAAACTGTCACGGGCAATTTGGTCACACTATGTCAAAAAGTGAACGCTCTTTCGCATTGTCCGCATGAAAACACTTAAATAATAGGCACGGTGTCCCCTAGCAAATAACCATATTTACATAGTGCTTCTCACAAAGGTTTTTTCGTGTGATATCCTACATCTAAATCACAAAAAGTCACAAATGTCCGATAGCAAAATTTGCCTAAAAAATATTGTTTTCTAAAATAAAATAAGATGAGTTTCTGATCTACGTGATGATCGATAGCTATTCTAATCTATACATGGCATGTATGTACTGTGTAGCCATGACCGTACACCAGTCACCGTGCACCATGTAGGCTGATATGTGGTCTGTACATCCTTGCCTTGGGCACGTAGGCCCATCACACGGCTTGCAACGACAGCACCAGGCCAGCAGCCCATGGGCTCCAATGCATAATAGACACGGTCATACCGCTGCTCTGTTTTCTGTTTTTTCGCGCTGCTCCATTTTGACACAAACGATTGACATAAAAACTCCATATTGGACGCGCTAATGGACCAAAAAAACGATGAAAAGGGTGAGTACAGAATCAACTTGAATTGAATTTATATATATACTAGAAAATATGCCCGTGGGTTGCAACGGGAAAACTAATGCTACGATAATTATTATGGTTTACTCTAAGAAAAAACATATGCTTTTCTTATCGGATAAATTATAAATTTTATCTGTTTTGCTTTTGCATGTGTCTCTGAACTGAATGGATTCCCATGAGCCCACATGATCTAAACCATCTATACTCTTGATTTTGTCTTCGCACAATATGGTATGGTGTATGTGATGCACAATAAAAAAGGAGTTTACAAGGAGCCATCGTAGCCAGGCGCATGATCGGGTGATGAAGCTCACGATGCACAGGGCTAGAGCAGGGTTCAAACTTTTGGAATGGGATTTTCAAAATTTCTAGTAATTCGGACCCTCAAAATTATTTAACCTTTTTTTTAGAGTTTTCATTTTTTTTTAGTTTAGCGAAATTTATTCAAATATGACCAAATTTTGTTCAACATTCTTATTTCGGACCAAAATTACCACAATTTTCCGAATTTTCTGTCCTATCAGCGCACCCAATAGCACTAGGCAAACCGATATATTAATCCCTAGGCTTGACAATGAAGAGGAAGCCAAAGATGATGCTGACATGAGAGACACACAGAAGTTAATAAGACAACATACGGTGCAAACCCAATGTTTTCTAACGGGAAAGAAATAAAATAGTACAGAAGCAATCTCTAATAGAAAAATAAATAGAAAAAACACAGGACAGAAGCGGTGGCAAGTAGGAGTAACAAACAATAGCAATGCAGCATGTGCACGTCTCCTCCCATGCGTCAATGGTCTCTAGACCATGTCTATAGACTCATGAACTCTTGCATCTTTCTTATCTATCCAGTCACATCTTCTTATCCGTTCCTGAGAGAGAGACCCGCGGGGGGGGGGGGGGGGCACAGATAGAATGAAAGGGAGGGGAGGCCACGCGCCCACGCCAGTCAAGGGGCGTTGGGGTCGGCGGATAGCAGGCGGCGGTGCCGACGGAGGGCGTCGGGCGGAGGATCCCGATCAAAGTTGACGTGGAGGTCGTGGAGGTTCCGCGGCCGGCGACGCAACCGAGCAGATGGGAGATGGCATGGAGAGGTAGCAACCGCCGGTGATGAGGTCTTCGGGGGTGGTGGCGGTGGCCCGCAGATCCGGCCATCGACATGGTGGATGGAGGCGCCTTGTTGCTCTTGGTGGCTAGGCGACGAGGTCTTCAAGAGGCGGCGACAACCCGTAGATCCGGTCGTCGGCATGGTGGACGAAAGCGGCTTGTCGATCTAGGTGGCGAGGAGGAGGCAATCGGAGCTCAGGTGGTTCTGGTGTAGGGAGTCTTGGAGGAGACGACCAGCGTGGGTGGTGAGACTAGTTGAACACCGACGCTAGAGGTTCGAAAGGGTGGCCAGTGATGCAGAGGAAGGAGTAGTCACGGGCTCCATCGACCTGTTTGGTTTTTTTTTTCTCACCTCGATCTCTCTGGTTGAAGTTTTGCTTGTGTTTCTTTGCCTGGTGAAGTCAACATTTGTCTAGAGATTGGATGTTTTGGAGGGAATTTTAGGATTTGTTTGTATGCATGTGTTTCTTTTGGGATTTTTTGATGAGTCTGATGAGGTGTAGCACGAGGGAAGCTCAATCCAGTTTGGCGTAGCCCTTGCGCACGAAATGACACCAACGATATGATGGACCAACCGGAAGTGGAGAGGAGGTGCGTGCGATGTGGATGACGGACAAAAATCATAATCGGACTCAAGCGGAGAGAAGCTGTGCGCTGTAGACGAACTTTTATTTATTTATTTCTTCGGTTCTTGTGTTTTGCCTTGTGGTTTTGTGCATTCGATTCGGTATTCTGGTTTTGAGAAGTGCTTCCAAAGGATTGGATTCTTATGAGGATTCTGTTGCTATGGGTTAATGGACACAACTTGGTTTCCTGTCTCCGATTCTTCTAAGGATGATTGGGATTCAGGGCGACAGAAGTGAAACGCGATGCCTCAAAGGCGTACCAGCGATGTATGAATACATAATGTGACGATCAGAAAGTTATGGATTTTCTAAGTAGTATATATATATATATATAGTGTGTCCGTGCGTTGCAACGGGTAAAGACGTTTTTTCTAATGGTACAACAGCTATTAAGAGCTAAGCAATAAATTGAAACATTGAGCATCTTCAATCTCCGGACAAGAGTCCCGTACCCGTACGATGCTGGAGCCAATCTTCTTCATCAAATCTGGTCGAACCTTTCTCGATCTCCCAAAATTGGTTGAGAGATTTTGATCCAGCCGATCTTCTTTTTTCGGTTTCCCCAAAATAGGAGCAAATTCATATCCAAATCATTGCTGCTGGATTCTGCAAAACTTGATAAAAAGGGCAGGGGAAGCTCACTAGCCGGCCATCATTGGCGACAGTTAAATGAAGATTAAATCCGACGAATTAATGTTGAATTGAAAAGAAAAATCATGAGGAAGGAATCGATTTTTGTAATCAATTAGAAGAGAAAACGCAAGACCGACGTGGCGGCGGCACTAGTGTTCGGACAGAAGAGAAGAACGACGCTATATATGCAGAGAGAGAGTATTATATTTACTATCTTGTATTCTATTGATTTATTCTTGCGTATTAGGAATGTTATACGCATCTTCTACGATATTGTCATTTAACCTTTTATAATTGATGATCATCCTTGATTTACCTTTAACTTTTTCGGCATGATTTCTTACTATGAAGGCTGCTGATCTACTTGGACTCCTACTTTTCCTTATTACTCCTAACTTTAGTAATTCTTCTATATACATTTTAAATTCTTCTATATTCTTTGGGGTAGTCTCTATTGGACATGTTTTGATTATGTAGTCAGAATTTATTATGTTTATTTTATAGATAATCGAGTTTTTCTCTCAATATTTCATCGGTATTTCTCCTATTATTTGAATGTCTTCTAATCTTTGAACAATTCTTTCAATATCCCTTTTAGACTTAGCATCTCTATACCAATTTGATGCAAATGATTATAACCCAACGCACTCTACATTAGAATTTGAGATGTAATAGTTTTTTATATTCTCACTAAGCTCGTACTCTTCACTTCTTTCTACAAGATCAAGATTGGGTATTTCAAAATTATCAAGATTAGAGGAGGAACCTCCAGTCTTACAAAAGTGGCTCTAATCCCACTTTTTACTATGAAGATAGACAACTTTCTTAGACTATAAATTGCCTGCACAAAAAGCTTCCACAACACGTAGTACTAGGTAGTACTCTTACGTAGCACAATGCAGGTACTACCTCCGGTTCTTTTTGTTTGAATATATATATATATATATGTGTGTGTGTGTGTGTGTAGATCTAAATCATGTTTTTTTTCTATTTTTCCGTTGTCTCAATTATGCGTTTCAAACAAACTCTGAAATACGTACGAAGTGATATCTTTTTCCCTTGCTACTACATAAGTGAATCATTCATCTTTTCAAATCCAACATCAAACATTTGAAAACAATCAAAAGGAGTTAAGGGCAGCAGCGGCCTCACATCCTCACTTCCTCCGTCACACGGCCTCATCCTGCTGCTGCTCACGAAAAGAAATTGGAGAAAGAGACAGAGGAGGGAGGCTCTCTACTCCTAACACTGCCCATGTCGGCGGCCTCGTCGAGCGGCGCCGGCGGCGCCCTCATCAACGATGCGCTCACCGACGACGTGCTCCGCTCGGTGCTCGCGCGGCTGGGGCCCGAGGCGGAGCGCGACGCGTTCGGGCTCGTGTGCCGCCGCTGGCTACGGATCCAGAGCTCCGATCGGCGGCGCCTGCGCGCGCGCGCCGGCCCGGCCATGCTACGCCGCCTCGCCGCGCGCTTCCCCGGCATCCTCGAGCTGGACCTCTCCCAGTCGCCGTCCCGCTCGTTCTACCCCGGGGTCATTGACGACGACCTTGACGTCGTCGGCGGGGGCTTCCGCAATCTGCGCGTCCTCGCCCTGCAGAATTGCAAAGGTGCGACCTTAATCTCTGTACCCGTCTGTTCTACGCTGCTTGTCTGTCTCAATTAGCAATTGGGAATTCGGATTAGAAAAAGGGTACTGAATAGGATTTTTGGCTTCCCTGTTCTTTCCATCTGGTGGATGGCAGAAAGGTGAACTTTTTTTTTGTTCCTTTTTCTTGTCTCTGCTAAGCTTGTTGAAATTGAGATCGACATGTTCTTCCTTCTTCTCTACCTGACTGCATTTGTTCCTGATTTTCATTCTCTTCCAGCATCCCCTTGTGCTGATGTTTCGCTTGTTTTATCATTTCAGTTTTTTGAATTCAGTACTGTTTGCATACTTAGGGAAAAAAGCATCTACAAAGTTGTAAACCACATCTGATGCATAGCTGTGTGCTTAACTAATGATCCTTGATTTTGTTCGCGAAGAATATGCCAGCCATTGTGAAGAGGAACGCCACCTATAACTACTTTACAGCCCTGAGTTTAAGTAATGTTCAGTATATTTGAATGGTTTGTCTAGGGAAAGCTGAGAGATATAATCCCACTAGGTGTGATTTTGTATAACAATATTATTCATCTAAGAGCTTGGTCCCTTTTTTGGTTCCTTGAGAGGCTGAGGTAGTAGTTAATATATGCTAGTTTTCTATGCCTTGAATGTATGGTTGTTGCAAGAAGCTGCGGTTCTAGGTTTGATGCATAATGCATTGATACACAGAAGCGAAACCAACACCTTCCAATGTCTCATTTTGGCTCTAGGCATATCATTTAGAGAATGGACTGAAGCCTTCGGTTTTTATGTTTTCTCGAATCTAGAAGGATGTTCGAAATTACATGTAATCCATAGTTAACGTTTGAGATTTTGCTACTGCGTCTGATAAACTATCCATTCATAAGTCATGACGGTGGCTTTGTTTTGTACTCCAATTAGAAACAAGCTAACTCTGTTTGAGTCTGAAACTACTGTTTTCCCCCTTAACAAAATGTTCAGTATTTTGTTAGTTCCATCGGTTCAATTCTTGAAAAATAGCCTGAACTTTTGAAAAAGGTTAAAAGCAGCAATGATGATCATCTCTAATTTTGCTAGTGTTCATTCTATTTGAATAGTTTGACTAGGGAAAGCTGAGAGCTATATAATTCCCCACTAGGTGTGTTTTTGTATAACAATATTATTCATCTAAGAATGTGGTCCTTTCTGATGTTCCCTGAGAGGCTGAGATAGTACTGAATATATGCTAGTTTTCTATGCCTTGAATGTATGATTGTTGCATGAAGCTGCCGTCCTAGGTTTTGATGCATAATGCATTGATACTGAGAAGCGAAACCAACATCTTCTCAATGTCTTTTTGGCTTTAGGCATATAATTTAGAGAATGGACTGAAGCCTTTGGTTTTTATCTTTTCTCGAATCTTAGATGGATGTTCGAAATTACATCTAATGCATAGTTAAGGTTTGAGATTTTGGTACTACGTTTGATAAATTACCCATCCATTAGTCATAACAGTGGCTTTGTTTTGTACTCCAATTAAAAACAAGCAAACTCTGCTTGGGTCTGAAACTACTGTTTTTATTATCCCTCGATATGATGATAAATCCACTGATATTTGGACTGCTCTTGTGTCTCATAGGTGTAACTGATGTTGGAATGGCAAAAATAGGAGATAGACTGCCCTCTCTACAGTCCATAGATGTTTCCCACTGCAGAAAGCTTAGTGACAAAGGTTTAAAGGCAGTTGCACTGGGGTGCCAAAACTTGAGGAAGCTGGTCATTGCTGGTTGCAGATTAATAACTGACAATTTGTTGATTGCTCTATCAAAAAGTTGCATACATTTGGAAGATCTTGTGGCTGCAGGATGTAACAACATAACAGACGCAGGGATCTCAGGTCTAGCTGATGGTTGTCACAAGATGAAGTCACTAGACATGAGCAAATGCAATAAAGTTGGGGATCCTGGAGTCTGTAAATTCGCTGAGGTCTCTTCATCGTCATTGGTATCATTAAAACTGTTGGATTGCAACAAAGTGGGTGATAAGTCCATACATGCACTAGCTAAGTTCTGCCATAACCTGGAGACACTCGTCATTGGTGGATGTCGTGATGTTACTGATGCGTCCATAGAAGCACTGGCTTTTGCCTGCTGTAGCAGCCTAAAGTGCTTAAGAATGGATTGGTGCTTGAAGATAACAGACTCCTCACTGAGAACTCTATTGTCTAACTGTGAACTTCTTGTGGCTATTGATGTGGGGTGCTGTGACCAAATTACAGATGCAGCATTTCAGGATATGGATGCAAATGGATTTCAATCTAGACTGAGACTTCTGAAGATCAGCAGCTGTGTTAGACTCACAGTTGCAGGAGTCAGGAGTGTGATCGAATCCTGCAAAGCCCTTGAGCACCTAGATGTTCGTTCATGTCCTCAGGTCACAAGGCAGAGCTGCGAGCAAGCTGGCCTGCAATTTCCTGGTAGCTGCAAGGTAAACTTTGAAGGCAGCTTATCTGAGTCTGATCCATCTGTTGATATATTCTTTTAGGACGATCAATAGCGTCCCAGAATTCTTTTCTAGATTTCGCCGAAGAACTTGAGAACTCATCATGTGCAAAATGTACCTGATATTGTGGTTGGTCGTGGGGGTGTGTTGCACAATTTGAAGTAGAACTGGATGATGCCGTGGATGAAGAAATGTGCAGTTGTGCACTGCTCAATTCTCATGTGCTGTACCTGAACTATATAGAAAGTAGCACACTAGCATCAGGGTCTATTGCCCTGTTTGGGAGCTTAATATTCTGAAAATCTGCTGATTTTTTTTACTCAATCACTGCAGGGGAGTCCCCCACAGTTTAAATTTTACATAAATAAAAAAATGTTAAAAATTACAAGGAGTCCAACCAGAAACTTAATACAGATTTCTCATGAGGATTTAATCTATATAGTAATAAGAATCTATTGGTTGGCAGTCAGTTTCTGATAATTTAAAAAAGCTGGGTTTTTCAACGTAGTCAGCTTCTGAGAATCTAGAGAAACTGGGTTTTTTTAACTTCTGCCTTTTAGTTTATTTTTTGTATTCTACAACTACAGATTCTCAGAATCTGGGTGACAATTTGAACTGTTTAGGGGAGCTGAAGATTCTGTGAGAAACTGCAACTGCCAGAAGCTCTTGCAAACAAGGCCTATAAGTTGGGTGTTGTACATGCACGTTGTAGGGAATGATGCGCGTTGTACATGCACGTTGTAGGGGAATGTTGCTTGAGGTTGATATATACGGCCTATTTGGTAGGGCTTCAACTACTAAATTTAACTTTAAGAGTTGGATCTAGAGTAAAGTTGTGGAGCTTACTAAACCTAGCTTTAAACCTAGCTTTACCTCTCTAGTTCATTTTGTGAGAGTATTTCAGTCAGCTCCATTTTATTTTTTAGTGGAGCTAAAACCATTTGGTTGAGTTTCACCTCCAAAAGAGGTGGAGCTGAAGCTAGAGCTATGCCAAATGGGTCCATATTCTGCTTTTTTTTACTCTTATACATTGTGGATTTGTGGGTTTTTTTGGCTGTCAACACTTTGTTAGATTAGAGTAAATTTGAAAAAAAAAGGGAGAACCATACAGTATTTTTTTCAACCTTTATCGTCTTCTTGCAAAGCTGACGCCTGATGGTCACCATCGACGTGCTTCAACGACCGGCGCCACCTCTCCTCTGTGCTTTATCGCTGGCGGCTCTAGAGATGCAAGTGGGCCGACCAGCAAATCCGTTTGTAGACTAAATTAGTGGGTTACCTATTAATTTGACCTATAGGTTTATGGGTCAACCCACTTGTATTTTTAGAGGCGACAAACCGAACCACAATGTGAAAACCCATGAGTTATCACTTATTTGGTCTATAAATGGATTCCCGGATGGATCCACTTGCTTCACCGCCACCCCCACAATCCGCTTCGATTTCTCGTTTCCGTCGATGCCGTGGCCACCGAGAAGAATATCAGTGCTAGGGAACAGAACCATATGCTACGAAGATCGTAAACAAATGTAAAAAAAAGTTTTGAGACGTAACGTCGTATTTTTGAGCTGAAACCTCGGAAAGTACATTGAAAAAGTCATAAACACATGTAAAATTATTCTGAGATGTACAACATTATGATTTTTTGTACGGTGATACATGTCATAGTACATCTCAGAATTATTTGACATTTTTTTTTGTCTTTCAGGATATACCTTTTTTTTGGTTAGCACCGTAGCACATCACGATTCCGTAGCACCTGATATTTTCTCAAATAAGTTTATTTTAGGTCTCTCAATTTATCGTCAAGTCTAAAACTCGTTCGTAAATCATACTACCAGATATGACGTGTCCTTCAAATCTTAAAATCAGTGTAAATAAGATTTCAATACGATTCAGACAATGGTTTCAACTGACGTGATGTTGGCGTGACACTTAAAATAAAAAACCCATGAAACCCAAAAAAAAAAAAAGTAGTGAGACCCACGTCATCACCCCTGTTCTCTCTCTCTTCTCTTCTCTCTCCCTTTCCTCTTTCCTCATTGTCGCCGGCGCACAAATTCAAGCCGGGCGGCGGGCGGTGTGAAGAGGGGCGGCGGCTGACGGGAATAAGGCGGGCCGGGCGCGCTCTCCCAGTCGGCCATCGCCTTCCAATCCAACTCACCGTTCGCGGTTCCAGCCCCGCACTTTCCCGATCTCATCGTCCGCCTTGGCCCCGCGCCTCGCTCTTCTTCTCCGCATCATCACCAGTTCGCCACAGCTCGCTCGCGCAGCCTCTTTCACTAGCCATGCAATGCACACACAACGCATGGATTGGATTGGACTGGATTCGAGAGAGAATGGCGGCGTCTTCATCCTCGCACCCTCCCACCTCTCCTGCCTCGTGGACCTCCGCAGCGGGCGCCGTCGTCGCAGCAGTCTCGGACCAGGCGCCCCAGCAGCTTTGCCTCAGGGACGTCGACTGTCGCCATGGCTAGATCTGGCAAGGTGTGGTATCGTTTTGCTTAGATAAGAGGTCTTGGTCTTCGTCGTATTTATGCTCGTTGGCTAACTAGCTCCTTGCCGATGCCTTGCAGTTCTTCGTCGGAGACAAGTGAGGGTATTCGGAGGAAAAACAAAGTAACTTTGGAGGAGTTCAATCCTATGGAAAAATTTCCTAAGAAAGACTTTAAAATATCTACCCCTCCTCAATGAACGGATTGTCCGGCCTGGGGCGGATCCTCTCCCTCTCGCCACCCCCACGCACGCGCGATGCCACTACTGATGGAGCCCGTCGACCAATATGGTCATCGCCCTTTCCGCAGTGTCCACTACCGCATCATCGTCAAGAAGGTCCGCATGGCCGTCGCCACACCGCGCAAAGGTACAGCACACACTACCCTCCCTCGCACCCGCATTTCGTGGTTGCACATGGCGGCGAGCTTACCATGCTCTGTTCTTGCTACTTGCCTAATCGATCAGCAGCGGACGGTGTGGGACAGGACGACTTCAGCTTCGGGAACAGAGGCGTCGCCGAGAGGGACGTGGAGGCCGACGACGAGAAGAGCACGACAGCGACGGCTAAGGCCGAGCATGGCAAGCCTGGCTTGATGTCGGCGCCCACTACAATTTTTTGTATTTTAACAGAACACTTACTGACATGTTTTTTCCCTGACTTTAAGTGTCACGTCAACAACGCATAGGCGTCACGTCTACTGGTTTTGGGAGTCAAAGGACGCGTCATATTTGATATTGCGTTTTAGGGATGAATTTCAGACTCCGCGACAAATTGAGGGCCCTAGAGTGAACTTATTCTCTCTGTGGCCACCTCTGTGCTGCTGCGGTCCGCTTCCACAATCTGGGCCAACGGCACAGTTAATGGGCCGGGCTGGCCTAGTCCTCGGCGAAGACCAATACGACTACGAGCTTTTCTAAAAAAAAAGTTAATTGAATCTATGTCATTATAAATTCAACCAATACAATTTATGTATTTGTAACGATGCCATTATAATTTTATAGCTATTTGAGATATACCACTGCTTATCCTTTCAGCACAGTTATAGAATTTTTTGACCAAATTACCCCTTTCTTCATCCTTCTTCCTTTGCCCTCACTCCTCTCCTATTTCCGATGAAGCCCGGCCACCATGGCTCCCCCTCCACCTCTGTCCCATGCCGGCCTCCTCCTCATTTCTTCTCATCGTCGCCGGGAGATTCCCCCGCCGCTAGATTTGGACCGCACCACCTGCCCTAGGTTGTTGCCCGCCCATGCTTGCCGCTGGATTTCATCACCGATAATTGCCAAGCACCTGCTCCGCCGCCCTTCTGCACTGGGAACCCGTCGTAGCCGCCCTTTGGCATTGGGCAAGGTGAATCTAACAAAGGGAGTTGCGGGGGGCGTGCGTGCTCGGGATGCCGGTACCAAATCCCAAGCCCCATCGCCTCCCGTCGCCGGAGCGGCGCCTCCGCGCGTTGCTTCCACCGGAGAGAGGTGCACCGCTAGGGATCTGGAGGGGGGAGAGAGAGATACCACTCGAGCTCCCCAGCCACGGATTTGGAAGCATCGCCATGCTCGATTTCGCCGTCAGAAGCGCCGCCGCGGTCAAGCTCCAGTTGGCCTCCCTGAAGACTTAAGGAACATCACAACGGCTTGCTCTCTGCTTGGCCTCGGTTGTGGCCCCTCACAGGCAACCTTGAGCGATGAGCTACGTGCTGCAGCATCAAGCACTAGTGTGTTCTTCTTGCTTAGGAAAGAAACGGGGCTAGAAGCCTAGAACACGCCCTCTGCACTGCATATGTCTACAGCCTAAGGTTTATTCATCGGGATGGAAGGAGATGGTGAGGGTATTTTTGTCCCATACATATAAAATACGTATGTCAATGGCACCAATACAGTTACAAACAAAAGATAGTGGTATCGTTACAAATACGTAAATTATAATGGTATATTTGAAAACCCGAAAAATTGCAGTGGCATAGATCCAATTAAAAAAAAAAAAAAACGACTACGACCTCCTCTCGTCAACCGGATAGACGAACGTCAGCTAGCCGCCGGCTTCAGGCTAAGCCCTAAACCTGCGGTTCCACCCTCTCCGGCGCGGAGTATCCGTCCGCCCCGGGCGCAGGTGCAGCTCGCCGGCCGGGGCTCCGGAGGTGAGGCAGCCCTCCCTCCCTCCCTCCTCCTTTGCTGGTTGATTCGTCCTCGATGCTTCCCTGTTCCCACTAGTTGTCTGGTTTGGAGCGGAGATCCATCGGACTTGGATTGATTTCATTTTTGTTGGTGATGGACTCCAAACTGCTTGAACTTTTTTGCTTCTTTTTTCTGCTATCCCAACCGTGATGTCCATCCAGGTCAAACTATGTACGGATTTGTGGGTTGATACATGAAAATTTTCGTTAGTAGTATTCATGATTTGTACTGCATTATGTAGGAAATTCGAAGGCATTTGAAACCTAAGCCAAGCTAGCAATTACTGAATGTTTTTGGGTTAATCCGTTTCCGCAACATAGTAGAGTGTGCATTAGAATTTAGAACCAGAACTCTAAAAGTGAGTCTAACACGACTGATGCCACCGATACTGCACTGATTTGCTGTGTCTTTCTTTGTTTTACTATGCATGTTGGAAGTTCTGCAGTTACCTGATCCAGTTGTTTGATTCTTTGCACAGCCAAGAGCGTCCCCTTGTGAATTTGTGATATCAGTTGGGACTTGGGAGGAAGGATATTTGGCTGCTGTAAAACTGGAGATGCGGTTAATTGTTGGCCAAGTGCATCGACTTGTACTTGCATTGGCATCTTCTCGGTCATGCTTCGCCCTCGGTGACCACCTCCCGTTCAGAATGCTTTCACTTCCACGAGCAGTAAGATTTCACCAAACCGCTTGGCACGACAGTGAAACTGTGGAAGATAAGAGTGGTCCGCTAACTCTAGCTAGTCTTGAAGTGCAAAATAAAGTTGAATATGGTAAGAAAGAAAGAGCAACACGTACTGGAGGTCCAAGGCCATCCTCAAGGGCTTCTGCTCTTAATGTGAAACCAAAAGTTTCTTCATTTAATGTCAAACCAGTAAAGAGTGCCTTGCCGAAATCACCGGTAGTGAAGAAGACTCTGAAGATAGATGAATCTCTTTTTTTCTGCAAAATCATTTGAAGAACTCGGTTTGCCACCTTTGCTTATAGATAGCCCGTGTTTAGATTCAAAAAAATTTTGAAAAAAAAGTCACATCAGGTCATATCAGATATACGGACACACATTTGAAGCATTAAATATAGTCTAATAACAAAACAAATTACAGATTCCGCCTGTAAACTGCGAGACAAATCTTTTGAGCCTAATTAATCCGTCATTAGCAAATGTTTACTGTAGCACCACATTGTCAAATCATGGTGCAATTAGGCTCAAAAGATTCATCTCGCAATTTACACGCAAACTGTGTAATTAGTTTTTTTTTCGTCCACATTTAATACTTCATGCATGTGTCCAAACATTCGATGTGATGGATTTTGAAGTTTGAATTTTGGAACTAAACAGGGCCATAGTTGAACAAGGAAGGTCTTACTGCTCCAACTGAAGTCCAGTCTGCTGCTATTCCTATCATTTCACAAAAGCACGATGCAGTTATCCAATCATATGCTGGCTCAGGGAAGACACTTGCTTACCTTCTCCCTATTCTTTCTGAAATAGGCCCCCTAAAGAGGCCTACAGAACAAGACAGTTCTGATAAGAGATAAGGTGTAGAGGCAGTTATCGTTGCTCCTTCCAGAGAATTAGGAATGCAGGTAGTGCGAGAAGTGGAGAAGATCTTGGGCCCTAATGATAAGAGACTTGTCCAACAACTTGTTGGTGGTGCTAATTGTTCAAGGCAAGAAGAAGCATTGAAGAAGAACAAGCCAATTATTGTTGTTGGGACACCAGGTCTTATTTCTGAAATTTCAGCAGCGGGCAAGCTACACACCCACAGTTGCCGCTTTCTTGTACTGGATGAAATTGACCAGCTTTTGTCTAGCAATTACCGTGAAGATATGCATAGGATACTTGAACATGTAGGAAGTAAATCAGGTACTTCATCTCGAGATATTCTCGGCCCTCTTGCAAGACGGTCTGAGTGCCAGACTATCTTGGTTTCTGCAACAATACCATTTTCAGTTATACGAGCAGTCAGAAGTTGGGGTCATGATCCAGTCCTTGTTAGGGCTATGAGTGTTGTTCCACTTGATTCAATTACTGTTCCAAGACCTGTGCTGTCCTAGACAGATGCAAACTCCAACTCTCCGTCAAATTCAGTGAATCAAGCTGCAGTGGAGAGCTTACCACCATCTTTGGAACATTACTGTTGTACATCCAAGGGTCAACACAAAGTTGACACTTTAAGGAGATGCATCCATGCTCTGGAGGCTCAGACAGTAATTGTATTTATGAACAACACCAAGCCATTGAAGGATGTTGTATTTAAGTTGGAGACCCGTGGATGAAAGCTACTGAGCTACGTGGAGATCTTGGAAAGCTTGCAAGGTCAACTGTCCTGAAAAAGATCAAGGATGGTGAATTCAGAGTTCTAGTTACACATGAGTTATCTGCCAGAGGATTGGATGTGCCAGAATGTGACCTTGTGATTAATCTGGATCTTCCAACAGACTCTACACGCTATGCCCACAGAGCTGGCCGAACTGGTCGTCTAGGGCAGAAAGGAACTGTGGTCACAATATGCGAAGAAACCGAAACATTTGTTGTAAGGAAAATGCGCAAGCAATTAGCTGTACCCATCAAGCCATGTGAATTCACCGAAGGGAAGCTTCTTGCTCATAAGGAGGAAGATGTAGAGTAAACTATGCATTGTTCAAATGAATTCACCGAAGGGCATTTTCATAGATTATATTTTCTTTAAATGTTGTCAATTAATGCTTTTTGGTTGATACAAAGATCCAGATAAAAAGGGAATAGTTGTTATCCTGGAAACTTTTTCCTCGACGGGGAGTTGGTAGTTGGTACTCCTCTGATCTATTATACATTTCTGTTGTCACCTTTATATGGAGATGTACTGTAATGTGCAAAATGACTCCCAAGAAATTATATGTCAGCATTTCACAATACTGGTCTCTTTCTTTATTCTGCAGGATTTTTTTTTGAATTGTAAAAAACAAGCTGCACGCATATTTGAAAAGCTCAGCTAGACTTACACCTGAAAAAAAATCGGTGGAACAACTGAGGTATGTTTCACTATAAGTAGCTAGCAGCCTGGCATCATGAACGGTTGATTTTCTGGATGTAAGTTGAGCTATTCTTATATTCTGTCACTCATGAGCTGTGTTGCAGCCCCTTCAAAATAACAAATAACAAAAAATAATAATTTTAAAAAGAGCTGCATTGTTTTGGAGTAAATGGTGAGTAAAAATCAGATAAAATTTATGACGTCCAAAGATCAGAAGCGGCCCCTATAGCTCAGTGGTAGAGCGTCAGTCTTGTAAACTGAAGGTCTGCAGTTCGATCCTGCATGGGGGCAATTTTTACATTTTTACAGAATTGTTTTAATATATATTGCTATTGTCACTCTCCGTTTGGCAGTCCCTGCTCAAGTCCAACTTCAAAAGCTACTTGCTAGTGGAGGGGAACTGTCTTTGCTTCAAAGGAAAGGAAATTCTACTTGCCTTGCCAAAAAGAAAACAGAAAGGCTCTCGACAAAAGAACATGTTTATCTATTGCTCTTACCGCCGGAGCCTATCCCAGCATTGCATTACTCTTCTACTTAACAAAATTTGTCAAAGTTGGTTGAATATATACAACAAAGATTGACTCCACTGTCCACCAATTCTTCACCAGTAAAATTTCTCTTCAATTTGGGTAGTAACAAATATTCCAATGCGACAGGGAAGTCGCATGTCATACATGTAGTGCATGTGCAACTAGCTCTGCAGCCTGTGACAATTCAGCACGTTGACAGTGGATAAAAAAGGCTTGACGACAACTGTTACAAAGACAGCGGTAACAGCACCGGCAGATTGGCCAGAAATCTGCATCTCTGCTCATGCTCATGTATTCTCCAGCATGTAGCAACCAAAACACTGTTTGCTATAGTCTTGCAGCCTTGCCAAAGCCTGGCTAAATATACCCTCAAGTGAAACATTGTGGACCACACAATAAAGTGATTGCTAATTAGATTTGTTTTCAAGGCCAAATCCCTGTGTTTCAAATGAGGCCTGAAATTTTGAATTCGACCATATTCACTTGTTTCTTGGAAAATTGCAGAGGATGGTAAGTTCGACGATAAATAGATCACTACTTTGAACTACAAGAGGATTCTGTGGAAGCAGAAACATGTTGTATCCACACAAAATGACAAAGAAAAATGCAGCTGGACAAGCTTTTCGTTCAGATAAATCGGTTACTTAGTAATCTTAGCTACAAACACAAATTCATAGATATTATTTAGCTATGCTAGTTTTCACCGCAGACTAATATCAGAGCAAAAACAACTGCCAGAACTAGTAATATTGTTGTTTATCGGTGATGTCATGATTGATATTAATATACCAATTGGCAAAAGAAGGAAGTACATATAACAGACTATCACCAACACAAAAGATTCATAGATGCTTGCAAAAGTGCCACATAGGAAAATCTCACCTGACGATGAATATTTGAACAGGTATGTGAATTCGATACTCGCTATAATTTCCACAAATTTTCATGGCCACAGGGATTCATTGAGAACAAAAGTAGTGCACAATTCAGATAAGGTTTCAATTTTCATACCATTGTTTTTAACATTGATTTATTTCAAGACAAGTAATCAAGCACAAGTTGCATTTTTTGACATTCAGGATCCTGACTCTTTGGGAGTTTTCGCAACAATTGAGATAGCATGACGTCCTGAGTTCAACTCAGCAGTCAAGAGGTCATACACCATCCTGTGACGCTTCACAAGGCTCTGGCCCTCAAACTTAGGCGAAATTACCCTGATGTTAAAATGCGTCTCATTGGCGTTGTCCTTGACAGCTGTATGCCCAGCATGTTGGTAAGAAACATCTTCAATGTCTAGCGCGCTGGCCTCCAAAGAAGACAACAGCTTTTGCCTCATCCGAGCAGCTCCTGAAAGCACAGCGCTAGTGGCTCGTGAGCCCATCATCGATATAGTCTGCCTCAGAGCAACTATACCTGGCAACAAAGTTTACTGGTTATGCAAGATACTCACTGTTACAAGATCAGTGGTAATGCACACAAATTCAAGACAAATAGTTCAATGGACTTTTACAGAATTTGCATGCTGCAAAAGATTAATCTGAGAAGGTCAGGCATCTCAGAAAGTATATTGAAAGCACTTCCTGTGGGATCATGAACCAACACCAAGGACGTGATTGCATAACATAAAAGAAAATAGTGAAGTAGCCCTAACTATACCTAAAATTGTTGTGGTCCATAAAACATGATGCAGTTGTGAAAATTCTAATATCTGAACTAGTATGAAACTATGAATTCAATTCATGAGTTACTGCAAAAACAAATGCAGTTATCTTTTATTGACCTAGGAAATCCACATTCAGATGGAATTTGTTGAAAGCAGCATGAAATGTAATGTGATTATGTCAGCGGATACCCTGTTTGGTCAAGCAAGCGTCATCTTTCTTACCTTCATAAGCAAGCACAACAGAGTTCGGACTTTACAAACCCAAATATCGCTTTGAAGGAGCGTGTAAACCTTCGATCTATTTTCATTTCTGGTCATCAATTAATATACCATGTCAGGGGTTCCTCCCCTATCCCTCTAAAAAAATTTATCTTGCAAGGACCATCCCGAACTCTAATAGGCGAGCCGCCAGTGACAAAATGTAAAATTTGATTGCAAAGATGGTGAAATTAGATAGCTTTATAGGTTACAGAAGGCGCAAGTAAATCTGGAAAAGGCTCGATTCAAATATCTTAATAAAGAGCATCTGACATTCTGACCAGAAGCTTACAAAGTTACAAGTGCGGAAAAGGAAAGGGGAAGTTCTGCGGCTGCCATGAACTTGGCTCCTCTCAGTTTCTCACGCGCAGCGAAACGGAATGCGATAATGAACAGGGAAAACATGTACCTTACGTTTTCGCTCGTGTATCGAACTCTTTTTCGAGTCGGAGTAGCACTAGAGCGGCGGCAGCTAAGGGCGGAGAAAAACCTGAAGCGAAGGAAAGAAACCAAGGAACCTCTCGTCTATTAAAATTAAAAAATTAAAATGAGAAGAAAGAAAGGAACCTCTCGTATACTAAAATAGAAAAAAAATAAGGAAAAATAATTCGTATATAGTAAAAATAAAAAACATGCGGTGAGCGTGGATCGAACACGCGACCTTCAGATCTTCAGTCTGACGCTCTCCCAACTGAGCTATCCCCGCTTTGTTGTTGTAAAAATTCAATTACTTCCATCTCGCTGCACTATCCCTCCCAACTTGGTGGTTACAGAGTTTCAATATACTTACCCCTGATTGCCGCGTCCGAAACAAATTCGAGTTTCCTCATCCACCGAGAGACAAAAATAAAGAACCCCGAACGCGCACGCGAGCATGAAAATGGCTCAATTTCAACTGATCTCGATCGTTACGATCTCTAATTGCCGCGTCCGACACAAACTCGAGTTTACTTCGATCGGCCGCGGCACAGAAATACAGAACCACGAGAGTTAATTACCTCATCCGCCGAGACACAAAAACAATAGAGAACCACGAGCACACAGACGCGAGCAGCAGAAACGCAGACAGATCGACCGTCTTCTCTGTTCCGAGAAGCCGGCCATGGCGCCGCCGCCGGCGAGCCAAGAAGAGCTGACCCGCGCGGCTCTCGCCTTCCTGAGGAAGGTGAGAATCCGCTTCTGGTCGAAGCCTTGTGTCTTCGAGGGGCTCAGAACCGTCCTCGCCGAGTACGGCAAATACACGAACGCGCCCACCTCCCCGGTGGTGGACGGCGCGGCGGCGCTCCTCTGCGACCACCCTGACCTCATCGCGGAGTTCAACGCCTTCGTCCGTCCGGAGTACAAGATCGAGCTCCCCGCCGATTATCATCCCGCCGCGGCAAAGCCCCAAGGCAAGAGAGATGAACGGCAGCGACGCCCCAGCGCACGCGCGCGAGACGTGTCGCAGCTCGAGGCCCAACGATTCTTGGAGCGGTTGAAGGCGGAGGACGAGAAGCTTTACGACAGAGTCGTCGTCAACCTTTTCGACGTGGACGAGGAGAGATGGATGGACGCTCATCAGGTGTACGCACAGCTCGAGGAAGTGTTTGGTCCGGGACGCCGAGACCTGCTCCGCTGCTTCTCCGAGTTCCTTCCGAAGGGCCCGCCGCCGGAGGTTGCGGAGGATGAGGAGGAGCCGGATGCAGATCCCGGCCCGTCGTCGAAGCGCAAGCGCGCCGCCGCCACTTACGCGTTCGCAGCCGACGCCGTCAAGCCGATCAGGACCATAAAGCCCCGCGCCGCCGACCTCCTCCAGATCAGCCAGCCCGCCCTCCACGACGATGACGGCGAGGACGTCAAGCCGACTAGGCCCAAAAGGCCCCGCAACGGAAGCATCCAGATCGGCCAACCCGCCGTCGACGACGACGACGGCGAGGCGGAGGGCGACCCGTGCTGGCTCGTCACGACGCAGGACCCCCACGTCGCCGCCGTCACGTTCAGGAAGATCTTGGAGTTCCATGCCAGGTACTCGAATCTGGTTGCCACTATCAAACGCGCGGAGGAGCTCGAGAGAACGCGACACCCTCAAGGTGGCGCCCTCCAGGATCTCTTCCCTAACCGCGAGTGCCACGAGATCCTCGCCGAGCTGTACGGCGACGACTGGAGGACGATGCAGGCGGCGGTCGAGGACGGCGAGCGCGTCGACATGACGTTGGCGACGATCCTGCTGCGTCTGAGGGCGGAGGAGGACCTAGCCGTGGAGTTGGCAAGAAACCGGCGTGATAGAGCCCGCTACGGTGGCAGACAGGGTAAGAGGTCGCCGGCCGGCGATCGCCGTGATCCGTACGCGCGACGTCCGTGCAAAAAAGCGTGAAGCTTGATGGGCAGATCGTACGCGCATGAACAAAATACGTGACAACTTGCTCAGTTGCTTGTTAGAAGCTATTCCGACGTGGGCGCACCGTGCACGTACGAATACGATCACCCGCTGCTGTGCGCCGTGCCGACCGGAGGAGCTTCGGTTATTCATTCATGCCGACGATTGATCGATCTGGCATGATCACAGATCAGCGGTCGAAGTGTACATTTATGTGTTTCATTTTCCTTATTCAGCTTGTTGTACACGTTTTTTTTTTGTTTCATGAGTACACGAATTCCATTGTTTTTGCATATTCCAGATATTCGGCACAAATTTTTTTTGGTAGTTTTGAACAAATTTTGATCGATTTGAATATTTTGCTAAATTCGAAAAAAATGAAATCAAAATTTTCGAGCGAAATGATTTCAGGAATTTTGAGCCAAAATTGCAAACATTGGATAGGAGAATCCCATTAATCTGAGATAATATCACAGTACTCACAACTATGCTAATTTTAATATCTTGAAGTACTTCTTTAATTTGTCTTCAAATAAATCAAACCCTCAAATCCTGAGGCAACTTTAGTAGTGGGGGAAAAATAAAGACTACATTGTCCCTCATACTAGTAATAAGTAAACTAAGAGCATTCTCGATGCATATATCATGGACTACGAGTGTAACTTGTGTTCATATTATGTAGCTAAAACACCTAGAAAGAACCCCCAATGCATAGTGTTTGTGTTTGGACCTATCTAACCGATTTCAATTTATTTTACCCAAGTCCCATTTCAATCAATTAATGTTTTTATAGAATCAATCAATCAATTAAATGTTAGAGACTGTATGAATAATACTTCAACGCTACTCCCTCTGTCCTAATCCCTCCATTTCCAATTAATCATCATATAATTTTTGAGGTTATTTTCAAATGATCATATAATTTAGTCTTAATTATATTTGCTAACTGTGCATAGGAGTAAATGGACATTAATGCATGCATCCATACACGTAACTCTTTACAACCAGCATGTAATGTCTTAATTTGTTATTGGCTAAAAAATAATGAAGATGATATATACATTGAGTTTGTTACCAACGTAAATATAATATAGGAGAGTTATTGATTTTCTTTAAGCTTGGTGTACTGCAATGTGATGATCAATTAGGAATTGAGAAAATAAAACATAAGTATTTCTGAAGTTAAGAATGAGTGTTTAACAAAATAGGTGGAACTAATTAGAAAAATGTTATGGTTTACTAGTTGAGAAGAGAAAATAGTCTATGAAATTAAGTTGAGACTGGTGTGATGAAAAGAAAATAGAAAAACTAATCCACAGAATCCCGTTGGGGGAACGAGGGCACGGGAAAAAGGGTGAGAGTTATCTTCTAGATTCGTTTCTCCCTTATCTGTTTCCCCACTGACTTGTATTTCTCCCTCACGGAATTGTAGCACTTCGTCTTCCTCCTCCCTCCATCCACTCCTCTACCCCACAGTGCCCATCCTCCTTCTCCCTATCCTTGACTCCTTGACCATCGTCTCCAACGCCAACGACATCCCCTATTCTCTTTTCTCCCTTTCTACACTAGATCCGAAGCATGTGAGAGAATAGAGATTGGCGAGGGCAAGGGGGTTATTGCCAAGGAGGAAGCCAACTATGGTTGTGAGGTTGAGGGTTGTCATATGTGAGCAGAAGAAAAGGAAGACGGCGAGGCCGAGGGGGACGAGGTCTTGAGCACCGACAGAAAGGTGGAAGCGGCTGGTGTCGACGTAGATGGTAACCTTGGAGCTGATGAAGTGGATGAGAGGTCGTCGGGTTTTTTCATGCCCTTTGCCAGCCCATCACTTCTACTCGTCGGCGTTGTGTACAGGTGCGTCACAGTTGATACCTTAGGTATCAGGGGGTCAGTACTAGGGTTAGGTACCTCGGGGTATCATGTCTGATACCCAGATACCAAGGTCTGGTACCTCGGGTATCATGTCTGGTACCTAGGTATAAATGTCTGGTACCTCGAAGTATCATGCCTAGTACCTCAGGTACCTATAGGATTAAATCGGCTTGGCCCAATTTATTCCCAATAAATTTCATAGGCCCACAATTAATGTTAAGAGTTTAATACCACCTTGAAAATCAATGTGGAAAGATCTCAAATTAAATAGGCTGCTATTGGAGAGCACCTGTTGAGCGGTTGAGACGGTGGTGGGACTACCACACGCGCGCGCGAGCCGACTAGGCAGGCCGTGGGTGTGGGTGTGGCTGGACTGGCTGGCGGCTACGGCTCTCTCATTATATTTTGCAACAAACGGAAATTGAATCAACGCTATTACCTTTGCAACAAATGAGAGAATCAATCTCGATTTAACTATCGGAGTAATCAAGAATCAACGCTATTACCTATGCAACAAATGAGAGAATCAATCCCGATTTAACTATCGGATTAATTTTGTTGATTACTCCGATAACGGGCAGATTCCCCGCTCACGCATTATATAAGCCCATCACCTGGACAGACAGAGACATATCTCTTTGCTCTGTTCATCCTCTCCTCTCGCACTGGTTCTCCTCAGAATTTTGTTCTGTTCCTGCGCTGCACTTTTGTCTCCTCGATTCTGAACACTTGCACACACGGGTGTTTGGGACGAACAGGCCTCCGAAACTCCGTTCGCCCGAGTACCTGCACGGTAGGCGAGCGATCAAGTTTTTTGGGAGTGCTTCGGCACAACTGCTCTGCTTTGATTCTACACTGCATCATCGACTTCCTCTACATTGACTCTCTGTTTCATCTACTTCCACTACTTCAACATGTCAACTGATGGAGGCAGCGGCGACAATGGTGGTGGCAACGACACTACTGGAGGAGGCAACAACACCAACAATGCCTCATCTAGTACCGGAGCATTTTTCGGGTATGTCAAATTTTTAACCATAGTGTTAAACATGCTTCTTCATGATAATGCTTATTTTGTTGTTAGCATACTGATGTTTAGCACTATCACTGAATCACATTTCTATATGCAAATCATGTTTAGTATGTTAATTTTCTGGATTAAAATATGTCGATTTATGGTCATATTTTCAACAATACCAACCGATACTCATAGATACCAGGTGCATGGTATCAAGTATTATGTATCATGTCTAGTGCCTATGATATTAGGTATCGGGTTAAGACGTGGAGAGGGAAAGTGCGTTGTCATCGTCTGAATTAATGGCAAGTCAACTGTCGTTGTCTCATATCTTCTCTTCTTCTTTTCTTTCATCGATGCCTCCCTCCTTTTTTTTGTTTGTTGGTGGGGACAAAAAAGCTAAGGGTGTCGCTGCTTCGCTTGGTTTCCTTGCAACATGAGAGCTCAAAGATGAAAAAGATAAAAGACGAGGGATTAGATTCATATAAAATATCTCGTTGAAACGATATCCCCGTGCTCTAGTGATCCTCTTCCGTGTCGAAGCAGGGAGCAGGGACGCATGCCAGGATCGGATCTACGACTACTACTTGAAGTGCCCGACGCAAACCCGTTTCACAGCCTACATAAATTCACGATCAGACAGACGATAAAATCGCAGCAACTCGACCATTCGTCAGACGAGATAAAATTCGTAAGATAACCTCCAGATCGCAGCTACTACTATTTGCCGTACATGTGCCGTGTTTTCTCGGGTGCGACCTGTTTTGTCACACGGAGAGAACCTCACTGAATGGCCAGGCTTATCCACTGCTGCACGCAGGCCGCAGGGCCGCACACGGCACGGCGCGCCAGAGAGGAGTACACCGCGGCAGCCCGAAACGCCGCTGCATGCGCACTGGGCGCGCGCGTTCGTGCGCCGATCGAAGCACGGCACGGGGCTGTTCAAAGTCAAGTTTTGACCAAACAATAACCTTTACCCAACAAGTACTCCATCAGTTACACCTGCTTCCTCCTGTACCAGAGTACCAGACTACGAAAGTACACCCAAAAATACCAACTGACTTCTGAGGACCGCAGGAACGTTATTGCTTAAAAAAAAATATGGTGCCATATTATTAGCCGAATATGCCGGGGGAGTTTCCACCGGCACGGTGGTGCATGCCAGTGTCTCGCCGCCGGCGACCACACCTCTCCAGTCTCCTCCCTCTCGCTCGTCGTCGCCTTGCCCTCTCGCCTCTCGGAGTACGAGTACGTAGCGCGCGGTAGAGTAGACGACGAAGACGACGACTACGGCACAGTACGTAGTCACACTCACGAACACAGTCGCGCGCAGCCACGCCGCGGCCGCGACATGTGCTTTGTACCGCCCAATCGGAAAGGAGGAATATGCAGAGCTGCAGCTGCTGCAGCAGCAGCAGCTGGCCGCCACCAACCAAAACCAGGCGGCAAAGGGACGGACCGTCCCAGTCTGCGGCCGATCAGAAACATCAGACTCCCCGTGCCTCAGAGATCTGTGCATGCGAACAGCCATGAGCCAGGACGGCTTGGACGGACAATTTTTCTCAGTCACGCCGGCCTTGACACACACTTTCGTTCGCTTACATGCATAACAAGATCATTAGTACTAGTACTATCTACATACAGTGAAAGTCTGAATCACTGAATGAGCGGTCCAAAATGTTGATAGCAAGAACTGGGAAGGCCAGTATTGCATCGCTGCAAAAGCAAGCAGTAGGGATGTACGCATGTACGTACTGGGATAGCTAAGGTACGCACGCACGTACTACTACCCTCTCCAAGTTATAGTACTGACACGCTGCATGGCATGTACGTGGTGACAGGTCAGACTACCAACCGACATTGTACTAGCGTCTCTCTTATTGGGATCTCCTGACCATTTTGACCAGGAATTTACAGCGACTCCAAATTTACAATCCCCCCGGCCGGCACTTCTATGGCCCTGTTTAATGGCCCTGTTTAGTTCCAAACTTCAAACTTCAAAATCCATCATATCGAATGTTTGGACACATGCATGAAGTATTAAATGTGGACGAAAAAAAAACTAATTACACAGTTTGCGTGTAAATTGCGAGACGAATCTTTTGAGCCTAATTGCACCATGATTTGACAATGTGGTGCTACAGTAAACATTTGCTAATGACGGATTAATTAGGCTCAAAAGATTCGTCTCGCAGTTTACAGGCGGAATCTGTAATTTGTTTTGTTATTAGACTATATTTAATACTTCAAATGTTTCAAATGTGTGTCCGTATATCTGATATGACCTGATGTGACGTTTTTTTTCAAAATTTTTTTGAATCTAAACACGGGCATAGTATTGAGTGGAGTAGTACTACTAGCTAGCAGTAAATTCTTCCAAATTTACAATACTAACATAGTCAAACTAGATCTTCCAAAAATAAGATTGTCAAGTACTACGAGTATCATGTAACATGCCCTGTGACCCTCCATTTGTTTTACCTGATACGTTCAACCATGCCTCCTTAATTACATTCCCTAGAGGCCAGTATATATAGCAATGTGCAATATATGTACAGTGCAACAAGAGAGTAATCAGCCTGCCATGCCAAGTCAACATCTAGCCTATGGTTCTGTTTAGATTATTCGTCAAATTTTTACACCCCGTCACATCGAATATTTGGACACATGCATGGAGTACTAAATATAAATAAAAAAATAACTAATTACACAGATTGCGACTAATTTGCGAGACGAATCTTTAAGCCTAATTGCTCCCTGTTTTGACAATGTGATGCTACAGTAAACATTTGCTAATGACAGATTAATTAGGCTTAATAAATTCGTCTCGCTGTTTACAGGCGGATTCTGTAATTTGTTTTGTTATTAGAGTACGTTTAATACTTTAAATATGTGTCCATATATTCGATGTGACACGCCAAAATTTTACACCCTAAATCTAAACACATCCATAGCCAGCACGGGACATGGCAGCAGCAGCATGCAGGACGTTGTACGAAAGGTAGGGCATCTTTACAGTTCAGAGGCCGAGAGGTTGCGTCCAGCTTTGACACGCAACGACGAGCCCTATACATGCACAACGGCCTCAACCTTTCACCATGGGCAAAAGCTTCAGGCGCGGCAGCGGCAGCAGCGCCACTGTGCAGCACTGCATGCCGCTGCAGCGCCGCAGCCTTTCCTCCTTTTCCTTCCCCCCTCGGAGCTATAGCTTGCAGTTGCAGAAGAGCAGGGGAAAAAAGGCGAATTTTTTGAGAGAAAAGAAACCAGAGGAGTATACAGGAGAAACGGGCATCTTCCCAGCCAGCGTTATCATTGGTGTAATCTGCAGCCATGGATGGGGTAACCGAGGAAATTCTCAGACTTGCTCAAGTGCTCTCTCCTACTCCTAGTTGAACAACAATTGCTTTGTTTTACATTCCTCCTACTTACTACGATCGAGATGAGCTCAAGAACATTTGATGAGCAATGGAAGATTGTTTTTTTCTTCTTTTTTTTTTTTCAAAAAGAAGCAATAGAAGATTGTGATTGATGTACACGCTATAATCCTGGATAGACTGCTGAGATAGGAAATGCACACAAGGAATAGCAGCTCAATGCAACATGTTTCTGTAACTGTCAAATGATTTGGTCTGACAACGATGCAGATGAAGCTAAACTGAAACAAGTTCCATGGAATCATAGCACAAGCTGGTAACAAGTGGCAAACACACTAACACATGCGGCGCTGGAATTGTAGGAGTAAGATGAGATCTAACGACTCGTATTTACAGTTTTGCGCTTAAACACCACAGCAACAATTAATTTCATCTCGAGCAATTGAACCGCACAGGAAGAAGGGAAGGCAAAACGATCGATCCACAGGTAGAGAGAAAGCACACTCCAATCAAGAACTGTCCCAAGAACAGGCGTACGGACGCCAGTGCACGCGTCGGTAAACTGAACAAAAGACGTGTCAGAGCTCGGAAGATGCATGCTGCTGTGTGTGATTCACCGGGATTCCTCCTCGGCGCGCCTGGCGGCGCCGGAGAGCGCGGCGAGGAGGTTGAGGTGGTGGTGGTGCGCCTGCGCCATCGGCACGTACGTCGGCTGCGCGTCCAGCGGGGAGAAGCCCCACGCGTCGGGCCGGCCGGGTGCGGGCAGCGCCGCCCAGAAAGCGGACGTGGCGCCGGCGACGGAGACGGCGGCGTCGGCGGACTCCTGGCGCTGGCGCTTGCCGAGGAGGGTGTGCTGGTGCGAGGAGGAGGTGGACGGCGCGGAGGAGGAGACGAAGGCGGCCGGGGTGGTGCCGGTCCCCGTGGCGGCGAGGATGGATGGCTCGGCCTGGCGGAGCAGCCACTCGATGGTCTGGCCGTCGGACTTGAGCCCCAGCTCCCGCGTGAGCTGGAACACCCGCGCCGCGCACACGATCGGCATCCGCACGCGCCGCCCGCGCCCGTTCACCTTGCTGTGCCGGTCCTTCCCACCCGCCGCGCCAGCAGCCTTCTTGCTCGGCGCCGGAACCAGCTGGGCGACGGCCTCTGCCGGCGCCGCCGATGCAGCCGCGGCGGGCGCCACCGTGGCCGTCGGGATCTGCACGGGCTGGTAGACATGGAAAGTGGCGGCGGCGGCGGCGTCGCGGGAGCTCATGGCGGGCGAGAGAGTGTGATGCGAGGTGATGCCAATGGTGGTGATGGTGGTGGTCCGGTGCGTGTGGGGTTTGAGAGGTTTTGAGGTGATGGGGAGAGGGACACGCCGGATAGATTTATAATGGACTTGATGTAGACTTGCTCGTCTTTATTCTTAGTATTTTACCATAGTACTTCACTGTTCTCCTCCTACACTTTTTTTCTACAAAATTTCTTCTCATGTACTACTATAGTAGTAATCAACAATTCAACATTATTACTACTATACAACAATACCAGTATTTCTTCTAATGCATGCAGCCATGCACTACACGCTACATGTTCACAAAGAAATGGTAATACGGAATATACTATTCAAGGTATTTTACTCGTGTGTGCAACGTAAATGCGAGCGCTAATCTGGGTCACCAGAGAGACCTGACCTTGATCAGGAGGGAGGAGAGGAGGAGAAATGGGCGGAGCAGAAGAGGGCAAGAGGCAGTGAGGGCGCAGCAGTAGTACTGTACCACCATAGGGGGGGCAGGGCACATGGGAATCTGGGTCCAGTAGCTCTCACACTTTGCTGGAATCTGCAGGGTCTTTTACAAATAGTAGCAGCAGCAACGCTAAGCCTACTCCATCTACCGCCGTATCACATCACGGCGAGGATTAGATTAGACGGGCTCGAGCTCATTACAATATCTTATCCCCGTGGGTGCTGAACTGGACGTGTGAAAGAACCCAACTGTGCAGGCACAGCGACCTGAGAGAACCCGAGACAGGGAGAGATCTGGGAATTTCGGGGCAGCAGCAGCAGCAGCAGCAGCAGCAACAAAAACAGACGGATTCGAGGGGGTTTCGCGCGAGGAAATCGATCGTTTTCGAACCAAAAGCTCGGTGACGATTCGGTGGACATTGGATGATGGGGGCTACTGCTGGGGATGCAGGAAAAAAAACTTTGGTCTTTGGCCTACTAAAAATCGTTATCATGTGTGGTCATGCACGACTGTGTACAGGTTCCCGACGTCCAAGTTGCGACTGTATGGACGTGGACATGTACATTGTACAACGCTGTAGCGTACAGTTTTCGCAGCCATGAGCTGTGGGGGCGTGGGTGCTGGTGCTGTGGGGGCCAAAGCTTGGATGGACGGCGGCAGCTGGATCGATCGATCATCACCCGGGACGAAGGAAACGTACGGTGAGATTTGAGATGGATGAGGGGATATCCATGGCTTGGCGTTTAGGGTTGGTTGTTTGCAAAAGCAGGAATTTTCGAGGATATCTATGGAGATTGAACTGATTATTGTTGTGAGAACATGCAAAATCATGTGTTTCAGATGGTGTACGACACAAGAGCCTAATATCGTTTCCTTAAAAAAAAAAGCATAATATTGGTTTTGAAAACACAGACGCTAACAACACGTACACACTCATCCTATAAACATATGCATGCCCGCACACCTTATCTTTATGAACACATCTAAAAGACTGAACGATATATATTGATATTGATGAAGTCATCACAAACATCTCGTTGTCAACGGGTACGTCACGTACCACTAAAAATAATTAATCATAAATGTGAACATCTATGCTAAGTCTTTAACTTGAATTCAGATGGATAGATCCAACAAGAAGAATAATTTTGTTTTGTTCATGTTTTTAATTTTTCTTTGGAGGATTTGCACTTCCCAATAATTTGGGTTGTGTATTTGCATACCACCACTTGCACGCACAAACATTTGTACACCATCTACACATGTTTTAAGTTAATGTTGGAGGTATCAAACACCCACCCCTGTAGCGAGGACACCATGTACTCACCTAGCATACATGCATATGTACTCTTAAAATCAGTGGACAGCTAAGCTAAATCTAGAACTTGAACTGAACTAGGTACACAGCCGCACCACTTTAGCCATCCGTGATTTTTTCAATATCATCCACGACGACAGCCTTATCGAGGCGCTTTCCATGAATCCTGTAGTTAGCCCGTAGTACAACCAAGTAGTAATCGCAATACGCACATGAAGATGCCAAAAACTGCGTTGATTAGTTGACTTTGCGGGAGGTTGAGAGCGTTTTTTTCAACAAAAGATGACTGGAGAAAGACGTCGAGAGAGGGAGGAGAGGGCAGAGAAGCGAGGGTACAGGGGCGATGAAGCGATGATGATGACCTGTGTTGAAAGGGAAGGCGAATCGACCGGCTACCAGCCTTCCTAGTTTTGGATATGCATGGCGTTGGTCGCCTACTCGCTTTCAGCGTATAATTGGAGCCCCACCCGGCAAAGGCTTCATGGCTTCGTTGGCTCAAAAAGAGCATGTCGGCGACCTCTCCCGCCACCTGATTTTAACGCAGTCTTTCTTTCTCTTCCTCACCGAGGAAGTGAAACACTGTGTACTGTTCGTATCTTACACTGAAGCTACAACCTCTTCTGCTCCTCTCAGTTTTGATGTTCTTGCACAGGATATGAGATGTGAATTTCACGAGAAACAATTCAATTCTACCCCAGCAAAATTTCCTGTGTTCTGGTCCAAACAGGCTCTAGCAATTCACAACCCATTGTCGTTCTGGTCCACTACCATAATAGGACATCTCTGCTTAACGGATGAATGGATAAATTTGCACACCTCCCAAACTCCTAAATGCTATGATTTCTTTTAATACTGTTTTAAATCCATTTTTAACTTTACAGTAGTTGATTCATTCATTTGTACCCTCGAATAATTCTCCCGAATCATTCATTTATTCAGCCATTCAGCACAGCACAAAAAAACACACCTTGAAGTAAATAATGTTGCAATTCCAATATTCCAGGAAGTTGCCAGCATTCTTCGCGAAATTCATCAGGCCATCCATACCAGGATCTGCTATAAATTATAATTTTAGACTGAAGGACTCCTATGACAACTAGAGTAGGCACTCCTGTTCAAAAATTTTCTAGTTACTGATGCATAGAAGAGCAATAGAAATGTAAAACAAGTATGGCACTAATGCACCTGACTAGATTGAATGTAGATTGACTTAACAGTAGAACGTAAAAGCAAGTACAGATCTCATACTACTACAGTGGCTATGGATCAACAAACTACACATTCAGAAGAACAAGTTTCAGGAGTTACTAGGAATGACATTAAAGAAGTGGTAAACTTCATCTTCATCAAACACTCCAACCTCAGTTGAGCAGACCTCACAACAAACAGGGTAATAAACTGCACCCTTCTTTTCACCTTCTGATGTAGTAGAAGAATCAGCAGCCTTTCCCTTGCGGTTTTTCCGTTTGCCTTTCCCCTCCCGTAGAATCTGATTAGTCTTGACCTTGCAGTTGTGAACGAACATTGCGCGGTACTGATTTACATACGTCTCATGCCTGAACATCAATGAAAGCCACTACAGTTAATCATTTTCTAAGATTTTCAAAGTTAAAACTTCAGGAGTTTCTGAACATTGTACAAATGAAACAACAGCATAATGTTTCACGATATAGAATGATTACTGAAATAATTGCAAATAGGTCACATAAACTTGACTCCAGATTTTTTCTCCACAAATCTAGATTTCTCAATTTTGTATTAAAAAATTGGACATGTTCAGTACAATCAAGCTTTATAATTACATATTCTGGAGAGGAAAATGATCAAGCATAATATATAGTTACCAACACAAGTTTCGAGCAGGTTTTATTTTAGTTTCAAACCACAGTAAGTTCCATGAAGATTTCAGACTTTAAGGTGGATATTTCAATTTTCAAAGCAGGTTACAAATAAGTCATCATGAATGTTCCAGCATGTTGCAAGATTGTCACAGTGGTTCAGGTGTCTTAAGATATTTCCGAAATGGTTCATTAATGTATTGCAAGTTTCTGAAAAGTAAGTCCAACCTCTAATACAAATAATTGTGGCATGCTCCCATGGCCCCATGGGGCAACCAAGAATCTCCGATATATCACTAATGTATTCCTAGAGTCGCCATTTCATCATAGAGATAACTTTATAAGGGTAAGCAATTAAAGACCCCTGACTATTTTACAGTAGTAGCTATGGCTTCCACCTTGCAGGAGCGTTTCTCCCACTTCACGCAAAATCAAACTAAAAAAATTTCAGGAACAACTAATCCTAGCATAAACCATTTATTAAGAAATTTCATTATTTCTTCCAACCACTTAAATCAACCAATTTGATCATTGTGAGCATGGATGTGGATTGTATGGAAAAGATTTGCTCACATGTATAGATATACTCCTCATGGTCTAACACACACCAACTTCTCCAAACAAAATTATTGATAGCATCTGCCCTATATAGGCAGCAGCACCACAACCCTGATAGTTCCTCCATCATCAGGAAAAGCATCGTGCCAATCCAAGAACTAAAAAATACTAAATCGACTAATCTAAAAAAGAACTAGTGACTGCTTAATAACATGCATATTGGAATCCAGAAGCCTCCTCCTTGACTCACAAAGCCGGAAGCAGTAAGGAAATATTACCTCTGGCAATCCAGGCACAAGGTAGTGAAGCACGCGGGGCAGCTGAGCACGGCGTCAGAAGTCCTCCCTTTCCTCTGCTTGCTCACCCACCGCTCATCGACATCATCCAGGTCGGGATCGTAGAACTCGGGCTCCACGGAGTAATCTATCTCATCGTCGCTGGACACTAACAAATTCAGAGATAACACAAAACCAAAAGAGGGGAAATCAGGTGCACTTCCTTAGAGCATTAATCAGGACACACCAAGCATCTCCCATATCCTGCACGAACCGTACTACTTCCGGTGCTTGGAAGAGGAAGCAAGAGGGGTGCGCATGAAAGATTTTAGCCATCTAAAGCAAGGGGGATTGCGAGAGCTACCTAGTTCTCGGGGATCGACGGGACCGCCGGAGTCCGCCTCCATCGGCTGGCTCGCCGCCTCTTTGGATTTCTCGGGCTCCATGAAACCCTCCTCGCCTCCGCCGTGCGCCCGTGTCCTCTCGCTTCCGCTTCTCCGGCCTTCTCCCGATCCCTTCGCGACTCTTCTATCTCCAGTGGCTGGCTGGCTGCGGGGAGCATGAAATTGAGGTCTTGGGCCGAACCGACAGCTTTGATGTCGGCCCAATTGGAGAAACCGACTTGAGTTCTTCCCTTTTTTGGTATTTTTATTTTGTCAGATCAGATTATTATATACGATTTTTTCAAGTATTAGCAGTAAAAAAGGTGGAAAAATCAACCATATCTATAAAATTTTTTTGGAAAACTAAGGCCACACTTTCAATACATGTGAAGTTCAGCTTGTTACTCAAACAGGTAGTGCTAGCTTTACAAGTATTCAATAAGAAAAAAAGAGTATCACACGGCAACATCTTTTCACCGTGATCCTGAAAATCTATATTGCATTCGAATTACACCAGTACTATGCTTTTGTTCTTTGAAACCCATGCATTCATGGGTTTGTCTTAGAAATTAAAGAGAATCGCACACATATTAGGAATAATAAAAAAGAGAGCAGAATTTAGCATGTTTTCTTTCTCAAAAGCCTTCTTAAGTGAGTGCCCTTTGGATTGCAAGCAGCTCCTTGATGATATCTTTGGTTGACATTCTACTCAATGGCATTTCCCCAGAGCAGAGCAACCCGAGTTTAGTAGTGAAATCAGGGAGTTCACCCTTTCTGATGGATCATCCATGGATGTTGCAGGCGGCGCGTTTTCAAGCTCTGTTACCAGCTCTGCATCGACACATCACTCGATTATTCAGGGCCATCTCAACGCACTTGCGAAGGCTAAATCCTTGCTCAAATGTGTTATCTGTAGGCCGCCTTCCAGTAATCATTTCAAGAACAAGAATTCCATAGCTATAGATGTCACTGTGAGTTGAAACCATATTTCCAGCACCATATTCTGTTTGAATTGAACAATGATGATGAGAGTACAAGTAACTCGGTAAATGATAATGCTATGTCTATGATAAAAGAAATTTGGCGATAGAAAGGTTATAATGTTTTCAAGTAAATTTCTTGTGTTAAATAAATCGCTAGGTGAAAATAAAAGAATGATAAACTAACCAGGTGGAGCATAACCAATTGTCCCTCTAAATCCCATTGAGCTCGTCAAGGGTTGACAAGACGTATATCCCTTAGAAAGAATCTTGGCTAGTCCAAAATTTCCAACATGTGCTACCATATCAGCATCAAGAAGCACATTACTTGGCTTAAGATCACAATGCACAACCGGTGTAGCGCCATGGAAAATGAAGAAAATCCAATGCACAAGCCACGTACCCACTCTTTGGACAAGGTTCAATTGCCTTTCCACCAACTGGTTATCTGTGTGAGGATGAATCCAATCTTCTAGGCAACCATTGGGCATGACGTCGAACACAATTGCTTTGAAGTTGTTCCCATTGAAGTCGATGCTTGAACATGCTGTAATTATCTTAACAAGGTTCTGGTGTCGTAAGTTCTTCATCGCTTCACATTCAGCTGTGAAACTCTTAAGAGCCCCAGGTGTCTGAAGTTTCAGTACTTTTATAGCAGCAAGATTTTCATTCTCACCAGTTTCATCGAGCAATTTTCCTCTATAGACTGATCCATAGCTCCCAGTACCCAACAAATTGGTTGTCGAGAAACCATCTGTTGCAAGTTGCATGTACCAACTGCTGGTAGGAGACAAGTTGATGGCCTCGCATGGAAGTCATTGAAGGACTTCTTGTTAATTTTTTCTTGTACCAAGCATGGAAGTAAAAGAGCAATGAAAGGATACATATTGTTGTAGCAACAAGTGGAACAACAATGGCCGACACTGGAACTTTATGCCTTCTCTTGGAAATCTGAAGAGAACATGTAGGCAAGTGAAGATCTGGAATGCCCCCACAAAAGCTTGTTGTTCCCTTGGACCGAAATGCCAGTAGCATTTGCAAAAACACCAACCACTGGCACTTCACCATCAATGTTATTGTATAAGAGAGGTTTAGAGCATAGAGTGAACGGAAGTCTCCAAAGAACTTTGGTATTTGGCCTGAAAACTGTTACTAGAGAGGTCGAGAATTTCTAAACCCTTCAGCTCACTAAAGGATAATGGGATATTACCAATAAATGAATTGTTTTGCAGATACAAAATCTGGAGAAGCTGTCATTTTTCGAAAGTAATAGGAATTTCCCCTGATAATCGATTGTAGCGGGCATCAAGGTATACAAAATTCTGTAGATTCCCAACTTCAGGTGGTATTGACCCTTCTAAGTGATTGTAGGAGATATCCAAATTTATTGAGAGTGTTGTGATGTTGAATAAACTAGTTGGGATGGTACCTATAAAGTTATTAAAGGAGAAGCATAGACTCGATAGTGAAACCATGTTTCCCACAGATATTGGGATGCTACCACTAAAATTGCTCCTTTCAAGCTCTAAAGAGTCCATTTGAGTTAAATTGCATATAACACGAGGGAGTGGCCCACTAAAGTAATTGTCACCTAGCCACAAAATTCTTAAGTTTTGAAGCATTCCTAATGACGATGGTAGATTTCCAGTCAGAAAATTGTTATGTGCGACAAATGCACCTAAATTAATTAGTTTGCCAATTTCTCTAGGCATGTTCCCTACAATTTTGTTGCCAGCTAGAGTGAGGATTGTCAGTGATGCAGATAAGTTGGAAATTACGGATGGAAGTGTTCCACTAAACTTATTGTCTTCCAAGTCCAAACCTTCTAATTGGGAGCAATTTGTTAATGCTTTCATAAACTTCCAGTCGTTAGATTCTTTGGCTTCAAGATCATTTGCAGAGAGAAGAAACCATTTGAGACCATGTAACCCTCCAAACTCTGGAGGAATTACACCAGTGAAGTGGTTTAGCAGGATCTGTAATCTAGAAAGTTTGGAGGCATTAACCAGTGAAGATGGGATATGGCCATGAAACCTATTCTCCCCCGCATCGAAAGTCTCGAGCATAGGAAGTGTATTGAACACGTTCGGAGGTAACATCCCGCTAAGCTCATTGGATTCTACAGAAAAATGTTTTAGGGATGATATGTTCCAAATATCGGGAGGAATGGACCCAGTCAGACCGTTAAATTGTAGGAGAAGAATGGTAAGGTTGTTCAAGTGACCAAGAGAAGAAGGTATGCCACCAGATAACTGGTTATGTTGAATACCAAGAACATTGAGCTGGGAGAGATTGCCCAAGGAGACTGGAATCTCACCAAATAGCATGTTGTTCCCTATATACAATATGTGAAGTGATGACAGGTTACCCAGGGATGGCGGGATCTCTGAAGACAAGTTATTTGCACGAAGGCTCAAGTAAGCTAGATTCCTCAACGCGCCGATCTCACCCGGATCTCACCATGGAGGTGGTTGGAAGGCAGGCTAAGGCTCTCGAGCTTGGTGCATCCTATCGCCAACGCCGGTGGGATGCCCCCTTCTGGCGAGTTGCCAGAAAGGTTCAGCTCTCGGAGCCTACCGAGACGCCCCAGCTCGGGAGGAATCTGGCCAACCAGCTGGTTCGCCCCAAGGTCTAGCTCACGCAGGAACGAGAGGTTACCCAATAACGGCGAGATGCGACCATACAAGGCGGAGGAGCTGAGGTTCAGCGAGAAGACCCAACCCGCGTGCCGGCCGCGGCCGCACCCGACGCCGCGCGCGCCACCTGCACGGGTGGTTGGAGGCGTTCCACCAGGCGAGCGCGCCGGATGTGTCAGACACCATGCACCTGAAGGACAGCATACACTCGTATTAGGAGTTAGACTTAAAAGTTAAAATAGATGTAAAATAAAGTTAAAGTCGAATTGTCACAGGCATTCTCTTAAATAGACAAGGATGCATCACAATGTAATCATAATGACTATAATGTAGCGTAGGTACGCATGGACCAAAAACCTATAATCAGAGTCTCGAGAATGTAGGGTTCGACTGAACCTTGTTAACAAATATCGTATGTTTCTGTGTCATCATCTGACATGTCTTAGGTGATCAATGACTAAAACGATCTAAAAAATTAGTCATCATTTCGCTATATTGACTAACTTTTATAACAAGCATCTGCTACCTGCTTGTTGGTGGCGCCGCCACCGCTGCTGCTCCTCCCTAGCGAGCATACCGCCACACGGGGATACAGCAGTAGCACGGAGCACAGCAAGATGGTGATCGTTAGTGGGTTCATGGCTGTTCATTGTATGTTTTGGCGCCAAGGGAACTGAAGACGAGAGCTGATATGTGCAGACATTTTGCTTGCAAGTAATCGCATAATAAATAGAGCTGATATGTTGAACGATCGGGGGATGGGACGGAAAATTGGTGATGTTGGTCTCGTCTCCTCTGTCGATGGTCCCCCTGGCCCTTGCACTACGGAGACAGGGTGCAGGCGTGCCTGAGAGCAAGTTTAATAAGTTTAATAGTAGGCTGTAATTCAACTATATGTTTATATGGAGGAAAGAAAATAAGAAAAATAGTAAGTAAGAGCTAGCTATACACATTCTTTTAAGTAAATGCATTAATTATATAGAGAGAAAAAGAAAATTAAAGACAATCTTATACTGTAACTAATCTATTATACAGGTTAATTTTTAATCTATTATACACGTTTAACACTAATCTATTATACAGGTTAACTTTTAATCTATTATATACATTTAACTTTTAGATTGACTTATACCTAGAGTTAGCTCTACTATTAAACTTGGTCTGAGTGGCTGACTGACTTGCCAAAAGCTTGCCGCTGAACTTGCTTTTGACTACACACAAACGACGTGCGCATTATAATCGTTCAACTTACGTCGAGGAAATGGAGCAAATGGAGCACGGCTGCACACGCTGCGGCAGATCACCGATCACGTTTAGTTATTATTACAGGCTGAATATCTAAAAACAGAAAGAAGAAAAAACTTCAGGCTCATGTGTTACCTCAATCAGTTTTAAGAGTACAGTACATGCATTGCAATGCAGTTATGCTGACTAAATCTAGCTTCTAATCAAACTGGTCGCAGACATTGAGGTTTCCGATATCGTTACCGAAAAGCCAAAGCAACATTTGGCAAAGCAGAATGCTTCCTCTGAACTCGCGCCTTTTCTTATACTCCCTTGGTTCCATAAGTCATTTTAGTTTTGTCTTAGTACGACTTTTCTAATTTTGACCGAGTTTATAAAGAATACACTATCTACGACACCAAATTAGTTTCATTCAATCCACCATGAAATATATGCATTTATGTATTATTGTAACATTTTTCTATAACCTCAGCCAAAGTTAGAGAAGTTTAACTTATGACAAAACTAAAAATGACTTATCATATGGCACCAAGAGAGTACACCCTCTCTTCCAAAATGAATCAACTCTTAGCTACGAATCTGGACATAGCTTTCTCTAGATTTGTTGTCAGGATTTGAATTATTTTAGAACCGAGGGAGTTAGAACATAAAATATAAGTAGTGCATGCAGCGGGATATTTAATATGGAGGGGAACCAAGTTTGATCTGACACCTTGATAGATACACAGCATAAGGGGCAAGTTCTACAGACCTCACAAGTTTGTTCTGGACTGCAATTTACAAGCAAGGGGATGACAGGGACGTCAGGCATGGGCGATCTGAGCCAATGATTCACCGTCTAGTGACAATAATCAGTCTTGCGATTGACTCTGATTATCTTGCTTAGTAGGGCTTTGCAGGGCTGTCACTCTTTGCGGCTGAAGTCTTCTCAGCGGCAGAAGTGAAAGACACAGGGAGGTGCTGTTGGTCATTCACCACCAAGCTCAAGACCTCAGGTCGAGCATAGTGACCCACCACATCAAAATCAAACTTGGCTCGCACGATTTCTCCAAGGTCTGCACATGAATTTCGTTACAAATTTTAACATGAATTGTCGAATCACAACCATTCAAAATTCGGTACAAGAAAACTGAGGGAGCACAGAAACAAAATTGGTGTGCAAATGCATGTAGACATATGCGATTACTTTCTTACCTAGATCAGCTGTAATCAGTGCCTCCCCTTCGTAGTTGGGACCTGCCAAGACTTCTCCAGATGGCGAAATGATGACACTACCTCCAGGGCAGACAACAGTGTCTGGAGAAGGCTCTTCACCTAAACCAGAAAATACATACTCCGGTGGTGGAGGATAGTCCTTTCTACGGCAGAATTGGTTAGCTGACAGGACAAAGCATCCCCCCTCTAAGGCAATATGAGTCATGGAGGCTTGCCAAACTTGCCTGGAATCAGCAGTTGGAGCACAATATATCTCGATACCTGTGTAGTGCATACAAAATATGAGTAGATGACGAAGAAATTCAAGTGCCACACCAGCGTTTTTTTTTTTTCACATTTGCCTATCTGACTTACTCTGAAACTAATTCATTTTGTTATTTCAGGAATATCATCTCATGAAACCATGCCACTTCCTCATAAGCTGTATGAACTATGAAGACTTCTAGTGGTTTTGTAGTAACAATATTCCAAGAAATAGTCTTACCTTTACCATAAAGTGCTGTTCGCAACAGTGGCATTTTATTTTCCCAGCAAATTAGCGCTCCGATCTTTCCAAGTGGAGTATCATAAACAGGAATTGTTGATCCATCTCCAAATCCCCATATTATTCGTTCTAATGCTGTTGGCATGAGCTTTCGGTGCTTACCCAGGTACCGTCCTAGAGGATCAAAGAAGAGCACCGAGCAATACAGAGTGTAACCTTCCCTTTCAATCACTCCCATCACTAAAAAGACTTTATATTTTCCAGCCATAGCAGCCAAGCGTGTCACCTCTGGGCCTGTAGGTCAGCAGATGGATATATCAATCTAGAAGAAACAAAATGTATGTCCACAGTGATGAAACAGCTAGAAAGCTGTCTTTTTATGATAAAACACAATAAAAAGCATATAAAATAGCACAGGATATGGAATTATTGATTGACAACAATCAACCCAAGCCTGGAACCAGAAAGCATGATCATAACATCTAGCTGAAGCAGTCAAGTCAAGCATGAGTATCAATAATCCATTGTAGATGTTTCTCCATTTTGGGGAAATTCTATGCCTTACTGGGCAAAGCTAAGGTCTTTTTTTTTCTTCATCAGATTAAGTAATTGGGAATAGATCTTTGGTAACATCTATGATTTCTTTCCCCTAAAAAGTTCTCCAGAGTCTAATATGAAATGTATATTTCTAGTATTTAGCAAACACAGTGTTGACAGAAATATGCAATTTAAACAATCAACATTTTTTTTTCTTTTTGATGATAAAAGGGCATGAATGGATGAGTCGGTAGCAAAGCACACTTTGTTTGGCAGGCCTCAATCCTGGCCTGTTCCCCATGGGTGGCCCGGGATTTTAAGTGAATAGATATATTTCATTACATTAGCATTTACCAGGCACTTCTATTGCCGCCGCATGATACTTCCGGAATTCTTCCTTTCCCTTGTCTTTTGGATTACCAATGCTTATGTTGGCCCCAAAGCCAAATGTGGATCCACGAGGATAGCCGCCAACAAAAGCTTCTGGGAACACAACCAACTGTGAACCATACCCAGCAGCCTCCTCTATCAACCTCTCTGCTTTATCTGCAGTACAAATAGTGAAGTGAATAATAAACAATCATTTCTAATGCAATGCATCGATCTGGTTCTCCCAAAGTGTCAGTATTGGCCTTAATGTTTATATGCATAAAGTAGAAAAATAATATGCATTATGTGTCTTTCCTAGGCAATGGCAGTGATTGGAGGAGGTAGTGCCAGATAGGCACTTGGACATGAATACATGATCACACGAGCCCATGATGCAGAATGCTGCAGCAGAAAATAGCATGTAACACAGTTTTAACATTTTTTCTGGCCTGGCAGAAAAGATCATTTCACTGGGTCATATAATCAGTGGGTTATTTTAGCAGAATAAGAAAATGCACGTTCTGCCCAAAATCTGTGATATAAATGTGCTCACCATTGGTAAAATTCCCAAAGGCTCAACAGCTTTGTTTAATATCTAAAGGTACTAAATGATGCTCAATAACAAATTGAACTCTTGAAGAAAGCTCCTCAGTTGGGTACTGGGCCAGCCCTTGCTGCAAAATTTCTCAGTGGCATGATTCAAATATAGCAAATACTACTAACAAAAATTTACCTACAGATAACACGCAAAGAACAAAAAAATGTTGTGACCATTTAGTTAGGAAAATGCATAATTTACAAGATGGGGCAGGGGTAGAACTTACAGCAATCATGGTAATTGGCAAAGCAAAATCATATAACAATTAACAAAGTAAAATCAAAGTAAGAACTCACAAGGACTGTGGACAAACCATAAAAAATAAAATATGATAGATGTAACCTATCATGATTTCACCTCAAATGACAAAGGACATCCAACAATTACCTCCAATTGACATATTGGTTACTCATTACCAACAGATGACAGCTATACCAAATCTCACACTGAACCCTCTTAATTAATAACCACTAGCTGCAGCACATTGGTGATTGCTGATTTATCTCTTTATTTATCCACCAACAACAAAGGAAAATTTACCAAACTACCAAAGCAGGGGGCACACACGAGAGTTGAGCGTACGCGTGCTTACCTAAAGTGGCGGGGGGGGCGTNAACACGGTGGAGGCCTGCACGACGGTGGCCCGGACCGTGGCGGCGCCCGAGTCGGCGCCGCCGTTCATCTCCACCTCCGCAATCACCGGCGGCCCACCGCCCGAGCCCGACGGGACCATAGCCATCGGTACGGCACGAGCCAGGGGGGACTCACCAGATTGCAGCGCGCCGCCGCTCGATGTGGATGCGGGAGAAATGGGGGCCGGCGGCGAGGAGGGAGATGGTGGGGAGGAGCTGAAACAGAACTGTCAAGTGTGACTAGTAGCAGAAGGCGAGGGAGCGAAGTCCATCACGGATGCTTCTAGACGACTAGACTCTACACCTTCTCCAGCTTTTTCCATGGCTGTAACTTTCCCGTTTCCTCCTCTCTCTTCCATGGCACGTGAAAGAAGGAAAAAAATAATTTACAGATAATTTTTTTGGATTATTCGTGGTACGAAATACGAAAATACAGAAATTCATTAGTGCATAAAAACTGGACTAGGAGTCTAGGAGAGGTTATTTCACCAAGATTACAGAACAAGTTGCAATGGCCGTTTTGAACGCAGACGGACTTTAGAACAATTGTTAGCCACAGCGAACTGATGTTAGAAATGGAATGTAGAATACTGTATAATTTGTTGGAAATTGAATACTGAGTACTGTACTATCGCAATCTACATTTGGGAGTTGGGACGTCTTCCCTAACGAATGACAGGAAGAAACATGACACGATTTTCAAACAAGAGTATTACAGCAATATAGGCACTAATTGTTTATCAGGGAAGCATCGTCTCCATAACTTTACAAGAAACAAGAGACAGATTATTCATGTAATACCAACACTGGCCAGCTGACAACTTTATTACACACCGCGATGGAAGATTAATGGCCATCAGGTCCTAGAGATATCGTCACTCTTTGCAGCGGAATTTTTCTCTGCAGCAGAAGTAAAAGAAACGGGCAGCTTTGATTCGGTTTTCACGGTCAGGCTCAGCACCTCGGGTCGTGCATAGTGTCCCACGACGTCGAAATCAAACTTAGCTCGAGCAATTTCTCCAAGGTCTGCAAAACATACGATGCAATTTCTCTTTAGTGTTCTTGTGGTGTTTCACGGTTACAATACTGCTCTTTGGGCAGAGAGAGTTATAATCTGATGTCTGTAGAAATCATTGCACAAATACAGCTGGATAAAAGGGCTGGGATGTAGACAAAGACAAGTGAGCATGGAATCTACTTGAAGGTTCCAAGTTTCTTACCCAGGTCAGCTGTGAGGAGGCCCTCGCCTTCATAGTTTGGACCTGCCAGAACTGTTCCAGATGGTGAGATGATGGAACTTCCTCCAGGCCAAATAACAGATTCTGGGGATGGCTCTTCATCTAGGCCACCAAAAGTATACTCAGGCTCTGGTGGATAGTCCTTTCTGCGACAAAACTGGTTTGCAGAAAGTACAAAGCATCCCCCTTCAACGGCAATGTGCGTCATGGAGGCCTGCCAACTAGGTGAAAAATCAGCAGTTGGAGCACAGTATATCTGAATACCTGCATGAATGTAGAAGATACTACCGATAAAATATAAACTCAAGCACATGATACATGGTGCATCTTCAGAGTCCCTCAAAGTACATTTCTCCATTTTTTTTTCAAGGTAATAGTGTCTTTAACAAATGCACAACCCTAGTATCCCTTTTGTGGTGTCTTAACTCTTAACTTTTGCATTACCAATCGATATAACTTTGACCCAGAGTAAGTGCTCAGGTCGAGAAACATATCGTATTGCTAGAACTAGGAATACCTTTAGCGTACATTGCTGTCCTGAGAAGTGGCATTCTGTTTTCCCAGCAAATGACGGCACCAATCTTCCCTAGTGGAGTATCATAAACAGGTATAGTAGATCCATCCCCAAACCCCCAAAATACTCGTTCCAGTGCAGTAGGCATGAGCTTGCGGTGTTTCCCAAGGTATTTCCCCAGAGGATCAAAGAAGATCACTGCATTATATAGTGTGTATCCTACCCTTTCAACCACCCCCATCACCAAGAAAACCTTGTATTTTCCAGCCAATGCAGCTAAGCGGGTCACCTCTGGACCTGCATTCAACAGAAGTCGGTAAAATGTCTTGCAGGAATAGAAGATGGGCACTGCATATCCTCTGTAGCAAGGAAAGTTAGATATTAAGTGGGGAGAATAGCTAAAAATGGTGTAAGACATATTTTAACTGACAACTAATTGACAGGAAAAAAAGTAAAGATGGATATATGGTCAATGCGAATTCTGAACATTACTACAAAAAATATGGGCAGTTACTAATGCTTTTATTCGTTAATGCGTAGCTATCATATATGATTATCAGCTTGGGATCTGCATCATGATTTAGATCTCCTTATCATTTTTTGCTGTTTTACCTTTCACAAGTTAGGAAACATGGTTGAAATTGATATTTCAGGGTTTATACTTCACATTTAGCAGTGTCTTTTCTAATAGATTGATAGACTAAATAAAATAAAGCACTGAACTTTAAAGAAAAATATAATGAAAATGATAAAGCAAAGGACCTTGGTTTGGAAACACTCGAGAAACATAGTGTACGACAATGATACATTAAATACTAAAACTATTTCAGAATACCAGGCACATCTATAGCAGCTGCATGATATTTCCTGAAGTCTTCCTTTCCCTTGGCAGATCGATTGCCAATAGTCAGTCCAAAGGTAGATCCATGAGGGTAGCCACCTACAAAGACTTCTGGAAATAGAACTATCTGTGAACCATATCCAGCTGCTTCAGCTACCAGTTTCTCTGCTTTATCTGTAGTGCAAAGCAGTTAAAGAAATTAGCACAATATCATTACCTCATTTCTTTAGGATTTTATTCATAAAAAAACATGCCATATGATCATACATTTACAGTTTTAATTCCATTGAACTATTTACTTGTTTCATTCTTCACTAGATTAGGTAGATAGGATCATTGCGGTTAAATAATTAATTACCTCATTAAGGAAAATGACCAAAATATAGAATTTGTGATTTGTTTTGATATACAAGCCTCCACAAACTCTCCAAATTGTCCTTCCAATAAATCATTGGTTTTAAAAAAGTGCAACCATTCTCCAAATATTCCTTCTTAGATGTTATCATACAAACACAAGGACAATAAATGATCTTATTTCACTTTGTCCACGCAAAAAGAATCTAGTAGGAGATTGTAAGTCAATCTTAACATCTTCAAAGAACGTCACAACATTTTCATATGGACCAAACAAAGAAGGAAGTCGGGAACACAGACTACCACCTTCTATACCATGCTCTTATTAATGATGTGAAATGCAACAACCACAGTAACAAGTCTATAAAAATTCAAACTCTTACTTTATCAAATGCATTGTGAAAAGAAAATCAAACATTACACGAACATTTGTCCTCACCATATCCAAAACAGATAGATCATAGCAGGTAGGGGAACTGACATGACACTCATTCAACATCTCACTCTACTAGCAAGAAATAAATGTCACATAATTCACCAATTAAGAGTACTAGTCAAGAAAACCTAAGCCAAATCCTTTTCCTTTTTTTGTTTCTGAGAAACAGTTTCTTTTCCTTGGAAGTAAATGCCAACCAGCTTCTATGGGAGAAGTGAAGTATAGGCAGAATCCGGCTTTCTGGCGAGTGTCAGTTCACTCCAGCCTCCAGGGGTGTTTTCTGTGAGTTAGTGTGACTGTGTGGGCGAGACAAACAAGCAAGCACCTTGCGCGCATCACCAATCCAAACAGCCACACGGGCGAGACAAACAATCGAACACCTCGCGAGTGATACTAGCAGCAACAGAAACATAAACGAGATGGCAGCACCAGCACGCACCGAGAGTTGCAGGGGTATCGTAGAACACTGTGCAGGCCTGCACGACGGTGGCACGCACGGTGGTGGCACCCTGGTCGGCGCCGGCGTTCATCTCCACCTCCGCAACCACCGGCCCGCTACCCGAGCTCGCCGGGGCCAAAGCCATCAATCACCCCTCCCCAAGAAATTGAGCGGGAAGGGGATCTCGGAGGGAGGCCGTGTGCTACTTGTCGTACTTCCTTTTGAGGTAATCGCGGACGAACTGGTCGCGGGCGAGCGTGCGCGCCCGCTGTGGCTCGACGTGGGCGTAGGAGAGGTGGACGCCGTAGGCGAGGAGGCCCGCGCCGAAGGCGAAGAGAGCGACGGTGGAGAGGAGCTGCCGGGGAGTGGACGGGGAGCACAACCCCATCCGCGGGGAGTTTTGGTGGGGGCGAATTATAAAGGTGAAGGCGACGCCGGCGGCGGCGGCGGCAGCAACGACTGATTGGAAGGAGCGAGTGGACGACGGAGTACCGGCTCTTCCGATCCTCCACCTACCTCCTCTCTATGTTTTGCGTTTCTTTTACCAACAATTTCTTTTTTTCTTATATGCTTTATAATTATAATTATATATAGGAGATTTTAAGCCTGTATATTTTTCATACTTTACAGGAGATTTTTACCTGTATTTTTTCAGTGGAGTGACAACCATTTGATTATAATATAGTGGCGTGGGTAGAAGTTTGCACATGTATATATGCACACTCATATACATGCTTTATACACCCTTACACCGAAATTTTATTTTTACCTGCTTAAAATATTCATATTGTTTTTATTATCTACGTCAAAATTTGGTAAAACCCGAAGTCATCATCGGCCTAGAGTTAATATTGGCTTCAGAGTCCTAGAATCGGCCGATGGGAATTATCACTTGTCAGCAGTCCGATTTTTAGCAAACTCGGTTAAGGAGATTATTCAATTAAAGGAAACTTATCTAGAAGAGGTCGAGTTCAAGGATGCGGCATGACAATTTCTCTATTAATTAGGCAGAATCAGTTAGTTTTCTTTTATTTTTAGGAAAGATTATTTAGAGTTTGATCGGGACTTGTATCTTTTACTTTATTTTTAGGAAAGTTTGTGTATTGTCCAATAAAGACTAGTATCTACTCATGGGTATAAATATGTACACCCGAGGTCTTTGTAATCTATCTCTCGATCAATATAACTACTCTCGACGCATCGTCATCCTCTTTCCCGGGGTTTTTACTTATCAACCGACAAAACTTGGCATCTAACGCAGGGCTGCATCGGCTTTCGATCTTCGGCGAAGGGGTAAGTCCAACATTTCGCCGGTACTGGTGAATGTATCGGCTACATTGGTGTTGTTCAAAACTGCATCGTTTTGACCTCTTGGATCGTTTTGGTTTGGTCAATATATTTGCCTACTTAATATTTTGATTCTATCTTTAATAGCATTGTGTTTAGAGACGTATTGGTTTAGCTGAGACTATCTCGCTTAGGTCTGATCTTCTATCTTAGCCGATATTTCTCTACAATCACAATAATACTTTAGATAGATTTGTTATATCCATTACATTAGACAGATTTATCGGCTCATTGAGCATTAGATTATTATATTCAATCTCGTGCTGCATCGGTTAGGTTCGACCTACTAGATTATTATTGATAATCTAAGTCTTGTTAAGCCGATAGATTCATGCTAATGTTTCATCGGAGGGTTAGCTGATCTTATCTGATGTGTTAAATTTCCCTTTGATGGTTTTACTGTCCTGGATAAATTTAACACATGACCACCCTGAAAATTAATCAAAAGCTTAATTTTTTAGACTTTATGTTTCTTTTCATACTTAGTGTTGCATCAATTGAGTTTGACCTATTAAGTCGTGCTTAGAATCATAAAATTTAGCCTGCCTTTGATTGCCAATAAAAATTTCATCGGGGTTTTAGTTGATGAATTATTTGGACGTTGCATCGGCTTATAAGGATTACATATAAGTTGGTTTTAGCCAATAGCAATACATGTTTCATTGATTATCTAATCATTTGGATTTATCGACATCGGATCTCTAGCCAATGTATGCTTTAACCTTCGGATCAACATTTATTCCATCATATTTTTATTGGCTGATCGGTTTCTATTGGATTATATTATTATTTCTATATTATTATCAGCCGATTGTCTTTATACCATTATTTATTCAAGTATCAAAATCTACATAGCCGATGGTTCAAAACCCTATCGACATCGGTTGAAATTATTATATTGGCTTGATGACCGATCGGCTCTACAATCTTCAATTTATATATCTTGTCAGTTACAAAATCAAACTGACTGACGCACCTGCATCTTATCAATTTTAGGACCTGCACTGGAGCTAAGCAGAACTCCCAAGCCTTCTTCGTCTGTTTGTCGATACAGTTCGCGTCAACGCAGATTTAACATCATCGGCCAGACGCGGATTTTTCGTCAGCATATCCCACCTGACATACCGACTCTAAAGATCTATACTTTTCTTTACTTCTCTACTGTTATAAAAAATTGAGGTGTTTTGCCGAAGGTTTTCGTACATCGTCGCGTTCACTCCGGTCGTACGTCGATCAAAATCGTCCGATTCAATTATCAATCAGATCACCTTCCAGTGTGAGAAACGGAATAGGATCAGATCTTTGCTTCCAAAAAACAAGGCCTGATACGATATGCAATCATATATAATAAATATATCCGAGAGGCAGCGGTGTGTGACAACGGAATAATAGATGATCGTGTGCTGATTATTTGGTGGCCGGCCGCCGCCGCCAATGTTTAAGAGCGGTGTTCGGACCGGGGCAGTTCCACTGTCACAGTCGCGACGGAGACCATGGCTACAAGCACACCCCGCGGCACAAGGACGTATGCTGGAGACGCACAACTTGTCGGGGTGCCGCATCCCATGCCTGTACAACTTTGTCCTCCGGCCCCTGCAAGAGATCAAGGAGGCGGCTCTCTCATGCGTCCTCGTCAACAACTTTGAGCTTTGCTATTGTCTCTTCTCCTTTCCAGCATCTAATTAAATCGAGTTATATCAACGTGTCTTCTCTACTGTTGCAAAGCACATATCGCTGCATACAATTACATGGATCAAGCAGCAAGCAGTCGAACACTCCAAAGGCAAGTCCTTGCAACGCTAGCCATCGCCATGTTGAATTACTCTAATTGCAAGTTTGACTGTGGATTGACTCGACTGATCCAATTTGCGTTGTAAGTACCTTGAAAGTATAGTACGGCAAATCGTAAATTAATCGTTGCATATTAGGCTAATAGAATTTCAGTCATCATTGCATATATATTAGGGTAATATAATTTCAGTCATAAAAAGATTAACTAAGAAGAAAATATTTTTTTGGGAGAATCCACATGCGAAAACTGACTATTCAATATCTAAATTAGTTGAGGTCGAGTTAGCTAAAGGCTGAGGCTATTGAAATAGGAAAACTTCCATCTATACCACAAAGGTTTCGATGATACCAAATAATACCATCAGATTATATCCTCTCCCAAAAATACCACGAACTTGACGAAGCAATGACGGAGTTTGTCTGTGGACGAAATATATCCTCACGTTCTTCTTCCTCTCCTTAACGATGACAAAAGCAATAGCTGGTGCGATGGAGATGACCCAGACACCCGACACAGAGGTAGGACGACGGAGACGGTTGTACCTGGGTCGACGGTGGAAGCACCGAAGGCGACCACCATGGCAGCAAGCGTAGGGAAGGAGGTGAGGCCGGCCGACGGAAGGCAGGGCCACATCTCCTGACAGCGACACCAAGGTCGACGGAGGAAGAAAGTCGTTGGGCCCGCCGAAAACGATGGTGTGCACCGCAACCACCCGAGAAGGAAGCCATGATTCCATCACTTCATCTGCTAAGTTCCTGGCTGCATTCATCGATTTCACCGAGGTCAACAAAAAGAAGACCAACCAATTCCATTGCCTTGGCGTGAAGCCTCCCACTGCTTCATCTGCCAAGTTCCTTCCTTCGGCAACTCGTGCGGCTCCTGCATCCCCACTGCCTAGGCAACTGACAACGATGGAGACCGATGAAGCTGTCCTAATCTTACTCATAGGACATCTCAGTACTTTTGACAAACGCAGGTAACGGAGACATATGAATTTTTCCAACAGAAAGTAACGTTCGTTGAAATTTGTGGTATTTTTTAAACATATGACACTATATTGTGGTATTGAGTGAAGATGAAAAGATCTTGTGGTATTACTTGGTACGGACAGAATTTTTCCATTGGAATACCATGAGTTATGCTCGACATATGTCATGATGGGCCGATATATTGTCTGATTGAACATACTTGATTCTTTCATACAACTACATATAGTGAAGATCATGACCTCTTTGGCTTGAGCTTACAATTATTATTATTTTAGGTTTGCTATGGATGCCAATTTTCAATGCGGAATCGATGGAAGTGGATGCTTGTACGTGTCTGATGCGGAGGAGTCTGTACGTGTTTGATGATGTAGTTAAAAATGTAATGTATATGTAAACTTTTTTCCCTGTACTTTGCAAGATCGCTTCAGTTGCTCCTTGAGGCAGCTTGAAAATAGCTCATTTGTGAAACTGGTCATTAAAAAAAAACACTGCTGCACGCATTAACCTTTTTATTTTATAAAACTCTTACCAGCAATAATCTCAATCATTTGATTTAAATAGATGGAAGACAATCTAAATATACTCACAACATGACATATATAATGTTAGTAAAAGTTTAATAAGACAAAATTTAGTACATATAGACTTTTTCATAAAAAAAATTGATTCACCACGTATGCAATGTGTCATGATTCTTTCAACGAGTAGTTTTTTTCTAGCAACGCACGAACACCTTTGCTATTTTTTTTTTAAAGAAATACTACATGTCTGATAGTTCAGCTCATCCGAGGAACTAAACTAAATAGTAGCTGGGTAATATGTTCACTCGTACAAAGTTGAGAGTTCAACAGTACTACGTGTAATTTACATAGGACAAAAGTTGGTGTGTATCTTCCGCATTCTGAGAGCCCCATTGTTTAACTCAATACAGATAATACGTCTTACGATATATTAACAAAATAATAATAATTTATGAGTAATATATATATACACACACACACTTCAATAATAACTTTAAAATCATATTTTAAAATTTAAATTTTGACGTAGAGAGGAAACGAGGGGGCCCGAGCTTATTTCTGTTGTGTATGTTTCAACAGCTCCTATTATTTTGCATCAACGCAGTAACGCAGACATGCGCATGTTTTACGTATGCAAACTCAGCCAAGATGCCTTCGTGATCTGTTTGACTGTTTCACAAGTACTGTCAGGGCAAATGACATGTCGGGAGGAGACACAGTATATGCGCCAGATACCTCCTCTAGAAGAGAATCAAATACAACATTCACCTAACAATATCTTGTTTACGATGGGGATTCAAAAGTAGGTTCATCACTTCATCTCATGCATATCACTAAGCAAATCAGTTTACAATAGGTTTAAGTGACAAATGGTAAGAAACAAGCTTCATGACTACAGCTCGCGAGTGTCACTTTTCTTGTTCAGAACAGTAAACTGTCAAATGTCAACAGACAATTTACTCCACCTCTTCCAAGAAATCCTTGATCTCTGCCGGGGTTAGAACTCTGCATTTTATACAGAAAGTATAACTTGTCAGCAACCACTTGAACGAGGGGGAAAAAAATCAAATCAAACAGCTTTGAGTAGAAGCACAAATGACACAAATATTATTGCGAAGATCCAGTACCTATACCAACTACATGGCCAAAGAGAACTATAAATTTGACTATTGATCAAGATTCAGGAGATTCAGGAGAACTATAAATTTCCATAGTTGTCAAGATTCAGGAGAACAAGCTAGGGAACAAATAAAAATTGTTATGGCATTTTCACAAGACAAAAGTTGCATTGCATATATGTGGCAGTAAAAAACAGCTTCATCAGTCTGTACGACATACTTGAATTCACGGTCAGATCGAATAACTCCAATTTCAATATTGTTGGCTGAGATTTGACCTTCATAACTGCAACCCCCGAATCAGTCAGTAACTCAGTAAGGATGTTCCAGAAATAGGAACTGAAGCAACTACAAGACATACCCTTCTTTCAGAGTCAAAATGGCAGTATGGATGGCATCATCAAGCTCCATGTCTTCTGTGTATCTGCAATGAGACCAAAAAGTGGTTGAACAACAGTACAAGTGCCGTCATACAACTTTGGAAAGGAGATATATTCTCATAAACAAATCCACTTTATTTCTGATCAGATCGAGGAAAACAGAGTGTAGTAGAATATTAGTGGTATGCTATGTACCTTTTTTCAAGAAACGTCTTTGCATTGGAGACATTTTTCCCCATAGCTGATGCTTTCCAGGAGAAGTATGATCCTGAGGGATCAACCTGTAGAAATAATACAACGCATCTGGCCTTATACCAATTTTACACCATAACAAAATATATGACAAATTGACAGGGTAAATATCAGTCCAGAAGAACAAAACTTGCACAACTAATAGTGATGATCTGCTATAAATAGATGCTTTGTGCAAACAACAGTTTGCAGCTTGTTATTGAGACAAGGCTCAAGCACATTAAATTTGAAACAGTTGCAACAAAAAAGAGCCCCTATCATGCAGCTATCTGCATACCTGATACAGCTGTGGGCCATTGTCATCGTACCCAGCAATCAATAATGATACTCCAAATGGTCTTACACCACTGCAACAAACAAGTTGGTCATGAGTCATGCCTCAGATATACAGTTACATCATATATTCATATCTTTGAGTAAACTGTACTTCTTCAGGATTCACCAATCAACATAAGAACCAACTACCACATAGCCTATTGTGTGATTTATAACAAGATGGATGTCTTAATTATTCCTCTGAAGTATTTTTTTTTGTTTCGATGATGTCAAAATGAATTATAAAATGCAAATGACTAGAAAATCCTAATATGTTACAGGTATGAGACTACCCAACTTGCTCAGTTACATTAGCAATTTATTTCTCAATGGCCCAATTTCAATAAAATTTTATCCATCCAGGGAAAATCAAACACTGGAAGTTCACACAGCAGGTCATATATATTCTTCCCAGCAGGTTAATTAACAAGCCTCTGCATCAACACACATCAATGTGATGTCCATATTGAAAGTTTTGGGTACTGAACATCTAAATTATCGAATACAATGTATTGAATGAATGGAACTGTTAAGTTAAGTAAAAATATCCCGCAAATATATCCATATAAATTAATTAGGTCGAACAAGTGCATGAATACATGATTTAACAATCTCATTGATAGAAATGAAAAGCTCTGAAGTAGCATACCCAGATTGTGTGAACTCCTGCATAACAGCAGCAGTTTCTCGAACAAGCTGAGTAACAGGGATAGTTTCCTGCATTAGAAGAAGGAAGAACAATCATGAGAAAAAAAAAATGATGGAAAAGATCATGACTGTCCTAGATGGAAAATTGCATGCTATCCGAAATAGCAATTTATTGAAAAAATGTCTTTACCAAACATATAATAGTTATCTGAAGTATAAATCAAATGAACTGTAAAAAACTACCTTGTACAACCGATAATACTGCTGTGCTTGTTTCCGACTTTTTCTCACAAGAACGCGGAAATCTGGACCCATCCCACTGAAAGAAGTGCACAGGTAAGCAAAGGTGTATTATTGAATTGCAACTGATATTTACAGCAGCAAGCTGAGAGATGTAACAAACAAATCATTTAAAGACAAAATGCAGCTGTTCTCTCAGACCGCTGTACAAGGCTGCGGATGGATTGAAGAACATTTTTTATGCTTTTAGTCCAGTGAATAGATCAACTATAAATACCTTACAAGCTAATAAACAAAAATTCAGCGCTCTGCATGCTCATTCACCAAGTAGCCTAAAAAGGACAAATAAGCCATATTTGCTTCAAGAAAAATGTCTAGATATAGATTTCCAAAGTTACTGCAATCTGATGTGCATATAAGTCACAGTAAAATACCAATGCACTTATCCTCTTGCAAAGTTTGGAGAGCAAAATAGATATGTTTAATTTGTGCCTTTTTAGGAAAGATTAATACGTGCAAATTTCTCAGGGCGAACTATGTCCCTTGTTCCCATAAAAACAGGCGGTTCAAACCAATTATTTATATTACCATTATATTCTTACACAATAGCTCATCTGCGAACTACGTACAGCTAAAATTGTAGCAGCTTGCACAGCTAGTGCTCACATAAAGGAGTAAGAACATAACTAACAGAATAATAAGTTAGAACATAACTAACAGAATAATAAGTTGGAATAACTCACAATAGCATGTACATGACAGCCATAATATATACAAAATAGAAATGTATTACAACAATGAAGCCAATGTAGAAAGTTACCTGTAGACAACTCCAATGTTCGGAGTCAATGACTGAATCTTTTGCACCTGAATTTGCATATAAGTATGTATTAGTGCTTCTGAGAAACAAACAAAGAATAGCATGTCACAACTCACTAAAGAGGTAGTCAGCATTAAGAGTGATGTTAGACTTACAGATGTTTCATCCACTAAAATAGAAGGCAATTTCTTCTCAGTAGCGATAACTACACCATTAGCAGCTGCAAACATAACAAATATACCTCAGAATCAATAAACTAGGCTAAAAGGGAACTGAAGAGAATCAACAGACTCTAGTCTCTGAGCAGTAACTGCACAAAAACATATAATAGAACAATCTGGTAAAAACATATGCAGTATGTTCTATGCTACAAATTTATTACATAGAACAATTACATCTATCAGCGTGAAGAACGCATGTCAAATATTAGTTTCTTTCAATTTTTCATACACCAAAACAAAATTCATGGGCTAAAACACCAAGACTTTAAATTGCACAAATACTGACGAGTGACAACATAAGCTTTTAAGGGTATGTAAACCTATCAGTAAGGTGGCCATTGAGGGGACAAACAAATTAGAATTTCGCACTGATACTAAAATGAGCTTCCAAATCCTAATGGCACTAGATCAAACTGCACACACATACACAGTGGTGGAGGATGGAATAAAAATGAGGTGAGGCCAAACATCTTCCCGTTTGACATAAACGCACCGTGCACTACAGCATGACCGGTATTTTTGGGACATGGTGTAGTGGTGCTCCTCGCCAGCCACCTTGCATTACCTTAATTTTTCGTGTATTTTAGAGTAGGTCGTTGGGACAAAATCATACAAATGAGTGAGTGTGCATCCGTGTGCGTCTATAGAGATGCGTGTGCGTGTGTTTGTATCATATTTCTTTAAAAAAACATACACATCCAAAATCAAGAACTTACATGGCAACTCATGTTTTAATTCTTGTGTGTTTTAATCTTCATTTCAAACCCAATATGAAACCCTACTCTACAAATTGGGAGGAAATACAATCCACAAATTGATTTCCTGAGATTCCATTATGGAAATTTAATCACTTTGATTGATAGAAATACAAAGTATTGGAAGGAAACTAGAAATTTGTGTGTGAACCACAATGACACCTATATCCCGCCCGTAACTGCCTAACTTGTTTTTTGATAGGCCGTAGCTGCCTAGCTGGCATGGCAAATCACAAGGTAAAATGGCTATTTGGCCAGGGTGCACAGGCCATGGGCCTACTCGCTGATCAGGCAATTTCCTTCCACGTCTCTAATCTCGCTCGCATCCGACGGTCACAGTTCGCATGGCACATCAAAGTGACAGGCGCCAGTTGGCAGGGGATTGGGGACTCGAGTGGAAGTCGAGGTATGGTCCACACCATAACAGTTCTCTCCCACTGCACATACAACTACTAATGGGAAAAATAGGTTGGCATATACATTCAGCGCCTTCAATTGGAATAGAAAACTTCATCATCACAGATGAAACCAAGCAGCTTGTATTTCTTATGTGGTTCTAAAGGGCAGCACTTCCCATTGCTGTTACAAGACATGCATTTATGTAGATTAATAATGATTTTCCATGGTGCTGGCAAGCATTTGTAAGCGAAAACGAAGCAAACATTACAAAATTCCCAAGTATTACAAAAGCAGATGCAAGTAACATGGCACCAATTGGAAACCTAAGCCGTAGCTAACTTCACACTCCAGGTCTCCAGAACAAATAACAGTAAGCCCTCTGCAATGACCTAAAGTTATGCGAAGGGCAAAACCCCCAACAAGCGCAACTTCGTCATGAATCGAACCAGCCAAAATCTCAAACTTCCCATACCCTCCTCGATTATCATAACGCAATAGAAGGGATTGCTTTACGGAACGCACCTTTGATCCCGAGGGACGTCTGGCCGGATCCGACCGCGGTGAGCGCGTGTTCGATCTGCACCAGCTTCCCTGACGGGCTGCAACGAAATCGCCACAAAAAAAAACCCAGATGACGACACCGAAACTGCACCAGATCACGCCCGATCTCCGGGCGAGGGAGGCGCAAGGCAGCACATACCTGAAGGTGGTGAGGGAGAAGGAGTACTGGCTGTCTCCCATGGCCGCCGATGCGCAGGCCTACTTGTGAGCTGCTCTTCGTGTCGCGGCGGAAGAGGAGGCGAGCGATTGCGGCGAGACGGCGTGGGGAGGGAGAGGGAGGCAGAGAACAACTCACCAAGGAAGAAGGGGAGAAAGAGAGAGAGACTGGATGGATTGCTCCGCAAGAAGGTGGTGGGTTTTGGGCCGTAAACCTGGCCCATCCAACGGGCCCATGACTCACCTACCTCCGGTCACGTCGTCTTCCTCATAACTTCCCACGGGCCAACGGCTGCGCGTCTTCACGTTCTCCTGTCCGAGCCTCTGACGGCGCGACTTTCCCCACGCCGGGATCGAGCTCCGGGGAGGGGAGCTGCGAGCTGGTACGCTTGATTTCTTCCCTTACAACCGCGATTTTCCGATTTCTCCGTGATGTATCGTTCATATATAGATCGGCTGGGGATTTGGCGACGTTGAGGGGAGCGATGGCCCATGTCGCCGGGTGTGGGGAATTGTTGTCCGAGGCGTTCCAAAGTGATATTGGGTGAGGGATTTGCGGTGGAAGCCATGGCACGGAGACAAGTGCCTTCCGGGGGTTGCTGGATTGTCCGTAGCCCGGTGGCCAGTGCGGCTCGCCGACTGCTGCCATGATCCCCGCCGGCAAAATCTCCAGATTGGGGGAGATGGGGGTAGGAACCATTTAGATTAGTGTGTACACGGGATTTCGTTTATTATATTTATTATATTTAAGGCGCTCTACATGTAGACAGCAGCTTTAACATATAAATCGCGTACGCAGGGAATGTATCTGGAAGACCTTGGATTAGGCTATTATTACATTTAGAGAACCAGATTGGGTTTGCGATAGCTAGAACTTGAGTGAATTTATTGATGGAGTAGACAGGGAATTACGATTAATATCTGTTTGGCCTTTCAGTTGTGAATGATTGTCCTCTTTAGCTACATCAAGGTTGCTCAATCAAACCGTTCTAACCTTTCCTATTTCTGATCTTGGTTACATTTTGACAGAAACACTTTATCATATCAGTCAACAGTAGAGAGGAGACCAGATGCAGGTCAGTTCTAATTCATCTTTGGTTGCATTTTTCTTGCATAGTCAGTTAGTCATGTAATATGACAGTCAACTCTTAATCAACTAACTATTTGGGTTATGTTTTACTCGTCTCACTGAGACATCCATGCTAAAGTGGTAACATTTAATAGGACAATCCACATTTCACTGCAATAACTGTGCTCATCTTTTCCTTTAGTAAACGGTTTGGCCTGTTTGCCAGTTTGGCACCTAGTATAGGGCTCGCGTGTTTGCATGGAAGAGTTGGCACTCAGTAGTTGGAGAGCTTTGCCAACGGTTACCAATGTGACTGATACTGGTTTTTGTACACCCATACTTTCTTGTTGTGGTACACTAGCAACAGTTTGTGTACATCCCTAACTTTTACTAATGCTCAATTATATAACTTGATTTACTCCAGTACAATAAAACTTATGAAATGTTTGGAAGATCATGTCCAAGAGACTTTCAGTATTATTGTTAACTGGAATGAGCTTAACTACTATGTGAAATGCTCCTTTAGTTTGGGTTCTTAACATGCAATCTGAATGTCTTCAAAATATTTTCTATCCAAAGGCATCTAGAGCTAGGCTCTTTAAGGAGTATAAGGAGGTGCAGCGAGAAAAGTCAGCTGATCCAGATATCCAGTTAATCTGCGATGATTCAAACATATTCAAGTGGACTGCTCTTATCAAGGTGGTTTTTATATTTCAACTTGCAAGGTGATGCTAGAAACAGCAATATAAGTTTTTAACTAATGCCTTTTCTGATTGTATATGTTGTTAGGGCCCTTCGGAGACACCTTTTGAAGGTGGAGTATTTCAACTTGCATTCTCTATTCCTGAGCAATACCCTCTCCTTCCTCCACAAGTTCGCTTCTTGACCAAAATTTTCCACCCGAATGTGCATTTCAAGGTTACTTCTGCATTGCTTCTTTACGTACATTTTACTTTAGGAAATTTGACTTTTTTGAAGGCATGTGTCTCTTTCAAGTGTTGGTGAGACTCTAAATATGAAGTTGCTGTCATCTTCTTCATTTTATCAGGTTTTCCTGTAACAATCTGAATGTACTAAGATGACATAATTTATTTTGTAGACTCAACAGTGCTCTTCCTGTTATTGTTACGATCAAGTCCCTTCTATATTGTTACATCTGAATTAACAGATTTTGAGTAATTTCGGTTGTCTTTTTTTTTTAACCTTGTTTGTGTTTCCAGACAGGTGAGATTTGCCTGGATATCTTGAAAAATGCGTGGAGCCCAGCATGGACACTACAATCCGTTTGTAGAGCCATAATTGCATTGATGGCCCATCCTGAACCAGACAGTCCACTTAACTGTGACTCAGGTAGCTCCACCTTCCTACTGATTCTGCCACATATAGTTTAGCCATTATTTTGTAATGCAAAAGTAATAGATGTTCATGCTCTCACTGAATCGAGCTATGGTGCATGAAGATTTCCATCTTCGAGGCCTCAACCACTCCATGATGTGATCTTAAGTAGTTTGAGACATGAGAATATTTGGTTCTAATTATTGTCACATGGTACATTAGCCAGTTAAAAGATACAGAGAAACACTTGGCTATTTACTTTAATGGGTCCCCTCTGTATAACCAAAGGAATTAAGTGATAATTCAAATGGTCAGACTCCAGTATCACCGTTGTCCTAGGCGAGGGCCGATGAGTCCTAGGACGAGGCTGAGTCCACCTCAGGTGGCGCCATGGCGGGTGTGCTTGGGATGCTGATTAGATTAGTTCGTTACATTGAAATAGTATCTATTTCCAATTGTTATCTCTTCCCAGTTAGAGTCCAACTTGTAAGGGCCATTAAAAGGTGTTTGCTACATCATCGTGAGTTTTCAAGTTCCTTGTCCTCATTCTTTTTATGTCTCATAATTCCATGCCGCCTACTCTCCTGAGAAGCCTCATCATCTACATGTCCTAATCTTCCGCACACAACAGAAGAAACTGATTTATGAAGTAACAATATTTAATTTTGAGGTGGTCAGAGAAACCATTCCTGTTGATACATTTTACGCAATATGGATTGAATAATTGCCTTTTAAATATTTCATTGTTGATTATTAGCATTTATACTAATGAGCTAAGATGTGCAGTGTCACTTATACTATATAGTTCTTCATTATGAACTAGAATGTAATTTTCCCAGTAGATTTGTATTGGTCGCATTCATCCCACCTGCTCTACCGCCTCACAATTAATGCTTGAGATTTTTTCAGATGGCATTTTGGTCACATTGCATCCAAAAATATGATTATCTTAGGTCAAAATTATCAAGTACTGTATTTGATAACTTAGGGAGCGCTTGTGTAATTTCAATATCTGATTGATCATATACAGTTTGTCGCTTCAAGCATTTTGCAAGTCTGATTTCTGATTGATTATATAGTGGTTTAAATTACTTTTTCATACCTTTTACTTGGTTGGTTGAAAAGAGGCCTGCTGTGATATTTCAATCCTTATCTTAGTTTCTGCTATTTTTCTTCTGTGAACATAGGCAACCTCCTGCGCTCAGGCGACATCAGAGGCTATCAATCCATGGCAAGAATGTATACTAGGTTGGCTGCCATGCCAAAGAAAGGTTAACTCCAGGGTGCAAAAGAAAATATGCGCCAAGCAAAGGCATGGCTGATTCATGATGTACTATTTGCTCTGCTAAGTGTAACTCCATCTGGTACTTATTTTCTTACCTCACTCACTCTTATGGATATATGTCCTGGGAGTGGAGGGAAGAAAACATGCATTGTAATGCTTGGTCTATATGATGTCATAAATATAACTGGGTTCGGTACTTCTAATGCACTGTCCATTGTTCAATTACTTGCCCTCTTTTTCCTATCCGGATAAAAGAATACTTGTCCTGTATGCTTCTGAAATCGCCATACGGTATCGCATGAATGCCGAGTTGCTGACGGCTAGTTCAGCTGTTCCTAGAACACCTTCTAATCTTCTATGATGCTGTCACGTCGAGAACTCCTTTCATATTTTTTTGCTGGCGTTCAGTTTAGTTAACGTCGCACACATACAGATCACCCGTTGTTGTATTGCGAGCATCGAAATCAATCAACACTATATATGATTTTATTATTATCGATTGTTCCAATCGAATTCCACTGTGTTACATGACTTGGACCAAAGAAAAGAAAATTTCCTGATCAGTTGGTATCGCTGGAAAACAACCTAGTGACGCATGGCGCCCGTTCCTCGCCGTCGTTGAAGAAGGCGACGGCCGGCGACTAGGGGAACGCCGACGGGGGCATCTTCTTGTCAGCCAAGAAGTGGCTGAAGAGGCTGAGCGCCTGCCTCGGCGCGTGCAGGGGAACCTCGTGCCCGGCGCCGCGGATCGTCACGAACGTCAGGCCTTCGTAGAGGATCGTCCAGCCTCCAACCTGCATTTGGATGGTTGTCAGTTTGATGCTTCATCACATTCACAACGACCCTGTTTCTGAATATCGCTTTGTAGGATGGTCTGTTCGGTTTACCTGCTGATGGTCGTACCACGGCGTCCACTCCTGCACCGTCTTCAGCCCAAGCTTGTTCAGGGTGAGCCTCGTCGACGTCACGGGGATCCTTCCATCGGTGTCACCGCTGCACCCAGTGAAAACTCATTGTCAGCTCAGTTAAAACGCCATGCATACATCTGAAAAATATTGCTGTGTACACGTTGTTCTTCAGACGTGCTAAAATACACTACAAGGATGTTTTTTTCACCTGAAAACCCAGACCCTGATGCCGCCGGCGACGAGCTTACGGATGATGGGGAGAGTCGAGAAGGGAGCATCTCTCCACTTGCCGATCGCGTCGCTGCAACAACACACCGTCACAAAAACGATTCTGTCAAGGCTTCAAAACCTCAAAAGAAAAACAGAGGTTGCAAACGCTTATTGGTTTGCACCTGCAATGCGTCCAGTTATAGCCGATCTTGGTCACGTTGGCGTGCAGCGCCTCCTGCACGTCCGGCCGGTTGAAGTACACCTCGGCGTGCTCCGACGTGCACGGGTCGTACCCCGCCGGCCTCATGTACCACCCATGCTGTCCAAAATGACCCAGAAAAATCATCAGACCACACAACTACATGTCTACATCTACATGTTTCTCATGCTGTGTGTAACGATGAGTCGCCTACGCACGTGTTTGGAGAAGATTTTTGGGGCGGCGCCGCGGACGGCGACCTGGCGCTGGCCGAACGCCGCCGCGGCCGACGACGACGAGACCTCGGTGCAGACGGGTGTGTAGAGGCTGTACATGTCGATGAGGCGGTACACGGCGAAGTACTCGGTGAGCGCGCTGTCGCAGGCGTCGGTCACGTTCTCCATGCTGAAGTTGCAGTACTTCTTCACGTCGGTGTACGCCCGATCCGAGATGACGGCGTGGTCCCAGGCGTACTCGATCATGCCCGTCTGGTCCGTCTCGTCGTCCATCAGGGCATTCCCTATCTGCGTCACGGTAATGAGACGACGTGATCGAAGAAAATTGGATGAGATCGGTACTAATCAGAGGCAGAACTGTATAGCTACCATGAAACCCTTGAAGTTGATGTAGTTCTCCTTGGGGCCTTGCTTGTTGCCGTCGAAAATCTTCTCCGAAAGCTGTGGAACGTAATGCCCTGACAAGACGCGATCCGGGAATAATGAACTCGCATCACGATTTTTTCAGTTGAGTGCTTTGACTGAACAGCAAGACAGCCCAGATACTGAAGTGGGTACGTGTGTGACTAAAGTTCAGTTACCAGCGTAGCTCTCCCCAGCGATGTAGAAGTCGTGAGATTTGTACTGAGGGAAGCGCTTGAACCAGTTGAGCAGGAAGATGTAAGCATCATCAGCTGCGTGCATGGCAATCCGAGTTCAGATACTGTTTGGATCATCCAAAATTGACCCATTTTTGGATCAGAGTATTTTGTTGTTGCTGTAGTGGTTAATTTACCGGTGATCTTGTCGCCAAGCTGCTGCAGGTCGGAGCTTGTGTTAGTGTATGAGAAGCCGACACCCACAGGGGACTCCAGGAACATCAGATTGGCCTCTGCAGATTTTTAGCAGTGAACATTCAGTTGTGCAAAAAAAGAAACATTCTCTGAACCCCTGTTCACTGCGAGGAGTCAGTAACAGACTAACAGAATGCATGGTATAGCATGAACAAGCAGTTACGTGCCTTTGTTCCACGAGTATTCGTTCCATTTTAGCTCCGGCTTGCCCTTCTGCACCAAGAATGGACCGAGCTCCTCTGCCTCTCCATACCCAACAGACGAACACCCAGGCCCTGCAGCAAAAAACATCAACATTATCATTCTGCCTTGAACACTCAGTACACTCCTGACGAAGAATTACACACACAGTTTAAGCTAGCTCGGAAATCGTAATCATGAACGAAAAGAAAAGGAAAAAAAAAAGAACTTCACATGCATGCTGAACGTTGCTGAGATCAGTATTCAGTAGTAGTCGAGTCGGCCCCGCGCAAGAGACTACGACGCGAGCCCGAGTACGACACGGCACGGGTCGCCATCCAGTCATAGGCCACACAGTGGAAGCAGCGGCAGCGGCAGCGGCAGCGGCAGGCCAGAAGCTAGCTAATGTACCGAATTATTCGCCCATTTCGAACGAGAAAACCGAGCTAATAATCTGACACAGCTCACTTGGACATGGACCGGCAAGATCTTTCGCGCTCCTGATCCCTTTCTGGCGTTCTGCCCCCCTCCTCTTCGTCCGCTCATGCCGGCTGCCTTCTGCATGTGATCCATCTCATTCGACCGGCGTCACGGTGTGCATGCATCATGCATGGGTGACTCCCGCGCGCGTGCCCCGCGCGCCCGGTGAGATCTAGCACCGCGGGCCCGGGTCACCGGCAAAGGCGCGCAGCCGTGTGGGCGCCCGCGCGCACCGTCGTCGTTTCAGATATTTTTCCCCGGCAAGGCAGGCAAGCGGCCGGTGGTTAGCTTCGATCCCATTCCGTGGTGGGCGCGCCGCGCGCGGGGCTCGGGCACGCGAGGTGGTGGCCGTGTCACGACGCGGTGGTGGCGCATGCTCCCCTTAGCTGGTCCCGCGCCCGTGTAGCATAGCAGCAGGCAGCGGTAGTAGCGTACGCCTCAGCGCGCTACTACTCGCTACTATACTTGCTGCCACAGTTGATAATTGGTGCGCGCGTGTCCTCCTCCTCGGTCGCGCGTCGAAAGCGGCGCCATACCGACCTGCTTTGCTTCTTGTCTACGTGGTGACTGGTGATACGATGCGTGCGGCCGTGCGCTAGCGAGCACCTCCGTGCAGTCGTGCTCCGTATGCCTTTCCGGGTCGATGGGTACGTACGCGTAGTGCGGTTCCAACTTCCATATAGGCAGAAACAGAAGGCGACGACGAGTGAACTTTTCTGCCCTTTTAGTCCATGGAAGCTTGTTCTGAGCTACTACTACTTGATTCGTGCATATATGTGGGTAAAAGGGAATCGGCGGCGCCAACGGCTGCGGTCGACAGGTCGGTTTAATTTGGCTGGTGCGGTCCGGGGGAAGATATTAAACAAGCTTGTTTTGGTCTCTCCTCTAAAAAATAAAATAATAGGCTAATAGTTTGTTAATCCTGCACAAAACAGGGCAAAGTTTTCTAAAAAAACAGTGTGTCTCTCCTAACCAGTAGAGGAACTAATCGGACTTGTCGGATGGTGTGCAACTGTTACTGTATTTCCTAACAAATCGCAACTAACAACCATATATGACTATACAGAATTTTCCACGTTACCAGGTTCTGACTGACTGACAGATCACAGATGCTTTGACGCATTTTGAGTACAACTAAACAACTCAACTGATGCAAGCAAGCAAAATGATATAAACCCCCCCAGACCACCCTCTTGCCACTTTGCTTGAGATGCTGGCGAAAAACCTCGGCTTAATTCAGATCCCGATGAGGATGTGAATTGTGCCTGAAGATCAGCTTATCGCTGGGAAACGGACACCCGCGAGGCCCCATTGGCTGCATAGATCTCCCATTGTTCCCGGAGCAAGCTACTAGCTGGGTCGTGTTGACCATGGCAAGCAACAACGATTGGCTATCCTCTAGTTGCTACCAGCATCCGGTCGAAATGCAGAAATCGAGCGGCATTTCGTTCGTTCTCTAGCTTGCTGCTGCAGCAGCTAGTTCGGTCGCGCCCATCCTTCTCGATCGAACGGCGCATGCATGCAGTCCATGTCGTGGGGGGTCCCGGGCGGCTTGGCTAGTCATGGACCAGCTGCTAGCTGAATTGCTGAAATGCTTCCATGCCACAGTAGGAGAGTACGTACGATATGCTCTTGGCTGGCTGGCTAGCTCATAGATCAAGTGGATGAATTCACCGGTTTTGTGAGGATGAGCAGGCCACAGTGGTGGTCCTCGTCAGACTTGTTTTGTGCTACCTTGAAAGTGTATTTGGCTAATTTTTCAAATTGGAGGTGAATGGGGCTCAGTCTGTAGTATAATTGAACTGGTACAAACACTGAACTCAATTCAAAACTTAATCCTGTCTTCTCTATCTAGTAGATTAGCCGCGTTCAATACTGCCGACATAAACTTTCAGATATTCATGGCATGTTTTTCAAACTACTAAACGGTACGTTTCGTGCGAAAATTTTCTATGGCCCTGTTTAGATCCTCCGCCAAATTTTTACACCCCGTCACATCGAATATTTGGACACATGCATGAAGTACTAAATATAAATGAAAAAAATAACTAATTACACAAATTGCGACTAATTTACGAGACGAATCTTTTAAGCTTAATTGCTCCCTGTTTTGACAATGTGGTGCTACAGTAAACATTTGCTAATGACAGATTAATTAGGCTTAATAAATTTGTCTCGCTGTTTACAGGCGGATTTTGTAATTTGTTTTGTTATTAGAGTACGTTTAATACTTCAAATGTGTGTCCGTATATCCGATGTGACACGTCAAAATTTTACACCCCTGGATCTAAACACACTCTATATGAAAGTTGTTCTAAAATATCAGATAAATCTATTTTTCAAGTTTGTAATAATTAAAACTTAATTAATTACACATTAAGATCATCTCGTTTTACGTGAAATACTTAATCTTCATCTTTATTTTTATTTTTAAGATATTCAAACACCACCTAACTTATCTCATATAGCAAAAAACTGAGGCACAACACCCTATATTCTGGACCGTGCAAACTTTCTCCTAAAGAGAACAAACTAGCTAGCTACTTTCCAACCCTTCAATTTTCCAACTCTTTGTCTCCGGCGCTTTCGACTGGGACGGCGCCTCAGAGCAGCTACATATGTATGTGTCCTCTAGTTGTGTTTTGTTACTCTCGTTCTGATTCTTTTCTAAAGAGATATACAGAGATGAGATGTTGACATGCAACGAATAATTACAATATGCTGTTACATAAGATTGATTCGGATTAGTGACGGATTAAAAAAAACATGAGTTTGAATAAATAAGACAAAGCTACAGCTCTCTCCTATTTATGTGTGACAAAAAAATTTCGTGAGGGCTCTCATGATTCTCATGTCAATAGTAGAGACTTGAGCTCCCACCGCCCTTGATTTGGATAGAATGACATTGGAGGGTTTCAATCACAGGTTTTTGGAAACCGTTCAGGGGAACGGCCGGTTTTGGCCTCCTAAACTAGTTTTAGTATCTGAACCACATTTATTTTATTTTCAGATTTTCAGACAGTGATTTTATTTTTGAATAGTTTTAGACAGTATATTTTACGAGACAAATGCAGACTTTTTTTTAAAAAAAAGATAAGAAACATGAATTACATCATCAACCTTTGTAACTAAGATGCATACGGCTAAATTAAAGACGACGAGTTGTAGACTAACCAACTAATATTTTTTTTGTCATATAGGCTTCAATCTGCACAGGAATATTCTGACCATTTTAACAGCCCAATAGTTTGGCATATTGGAGGAAAAAGCAAAACGGTATATTTGCAAATAAAAAATAATTTATGAATAAAACTTTTATATATATATATATATGTTCTTAGCGATCTAAAAGCAAAGGCTGAAAAATAAACTATGATGAAAAAATCTCAAAACCAATTTCAAATTTAAGGTTAAAAATTTAAATTTTGAATGATAAGCGTAAACATATGAAAAGATAAGTCTATAAGTGAGCAATAGCCAGTTCTGAATCCGGTGATCACTATCTAACTGACAATGGCGTACCAATCTCAAAGCTACGGCCGGGGCTGGGTTACGCGTGTGGCTGAATATTGTTTGGCACTGTTATGCAAGTCTGGTCAAATAAATGTGATAAGTCGACTGTACATTGGCCATTGAAAGGGACTCTACGCAATTAAGGTGTGTGTGACTAGAGTAGGAACTTCACTTGAGTTACTTACTATGGTATGTAGACGATTACTCCATCAAACTGCCAATAGTGAATTATGGTAGCTGGAGTACAACTACTTGATGGGATAGCAGATGGCTCCTCTTTTCGCTTCAGATGCTGATTAATTAATTGGTTAGTTGGGCATGGTGATTGTACTATGATTGACACTTGAAACATGCATTCACTTACGACATGTCACAGTTCCTGGTATGATCATCTCTACTTTCTTTATCTCATAAAAAACTTAATCTTAAAGATGAATCTAACATACACGGATTCATTCCAGATTTGATTTTTTTTGAGACATCTCGTAATTAAAAAAAAAAATTAAGACAGAGTACACTCTAGCCAGCACTGGTAGCTTAAACATTACAATATCATCAATGTATACTTCACAATATTAAAGAAGAAATATCTAGTTTGAGTTTTAGACTTTTTCAAGGTAACGAGAAAAATAAAAACTTACAATTAGATTATTTCTAGCAATATTTTATAAAAAAATTCAATAATTTTTTTTGTCCCCCGAAAAACCTTTAACATTCGAGTAATTTTTAACTCCTACAAAAGGTACCAGAAAATATCATATTTTTTAATATAAAAGATATCTAGCACCATAAAATTTTATACTAAAAATACATTTCGGAATGGAGAATTTTATATCTCCATTCGTATGTCATGAATAAAAATGATCCACGTATACTGGAGACGTGATAGCACTACTAATCAGTACGGAGTTAATGCGCACACAAATTTGTGAAGCAAGAGCAAATGGCGGTTGGTGGTAGCGTGGTTAATCTCTTAATTCTGTGTCCACAGTAGTACGTACCGCCGTTGAGCCAGAGGACGAGGGGCTTCTTGTCGGCGGCGGCGGTGGCCTCGAAGAACCAGTAGAAGAGCGCGCGGCCGTGCGTCACGTTCACCGTCACGTACCCGGCGTACTGCGCGAACCGCACGGCCGGCTGCCCCGGCAGCCTCGCCACGCGGTCGGCCGCCTGCTGCCGCGCCGCCTCCGCGTCCAGCTGAGGCGAGACGCCAGCGGCGGCCGCCGTCGAGGCGCAGAGCGAGAACAACGCGAGCGCGAGGAAGGAGGAGACTGCGGCAGCGGCAGCGCCGGCCATTGTTGTGTGGTGTGGTGTGCTGTAGCTGAGCTGCTGCCAACCGCTGGCTAGCGCTGCTGCTGCCGTTGCATCGTCCTCGGCGGACTATATATAGAGAGAGCAGGAGCAGTGAGCCCAGGCCAGTTTGTTAATGACGAAATTTACTAACACTGCTAAAAAACTCTCACAGAGACCAGCCTTACAAGTATCGATTCATTTAAAACCGATAACTATGTGTCTTTTCTCACCTTCACATGGTAAAAAAAAAAGAACCGACACTTTTAAACACTATATGTACCGATTCTTCAGGAAAAACCGAAATCAACACTATAGTTACCGGTTTTTTAAAATAACCGGCACCTATAATATATGATAGGTACCGGTTTTCAAAAGAACCGGCACATATAATATATTATAGGTGCCGGTTTTTTAAAAAAACCGACATCCATAAGAATTGACCGAGCCGAACCGATCGATCAGCCGAGCCGAGCCGATCCGTCCACGCGCATAAGAACTTAACCCCACGCGCGATCCATCCTTATCCTCCTCCTCCGTTTCCCTCCTCCCTTTCGCTCTCTCTCTCCCTCTCTGGCTAGGAGCTAGGCGGCAGGCGGCGGCACCCAAGGAGGGGGCGGTGGACCACGGCGGCGCGCGCACTCCCCTCTGCCTGATCCGGTGGAAGGGAGGCGGCAATGCCGGAGGAGAGGCGGCGGGTGGCGGGCGGCGGAGGTGCCCTCCCCTTCTCCAGATCCGATGGGAGGGGAGATAGTGGGTGGCTGCGGTGCCTTCCCCTCCGTCAGATCCGGCGGGAGGGGAGGCGGCAGGCGACGGCACCCGAGGAGGGGCGGCGGGCCACGGCGGCGCGCGCACTCCCCTCCGCCTGATCCGGTGGGAGGGAGGCGGCGATGCCCGAGGGGGAGGCGGCAGGCGGCGGTGCCCGAGGAGAGGCGGCGGGTGGCGGCCGGCGAAGGCGCTCTCCCCTTCGCCAGAGAAACCCGATAGCCAGCGGCCCAGCTTTGGGGATTTGGGGATTTGAGGATTCTGTAGTGTGGCTTTGAGGATTTCAATTTGATTTTGGGATATGATAAGCAACTCGATTCGATGACGGCTGTTTTTTTTTTTGCCTTGTGCGAATGTATAGGTGCCGATTCTATAGGGTTCATATGTGCCGGTATCTTCTATTGGTGCCGGATGAAAATCCGGTACCTACGAACCCTTGCAAATCGGCACCTATCTCATATTCTGTAGTAGTGTAAATACAAAGTTAATGATAAAATTTGATCAAATAGTTAATGATAAAATTTGATCAAATACCTTCTCTGTGGTTGAATTGAGGATTTAGCCTCCTACTCCACGTGTCAGTGACCTTATATGGCCTAGAATGTCAGTGACATAGGAAAAATCCTCAATTCTGATATTGTTAGTACTTGGTATTCCAGTAGAAATATTGCAACCGTATCCTGATATTGTTTTTGTGAGATAAATAAAGATTTGAGCATTAAGTGTTAAGGCTACTCCGGTAGAGTTTACACAGTCGAGGAGATAACTGGAGAGCCTCTAAATTATAAATGTTCATTCCTCGATTCGAGGATATATGATATGTTTGTCAGAAAAACCAACAGAATTTGGGGAAAAACGAGAAAGTAAATCTAGAAATTAAGGGCTCGGTATTTTTCAAAAGCCGTATGGGGCTGAAGCGCGTACGTATTCTAACTTATGTACGACATATATACATGTAAATGGTGTCGTCTCCCGAAAAAACTAATCGAAGGCAACTAGGCTTTTACCGAACAAAAGACACACACGTGTATAAACCTTGGTCTAGTGCTCTAAAAATACCCCTATGTTTGGACACCGAGATGCTCAATTCAAAATTGTGTTTGGTTTGACCAAGCATGAATTTTAGAATATTGTTATTTACTCTCATGATCACTCAAAGATTCAGTCATACATCTAAAATTCTTACAATTAATAATTTCTGAAATGCTCTTAATTTAGAAAAAAAATCTTTCAATGATAGACGAAGTATTCGTCAACAACGAAACGCTTGTGATGACTTATGCTGATATAGTCTTTCGAAGGTGCTAATACCGGTAAGGTGTATATGCACACGTTTCTATGGGTGAGTATGTGTGTATTGCGGATGTCTGTATTTGTACTATATATTTTTAAAAAAAATGGTTTAGATTTCTTGTTGAATGTTCATACACTAAATACATACTGATACTATCTGTACTACTTATAAAATAAAAGTTTCATACTTGAATTTTCACACATTTGATTTCGGTCACATTGGAGTGTGTTTTTAATGTTTTTTTGCTTTGATTGTCACTCTACTTGGCTTAGTTCGGTAAATTTTCTTCGCACAAAAAACGGAGCGACTCATTAGCACATGATTAATTAAGTATTTACTAATTTTTAAAAAAAATTGAATTAATATGATTTTTAAAACAACTTTCGTATAAAAGCTTTTTGTAAAAAATACACTATTTAACAGTTTGAAATACGTGAGCATAGAACATGAGAGAGAGGAGTTGGGAACACACCCATACTAACACACCCTTAAAGCTCTTCAATTAGTGCATATCATTATTTGCTTTTATCGTCAAATACTCTTTTTCATTTTGTCATTGTACTCTACGTATGATGCTCGCCAATACTTTAATATGACTACACTTAATCACATACTAAATTCGTTGCTGATATGATTTTTTACCAGAGAATCACATGCGGTGCTTCTCCAGTAATTTGGGATCACAGCATTTGTTGTCTCGTACTACAAAGCAACTATTGAGTGACAAGGATCATAACTTGTTTCGAGGGCAGTATATATTTGAAGCTGTCATGCAGAGATCTTCCGTGTTTTTTTTGCTAACTTCAGGAGAGCATAAAAGCAGTCTCTGAACTTGACGTTTTGTGGATGGATTTTGCGTGTGCAGCTAACGAGTAAGAACTGAGATCGGTGGGTTTTTTTTTTAAAAAAAAAATAGAACATGCCAAAGCATTGCATGGATGACGGAAGGAACGGTGTTATTTTGAGATTCGAAGTTTTGGATGAACTTTGCGCCGGCCTCACCGAGCGTTGCCGGACAACTTGTCTTTGCTTCGCCCTGTTTCTGCTAAAATATTTAAGCTAAATTACAGTAGTAGGTGTGCACGTATGCAGTATGCCATTACATCGTTTTGTACTTTTGTTGGTTTGGAAATTGCAGAGAATGTACTTCCAAGCTCCAGGAATCGATTCGGTATTTCGGCTGGCACATGGCTTTTCTGAATGTTTTTGTTTGCCACACCAAAAGAAATATGGCATGTTACAGGAAACTAAATAACTGTCAAACTTGTAGGCCGCCTCATTGGGCAGAGTAGGGCTACATAATAATAATAATAATAATAATAATAATAATAATAATAATAATAATAATAATAATAATAATAATAATAATAATAATAATAATAATAAGCCATCACTATACAGGGATGGGCTATCAAACAGGAAGCAAATTCTCATTTGGTCAAGAGAATGTGTTTTTATTCTATTTGATTAGATTAAATACATCTCTCTCTAAAAAAGGACATGAGTATTCCGTGCAAAGAATGATGACATTATTTTGAGAATATTTTTAAAAAGAGAAGTACTACGATTCTAGATTTCTTCAAATGCTGCAAATGAATATTTCTTCACAATGTTTGTACTTCAAAAAAAAAAATCCTCCATGACGATAACCTAATAATGGCAAATATACTGACATCATCACTGAAAATGTGGCACGTCTCAGTTGTGACTTGTGGGAACAAACCGAACAATTCTTAAACTGGTACCCTCTATGTTTAAAAATATAGTAAATTAAAACCGGATAAGACATATTTTAGTAAGATCTGTATTTTGGGACAAAGGTAATATAACTCAATAGTGAAAAGTGTGGGTACAAATCACACAGGCACCTAACCATCACCAGAAAAAGATGTACAGATGCAAATTGTGATTTGGTCAGAACATGTTCGTTCTAGATGGTTAAATTCAATACTATCTCTATCTCAAAATGCAGGTGGTACAAGTCGATTTTTTATATTTTGACCATTAATAATAGAAGTGGAAAACACATAACTTGGCTGCATAGAAATAGTACTGGTTATCGAATTTGTCTTGTGTTATACTTATATATTTTAATATGCTATCATAAATTATAGTCAAAATCTTACTTTTAAAACTTCGACAAAAATCTAAAACATCCTATAATTTGTAATAGATGAACTTTACATGCCTTATCCTCGAAGCATCAGGATCGTTTAGTATGTTTTAAAGAAAAGTACTACGATTCTAGATTTCTTAAAGTTCTAAGAATCGGGAAGAAATTAGATATTCAAGGAAGAGAAGGCACGTTAAACTAACAAGTCAACAGCTCATCTCATATGCCGGACCATTTGATCCATCATGATCGTCATCTCCCAAGAAATCTCATTAGTTGTTGTCACTATATTGCAATATGAAGCTTTGATCAGGTAGAGACAAATTCCGACAGAAACTAATCCCCAAACACAAACTCTAGTACAATAATGTGTCTCGTTGTTCTGTTGCTAACTTTTTTATGTCCAGACGCTGTGACAAACTGACAGCAAGCTTGCTTGTTCTCACAATAATTTGGTGGTTTGTTCCATTCCCAAATGAGTTGGCAACTTATATGAACTCGCAGGAATTAGATACTTCCTGAAATGATAAACTTGATTTGATGCTCTTCATCAATTGAATATTCAGCTCCAATAGGAAATGAGTATTCACTATTCAGCATGTTGCCACCAATCTGAATAAGAGATGCTCGATGTGAAAGCTAAGGCACAATTACAACCCCAAAATACCGGGGGAAACAGAAGAATTAAGTCCTGGAGATCATGAAATACATTGGCCAGCTAACTTAGTGGATAGGCTTCGTCCAAGCAAAATCAAAATCTTAAGGCTTCCCGGAGCAACCATTTGACCAAAGTACATTTCTTATTATCATAGCAAAGAATAGTATGTTCTTTCAGAATCGATTGAGATAGCACCAGTCACCAGGCAGGCATATTCCAAGGAGATGAGTGGAAACACGTCCATCTGGAGACAGCAATACAGCATGGTTCAATGGAGTGCATAATCAGCAGTCAACTTGCATGATCTTAAGTGAAGCGGGAGTTGCACGGAAGAACGGGTAATGCGGCAAAGAAGGCACAATAAAATAAACTTTGGCATGCACTATAGCATGAGTTCAATTCAGGACAGATGAGCATTACAATATTGGACTCCCATCATGATATTGAGCAACTTGAAGCAGCCCTACCAGCACTACTCCTACTCTACATGACGATCAGCTCAAAGGAAATCACTAGATAAGAAACACAGGCTGCATTTGCTCATCTTTCATGTTTCAGATGTATAGATGGCTATAGCACCAAGGAACTAATATTTGTTTGGTAAATCATCAAGGAAATCAAAGTATCAAACTACTGGACTCTATGCCATGGTATTCTAATCTTTAAATGTTAAAACTAGCTAGCGACCATTCTTGGACAACTCTAGTATTCGACAGTTCGATTAAAAGGTAAATCAATTCAATAAGGAATATAAATTTTGTACTTGTTACATATAAGAAAACAACGAAAAACAGGCAACGAAACATCAGGGTTCCCTTTTCGCACAATCATATACTTATTTAGCAATTGTAATGATAGATCCATAAACATTGGTAAATTATTTCCCTATAAGAATATTGGGATGAAGAATACATAATTCCATGGACTAATGACCATGTAAGTGGTAGTTTGGTACTCGTATTCTTTATGCATTACAAAAGCCTTGTAAGGAGAGTATACCAGAGGCACTCTACCAAAATGGTAATTAAGGTCCAGGACTCCACAGGTGGAGCATAATAAAATTGCCATCTCACTTCAGGAGTTAAATCACTCCCAGTTGCGATTTGCCGATCGACACTGGAACCCAAAAAATTGTTAGAAAGCAATGCAGGCAGACTTGTTACAGGCTTACAGCTAAGATGTGCAAAACTAGCTCCATCGTCTCTTATCCTCTTCTTCATCGACTGGGGTATACCACTCTGGTCGCTTCTTTGAGTTGCTGTACCGGTAGTTCAGGAAGAGCTCTTCATCACCTATGGACCTTGTACTCACCAGCACTAACATCTTCAGAATGGGAGACTCCCCAACCTGATTACCAGAACGTCCAGACTTGAACCAGAATGAACCAAATCGTTTCATTGTAATGGGATCTTCTTCCCCACCAAAAGTAATGTTAGGGATGTAGACTCTCATGTCCTTCTCTGTCAATGGAAAATCATATGGGCAGATCATGACATTGGGAGTTGACCCTTTTGGTGGATGGTTCGCAAAGTGACCAAAAGCGAGTGGATTTCGTCGTTCAAGCACTTCCCCAAAATTTTCAGTGTGACCCTTCTTCAGAGGCTTGCTGAGCATCCTCCACGCCAGAACAGAGTTGCTCTCTTGGCTTTTGGTTGGCACTGCATTGTAATCCACCAAACCTGAGCCATCCCATATTTCTCTGCTATCACCACCTAATTGCCATGGTTTAGCATCAATTATTGTTCCATCATACCTTGTGATCAGATAGTTGTTGCACGCATCGATTTTTGGGTATCCAGGGATATATCGATAATAAGCAGGTGAATATACAACTCCAGGGTAGATGGCTAGGACAGCACCAGCATTAGCTTCTCCAGATAAGAACAGACCTTGCCCTGCATCTTTGTGAGGAATTTGTGACGGCCTGATGTCAAGGGTGTATTGAAAGTGATCCCTAAATTTATTTGACAATTCAGCGCGATTTAAAGGCCTAGTAGAAGGGACATCTGCACTGCAGAGTAAATGGATCAGAACTAAGCTTCCCAGGATTCAACTGATAAAAAGAAATATGTAACTGTGCCTCCAAATGTGAGAAACATTTGGCTGCAAACATGGATATGTGGTTAGCATAATGCATATACTTATTTCTGCTTAGCCTACTTCAGCAGCACAAAATTGATTAAGGATGTTAAATCATGGTACGTAAAACTGAAGCATAAGTGAAGTACACAAAAATAGGCAGTTTGCTAGCTAATGGTCATAACTGTGAACAATGTTACACTTTGTCACTTTCCAATGAATGGTCAAGATTTGAAATGACAACACAGGTAAATGTATTGTGATTGTCATATTTAAACTCAAAGTATGCTTTGACGCAAAAAAAATGTCAAAAGTACATCAGTTACTAATGGTACTTATGCAAACACATAATGTACTAGTCTATTTTGACTGATACTACAATGCAAGTGCAGAACTGCAGATGTGCCAATTCAATTCATTTGGTTAGAACAAATTACCTGGCTTGTTTGCAGCTGCAACTCCTGTGCCAACAGCGAAACTCAATCCACTACGTCGAGGATAATTATTAGCTTCTGAAGCACCATTTTTTGTCTCAGGAAGAAGAATGCTATCCATTGCTTGGCACATATTTGTAAGTTGATGGTGAACATTCTCCTGCACTTGCTTCTGCTGCTCAGAAACAGAAGCTTTGCTAGCCATGTCAATAATCTCCTCTGCATCCTTCTCTTCAGCATCAGCCCCCAAACGATAATAGCTAAGCACACATAAAAAAGAACTTAGGAAACTGGTCATCTTCATAGAGAAGTTAAAAGGCCGTGGTAAAATAAAATTTCAAACACAGTAGTAATAAAACATATATTTTAGTGGGATGATCTGTCAGTTGCTGATAACGGAAGAGTTTGAAAGATGCACATGTCTAACCAAAAGGGTTTCAATTAGAAGATCAACTGTCTGTAGCATCCAAACTATGAGAATCCAATGACCACCTTAATGGCTTTTATTGCTAACTGTAGGTTTACATTATTAAACAAAATTTGAAATATTGGTTTCAAGTGTCCATCATTTACAGAAATACAAAAACTAGATGCTGCATACACATAACTGGATATCCATCTACGGCATAATACAGTGAGAAGGAATAGGTCTGTTTCTTCAGATATTGGCAAACCTGGTGTAGAGAAATAAGCGATTTACATCAGCTTCAAATTGTAGATGCCTTGGATCTCGAGCAAACATTCGATTCTTAGCAAACATCGGATTCTTAGCCAGCGTTTTGACAGCCTGGAAATGCATCAGTTAATGAATTGACAAAAAAAATACCGACAAAATGAAGATCATAATGTTGTTCGATGGGACAAGCACTGCGCTAATTTGAGTCGGCATTAGACAGAGCGCGCGGCAGTCAAGCATACACCAACCGATCAACATAAGAAAGCGAACAAATTTTGAACTACGAAAAAAAAAAGGCAGGGACGAAGGAGAGCAACAGAGGTAAACAATGACTTGCAACTGTTATACAATTAGATTGCACACAGCCTCGTTACAATCAAATGCCACCAGATTCCACAAGCATAAAAAGAAATCTGCGTGTTAAGCGGATCCACGGTGCTTCTCTCGCTCGCGCAAGGGGAACCGGAGCAGATCGGGATCCGGGGATGGTTTGCGGGGATGTAGACGGCGAAGAGAAGCGTGTACCTCTTGGAACCTGTTGAAGAGGGAGGCCATGCCTGCTTGGCTTGGCTGGCGGTGGCCGTCGCTGGCTGCTCGCTTTGTTTGGTCGGGAGGGCTGGGGCGAGAAGAGCCGGAAAACGCCGGCGGTCGGCGTGGCGGTGAGGTGGAAGCTTCGGGAATCAGGAGGCGGCGATCAGTCTACTGGTGGCATGGTGGGTGGGTAGTGGGAGAAGAAGGGTTTTGGTCTCGGGATTGGGCCGCCCCATATCTTCGTGGACTTTCGCCCGTTACTGTTTGGCTCGGCTCTGCATTTTTTTCTTTTCTTTTTTGCGATTACCTGATCATTTTTTTTAGAACGAGCAATTACCTGATTTTAAAGTTTTGGACCTAATCGGTTGCACAAAAACTTATTATAAGTAATGCTGGAAAAAGAAATATTTTAAAAATATCTTAAAATCAACTTTAGAATTAAGTTTTAAAATTTAAATTTTGTTTTTGGCTTATTTTTTTAGGGCTACTGATGGAGCTGCTCTTAGACATGTGGTGCTTCAGTAGGAATTCCATAAGGTAAGTGAACTTTTAAATTGGAGAAGAGGATAGTTACAAAGATGCTTCATTATGTAGACATTCTCTCACCCTAACCTCTATACTAGCACCTTCATTAGAGGGCATGGCGCATTGGCGCATTTTCTACATGCCCTGATGCTTAGTAGATTCCCAGTACCAAAAGGGAGAAGTTCCATGTTTCGGACGATGGTATTTGTATCCATATCCTTTTCTTGAGCCCTGCATAATCTCTTCCAAAACTAGTTAAGCATCACCAGCAACAGTGCTATTTCCTGCTCGTTTGATACGACGTTGTTCTTCCCCTAACCGATGTTCTATTTATTGTTCTTTCAGTCTCTATTCGTGCTCCACGTATTTTAAATTAGTCTGGAATAGGACATTCTTACAACCTGGATAATGAAACTTGCTCTTCACTGAAGCAAAGCCGCGACGTCACTACTGATAGTCAAGTTGGAAACTCCCTTGTCTTTTTTGTCCTCGTATAGTTCATCAAGCGAACCTCTGTTATCTGTTAGGGCGTTCATAGTGTGTCTACATGTCGTTCGGCTTCGACCTTCCATGTAGAAGATTCGCCTCCACGTTCGCTTTGATCGTGACTAAATTGAGTTCGCGAAGCCAAAATGAGCCACGAGTTCTTCGATCGGATCGAGGTCGTGCGGCGCGAGGATAGATGGACACGACCACGTTGTGGAGCTCGTAGCATCGCCTCGGGGCGGCTTCGCGCGCGCTCGCCCCTCCTCCCACGGTCGCCGGCAGACGAGGGAGGAGATGAGGGCCGAAGAAAGCCTCGCCACCCACCAGAGGAGAAAGGAAGGAAGGCGAAGCTGGTGGCGGCAGGTTGGCCGTCGGCGAGGCCACTCCACCACGTCGTCGCCGAGGATTGCCTCGAAGTCCTTCGCCGCCAAGGTCCACCACCAGATCTGAGCCACCGAGCTCCACGCCAGCAAGCCCGTCCCCCGCTTTAAGCCACCGAGCCCGATCCAAGCCGCCGCTTGTCGTCGTCGTTGACCTGTGCAGCAGCAGCTCAACGGCGACCGCCTCGACCCGTCCGTCGGGGAGAGGGTAGAGGCGGTGGCGTTGGGGATCTCATTGCCGGCGATAGGGGAAGGACAACGACGGCGACGCGAGGGTAGAGAAGCGACTACTCCGTGCCGCCGAGTTCATCGGCGCGCCGCCATGGAAGGAGGGCCGCCAGATGGGGAAGAGGCGAGGCCACCAATCATGAGAGAGGACAAAGATGAGAGGGGTGATGTGGTTTGTCGTGAGGCACCGCCGTGGGTGGCTAGAAGCCGAGTGAGGGAGAGGACAAGGGGGAGAGAGAGGAGCGGGGAGGGGAAGAGGGATTTTTATTTTTTTTTTCTGAATTTTAGAGTGTTAAGTGTAAACTTTGGTTCACACAAATTGAAAAAATATAAGGATTGAAATAAAAAAAACAGAGACTAAAATATAAAATTAAAGCCACTCCTAGGGCTCCTCTAACCAGGATGACGCACTGTGAACGCCCTTAGTAGGACACAGCTTCGTCGTACAGTCAACTGTGTGATATGCTCAGGTTACCCTGCTCCGATGATGAAACCGCTCTGAAGGACGTAATGTCCTCATAAAAAAAAACATAGGTGTTCAGTGCAAAAGGCTAAAGTAACCAGACATTGGATTATAAAAGAGTCATTTTACCAGGGCGAAAGGCCTAACCAAATGGCATCAGATAAATACACAAGAATGGAATTTCAAACATGTCACTATGGAATAATAAACCGGTAAGAAGATATCCAATTACATCAGAATAGGTGGATATGGTGATTTGGTGAATCCTCAATTTGAAGGACCTTACAGAATCCCCGTCTCATCCAATTGTGTTCATATACAAATTGATTACCTGCATTAGGACTGAACCAAGTATGTGCATAATAATTCAATGATCCACCCATCCAGGTTGGGATGAACAAGTGATCGTGGAACCTCTGCTTTCCCGATTCATATGATGATGCTTTGAAGTTATAAAAAGCATCAGGCTCCATGCCTGTTAAGCCCCAAGCATCAATACATTGAAAACAATCCACTTCTGTAACTTGGTCTAGTTCATATGCAGATCATAGTTTATGGAGTACTACATAAATGCAACAATTTTGATCACAGAATAGTGAATATTAAACAAAATTATACAAGTTTGTAATATACCAAACCTGTCATGTTTAACTACTTTAAGATTCAGATCATCTTTCCAAGCTTCATAAGAACCAAAAGTCAAATGACTCCTGCTACAATGCCCAGAACTACAACGATGACTGATCAAAACACTAGTATGGCTGACATGGAGTTCAAGCTCAAAACTTATCCAGATCCAAATTGTTTATCTACTATATGTCTGACCAAAAGACGGTCAAACCTTTTATATCTATTTTTGATGATAAACCTTTTCTTATAAGTCAATTACTCAGTCATCTATGAACACTGTGCTACAGCTTGACAAACAATTCTGCATAAGTATACTGCTTTCCAGGCCTCTTGTGTAGCCAGGAAACTGAAAATACCTTTTAGTGAATCAGAACATCACAGAATCAATCATAATTTTTAGATAGTACACAAATTTATATTTTTTAGATAGAAGGCCTAAACCACCAGAGCAAAGTAAGAGAACTGATTAAATCAAACAAGACCACACTGAATAATCAACAAGGGCATCTTAATAAAAAATATTGGTCACTGAGACAACCGCATGAACATCTACGCTCTAGCCCCCCCCCCCCCACCCCCCCAAAACGGATAACTAATGCCTTGGCAAGGAATTTGTAGTTGAGACACAACAATACAAAAGACCTTATGAAGTTATCACTTATCAGTATGGAAGGAATAAAATTTCCTTAGATATCAGCAATAGCTCAATTCAGGCAATGAAGACAACATGTGGGGAGCCGAACGCATCGGCAACCAGAATAATAACAAGTTAAGTTTATGTAGTAAGAACTGAACCTTGGATCTAACAACAACAACATGGCCATTGGACACGAAAAGGTTTCACCTTTGTGACCACCGTTCACACCGCGGAGGGCTCCTCGACATCTCTGCCCCTTCCGCCGCCGCCGCCAGCGCCGCTGTGGTGCGGCAGGGCAACGCCACTGACGCCCTCGGGCATCAGGGACGCGGGGCGGTTCTCGATTACCTCGTCGATGAGCCCCCAATCACGCGCCTCCTCGGGGTCCATGAAGAGATCGCGCTCCATGCACTGCTCGATCTTGTCGATCTCCTGGCCGGTGTGCTTCTGGTAGATCTTGTTGAGGCGATCGCGCAGCTTGAGAATCTCCTTGGCCTGGATGGCGATGTCGGTGGCCTGGCCCTGCGCGCCGCCGGAGGGCTGGTGAATCATGACCCGCGCGTTGGGCAGCGCCCGGCGCTCCCCGCGCGCGCCGGCGGCGAGCAGGAGGGAACCCATGGACGCGGCCTGGCCGATGCAGAGCGTGGTGACGGGGCAGCGGATGTACTGCATGGTGTCGTAGATCGCGAGCCCCGCTGTGACGACTCCCCCCGGGGAGTTGATGTAGAGGTGGACCGGCTTGAGCGGGTTCTCGGACTCGAGGAAGAGCAGCTGCGCGACGACGAGCGAGGCGGTCTCGTCGGCGATTGGGCCGTGGATGAGCACGATCCGCTCCTTGAGCAGCCGCGAGAAGATGTCGTAGGCCCTCTCCCCGCGCGAGGTGGTCTCGATGACCATCGGCACCAGCCCGAACGCCTGGTGCGACGAGTACCCCGCCGGCTGCTGCGGCTGTGGCTGGGGCTGGTACGGCATGGGCGACGACGAGAAGTACGCCCGCGGCGGGGGCGCCGCCGCCGCCAGCCGTCGCAGCGCGGGCCCCGCCGCCGAGCCGGGCCTCGCCCTGGCCTTGGGCGAGAAGGTGGGGAGCGGCGAGGCGGAGGCTAGGTGGGCGAGGGCGGAGGGCGTCATGGCTGCCGCTGGCCGGATTGGATTCGGGATTTCGAGAGAAGTGAAATTTGGGGATGAGATGGGGAGGAAGGTGAGTTATAGCGAGGAACGGATAGGGCGAGGCGAGGGGGAGGGGGAGAGAGAAGTCGACACGATGCGCTTCGGCTTGGATCTTTTTCTTTGGTTGGGTGGAGACGTGGAGTGGGGAGTTGGGGGTTCTTTCCTGCGGTGCCTGTCGTCTTGGGCCTTGCTTGTGTGGCAAGAAAGAATTTGGCCCATATGACTTGTTGCGTTCATGGCCTCTCCTGTTTCGGTTTCTTCTGTCAGGTTCGGTGGATTTTGGTCGGATTTGACTGAATTTTGTTGCGCTTGTGCAACACAAATGATGGAAAGTTCACAAGTTCAGACCTTGCAGCTAGTAGTGTACTACTGGTACAGTGCAACCTGTGCAGTTTGAACTGAGTTACCGAACTTGTTGTGGAACGGCAGGAGTCAGTGACACAGTGGTAAAAACAAGCACGTTAACCCGTTGAAATCCACTCCCTTATCTTCCGTCGCAAAGAGAGATCGACGGCCGAGACGGGTCCAAGTCGGCAGGGGATCCAATTGGTCGAGAAAGCGCAGCACCTCGTGGCGCTGGAGCGTGCGATGTGGCAGGAGTGGCGGCGGCTGTACGGCGCGAAGCTGATGCGTGAAAGAAGGCTCCTCTCACTTCGGCTTTCTCTCTGACTTGGCGCGCGTGCGGGTGACATCGCCGTCCCCCACGCAGGCACGCACACTCTCCTGGCTGCTGCTAGTCTGCTGCGGTGATGTCCGGTCAGTTGTGAAGCTACTTCACTGGCTTGGTTTACAGCCAGAGAAACCGGTCAGATTTTTTTCACTTGGATTTTTTTTTCAGACTGAACAAACAAGAGGGCAAGCTGCTAGCTATATGATGGTATACTGCCGTTTCATCTCTTCTTTCCTCTTTCTAGGTGAAAGCTAAGCTCGGAAACTTCATTTTTTTTGCATGATTATTGCCGAAATTTTAACAAATTTGACCCAGACTCTTAAAACTTATTTCAAAAATAGACCGTATCGAATAGGGCCGTCTTCAGGAATTTGGTGACCCGAAATGAAATATAGATTGAGGCCCTAAATTTTTTAAAAAAAGAAAAGATGGTATGTCTAATTTAAATAAGATATCGCCAAACACACCATCTCAAGAACGGTTTAAAATGTAAAAGTGAGATAACATTGTCATTCCAATATCAAATTTGGATTGCAAGAGACCAGTCGGTTCAGTGTGTGTATATTCTCGCTGAAGAAAAAAGAAATTGTTTTTATTTTCTGAAAAGTGTGACATGGGCTCTGTATTTTCATTTAAATTTTGCGAAATCCGTTTCTCTCAAATGCAAAATCGTAACAAACACAGCTAAACCAAAGCAAAGAAACGACTAAACACAGCTAGGGCTTGACGCTCGACGCTGCCCTCTCGCCTTCGCTCGACACTGCCTCACGTCGTTGATCGTCGTCTCGTCTAATTGTTGCACACGCTCGGAGCCTTGGACTCGCAACAATTGAATTATAATCGACCGTCGAGTCGTTGCTCGTGAGTCGCGATTCTCAATGCTTGGCCTTTGATCGCCGCAGAAGCACGTCCAGACTAGTAGCCCACTCTGATTTGGGGGCCCTGAAAATTGGGGGTCCTATGCAGACGTCAATCTCGCTCTCCGTCGTCAACTGTCCTGGTGTCGAAAACTAATTGCAAAAAGAGGCCATTTTCTCAGCAATCCTAGCGCCAAACTGAGGTGGCACCTATTTGTCACGTAATCTAAACGGTGGCGCTGACCTATGTATTTGGCTAAATAAAAAGAGTAACCCACCTAAACATTGTTACATGTATAGCCCAATGGTACAGACCTTTTGTTTCTACCCACAGGTTCAAGACTCGAATCTCACGTCTCCTCTATTTTTTTTCACGAACGTAGTAGCGTTTTCCTCATCTGGTTTTTAAGTTGTTTTAAAAAATCACATGTTATCAAATTTTATTTTATTTTTAAACTTCGAAGTTGAATTTACCTCACATAATATTTATCCTTTTTTTTCACTAACGTAGTAGCGTGGTCCTCATCTGGTTCTTAAGTTGTTTTAAAAATCACATCTTATCAAATTTTATTTTATTTTTAAATTTCGAAGTTGAATTTATCTTACATAATAGTTATCCTTTTTAGTTTCTTTACGCTTGTGGCGCAAAGATGTTATAGCTCAGTGCCATCTAAATTGGTGTTGTAAAATGAGTTATTTTTTAATAAGTTTTTGCATAGTCTATTTTTAAAATAAATTTTCAAAAGAATATGTCAAAATTTCGGCGTTCGTTGGCGATGCTCCTTTTTCTGGCTATGTCATGTTTCATTTTCATCTCCAAGACCCTACATGGGCCTTGCTAGTGCCACCAATTTTTGGGTTTTCAGCTACTGCGGCTTATCCTCTGTGGACCTCTCGCTACTGTGATTTTCTTTCTTAACATACAGAGACCCATTTTGTTAGGGTTCTGGAGACAGTTTGACCTCCACAGTTTGACAGATTGCAATGTCTTTTGACGCAATGTTTAAAACATGCAACCTCAAATATGTGTTGATATCCAAATCGGACAGTACGAGACTCCTCTAGTCACTTTCATTACAGATGAGGATCAGACCTGGCAGCACTAATTTTCACGATACTGGAAGATTGGTGCATACATAGTTTATTCATTATTGTATTGTTCTAGTTAAGAGTTTCCAGCATGTGTTACATACTTATGTTAGTTGTATTTTTTTTAGATAACGGAGATAGTACTTGTAAAAATTTTGGAAAACAATGAATACATATGTAACTGTTTAGGCTACCTTTTTTTGCTCGTCACTGCTAAAAAACGGTTTTTTCGTGCGGGCCGAAAGGCATCTTCCCGTGCGGAAGGTCTGCCCGCACGCGCGAGAAGGTCTGGAAAAAAACCATTTTCGCGTGCAGGCGACCCAACCGCACGGGAAGATCGATTATCCCGTGCGGTCGGTTTAAGCGGCCCGCACGGAAAGATCTATTATCTCGTGCGGTCGAGTTAAGTTGACCGCACGGGATAATAGATCTTCCCGTGTGGTTGCGTTAAGTCGACCGCACGGAAAAACAAAAATTAAAAAAAAACCCTAGCTATCTCGGCGGCGGCGCGGATCCGGCCGTCGCTAGCAGACGATGGAGGAGGCGGCGGACTCCGTCGCGGCGGCAGGAGCGGCGTAGATCCGACCGTCTCCTCCTCCTCGTCGTCGTCGTGGGGCCAGCGGCGCCGTTTTCGGTGGCCTCGTCCTCCTTGTCGTTGGCGGCGACACCGGCGGAGACGGAGATGGCGCCGCTCCCGAGCGGCCCGCAGCCTACCCTCTGTCGGCCGCCGCACGAAGTCTCGCTGCCGCCTCCCGCCGCCACGTTGCCGCTCCTGGTCGTCGCAGGGAAGCGCGGGGCCGCGCCGCTGCTCACCTGCTCCCGACCGCCGCCTCGTCGGTGGCGGCGCCGAGCCGGCTGCCTCTTGTGCCCAGTGCCCCACGTGCTTGGAGGAAAGGAGAAGAGAGAAGAGAGAAGAGGAAGAGAGAAGAGAGAAGAGAGAAGTGGAGAGAAAAAGAGAGAAGAGAGAATAAAAAAGGAAAGGAAGAAAGAGTAGGTGAAAATTTTGAAGTGAGTGAGAGGGAAGGGGAGTTATTATCCCGTGCGGTCCACTTAAAGGACCGCACGGGAAAATGCTGCATCGGTTAAGTGGACCGCACGGGAAAATGCTGCATCGGTTTTTCCAGGCGCGGCCACTTATGGCCCGTCTGGAAACTATTGGGGGTCTCGTCCAAAAAAATCGATTTTATAGTAGTGCGTGTAAAAACTAATTAATAATACTAGTAAATTACACCTTGCACTAAGCAAAATGTAGTCCATCGTTCCACTACTTCTACTAGTGATATATGGGCTTGTTTGGTTTGTTGCCCAAACCAACCTTACAAAAAATTTGATACATTTTGGCATTACCAAATTTAGATGTGTTTAGTTTTAGCCATATTAAATTTTGGTTGTGTTTTTATGAGAGTAAACTTTTGGAACTACTAAAGTTTGGTAGGATAGCAATGGTAAGATTATGTTTAGTTTCTTACCCTACCAAAATTTGATGATTTAAGAGTAAATTACATTAGTGGTACACGAATTTTACAGGTGGGGTATAATCTAGTACACAAACTTGTAAAACGCTTATTTCAATGCATGGACTTGCATGATGCGTGTGAACCAAGGCCAAATGAGCATGCCATGGTTAATCTTACTGAGTTGAACGTTTATTAGGATGCCACATATGTACATATATCAGGATGATGCCATCTAGACACATGCATGTGCTCAGTTAAATATATAATAGTATATGTTGATTATACAGAGAAATAATATGAAGGATAAAGTGAATTGAAAACAATAGAAGAATAATACAAATAAATACTAAGTAGAGGTTATTCGCAAATGTGGTATGCCTTTTATGACCTTCTGATGCATGCGTGTGCCATTGTAAGTAGGTTTCAACTCATCATTATTAGTCATGACGTGTCGTTTTGGTCTTGTTTCGCACGTATCGGACAAGTTCATGCACTGAAATAGACATTTTGCAAGTTTGTGCATTAGGTTGCACTTACCTGTCAAGTTCATGTACAACCAGTGTAGTTTACTCGTAATGTAATTTCAAAAAATGTCAAGGTTGAAAGTGGCACCCGTAGTGTTCTAATAAGATGTCTACTAGCTATATAACCTTTTTATTTTCTAGTAGGTTATATGTTTAATTATACTAGCAAAAATGCCTGTGTGTTGTAATAGGTGAAGACAATTTTCACGATTGATAAAACCTCTGTTAATTTAAATGACAAATCGAAACAAGATAAACAAAAATAATAGCAAAACAAAGTCAGAAATCATATATAGCATCGAACCCAGCAGTGTTTGCTTCATGCGTCATCACACAGAGAATTCTTTATGTACACCTTTCTATAGCCTCACAAATCAATCAGGTGGTTATCTCATAAGTTGATGCATGTGTAGTTTGCTATATCTCATGGACCAAAGATTAAAATTTTGATTATTCAATTAGTACAAAAAATTACTGTAGATGAAAAGCATTTGCAATCTAACAAATTTATCGCATACACACCTATAAACAATGATAAATTCAAAAAAAAATTTATGAAAGAAAAAAAGAAAAAAGAGAAAAGGAGGAGAAAAGAGAGAGAGGATGATGATTATTGGGAGAAAAGAAAATGAGAAAACGAAAACAAAAAAAAGAGAGAAAAAAGACGCTGACAGAGGGAGGGACGCATGCGATGCCAAGTGGAGGCGCGTGGGATGGGGTGGCGGGGATGGTGTGGGCCGGTTGGGTTGGGCTGGGAGGGGGAGGGATTGGGTTGAGATAGAAGTGTATAATAGTTATTTTTAGACTCACGTCGAGTTGGATATGGACGACATATAACCAATTAAAACCAACTCAAACACGAACGACGTATCAAAATTTTAACGAAAACATCTTTAATTTTTATAATAGTAGAGATAGAGATGTAGCAGATTTGTGTAGTTCATAATTTGACTCAATACATAGATGTACAAAGGTATATGGTATTCAGTGTCAATAAGTGGTATATTAAACCGTCTGTTTAAATAGGAGTATAAACAGCGGACATCCTTGCCCTCTCTGTCATCAGGTGTAGAATTAGCACACAGTTTCGACGAGAACTCTGTATCAGCAGATGGATAACCGTGTCGTCAGGTGCCGCTGATAAGGAATGGAGCGTTTACTTCGCGTTAAGAAATGACAAGAACAATGTTTTAATTAAGCGAATGTCAAAATGGGGCTAGAAAGGAACGTGACCAATGAGGAGATCGCTAGCTGGCAAAATCAAAGCCCTCCCCACGCGCCGCGCGCCGCGCCCTCGATCTTTTAATTCCCAGACACATCACGATCACGTTGCGCGAGTCCATCCATTCTAGCCAGCCGATCGAGTTCGCTTTCAGTCTTCGATCCGCCACGCGACCGCCGCCGCCCGGCATGGGCACCGGACTCAAGCTTGTCGACGGCGATGGCGATGGCGACGGCCCTGCATCAGCCGTCGTCGTCCTCGTGCCGTTCCCGGCGCAGGGCCACGTTACCCCGATGCTCCACCTGGCACGCGCCCTCGCCGCGCGCGGCATCGCGGCCACCGTCGTGGTGCCCGACTTCATCCACCGCCGCGTCGTGCGGGCCGGCGGGAACGGCGGCGTGGCGCTCGCCTCCGTCCCCAGCGGCATCCCGGACGGCGACGGGGCGCCGGGCTTCGCTAGCATCGTGCACGCCATGGAGAACCACATGCCCGCGCACCTGGAGCGCGTGCTCATGCGCCGCGACGACCTTGCAGGACGGAGGGCAGCGTGCCTCGTCGTCGTCGACGTACTGGCGTCGTGGGCCGTCCCGGTGGCCGCGAGGTGCGGCGTGGCGGCCGTGGGGTTCTGGCCGGCGATGCTGGCGAGCTACCGCGTCGTGGCGGCCATACCCGAGCTCATTGGCAAGGGGTTCGTCTCAGAATACGGTATGCGCTGCTGCAAACGTCCATGCATCCCATTTCTGCTTTCCTTCAATTTTAACTTCAATTCTCGATCTGGTGCAAATGACTTTTGAATTGTCACAAGCACATCACAAAATAGCGTACGTTATAGTAACCACAAACTGATCCTTAAATTCTATAGCTGGCTAATACTCGAACATCGGAACGATCTTCAGGTTGCAACTTTGAATACTATTTTTTAAAATAGTAAAAAAACCCAACAAACTTATAATCCTACACATATGAAGGTAGTTTTCAAGGTAAATCACGTATACAATTTTATACTCCCTTCTAATAATATACTCCCACTATTTCTCGATAGAAGGCATAACTGTTCATGACACGAAGACCAATGAAACAACACGGCCCTGTTCTTTTCTTCTAAAACAGTGCGGATAAAAGATAAAGTTTCGTGGCACGCTTTTCAATCTCTCAAACGGTACGTTTCGTGCAAAAATTTTTAATATGAAAGTTGCTCTAAAATATCAGATTAATCCATTTTTTAAGTTTATAATAATTAAAACTCAATTAATCGCACGTTATTGCCACCTCGTTTTGCGTGAAACACTTTATCTTCATCTTTATCTTTAGGACTTTCAAACAGGGCCTAAATATTTCTAGGTTATTTATCATGGATTAAGATTGAAGAGAAAAAATGGTGCTCATTTAGGATGAATGGTGATGGGAGAATAATCGGGACAAGAACTGAAGAAATTTTAATGAAAAGTGATTGATGGACTAGTGTAGGAATTTATATATTCTTGAACAATATTTAAATGCTTTAATTGCTTATATTGTTGGATAGACTGTGAGACAGAGTACATCCAATTCAAATGTTTAAAATAATAGCAATTTTTAAAAGTTTTGCATATGAAACACATCTAAAATGGCATGTTTTACACCCGAAGGAGTAATAATTACTTAGCATACGATGCTATAGTATGAAATCAAACTGTTAGCATGGCTTATTTAATTGTACTACCCGCTCACACATGTATATAGTAACAATGATGTACCATAAAAGGCTTTAAATTAGACAGATCGAAGTTTTAAAAATTGCATTGACATACGGATGCAATTCATGGAAGAATACAAGTAGGTCAGGCCGTTGGGAACTTGAGAAGCATCTTACTGTATTTATTCACTAGCAATTAATTTAGTAGCCTTATTTAGCAATTTGTATACCCGTGTCTTTCTTTTTTCAAGCAACACCTTGAATAGTGGTCTAACCAAACTTATGATTACATCCTCATATCCACTCTCAATCTTTTTATTTCCAAGAATAGTTTCCAGCCATGCATGTGCCCGTGTTCAGTTTACAGCTGCGATTACAAATTACTAATACCTTTACCTTTCTCTTCCTATTGGAAATAGGCATTCCCGTATTGACAAATGGATTCAACAAAGACCGGTGCCAAGTAAAAGCAAACCTCCGGGCTGAAATCATCAGCTTATTCCCTGAAGAACTAGAGCTAAGCACCACAGATTTGCCATGGCTCGTCGGCGACGCGGCGACCCAGAAATCAAGATTCGCCTTCTGGCTCCGGACAATGGAGCGTGTTAAGAACCTCCGTTGCATCCTCGTCAACTCCTTCCCTGGCGAGGCCATCGCCGCCGGCGCCGCCGGCGCCGCCGTCCCCGACCAGCAACAGCCATTGCAGGACCCGCAAATCCTCCAAGTTGGACCATTGCTAGCTGTCGTCACTGATCGAGCAAAAGACAACAACAACTTGCAGGCTTCGCCACTGAAGACGAAGAACACCAGCACATGTCAGGCCGACAGAACCTGCATGGAATGGCTCGACCAGCAGCGTCCAGGTTCAGTGACGTACGTCTCGTTCGGGACTTGGGTCGCGCCGATCGCGCCGGACGAGATCACCGAGCTCGCCGTCGGCCTGGAGGCCACCGGCCGGCCGTTCCTGTGGGTTCTCAAGGACGACCCGTCGTGGCGAGCCGGCCTCCCCGCCGAATACACGGAGTCCGGCGGCGCCACCGCAGTCGCCGCCGGCCGCGGCAAGATCGTCGCATGGGCGCCGCAGGAGGACGTCCTCGCGCACGGCGCCGTCGGGTGCTACCTCACGCACTGCGGCTGGAACTCGACGCTGGAGGCGATACGGCACGGGGTTCGCCTGCTGTGCTACCCGGTGTCCGGCGACCAGTTCATCAACTGCGCGTACATCGTCAAGGTGTGGGAGATAGGGATCAGGCTGCGTAGTACTGACCGTGGCGAGGTGGAGGATTGCATTGGGAGGATCATGGAAGGCGAAGACGGGAGACGCTTGCAGGAGAAGTTGGATGTGCTGAGGGAGAGCGTTATGGCGGGTGAGGCATTGTGCGTAGCAAAGAGGAACATTGAGGATTTCATTCATGGGATGATTATGGGACAGATATTACAATAGGGCTTGTTTCGGGGACTAAAGTTTAAACTTTGAGAGATCCCAAAACGTTGTTAATTAATTGCTGTGAAAGAAAAATGATATTTGAGCAATCTTAACCATCTCAAGGAATTAACCCAAGCCCTTAGGACTTGTTCGGTTAATCCCCATGAAAGATGTCCCACTACGGTGCTCTCTATTAGTAGTAGAATACAATCTGAACCATTGATCTCATTTAATCGAAATGTGAAGATTTATTTGTACTATCATTTCAGTTAGCAGTAGTAGAAGCGTGAAGGGATATAATTGTCAAAAAAAAGATGTGGAAGGTTATAATCGTCATTTAGCAGTAACTAAACATTTTTCTCCTTTTTTTGCTTTTTTGATGAAATATGAGTGATGTCAGCGGAATTGATCTAGACGAAAAAAATCATAAATAACAAAGTTACTCCTAATCACTATAATAGTAAATTACTACTTTATCCTTAATAATGAATGGTTTAAATCATTTCTACTGATAGTATAATACTATTAGTAGAAAACACTGGAGTATCGCTCAAGGAAAGAAGGATTGAAAAGGATTAAGGGTGTTAATTTCACACCTCAATATTGATGTGAAATAAATCTTTTTCAAATCCCTCTTAATTCTCTTAGGTAAGGATTAACCACACAAGACCCTAATAAGTCATATGCTGACTTGTTTGCTTAAACATTTTGTTGCCTAAGAGCAAAGATGTACATTAATCCTAGGGACTACCCTATCGATCTTTTGACAGATTTAGAGTTTCAAATCTCTCAGAGTTTCAAATCTTATAGAATTTTTAACCAATAGATACAACCCATTTTGAATGAAATAAAAAAGGGATAAACATATAAAGATCATAAATCTAGAGAAAAAACAATTGTAAAACGGATTAGCTATATATGTGTCGCATTTTTTTTGGCTGAAAGTAGATATCTGGCCCTTGATGGCTTAATCTACGGTGGGATACATGCTTGATTCCGTTACTGGTGGTGTTGCAGCTTTTCTTTTTATCCGTTAATCCCTTGCCTTTTTTTTATTAGCGTCGATTTTTTATTATTATCGTTAATTGCATACTTATTACAGTATGATATACTAATTAGTATACATGTTAGTTACATCATAATTACATCCTAGTTACACTATAATTACATACTAATTACATATGTAATTTTGGGACTATAGTGTAAATATATCCCAAAATTACATATATAATTTTGAGAACTTACAATGCAAATACATGCTGACTATTTTTTCATAAAAAATATGATGGTGTTAACGTCAAAATTTGATAAGATTCTTTAGTGAATTCGGTTAAGGGGAGAAAACAATCGGCCGATGGAAAGTTTATCCAAAAGAGACCAAGTTCAATAAAGAAACATGAAAACCACGGCATGACGGCTTAATTTATTTATTAATTAGGTAAGTTTTGTACTTAAAAAAGTTTGTGTCATGTCCGATAAAGACTTTATGTTTTTCCTTTTATCGTTAGAAAAGTTTGTGTCGTATCTGATCAGGACTCATATCAGCCTATGGGTATAAATATGTACACCCGAGATCCCTGTAACTTATCTCTACATATCAATATACATCTACTTTCGATGAATCGTCACTCTCTTATGAGGTTTTATTTCAATGAATTCTTGTTTTCGCGTATGGGCTACATCAATTGAGTTCAACCTCCAACAAGAAGTGAGATCCGTCATCTTCGCTTGCGCTCGTGTGGCTAGAACTTCCTCGATTGAGTTCGATATTCTAATCGGGCCAACACAAGTGTTGCCTATCTAGTATATCACCTCTATCTTTAGTTCCATTACTGTTTATATTCACATCGGCTTAATTAGGACTTTCTCGGTTAGTTTTGATATTCTGATCAAGTTGATGGTTCTTTAAACATAATGTCGCTTTAGATAGATTTGTTATATTCATCACATTAGACAGATTTATCGGCTCATCGAGTATTAGATTATCGTATACAATCTCGTGCTGCATCGGTTAGGTCCGACCTACTAAATTGTTATTGATAATTTAATTCTTGTTAAGTCGATAGGTTTATGTTAATGTTTCATTGGAGGGTTAGCGATCTTATCTAATATGTTAAATTTCTCTTTGATGGTTTTACTGTCTTGGTTAAATTTAATACATGATCATTTTGATCAGTGTCATATCGGCTGGTTTAAATTTATCAGGCAATTATCAATCTTATGCTGCATCGGTTAGGTCCGACCTATAAGGTTGTGGTTGTAAGTTAGATTTATTTAAGTCAGTAGGCATCAACCATTGTTTCATTAGGGTTTCTACCGATGAATTATTTGGATATTATTTAAGTATTGCATCGGCTTATAAGAATTATATACAAATTGGTTTTAGTCGATTGCAGCAAAGGTTTTATTAATTACTTAATCATTTTGATTTAATAATATCGGACTTCCAGCCGATGTATGCTTTAATCATCGAGCCTATATCTAAATTTCTATATCAGCATCGGTCGATTGGTTTCTTAGAAATTTGATTCATTATATTTATATCGGTCAATTGGTTCATTGGATATCTACTTTGTCACAATTATATCAGCTGATTGATTCATTATCTTATTACATTATCATTAGTTGATTGTATTTATATCATTATTTATTTAAGTGTCAGAATCTATATCAGACATATAGCCGATTGTTCAAAACTGTATCGACATTGACTAGTATCGCTATATCGGCTTGTTAGCTGATCAGCTTTTTGGTCATCAACATATTTATCCATCTTGTCAATTGCAGGATCAAATTGACTGGCACGCCCGTATCTCATCAAAGTTTAGGACCTGCATTTGAGCTAAGCAGTTCTCTCAGATCATTGTGTTTGTCGACAAAGTTTGCATCAACACAGATTTAATACTATCAGTTGGGCGCGGATTTTTCGTCAATAGGCGGCATATATAGGCATTTCCATTGTAAAATATAATTTTGGTGCACTGTAAATGAGTGTAAGTACTCTATAACCAAGTATAAGTGCCTTATAACTAAGTGTAACTATAAGTTGGGTATAGAGGAACACAAATCTTGATACAAGATTCTACGGATGAAAAATATAAAAACAAAAGACCAAAAATATGCCGCAAGGGAAATAGCAAAACCATTAATCCTATATCATGCAATCTTCATGCATGTAGTGTTCCATTATATTGTTCTACAATATATGTTTATTTATGTCTTTTATGTTATGATATAGACTAAGGTTCACCTTTCCAATTGATTGGTGTTGGATTTCAAGCCTGGCGATATGATATTTCTCGCCAAATTTTGACAAATTTTAATCAAATTTGGTTGATTTTTGATCAATTTTTACTGTTTTAAATTTGAATTTTAAAAACCTTCCGAAATAACTTGGAATTTACTTTCATATCGTGTGGAAACCTCGAAATTAATTTCGCTATTTTCGGATAGCTTTTGTCGGAAACGTAAACCCTAACATGGACTTGCAATCATCATTTTTCTGTGGTGGGAGGGTTACTAAATCATGATCGATATAACCACAATTAACTTACTTTATGTTTGTTGTTCCTATTGGCTATATGATCAACACTGATCTCATTTAAGCCATCATCGGGAAAGAAGTATGATGCAATTTATACATTAGAGTTTTTTTAAGTAAATACCGGATTATCCATTATTTAAAATACACTATACATTAGAGTGATAAAAGATCGAATCAAGTTTTTATGCAGACCAATAAAATAAACAAATCACATGTGACTAGAACAAACTCGTTGAAAGGGAAAAGAGCTGATAAGGAAAGACAAAAGTAGGAGTATATATTAATTTTTATAGTAAAAAGTCTAAACTACCTTTCTAAATTAAGATGACAGTTTGAATTATAAAATTGGACATTTAACACATTCAACTTAAACCAAATAAATAACACCCCTAAATACTTTTTAAGGACGCTTTTAGCCTAGCTTGACTGACGTGGCATTCCAACTAGACAAAAAAGGGGGAAAAATAGTGCGTCCACCTGTCAGTATCCACTGCCAATGGAGATAGATCAATGAGGTAGGCCCGAGGAGGTCGCCGGCTCGACGTGCCTCGTCCCGCCANGTCCCGCCACAACCAGAGTCGACGACGTCCTGCCGCTCCCCTCACGCCACAGCGGTCGACAACGGTGGTCCGGACGGAGCTGGCGGAGGTCCAGGCGGCGATGACGACCTCGAGCGCAGAAGCCAGAGGGAGGCTGGACGCCGGGACGGGCGACGGCCTCCAACGATGCCACCGGAGCAAAGAGGGCCGCAGGACGGTGGTCTTGCAGCGGCGGACACGTAGGGGCGGGCGTTCGGTCTTGATCGAAAATTCGGTCCTGGTAGTTCGGGACCCCGGTGTTTTAGCGTTTCCGAATCCGAATCGGATCAGAAGTTCAACGCCGATTCCGAAGCAGAAACGGGACAACGGGCTATATAACCACGGGGCACGAGTGCACGCACGCTCGCGACGCGATCAACCAGCCGATCCTGCGATATGGAGGCTCTACCGCAGATACGGCAAACCCTCAGCGAGATCGACCGCCGCATCCCCGACGCCCTACGCGTCGCGATGGGCCTCCGCTTGCGGGCCACCCCCGCGCTCGCCCCCGCCGCTCTGGAGGACGTCACGAGGTTCGCCGCGTCCTGCCTGCCCCAGCCTTGCCCGGAGGGCGGCGACCTCATGGAGTGCGACGAGGCGCCGGCGCGGGCACTGCGGATGGAGGGCGCGTCGTGCTTCCTGCCTGACCACGACGAGGACTCGCACTTCGTTCGCCCCGAGGCAGGCGTCATCGCCGTGGCGGACGGTGTCGGCGGGTACCGCGCGCCGGGCGTCGACGCCGCGGCGTTCGCGCGCGCCCTCATGTACAACGCCTTCGAGATGGTCGTGGCCACGACGCCCGGCGCGGACATCTGCCCCTACACGCTGCTGGAGTGGGCGTACGAGCAGGCGGTTTCGGCGAGGACGCAGGGGGGATCCACGGCGGTGCTCCTGTCGCTCGCCGGCACGACCCTGCATTACGCCTACATCGGCGACAGCGCCTTCGCGGTGTTCCGCGACCGGAAGCTCTTCTTCCGTTCCGAGGTCCAGGTGAACTCCTTCAACTACCCGTTCCAGCTCAGCGTCAAGAACGGCAACAGCGTCACCTCGGCGGCGCGCGGCGGCGTCGAGGTGAAGGAGGGCGACGTCGTGGTGGCCGGGACGGACGGCCTGTTCGACAACGTGACCAATGAGGAGCTCCAGCGGATCGTCGCGATGGGCAGGGCGCTGGGGTTGTCGCCCAAACAGACGGCGGACGTCATCGCCGGCTTCGCCTACGAGGCTTCAACGACGATGAGCAGAGACACGCCCTTCAGCCTCGAGAGCCGGAGGCAGCAAGGGACGACTTTCCGGCAAGGGAAGAGGGACGACATCACCGTTGTCGTCGCCTACATTGTCTCATCGTAGGATCATTCGAAGTGGATTGGATTTCTGTTACTCGAGGAGACATTTTCTTATTTCATGCCTGATGTCTAAAAATCATTAAAAAATTTTAAAAAATTGTCAAAATAGATCAATATATATATCTTTTCACAAACATGTAAGTTAAAATTAGAATTATACCATTCGAAACAAAAATAATAAATTTGGTCGTGAATTACGCGTTCTATTCATAGTCAAATTTGTTTTTTTTGTTTCTACTTATATAAGTTGAATTTGAAGATGCATGTTTGTAGAGTGACATATCACATATTAATCTATCTTAGTAAATTTTTTAAAATTTTTTAATGACTTTTTAAGTGACATGCAAAAATGAGAGGATATCTCATTCAGGGATGATTAGAGTTTTCTAGTGTACATTGTATGATCTACACGGGTGTACGATCTGTAGCGTACTATTTTTTATATAATGGGTAATATCCAGCCTTTACTTTAACAGAAGCTACAATAACTTATTACATATTTTTGGCTAAAAACCAAAAATAATGGAAAATTATTCTAAACTTTGAGTGGATATCTTCTCGTTGTTTGCATGTCACTCAAATAGTTATGAAATTTTTTTTTTTAAAAAATATGTATTAATATATGATATATCACTTCATAAACATACACCTTAAAATCCAACTTCTACATGTTGCAAAAAAAACAAATTAAATTACAGTTAGTTAATGTATATTCACAGTAAAATTTGTTTTTTTCGTTGCGACATATAGAAGTTGAATTTTAAGTTGTATGCTTGTGGAGTGATATATCACATGTTAATACATTTTCTTATTTTTTTTAAATTTTTCATAACTATCTGAGTGACATGCAAGCAACGAGGGAACGTCTCCTCGAGAATTTAAAATTCACTCTCCAAGAATAACAATTTTTAACAAAAGATAAATAGACGCCACAATAATAAACACCACCATCAAAGAAGAGAAATAACTTATTCAAAGAACAATCCTATTGTTAAATCTTCATCCAAAATTGGTGAAAATTTGCATGGTGATTGTCTTCAAGTTTTGACATACAGTGTGAATAGTCACCATGTACTCTTCATACCTTTGTAGTTCGGCCTAAAACCAAAGCCAGCATGTTACATACTTTGAAGAGTACCTTCATATAAGATTTAGTTGGTGTTTTTATCAAAAATCATATCATTCCTACTCAACCATAAAGCCCAACATAAAATAGATGCTCTAACTAAAATATGTTTGGTCTTACAGTCAATCCCAATTGGCCAATTATCAAACATAGGAGTAAAATTATGTGATGATTGCAAGCCAAAAAATATTAAAAAATGGTTCTCCAAAGAAATTTAGCCATTTGAAAATCAAAGAATAGATGTTGGATAGTTTCACTATGCATATAAAAACAACATCTAGTACTACCATTTCAATTCCTTGCTAAGTTATCCTAGTTAGAACTACCCCTTTAGCTAAATACCACATAAAATCTTAATTTTGGTAGAAATATTCAATTTCCATAACACTTTATTCTTATTAATATACCTGTTGTTAATCATAGCAGGATACATTGATCGGAAAAAAAGATGTCGTTATGATTAAGGTTCTACATAACCATATCTTTATTATCATTAAGGTTAATATGTATAATTCTAGCAACCAAAATTTTCCAATTAGCAAGATTCTGGCCCACTAGTGCCCTACGAAAAGAAACATTTAAATGAACTGTACTCATGACAGTTACAATCGATGTATTTTTCCGATGCACAGTATTATATAGAGATGAATACTGCTCCTTAAAAGAAGAGTTTTCAATCCATTTATCCTCCTAGAATCTATTTTTTTATCATCATTAAGTATAAAAAATCCTAACCCTAAAAATTTATCTTTAACTTTTATTAGACCCGGCCAAAAATGAGAGTCACGTGTTTTTTTAACCACTTGAGTAATTGTATGATTATGTATTTCTCTCTAAGCATTTTCATGCCAAACACCATCCTTATTAATCTACTTAAACAACCATTTATTAAGAAGACATTGGTTTTGAACATCAATATTATGAATACCAAGTCTGTCTTGTTCCTTTGGCTGACAAATCAGGGGCGGAGCTAGCCTACATGGAGTGGTGTCACAGGACATCAATGACCTCCATATTAGTCTAGGTACCCTTCTAATTTTCTAATGAGTGACACCAGCAAATCTTGCTTTGTGACAACAGTGTGTGAATAATTTTGCACTTTCGTTAGACAAGTTGGCATGGACAACTAGACAGCAGCAACAAATTAACTACTAGCAAACTATGATTTATAGTTATCTAACCATGCATAACGGCTAATTCAACAAGGCTATGCACAACGGCTAAATAAAGTTCATTTGCATCATAAGTTTTCTTGAGTGATTTGGTGAAACATAGGCTGAGCAACCACTATTGTGAGAAATTTCTTATATTTTTTTATATGTATTGTTGTTTCATTTAAACCATGATCATCAATTAGAGTTGACGGATGACACCATCGACCTAAAATCCTAGCTTCGCCCCTGTGACAAATGATATCCCACCTTGCCTGTTTATATTTCTTTTATGTTCATCACTTTGCTAAAAGAGCCTAGACCGATAATAATCAATTTGTTAAAGTACTTCTCTAGAAATCTTAAAAATAAAAATCATAAACGTGACCAAATTAGTTAACACAAAATTAATCAAAACCAATCTCCCATAGACATATGTTTTCCTTTTCAACTGTTTAGTTTTTTTTTCAATTCTATCCTCAATCACTCTCCACTTCTTATTACTTAGCTTTCTAAAATGTATTGAAATACCAAGGTATCTAACTAAAAAGGATCCTACTCGACACCCAAAGATAAAATACTATTGTTCTTGACTCTTCTTAGCCTGGCCAAAACAAAAGATCACACTCTTATGAAAATTAATTTTAAGACTTGAAAGCTTTTTAAGTAAAAAAGTATTAACTTCATATTTTTAGCTTTCTCAAGATCGTGATCCACATAAAAATAATGTATCATCAACATATTACGAAATAGATAAACCATCATCATCAATAAGATATGGTACTATTTCAGATATTTGACCATCTTTGTTTGCACATTTGATTAAGCTTTTCGATCGATGTCTCTCGAGCAAATTCCTTGTACGATGCGGTTCTTTGATGATGGTTAAAGGCTTTATTAACCATGATTAGTATTCGGTCTTACGGGTGTATATATAGTACATCAATTTCAGGATAATTCTGTTGTTCGTTGTTCGTTGTTCGTTCTGTTTTATTATGAGAATTCAATTGGGTGATCGAAGAGAATTACCATTACTACTTCTATAATTCGTTCACTGCGCTTTAATGTGAGAAATAAAGAATACTCCCATACATCCGATAACAAGTTTCTGGGAAATAGATTTTATTGTTTGTATGCTGTCCAAATAGTTATGTTAAATTTATTTTACCTTTTTAATTATTTATTTTGTCTAAAATACACATTCAAACTTTAAAACGAGATATTCGACCCCCTGCGCATTACACTCCTTAGCGATCCGTAGCCTGGTTTTGGGGACGCCACATAGGATGCACGTATTAAAAAGCCAGTAGGCCCCAGATGTCAGACCCACCTCTCCCCTCTCTTTCTCCTTCTTCCTGTGTCTTCGGCTGTTTGGCATCCCCAGGAGCGCCGCGGTGAGGACGTCATCGACGACGCGTGATTTGATGTCTGGGCGGCCGGCGAGGATGTTGTTGCGGCAATGGGCGACGACAAACTCGGCGGAGGAACCCAAGCAACCGGCAAGCTCCTCGATCTATCCCTAGTCCCGTATCCCTTCTACCGTCGCGCTGACCGGACACCGCCGCTGCGTCGCTCCTCTCCTCACTTCCTTCTCTCTCCCGCGAGGACAACGGGACCAGCCCCCTCGGCCGAGCTCAGAGAAGACGGATTCGGCGACGAGGTCAGCGCGTCTAGATACGGGGGCGAGCCCCGTGTTCCACTGCCACCGTGGTTCAGCTGCAGGGCGAGCTCAGTGAGGCTGCCGCGTCGAGGGCTCTGTCTCTCTGTCAGTGGCGGCGGAAGACAGATGAGGAGGAAGCAGGAGTGGCGACGGCGGTGGAGCAAAAGCCTGATGCAGAGGTGGAGCTCGTGGAGGAGGAGGTGGTGTTGGAGCCCAAGTTGTCGGTCTGAGCTCAAGGCGGAACGGACGGCGACACGACAAACTTTGATAGCCTGAGCTCGAAGCAGAGATGACTCCATCGTCATCTACATTTTCTTCCTCCTCTGCTCAAGGACTCCTTCCCTGCGACGCTGCCTCCGCTGGCTACCGCCGCAGCCTCTCAGAGGTTCACCTTCCCCGCGCTGCCAGCTCCGGCAGGGCGCGCCACTGCTGCTCACCCCTGCACCTTCATCGCAGCGACCGCCAAGCCGCAGCCTCCACTGGTGCACGCCGCCGCCGCTTTGTCGATGCCGACGACAAGGCAAACTAGTTTAATCACGTATGGGCTTAGCCAATGTAGCATCCACGTGGACCAGAAACCACCTAATAGTTTGAGGATATATTATATCTACCTAGCTGGTTGGTCCGCGTAATTATGCAGCTAGCACCCATAAAATTATATATTTTTTCACACAATTTTAGTTAAAATTTATAAAATAATCATCTCGTTGTTTTATGACTTTCAAAGATCAAACCTTGTCATCCCGAGATTTCTAATTTCATAGTTTTTTTAAAATAATATCAGTCATTATCCCTTATTCTTTTATTTGTTGGTCTAACCTATTACAGTTTCTATTCATCATCCTTAGAACCTTTAAAATTAGACCTTTTAGTTTCTAGAGTTTATTGTTTCGTCGGGTTTTATTTTTATAATTTTTGAAAGTCCTGTCAAATGTCGTTGCTATACTCCTCTATAGCCCGCCCGCTGTTTTCCCTCTTTAGTGTCACTGGGGATTTTAAAAATAAAAAATGATTATCATTGGGGTTCATTTTTTACTTCTAAAAGTTCCGCCAACTGTCTGTAACTGAGCTGTTTAATGACATGCTTGCTATTCCTCCTTTTAATCATCGTTGGGATTCTAAAAATCAAATATAATCAATTTTGGGGTTTCGTTTATAGTTCTAAATATCCCATCAACCACTGCCACCCTACTTCTTCATGAGTCCGTTGCTTCTCCTCACTTTATTTTTATTTACTGCCGTTGTGTTTTATATGGATTGTTCTTTCAACATTCAATATTTTTCATTCTAATTTGTCTTTTGTTATTTATAAATTGTATTCCTACTTGAACTTATATATTTTTTAAATTTTCAGAATTTATTTTTTTATAAACTTTACCTCGTATTGTATTCTACATGTATTGTTTCTTTCATTAATCATTTTTATTTTTTAAGTTATGTCAAAATTGTATTCCTATTTGAACTCTCTTTTTTCTTTTCATAATTTCAAAAAAAATTTATTTTTATTGTGAAATTTAATTAATCATATATTGGATTTTATGTGGACTCTTCTTTCAACATTGCTTATTTTTAATTTCGAATTTTAGTTATTTTTTAATTGTATTTTTGTTTGGACTTTTCTTTTCTTTTTTTTCTAGGTGGACTGTTTTTTCAGCTTTGCTTATTTTTTATTCCGAATTTTAGTTCTTTATAAATTGTATTCTCAATGAAACTTTCCTTTTTCTTTCTCTAATCTAGAAATTTATTTTTTTATTTTGAATTTTAATTAAACTTGTGTTGTATTCGAGATGGATTGTTCTTTCAATATTCTTTTTTTTTTCGAATTTTAGCTATTTTAAAATTTATTTCCTCACGAACTCTCTTTTTTTTTCTGATTTTAGAATTTCTTTTATTTTTTTATTCCGAATTTAATTAATCACGTATTGGGTTCTTATATGGACTTTTTTTTTCAATATTACTGATTTTTAATTCTGAATTTTAGTTTTTCTTTAGATTGTATTCCTACTTGATCTCTCTTTTTCTTTTTCTAATTTCAAAATTTTTTTACTTTTTATTTCGATTTTTAATTAATCACGTATTGGGTTCTTATATGAACTCTTCTTTCAATATTGCTTATTTTTAATTCTGAATTTCAATTATTGTTTAGATTGTATTTCTACTTGGATTCTTCTTTTATTTTTCTCCGATTAATGTGGGATTCTCGAACTCTCTTTTTTTTATTTTAGAATTTTGTTTATTTTTTATTTCGAATTTAATTAATCACGTATTGGGTTCTTATATGGACTCTTCTTTTTTTTCTCTAATTAATGTGGGAATTTCTAGCCTCCACAGTTAGATTGTATTTCTACTTGAACTCTTTCTTTTTTTCTCCGATTAATATGGGAATTTCTAACCTCCACAGCCAACATGGTGGCTTTTTTTGAGCTATCTTATTAATAATATAATAGATAGATAGATAAATAGATAGACAGATTTTGTAGTTCGGGGGTGTATTTTAGACGAACGCTAGAGTTCAGAGATGTAAAATGAATTTTTTTCTAAAAAAATTAATAAGATAGATTAATATGTGATATACCATTTAAAATAATGCAAGTTAAAATTCGAGTTCTTCAAGTTAAAGAAAAGAAAAAATTAAACTATAGCTAGTTAACTCAGATTGTCGGTCAAATTTATTTATTTTTAACTTGTAGAATTCAAAATTTAACTTTATATGTTTTTGAATTAATGTATCATATATTAATCTATCTTACTCATTTTGTTAATAATTTTATAACCATGTGAATGACGTGTGCAACCAACGAGTGTGTCCCTCCCCCCAAGAGTTCAAATAGTTTACCCAAGTGTCAGGTTGATTGCTAGTACACTGGCCGTAATCCGTCTCTCCGACTCCGACTGCATATCGGACAGCATATCCCCTGCAGTACGAACAGGAGTCGTAGACAGTTTGCCGCGATAAGGTCAGTTCTTCTTTCAACTTTTTCAACTCACATCTTCTTTCTCCGCGCGCACGTTTTTTAAACTGCTAAACGATATGTTTTTTTTAAAAATTTTTTATATAAAAGTTGTTTTAAAAAATCATATTAATTCATTTTTTTAAAAAAATAGTAAATACTTAATTAATCATGTGTTAATGAGTCGCTTCATTTTCCGTGTGTACGAAATTTCTTCCAACTCACACAGCCGAGCAAGCCTAATGCAGCACTGTCTACGTGGGCGGACGTTCGAAAGGATGACACGTTCCCCGAAAACTCTAACCAAGATGGAGAAACGTATGGAGACGTTGGTGCAGATCAAAGAGACTGCGCGAGACCGACAAGCTAGTCCCCGAAATTGTCCGCGCCGCGGTCGGCCTCGAGCACCATTACCAAATAGTCAAGCTCCCCCACGACGGCGATGTCAAAGGCTTCGCTGCCACCTTCTTGCAGCCGCAGGAGCAGGAGCAGGAGCAGGAGCAGGAGCACGACCAGGCGCATGGCGAGGGCGACGGCGAGGTCCAACAGGCACTGAGGATGGAGTCGGCGTCGTGCTACGTGCCTGACCACGACGAGGACGCGCACTTCGGGCACGACGGGGCCGGCGTCGTCGGCGTGGCGGACGGCGTCGGCGGGTACCGCAAAGACGGCGTGGACGCCGGCGCGTTCTCGCGCGGGCTCATGACGAGCGCCTTCGCGCAGCTGGTGACGACGGAACCCGGCACGCCCGTCTGCCCCTACGCGCTGCTGGAGCGCGCCCACGAGGAGACGCTCGAGTCCGGCGCGCAGGGGGGGTCCACAGCGGTAGTCATCCTTTCGCTCGCCGCCGGCAACGTTCTCAAGTGGTCGTACATCGGCGACAGCGCCTTCGCCGTGCTCCGGGACGGCAAGGTCGTGAAGCGTTCGGTGCAGCAGCAGAGATACTTCAACGCCCCCTACTATCTCGGTGGCCGGGGCGGCGAAAGCATGACGGCGGCGAAGGTGGGCGAGATGAAGGTGAGGCATGGCGACGTCGTGGTGGCCGTGTTCGACAACATGTACGACGCGGAGCTCGAGAAGGTCGTGCAGATCGGGACGGCGCTTGGCTTCTCGCCCAAGAACATGGCGGACATCATCGGCGGCACCGCCTACGAGATGTCACGCTGCACAGTGAAAGACTCGCCGTTCGCCGTCGAGCGCCGGAAGCAGAAAGAGAAAGAGCTGGAACATTTTCACGGCGGGAAGATGGACGACATCACCGTCGTCGTCGCGTGCATCGTCTCGTCGGATTCATGACTCATCTCTCTCTTTTGTTTGCTCGGTTTTCACCATGGTTTTTGTCACTGTTTTTTTTACCGAATTTTTTAAAACTAAATGGGCAATCAATTGAACGTATAACCTTTGGTGATGGTTGATGCCTCGATGAATATTAACACCCAATTTCTATAGGAATTAACACTACCCAATCATTTGGAATAGAGGGTTGGGGTATAGGAAAATTTTTCTACGTTTTTCATATCCTGTATTTCGAATAAGCCCTTAGTTATCATTACAGTACAAAAGCTCAACCTGTTGACATCATCGCTAACAATGGACAGAAAGTGGAGCTCTCTTCAGGTCAGGCTGTCAGCCAGCCAGCCAGTCAGTTGTCACGATGTCATCTCAGCAAAAGAGAAAACGCCATTCAAGAAAGGCTAGCACATGATGCTCCGATTCAACATTCTATCATACACCATCAAACACCATCGTCGTGCATGAATTTCTTGGCTCAAGTTACATTTTGCTGATGGCACGAAGCATCAACTATCATCAGGGAAACTCAAGAGATATTCATACCATTCAACGCTTCAGGGATACCGCAAAAAGCTGGAACACAAGTCGATGTTTCAGAACTTGATAGTGAACAAATTTTCTCCCAAAATCATCCATAAAGTGACGCACAAATGGCAGTTACAATGCAAGGGAGGAAGAATTAATCTAAGAATTCAATAACTTGTACAGCCCAGTATATATCACCGAGACTTCTGATCCACTCCTCGTCAGCACCCAGAAGTTTCTGCAAGGTTGACGAGGGGCAGCATCAAGAAGAACAGCACAGGAAATCCAGGATGCTGGAGCAGCAGTCGTAGCAGCAAGAACAACTGGTACACAAAAACAACCAATCAATCAAGGAGAAAACAGAGCAAGATGAGAAGATCAGGGAGAACTAATCGAGCAGGCAGTCTCCTTACCATTCATCCATGGTCTTGTCCGAGAAGTCGTCGGTGCTCATCACCTGAGCCGCTGGGGGATCCATCGCCAAGAAGTCCAAGAAAAAGAGATGTGAGGTGAGGAAGAAGGCAGAAGGCTATAAAGGCTAGGAAGTACACTAGAATAAGCAAGAGCAAAGGCTAAATAGGCTGGATGGAATGCAGATAAGTGTGGAGCACATGGGATGGGGTGGTGGTATAAAGAAAGGATTTTGTCAGGATTTAAGGTTTGCCCTGTCGACTGATGACTCTGCTTTCTGGGTTCAGGGCTAGTGGGTTCTTAAAATGGGTAGCGGTTTGGAGTTTTGCACCGGCCTGTTTGGTGTCAGGAATTCCGCTAATTGCGCATGCCATGATCCTCTTTTTCTTCTACACATGTTTCTTCTTGAGCTGAAACGAGGGATGCCATAGTAAGAACGTGATCAGGTGTAACGGCCACTATGATTGCTTGCTTTCAAATGTCTAGTGGAGCAATTAGCTATACATTACATAACGAAAAGACTTCGGGTGCTACGCGATGCCAACGAATCCCAAGTGCCCCGTACCGTGTGCTTTCGTCGGAGCAAATCGCGTAACCCAACCCAATCTCCAAATCGGGCCCGTGCACCTTCCCCCGTCGCGAACTTGCGATGCGACCGATCCCACCCGGGGCCGGTTCATCCACCCCAACTCCCCCCAAGTCCCAACCCAACCCACGCCGCGTCGTGCACGACAGCACGAGCCGCTCGCGTTTGCTAGTCGCCACCCTGCTGTGCCGCGCCGCGCCACCAATTATACACCACTAGCCAGCTACCCGCTACCGATCCATCGGTACGCGCAGCCGTGCGCCCGTGCAGTGCACGGCCAGCCCGAGCCGTCAAACCCAGTGGAAACCACACGACGCACGCACCACGGCACGGCCGCTCACCCACGCTTGACGCGTTTAACCGGGCTCGCGTCGCGCGCCCCCCTGCCTTGGCCACGCGCCCACGCAACACGGGGAAGAAAACCAACGCGAAGTTGGCGAGGGGAGGGTTTTTCCGCCGGAAAAACGAACCGCCGCACTACTCTCCCGCGCTCATCCGTTCGTCAGTTCCAGTTGCTTGGCGGGGGCTAGGGTTTAGGCGCGGGGCCCTCCCGAATCCCGATGTTCGGCGGCGGGAACTACGATGGCGGGGGCGGGAACGCCAACTCCCTCTTCAGCGGCGGCGGATTCATGCCCTCGCAGGCGACCAACGCCGCGGAGGGGACCAGCGGCGGCGGCGGTTTCCCCAAGGTCCGTCTCCTCCGACCCACCCGACCCAAATCTCCCATTTATTTGTTTGGGTATCTTTAGCGGCTCCTCAGACTGACGCCTTGTGGGGCTCGCGGTGTGGTCAGAGTCGGAACGCCCAGGCGTTGCTCCCGCTCACCGTGAAGCAGATCATGGACGCGTCCCAGACCAACGACGACAAGTCGAATTTCGCTGTCAATGGCATGGAAGTGTCCACGGTATCGATCTTGCCTACTTCTGTGTGGTGATTAGTGTGAAAATGAACATTGATTGGGTGGTGATTAGACTTGATTTTTTTTTGGAAATTACAAACAGTTATATGCATTGTACTTGCGCTGGTTGGGTCAAAGGTTGCCTATCGGAGTGGTAGAGAAAATTTAGTTGGGTAAAAAAAAACTCCTTGGAGCTGAAACTAAGCTCCTTGAAAATATTAAATATGTATGGTCCTTTCAAAATACGATGCTATCTCCTTTTATGATTTTGTTTAGCCTAATTATGTAATTGTACTTTGCCTTATTTAGAATCTAAATTCTCTTGGTTTGAATTGGTTTTGCTTTGGGCAGTTTGCTTTCTGTAGATGTTGGCAAAGATCGTATGTTGTGTACTGAATTTTTATCACCCTGGATTGCAGGTTAGGCTTGTAGGACGCATGTTAAATAAGCTTGATCGGGTTACGGATGTATCATTCACTCTTGATGATGGTACAGGCAGGATACCTGTGAATCGCTGGTGGGATGCCGTGTACTGCTTTATTGTGCTTAACAAACTTTGGATAATTACTTGGCTTTGTACTGACTTATATTTTTTTCTCAGGGAAAACGATAGCACTGATACTAAGGAGATGGCTGACATTCAGTAAGGGTTATATAGTATTTGACTTGTCTTGAAATTTAAATTGCTACGCCCCAAAGTTGATAGGTTTGCTTTGTTCTATTTGCAAGGAATGGTGACTATGTTATTGTCAATGGTGGTCTAAAAGGTTTTCAAGGGAAGCGTCAGGTGGTTGCTTACTCTGTGAGGTGAATACTTTGGTCTTCCATAGATAATAACCTGCAACGTGGATTTCCAATAACTGATGCCTGCTTTGGAATATAGTGAATTGTGTGCAATTTGTTTGGCCCATTATATTGAATAATGTCACCCTGTGGTTAACTTATACTTCCTCCGTCTCAAAATATAAGCATCTCTAGTTTGTCCGAAGTCAAACTTTCCTAAGTTTGACCAAGTTTATAGAAAAGATCAGAAGAGTATTAATATCTACCACGTCAAACAAGTAAACTATGAAAATATATTTCATAATGGATCTAATGATGCTCATTTGATATTGTAAATACTTTTTTTATATACACTTAGCATAGGACTTAGGACAAAACCAGAAATGCTTATATTTTGGGACGGAGGGAGTACCATAATAAAACAGCTAATGCTGATGTGATCCCTTAGCTACAATGATTTGTAAGTAGAATACTCCTTCTGTTTCTAAGTACTTGATGGTTTTGATTAAAACAGGCTTACTAAAGCAATCATATTTTGTGCAAAAAGTGGCCAAAATGCACCTTATTAAAAGTTAAGGCACAGGAATGGAGTGTGGAGATGGGTTGAGGTGAATTATCTAATAGAGGAATTTAGTAAAAAAATGCATTGGGATTCGTTAAGTTCCAAGTATTATAGGTACAAAACAGTGGTAAAAAATGCCCAGTATTTAGAAACGGGGTAGTATTCATGCAGAAGTTTGTGATTGCTGAACAGATTGTGACTAATCACTAACAGCTATATAATTGGTGTTAATGAATGTGTAACAAAGAACATTCTTTGTTGTTCCTACAAGCGCACCATTATATTAGATTGGAAGTCTGTCATATGACGTGTGTAAAAGCAATAGCAAATATAAACTCATGAATCAGGATAGCTCAATACTATATTGCTTTAGAGACAGGCTTATCCAGACCAGATAAATATTTTTCTGCAAATTTTCTTAATTTATGCTTTTGTTCATGGTTTCTTGTCAGGCGTGTAACCAACTTCAACGATGTAACACATCACTTTCTTCATTGCATTCATGTGCACTTGGAGCTTACCAGGCCGAAGGTAGTGAGATCCTAAAGATTTCATTAATTGGCGTTTAACTTGTGCCATACAATATCTATCGAGCTTTACGGTGATGTCATGTTTCTGAGTTATTTTAATACTTGACAGCCCCAAGTAAATGCTAATACAGCAACAGGAACTCCTAACCAAACTATGCTTAGGGATGGCATGGCGTATAACCAAGGTCCACTCACTAATCAGGTAGTTTTGGACATTTCTTCTTATTTTACCAAGAAAGACATGCCAACTTTTCTGTCTGAAATTTTTCATTCATATCTACTCAGGCCTCAACATTTTCTGCACCACAAAATACTGGTACTGGAACAAATATGACCGACTTGGTCTTGAATGTTTTTCATGACCCAGCAGTTATGTAAGTTAATTGTTGATAATTCTGCCCGTAGATGTCGCTTGACTTGCCAGTTTCTGTCTTTGATCTATTATAATTAACACGCATAAACACTGCTGACTTTTTTCTATGATTTACTATCGCCGTCCGGTTAGCCTCCATTAGTACTGTAAAATTTTGTTCAAATGACCAAAATACCCCTGGGACAAAAACTTCAAAAATTCCGTAATATCATATTATATACATAAGATTGTAAACATTCAAAATTTTGCCAAAAACTTAAAATCTGATATTTCGGAATTTTTGTTCAAATTTTGGAAATTTTTGTCCCAGGGGTATTTTGGTCATTTGGACAAAATTGTGGCTAACCGAACGGCGATGGTAAATCGTAGAAGTTAAGCAAAAGTCAGTGGCATATTGTAGAATGTGACAAAGTTAATGACAAATCGTAGACCCATGACAAACTCAGTGGCATATAATGGATTCTCTCTTTTCCTTAACACTCAACCATTTCTGTCCAAGCGTGAAATTGTTAATTAGATATGCCGTACGCTTTCATGACTTGTATGGTTCTTTTGAATAAAAAAAGTCAAATAAATAAGTTGTAGACATGAATAATGAAGAAGTTCCCATGATTCAGTGGTCAGTCTTTCATATAGATGTTTGGCAGTAACTTTTACATGTTTCAAAGTTTGTACTGATGGTTCTCCACCCTCCATGTCACACATCAAAGGGCTGATGCGTGCTGTGAATGGGAGGAAGCTTCTATTGCCAAGCAAATACGTAAGAAATTGCGCGTTGCTATTAATGGAAACGGGAGAGGGCCACCTCTTCCCTTCTAAAAACCGCCATGCTAATACCAAATACAAGTTTGGTACTGTCAATGTTTTAAGATGGTCTGGAGTTTCTCTAGTTTAGATAATATACTGATTTTGTGTTATACAGGAACGATGACCATGGAGTAGGCGTAGATTATGTCAGCAGTCGTCTTAATCTACCAGAGGATACAGTCAGGTATATACCTCCCATCACAGTCTGAAATATATTTTGCTTGTTTACATAATCCTGCTTTCTTTCACAGGAAAATCATTCTAGACCAAGTTGATATGGGACATTTGTATGCCACTATTGATGACCACCATTACAAGTCCACAATGAATGGTTGATCGTATGTCATACATGTGCTTCACAGATTCAAGCTCCTCTGGAACCAAGAAATGTATGCACTCCGCGAGAGTAGTTACTGCAGAGTGCGTCACCAGGCAAACAGCTTAACTGTTCAATTAAGTTGCTTATCTAAATAACTACTCCTTTGGCAGTCAGGCAAGCAGCTTAATAGCATGTTAGATCTTTAGGAGCTTCTTTTGTGTTTCAAACAGCTATGCGTGTGTTCACAATTGAAGCATCTTATTTTCTTATGACAGTACAGGCACAGTTTTACTCATCCCGCTGTTTGTCGGTCTTGATCTATAAGGCTAAGGGCCAATAGGCCATGCCTTGTACTATTCAAAATTTTAAATGCTCGTTGTACTTATCTATACTATTTTAATAGACTCCTATGGTAATGGTAAGTGATGAATCTGTCACCCATCGCCATCCACTCCTTGATAGGTGGGTTACTCCTTGTTAGGGCGTAACATGTGTGTCTTCTGAATTCCCATGTGAAGGTGATAGCAAAATCAGCTAGATGATTATAGGAAAAAAATGTGGTTATTTTGTTTGAATTTTTCAAAATGTGTATAATGAATTTCTTCTTTTCCAAAATAACGTTGTAACGCACAAGTATTCAGCTAGTATTGGTAAGAAACCAAGGTAAATTAGCTCAAGAGAAGATCAAGTAAAATGAGCTCGCTTGTAGTTTGTGATTGGCAAACCTGTTAGATACACTCATAAGCTCAAAAGGCAGTTTTCCAAATCAGCTCAGTTTTGAACTGTGACCTGCTAGACCTCACAGATTCTCAGTTCAACATGCCCTTTTCGGTAAAAAGGATATTCTCCACAGGAATCCATGTCGAGCAAATGATAAAAACGGTTGTTGGTTGCAGCTGTTTTTTTTCTCGTTTTTACATTTGGATTTTGGGATGCTTCTTTCCTACGGGAAACCAAGTTTTGGCTTTTCTATAAAACAAGTGATCTGGAAATACATTTGGAGGAAATAATTACAGGATGGCGCGCACTCCTTGCTAATGTTCTCTTCAAAGATCAATTGATCACGATGGCACGACTAACCGGCAAGGAAGCTGTCCACCTTGGCATTGGCCGCCCTTGACAAAAATTTCATACAAATGGGAGGCTTCACCTTGGCAAGGGCAAGTATGGACTGGGGCAGAGTCCAGATCCCATCACCACAGATCAACCCTGACGCCACCGCAGGTCCAAACGCATCTGCCTTGGCCTTGTTCAGTTTCTCCCACACAAAGAGGATCACGCTGCCCAGGAACATATCGATCGCGAAATACGATCCAATGTAGAAAGGGATCGCCATCGCCATGGGGAGCGGGATGAACCTTGAGACCTTGTGCGGCGCCAGGTCTCTGATCAGGTTGATGGCGATCGCCGCGGCGAAGAAGATGTAGCAGAGAGTCAGGCAGTTCTCCGGAAGCGAGTTGAAGCCATCGACACCCAGGATGGCCATGTTGCGGTACACGATGGCATAAGGCGCCGGGTACTCGGTGCCGCTTGTGCCAATATTGCTGAAGGCCTTGTAGAAGAGCCAGAAGACGCAGGGAGCTATGACACAGCCCATCCCGGTGCCGATCACCTGGCTGATAAACATGGACCTCGGTGATGCCAGAGTCAAGTATCCAGTCTTGAAGTCTTGCATCAGGTCAGAAGCAGTTGACACAATGCTCATCATGACACCGCAAGCGGCAAGTCCTACGAGCACACCACCATGAGAAAGGCCCGCCCACGCGCCGAACACGAAGATAGCAAGCTTGCCATAGGTGGAGGCGAGAGACCAATCAGTGAGGCCACTTCCGTAGGCATTGCAGAAGGCCAGCACTGGTGCAACGATGTAGGCAACCAGAATGTAGTACCACTTGAGCTGCGGGAAGATCTCAGGAAGGGTGCCAATCGATAGAGCAGCAACTACGACGTAGCCTCCATATGCAACTGACTTTGGAATTTGATCTTTCAGGAAGATTTCAGTGCGACGCTCGTCATCGAAGGATACCTCTTCAGTGGTGGACATGGACATGCCATTGTCTGAAACAGGAAGCATGCCTTTTGAATTGTTCTGAACCATTGATATGAAGCCTGCAATTGTACGGATAAGCACCTTGAGGAAGTTGTATAAACCATCCCCAAGGATCAAAGCAATGGATATGAAAACCTGCAACGTTAATAAACTTAGAGTTAAAACATTACTCAATGCGCTCTCTAGGATGATTTAACTTCACAAAGGGGAATCAGTAACAAGGTGGATGCTTACCCTGTAAGCCTGCAGCCCATGGAGACTGTTGTCTGAGATATCAGCAGGGTACCAACTCCCTTTCTTCTTGGCAATGAGAGGCCACATCACACCCCATGAGACGATACCACCAAGCAGAACTGACACATTCACAATATATGGGCAGATCATGCCAACTCCAACATATGTAGGAGAGAAATCAAACAAAAACCTGAAAGGTAACAGGTCAAGTCAAATATGGGAGATCAATGGCTTAGAACTAAGAATTAACTATTATCCAGATGGTAAGACACTAGACATTAGTAACTACAGTTTTTACCATGGCCAAAGAAGACAAAGGTAATGTTTCAGCAGATAGATGAGCTATAGGTTAAGCTGAGGCAACGGACATCATAGTCAACACTGTTGTTAAAACCAATGTAATGCTATGCTTCTGAGTTCTGACCTGTTGTTGTAAGCTTCAAGGCCCAATGTTGGGAAGTTCTTGAATCCACAGTCATCACCAGCAGTGTAGAACCACTGGAAAAAACCCCAGAAGAAGCTAAACAAAAAGTACTTGCCCAATGTCTTTACTTGTTTCCTGAAAAAGATGGTTATATTTGTCAGTTAAATTGCAGAACATTTCCGGATATACTGCGCTAATAATTGGCACTCATGAAAGTAGCTAAAAGTAGGATTTTACAGATATACTTTGCTAGCTTGGCACCCTCTGGTGTGTGAAAACCATTGATGAGATAAGCAGTTGCTGTGCCACTTGGATAGGTGAGCTTGTAATCAACAATCATAATCTGAAACAACAATTAAGTTAGGATGGATAAGTTTTCCTTGTATACGGCAATTCAGTAAAAAACTAGAAGGTAACAGGTTTAAGGCATACTTTTCTTAGGGGCACAAGTGCAAATAGCCCAATAAAACTGACAAGGAAAAGAAACCCAATCATCCATCCAAGGTGAGGATCCTTGATATTTTGAGCATCTTTAGCCTCTGTTGCTTGCTTAGCTATTGTTTCACTCATTCCAAATAAATAACTGCCAAACCCGCCTGATCATTGGAACAAACAAGTACAAAAATATGTCAATTGGCACAAATTTCTGTTCATACATTCTGACATTCTAGCAAATACAGTTTCATAAAGGCAAACAGGCATCAAAACAAAATATGACATGCTTTGGGCAACTGAGGCAAGGAATCAAGCGACTATATCATGCAAGATGCATTGACATATTATTACCACTTAAAAACATAGATAACTAGTTAATCATTGGTTCACCACTTTCCTGGAAACACATACTTGATTTTCTTTGCTGTTTTGGAATAGAAAACATTATATCCATCTAATGCACATGGGACATCCTTACGAGTTTTCATCTAAATTCCTCATATGCGCACGCATCTGCACTAAGATCATTAGTAATTGTTTATGCCACATGAAATTAATCGAATGACCTTCAGTGTACCACGTAGCATGGTTCTTAAATAAGCCCGCAGACCATTAGTAATTGTTTATGCCGATTCAAATGCTTTCACATGCATGTGTCATGTCTACCAAAGCAAAGAAAAAAAAATAAGCATGCGCCATGCATCTATTTTAAGTTGAGGAGTCAAACCAAGCAAGCTGGTCCACTTCAGCTTGTCCTTACTCCTGCAAACGTCGCATCCTAAACGCAATTTGCTTTTCCTATCAAATGAGAGCATGCAGCGATTTTCTTACCAGCACAGGCAAAAAAATAGTGTTGACTATCTATATCCACAACTTAGTTCACCTAATAAACCAACTTTCAAGATCTAAAGATTCGTACCGTTGCTACACAATACAAATCAGGTGCACTGAAGTCAAGCATCTGTTTCGTGGAATCGGAAAAGGTAGAAACAGCGTAGTCCACTTAACTGCGACAAAGCAGCATCAAGTCGACAAGTCCAAATCCAAGAATGACAATTCTTCAAGTTTTCCAGTACGGTCCTCTTATCAGAAACCGCTTTTGAGACGATGTTGTAGTAGTTGTTTTTTTCTTCAGGGGCACAAGAACAACCGATTCCGTGATGTCTCCCAGCTACCCACTACTGCGAAATGCTACACTTCCCCAGAGACTCTCCCACATTCAGATCTGCATCATACTCCCACATGCCACAACCCAAAAATCGGAACTACCAATACTCCAGTAGGCAGTAACACGCTTACGCACTAACCAAATGGATTCCTCTGGTACTCGTTCCATTCAATTGGGAGCTAGACATAAGCAAACAGTACACTCGCTACAACGAGGAGTCCCAGTCCAACAAAGGTGGTACAGCAGAAATCAGTAAAGCCGAAAGCGTCGGGAAGTTACCGCTGAAGGCGATGCCGTAGGCGGAGACGACGCAGGTCTGGATGACAGTGTTCTCCTGCCGCGTGAACGGCTGCTTGAGGAGGCCAATCCGCTCGACGGCGGAGGTCCAGAGGCGGACGAAGAAGAAGCCGAGAAGCCCCGCGGAGACGTTGAGCGACGGGATGATCCCCGTGGTAAGGTTCAGCTTCATCACGATCACGCTGAACATGACGGCGAGCAGCGCGCTCACCACGAACGCCCGCAGCGTCAGCTGCTCCCTCCACGACGGCACCGCCTTGTCCGCGAACACCCGCTCCATCGACGTCGCGTCGGGGTCCTCGTCGCCGCCATTGCGCCCCCCGCCGCCCCCCGCCGCCTCGTGCTCGTCCGCGCCCTTGCCCGCGTGGCGGTGCCGGAGCGTGGCGCCGCCGGTGGTGGTGCTCCCCGCCGCCGCCTCCGCCTCCGCCACCTCCTCGTCCCCGCCCGCCGCCGCTGCGGTGTGCTGCGCCATTTGGTTGGCTGCTTCGGCCTCCCGGTTGGTGACCCTCTCGTGAAGTTGTGATTGGTTTTTTTCCTTCGAAATGGTGGGGGAGAAAAAATTTGCTGGGTGATGGGAGCGTGTGTGCCCTGTGCGAAATTTATTGTGGGGGCTTGGGCCCCACGGCCGTGCGGGGGTCAGAGAAGCCGGGTGCTGTGCCACTCATACGTGGGGCCCACCTCCGCCACTGTCGCTGGTAGCCGTCCAGATGGAATCGGACGGCTCGGGATCAGTCGGACGCGGTGTGCTACTACTGAGCCGCGAGGTCCCCACCGCCAAAGTTGCTGGTATCCGTTGAGATGAGATCGGACGGCTCGGGATCGGCCGGGCGCGGTGTGCGTAGTGAAATGGGTGTGCGGTTTTGAACTGTTTGACCAAGGGGAGCCATAACGGCAGGAGTTGTACTGAATGTATTTATTGGGACTACATTTTCAAAAGAGTATTTCAAAGTTATTTTAGATGATTCACTGATCTGGACAGAAACGGAATCTTAACCCAATCAGAATCGATCGGTCGTGCTTAGCAACTTGTCCTAAAAAAAATTGATGATCTCTCGTTACGGATAAGTTGCTCCGATGATGCAGCAAATTGCAATATATGGATATTTTTTTCCCTAGTCGCAGTCTTTCTCCCTCTTGTTGCTCCCAGGTCTCCATCGTTGCGTGATTGGGCTTGAACAATTATTATAAAAACCACGTCATTTTCTCGCCGAGGATTATAGCGAGGATCACTGATGCGAGGCAAGGTGGCATCGGTGATGCTGCGCGAAACGAAGCTCGTGATATCTCTCCGCCTTTCCTTGTTTCGGCGCGCGTGGATCGGTGTATCGATCACTTGACATGGACCACCACCGATCGATAGGCACGCGCTAGCTCTTGGCAGGCGCCGCTATCCAGCTAGCTCGTCGCATTTCTGCTGCCCATTACGCACCTTAGCACTAGCAGCAAGCGTGAGTGACCACAACTTTGTGTGATTTCTCAGTTTCTTTGCCTGGCAATTGCCATCGAATCATTGATGGCTGTTTCAGATACAAGATCTGTTTGGTAGAGTTTAACTTTTAAATTTAATTTCAGAGGTTAGGTTTGAAGTGAAGTTGTAAAGCAGTCTAAACCTAACTTTATCTTTAATTTGTGAGAACGTTTTACACAGCTTCACTCCTATTTTAGATGAAGTTGAAACTCTTTGACTGAACTCCAACTCTAAATAGGTGGAACTGAAGCTGGAGTCATATATTAAATAGATCCACAAATCTCTTATACTGATAAGAGAGACCTAATACATGGTTAGTCGGAAAAAAAATTAGTTTATTTAGTTGAATTCAAAATTGTTTTTGAGTGGGCCTGTCTATCTTACCCGTGAGATTGTTCCTGAATTCTCTGTTTTATTGGATCATTTAGTAGCGGCTAGCTTTGGCATGCGAAAGAGATCTAACAGGAGCGGTTGGATCCTAGTTAGGCACGGGTACTAACGCTACGCTGTCCGTGATCACGAGGTCTCACGAAAAGTGACGGAATACTGCTGTATATCAGTAGTACTATGGATGAGTGGATGGCTAATGCATGATAAATTGCCGGCCACGCTGGCTTAAAAAAAGATTCTTTCGCTAAGGATTCGCTTCATTTAGCTGATTTATTTTCCTTTGTTTTCTGAGAGAACTGAATTTCCTTTAGGACAAACTTGGTTCTGCAGCCTCAGCGACGTTGAAACTTGGAAGCATAAATTTCAGGTTTAACATGTGCACAGACTTTGTACCAGCATCACGGGATAGTGGACAGACATGACTCACATCAACAATTGAAATATGGAGCTTTTTTACAGAGCTTACTACAAAAGAAACCCACCGTGTCGATTATGTTATTGGCGTGCTGACAACATCTGCTTAATCTCTGATAAGAATGACGGCAACAAAACGCTGGTCTAAGATGGTGTTTTAAACTCCAACAAAATTTAGATTTTTTTCTCGATTTTTGTTAACATGCTTTTTAAACTACTAAACAATATGTTTCGTACGAAAACTTTTTATATAAAAATTACTTTAAAATATCAAATATATCTATTTGTTAAGTTTATAATAATTAAAATCTTAATTAATTATATGCTAATGATTTTTTCTTTTTACGTACGTCAACTTAATTTTCATCTTCACGAGTTTCAAATACTTTACGGAGAAGTTGTCATTATGCTATTTTAAATGGACCTTTCATGTTAAACACAAGTTAGGAATCCATGATCGCATATCCTATGACAGCATGCTATGATACTACGAATATTATAATGGTGGGCAATTTGTACGAAAGGAAATTGGACGTCTGAATCAGCTGAAGCGATACGTCTCAAGCACTAAACCATAAATAGTGTAGAAGTATCGTGTCATGCTGAGGCTCATCCATCCTCTGTCCACATAGATTTTGGTTGCTTTCACGCATCAGATCTGCTGAAAGCAACCATTCATGGCAAATCTTCTGAAAGACTGATACCTGCCGTAGGAACAACAGTTTTACATGGAAGTAATACTAGTATGTCTGTTCTCTCTAGCTAGAAACCCGGTTTGCAGAAGGAAATTTGTTCTCTCTTGCTGGCTCCAGAGAGACAGGACAAGTTTACAAGCGAGTTGTTAGCAGAGGGCAGGATTCATAGAAAACTTTGTTAGTATAGTACTGGATTCAGAGAAAGCTAGGCAAGTTTGTGACTAGTGACTTGTGAGAGAATCTAATTGCACTGTGCTATCAACAGGATCCCAGCGACATGCACATTTCATGAACCGAACCGGGGTTTGCGACTTGAGGCGCTGTTATGTCTTTCAAGGATAGGGGTAAGGTTCGTTTTCAACTTGCGTGCTGCATTTATGCAGGAAACTGTGAGCTCTCCCATGCATCGCCGAAAGGGGATAGCTTCTCGTTTTGTGCAAGCTGCGGCCAGCTAGTCTAGCAGATCCCGGGAGGATGATCCCCGCAAACCGAGGGTCGCCATGAGCTTCATATAGGATGTATGAATGATCTGCCGTTTCACAATGTTTGTACATCCTAAAAAGTAGCTACTATAACAGAGTTTAAAGAGAACCTCCCTTTCTCAAAAAGGAAAATAAGAGAGACAATCATTGGATGTGATAAGCAATATCCAGGAGTAATGGAGGTGTGTGTTCAGTAGTTATGAGTAAATTTCAGAAACCACATGTTTACTGTCATACTTGCATAAAACCTCATAATCAGTAAATTTCAGAAACCACATGTTTTACTGTTATACTTGTATAAAACCTCATAATCAGTAAATTTCAGAAACCACATGTTTTACTGTCATACTAGTATAAAACCTCATAATCATGCTTGGTGGAGCTTAACTCCATGCTTTCGGGTTATAGTATTTCACAAAACCCCACTCTGGGATGAAGGCTGCTAGGAGAAGTAGATAGATGACGCAGTGAAAATTCTATGACTTCAGACTTGCATTGTAGCAGTACAGTTTGGACTTTGGATCGATCAATCAGCGTTCCAGCAGCATGGAGATGACACCGGCAACTTGTTTCATTACTTTTGCCATGTCTTCCTTATTGCTCATGCACTGCAACACCTTTGTCTGAAATTCACACTGCAAACAAGGGTTATATACAAGATTAAAACCTCGACAACACTATGAGCAATTTCATGTATTGGAATACAGGATAAACAATCTCCACAGCATCACAACCTCCGAAACCAGAAGCATCACCAGCATCCAGCAGCATATATTTCCCTTTCAACGCCTAACTTTAACTTCGGTATAGGCATGCATGGAATCGACAAGGAACTATTGCTCAAATAAACCAAGCAGGAGCTGAAATGCTGAAATGAGAACTCCAGGATAGCTGAAATTTTAGGCAGTGAAGTGTTTCATTGTGAAATTCCCTTCAATGCCGAATAGTTTAGCCATCAAATTATTGTAACAGTTAATACTGAAGGTGATGAACGAGAACTCCAGGATAGCTGAAGTTCAGGCAGTGATGTGTTTCATTGTGAAATTCGCTTCCAGGCCAAATAGTTCAGCCATCAAATTATTGTAACAGTTACCAAAATATGACATTGTCAGCACAATATAACTCTTAGCCGCTCAGGAGTCCACATCTAGAAACTAATGTTTACCTCTGTACATGGCAGCATGAGAAATTCTTGTAGAGAATGCGCACAATGTAAAAACATCCTAACCAAATTAAACTTGAAATACATAAATAATATCTGATTAAGCAGAATCGCATGGCATTTCCTCCTTAGTGGATGCCTCTGCCATACATTCTGTTTCATCAGAAGGATCCTCCAGCTTAAGTGTCTTTGGCGTAGCAGCCTCGGCTTCCGCAGGAGTTTCTTCAGATATACATTCTGCCCGAGTACCTGCATCTCCGCTATCTGAGTTCAACCCAAGCTCCTTCTCGAGCTTCATCCACCCTGACAGCAATTGCTCTGGGAACTTCTTCTTCATCTTGGCAACAACATTCTTTGCCTCAGCCACCCTGCCAGCCTTCGTCAATCCCTCAACAAATCCACTCATTGTCCTAAAATCTGGCACCTTGTTGCTCCTGAAGCTTTCCTTGAAAATCTTCAATGCACCGTCCAAATCTCCATGGGCACACAGCTGCGCCATCATATGCTTGTATGTGGCAGCGTTTGCTGAGCACCCCTTCTCGCCTAGTGACCCGTACAGCTCCTTGGCACTCTCCATCTTACCATGCTTGCAGTAGCTAGTCATGAGGAAATTGTAGGTGATGGTGTCCGGCTTCACTCCAGCTGCCTCCATTTCTGCTATCACCTCAAGCACATCTTCCGTCTTGCCGTGGAGGCTGTGGTGCATGATCTTTGCATTATATACAGCTTGGTCAGGCTTGCGTCCGCTCTCCAGCATCTGCTTCCACAAGCGCTCTGCCTGCTCCATCTTCTTCTGCTTGTACATGGAATCGATCATTGTGGTGTAGATACTGGTGGTCGGCGTGAGACCCTGCCCACGGATTGTATCTAACACCTCGTGTGCCTTGGCATCTTTGCCCAGCATGCAGTATGCCTTGACCAGGATGCCGTAGGAGGAGGCGTCAGGGATGATGGTGAACTCCTTGGAGAGCTCGGCGAAGAGGACCGGGACGCGGCGGTGGCGGCGGCATCGGAGGAACACGGAGAGGACGGCGTTGAAGGGGAGCGGGGAGATGGGGGACGGGAGGGACGGCGCGGCGGAGCGGAAGGCGGCGAGAGCCTTCTCGGGGAGCGACGCGGCGGCGTAGGAGCAGAGGACAGCAGCGAGCTGCGGCTCGGTGGGGGAAGCCGGGATGTGGGAGGAGAGGAGAGCCTCGGCGTCCGCGAAGCGGCGGGAGCGGGAGAGCCGGCGGGCGGCGAGGGAGAGCGCGTGGCGGGTGGAGGAGGCCGAGAGGGAGGCGTCGTCGATGGCCTCGAAGAGGGAGACGACGCGGTCGGGGTCGTGCTCGCGGCGGAGGCGGGTCTTGGCGGCCGAGGCCGTGAGGGCTGGCTCGGCAGCGGCGGTAGAGAGCACGCGGAGGAGAACGTCGGCGTGGCTCCCGCGGCGGCGGCGGAGGAGGGAGGCGAGCGCTGCCATTTTCGTGGGGTAGGCGACGGCGAGTGCAGAAAGGTCTTGAGTTTCGCCGCGGCACTAGGTTTTGTGGGAACGGCCATTACAGGGCCTATTGGGCCGAGCATTTCTAACGTTGGGCCGTGCAATTCTAACCCGTGCTAGTTCTGTATCACCATCCCCACCAGATTGCTCGTCTTCCTCACCGAACCCGCAACCGCCACCGCCACCGCCCGTCCACATCCGCCGGCGCCGATGGCCTCCTCCGCCCTTGTCGTCTCCGTCGCCAAGCCGGCCGCGTCCCCTCCCGCCGCCGCCGCCGCCACGGTAACCCCGCAGCGTCGCCTCCTCCCGCAGTGCCGGGGCGTCCGCGCTGCCCCGATCCGACTACGCTCGGGACGCGCCCGCGGCATGTCGGTGGTGTGCGCCGCCCAGAGCCAGGAGACCTCCTTCCAAGGTATTTTCCGGCGTCTTTGAGAGATTAGAGCTGTTGAGTGTCGCCCTTGCTCGCGTTAGATTCATGCGTCGACCCGGGGGGTGAAATGGTGCTGATCTAATTAGGTCGTCGTACTGGTCGTTGGTTGCTTACTGCCGTTCGGGATTATCCATTTAGACAATTCGGATGGCGATCTGCTATGTTTGTGGAGCCTTACGTGGAGTTAGGGATTTCGAAATTATTTTGGCTTTGGTCTGGTTTCTGTAGTTGACTCGGCGTTGAGGATTTCTGGATAAGAACGTATTGCAGCACATTAGCACAGTGCTATGACACCACCTTGAAGGTAGCATTGTGTAACAAACTAGTAACAATCAACACACAAAGGCGCAATTATGCTTTCTCTACTGCATTCATCTGTGCATATAGGCATGCTGCATTGCCTCCACGTGCTCTTGTGTGATGGACAATCTGTGCACCAATGCATGCACTCAATTCTGCTTGCGTGCGTGGAGATAAAAAAGATATGTACTTACGTAAGGCACGCCCGAACAAGTAGTAAATCACATACTTGAGGCATGTCTATATATGTTGTTAAGTCAAGGCGTCTCTATATATGTCCTTTATGTTCTGCAAAAGTGAGGAAGTTGTGTTGGATCTAGTAACAACACATACCATTTGTTTTGCTGTACGCTGTATGGAAAACTAGAAATTACTTCCTGCTTTCATCTTTTTAGAGGGCCAAGGTTGTTTGTAACCATAGGGCTGTCAGATCTATCAAGGTAAAAATTGTATTTCTTCCCTCTAATATCCAAGGTTGCAGCTAATAAACCATCAATTGCATGGCAATTAATTTTCTAACTTGAAAAGCAGTTAGCCACCTGCTATTACATACAGAGGTTCTCAGCAAGCATGCATATTGCATTTAATATAAGGGAGATTTAGCTCAGCATTTTGCACATGTGCATTTTTTTTTACTGAGGATTGCAAAGGGTTTGCAACTCTTTGTATTAAATGGAGAAGTGATGTACAATAGTACAAGAATTCAATGGGTTCCTCAAGACCTACATACACCAAATCATCAACATAAGTTAGCTTAACAAATTAAGACAGCCCTGAAGACTATGACTTTGCCCACAACCAGGCTGATTACATGACTGGAAAAGTGGAAATTACCATGACTTCCACCTCCCTCCGCAGTTCGTCCTCCTGCTTGATGTTCTACACAAAGCTGCTGTAGGTGGTAAAAGTTAGTTTAAAGATGCGATTGTTATGCGCCAGTTAGATTGTTCTAGCTGTCAGTGTGACAATGGAGTTGTAGACCAACCACTTTGGATTTAGGAACTGCTCCTTTAATGGACAGCCACCAATCATGAAAAATGTTTTGCAGTGACAGAACAGCACCATTGCTGCTAAGTGCTAACCCAATCCACTGACGATCTTCCAATTGCACCTGTCTTGCATACACACAGTAGACCAACAAATGAGGCATCCTTATAAATTTGATTTGCTCATTTGTCTTTTATCCCAAAAAAGCAAGTAACACTGTACACCTAATATAAGTGAATGAAAGTAGTACACATGGCAATTTATGACAGCAGTCCTAACACAGATTTGCTCTCAAAAGTACAGATGAGCTGCACTTTCACTAAAGGGACAAGGCAACACAAATATTATAATACATCATTTCTAAATTCTAATGATGGTTTGATGGTGCAATGTGTGGATCATGTCATCTTTGTTGGGCTCAAAAAATGTTTTATTTTAGTCGTAGTACTTGCTGCACGTATTGAAATATCACTTTATTCAGAGAGGCATTGTATGTTTCATTGAGAGAGGCATGATTGGAGAGGTATCCACTATCCAGATATTAGATATATAGGTCTACTATCTTGAAAAATGGGTGGGACAAGGTGGTTTAGCAGAGATACTGGAACCTTGCCTGAATAACCTGAATCTCTGACATGTTGCAGGTAAATCGTTTAAAAATTAAGATACTTTATTATGTTTTGAGGTACGTCGTATGGTCATTGAGACCAGACTTTTGGCTATATGTTCTTGTACACACACAAGGCTTTCGAGAAACAATGTTGTACCATAACTTTGATTCTATGGTTATAAGGTTCATGTTGTTTGTGTCAATTTGCAGTAGTCATTTAGGTGGATTTATGCTTGCATGGTACTACACCTGTTTTTGTCTGAGAAAGTTAAAGGAGATTTACAAGGTGGAAATAGAAAATAGAAATCCATGCAAGCAAACTCAACAGCTAGCTTGCAAATGCTCAGATGCCTTGTAGTGCTGCAGGGGTGCTTAGATGACTAGGAAAAGAGGTTCTCTAGGATGATATCTGTTTTATAGAGTCACCACCTAGAGTTTCCTTAGTAAGTCCACAAAAAGGGTTTCCTTACTAAGTCCACAAATAATGATTCCTTACTGAGTCCTAAAAAATGTTATTTTTTCTCATTTTATTTTTTTTCAATTTTAATATACGAGAGGTTCCTTGGTTTCTTTCCTTCTCTTCAGGTTTATCTCCGCCCTTAGCTGCCATCACTGTAGTGCTACTCCTTCTCCGACCCGAAGAAGAGTTCGATACACTGTTGAAAACATAAGGTACATGTTTTCCCTATTCATTATCGCATTCTGTTTCGTTGCACGTGAGAGGAGCTAAGTTCATGGCAGCCACAGAACTTCCCCTTCCCTTTTCCCCAATTGTAACTTTGTAAGCTTCTGGTCAGAATGTCAGATCCTCTTGGTTAAGATATTTGAATCGAGCCTTTTCCAGATTTACTTGCGCCTTCTGTAACCTATAAAGCTATCTAATTTCACCATCTTTGCAATCAAATTTTCGGTTTTGTCACTGATGCCTCGCCCATTAGGATTCGGGATGGTCCCTTGCAATTTTTTAGAGGAATAGGGGAGGAACCCCCTGACTTGATATATTAATTGATGACCAGAAATGAAAATAGATCAAAGGTTTACACACTCCTGCAAAGCGATATTTGGGTTTGGAAAGTCTGAACTCTGTTGTGCTTGCTTATGAAGGTAAGAAAGATGATGCTTGCTTGTGCTGACATAATCACATTGCAGTTCATGCTGCTTTCAACAAATTCCATCTGGATGTGGATTTCAGTAAAAGATAAATGCATTTGTTTTTTCAGTAACTCATGAATTGAATTCATAGTGTCATACTAGTTCAGATATGCACAATTGCATCATGTTTTATGGACCACAACAGTTTTAGGTATAGTTAAGGCTACTTCACTATTTTCTTTTATGTTATGCAATAATGGCCTTGGTGTTGGTTCATGATCCCACAGCAAGTGCTTTCAGTATACTTTCTGGGATGCCTGACCTTCTCAGATTAATCTTTTGCAGCATGCAAATTCTGTAAAGGTCCATTGAACTATTTGTCTTGAATATGTGTGCATTACCACTGATCTTGTAATAGTGATTATCTTGCATAACCAGTAAACTTTGTTGCCAGGTCTAGTTGCTGTGAGGCAGACTATATTGATGATGGGCTCACAAGCCACTAGCACTGTGCTTTCAAGAGCTGCTCGGATGAGGCAAAAGCTGCTGTCTTCTTTGGAGGCCAGCGTGCTAGACATTGAAGATGTTTCTTACCAACATGCTGGGCATACAGCTGTCAAGGACAATGCTAATGAGACGCATTTTAACATCAGGGTAATTTTGCCTAAGTTTGAGGGCCAGAGCATTGTGAAGCATCACAGGATGGTGTATGACCTCTTGACTGATGAGTTGAACTCAGGACTTCATGCTATCTCAATTGTTGCGAAAACTCCCAAAGAGTCAGGATCCTGAGTGTCAAAAACTGCAACGACTTGTGCTTGATTACTTGTCTTGAAATAAGTTGATTACAGCAAATATCATGTCATGTGACCATGAGTCAATGTTCAAAGCAATGGTATGAAAATTGAAACCTTATATGAACTGTCCACTACTTTTGTTCTCAATGAATCCCTGTGGCCATGAAAATTTGTGGAAATTATAGTATCGAATTCACATACCTGTTCAAATATTCATCGTCAGGTGAGATTTTCCTATGTGGTACTTTTGTAAGCATCTATGAATCTTTTGTTGGTGATAGTCTGTTAGATGTATTTCCTTCTTTTGCCAATCGGTATATTATTTACCAATCATGACATCACCGATAAACAACAATGTTACTAGTTCTGGCAGTTGTTTTTGCTCAGATATTAGTCTGTGGTGAAAACTAGCATAACTGAATAATATCTATCAATTTGTGTTTGTATCTCAGATTACTAAGTAACCGATTTATCTGAATGAAAAGCTTGTCCAGCTGCATTTTTCTGTCATTTTGTGTGGATACAACATGTTTCTGCTTCCACAGAATCCTCTTGTAGTTCAAAGTAGTGATCTATTTATCATCGAACTTACCATCCTCTGCAATTTTCCAAGAAACATGTGAATATGATCGAATTCAAATTTCAGGCCTCATTTGAAAAACAGGGATTTGGCCTTGAAAACAAATCTAATTAGCAATCACTTTATTGTGTGGTCCACAATGTTTCACTTGAGGGTATATTTAGCCAGGCTTTGGCAAGGCTGCAAGACTAGCAAACAGTATTTTGGTTGCTACATGCTGGAGAATCCATGAGCATGAGCAGAGATGCAGATTTCTGGCTAATCTGCTGGTGCTGTTACCGCTGTCTTTGTAACAGTTATCGTCAAGCCATTTTTATCCACTGTCTACCTGCTGAAATGTCACAGGCTGCAGAGCTAGTTGCATATGCACTATATGTATGACATGCGACTTCCCTGTGGCATTGGAATATCTGTTACTACTCAAATTGAAAAGAAAATTTACTGGTGAAGAATTATTGGACAGCAGAGTCAATCTTTGTTGTATATTCAACCAACTTTGACAAATTTTGTTAAGTAGAAGAGTAATGCAATGCTGGGATAGGCTCCGGCGGTAAGAGCAATAGAGAAACATGTTCTTTTGTCGAGAGCCTTTCTGTTTTCTTTTTTGGCAAGGCAAGTAGAATTTCCTTTCCTTTGAAGCAAAGACAGTTCCCCTCCACTAGCAAGTAGCTTTTGAAGTTGGACTTGAGCAGGGACTGCCAGACGGATAGTGACAATAGCAATATATACTAAAACAATTCTGTAAAAATGTAAAAATTGCCCCCATGCAGGATCGAACTACAGACCTTCAGTTTACAAGACTGACGCTCTACCCTTGACCATAGCCACAACCCACAAACGCTCAATACCACTCCATAATCGTGGCTGGTCAAAATAACTTGCACCAGGTGGTGTGGGAAAGAACACTGAAGTGTTGAAATCAGGAAAGTGGGTGGTAGTGGGTATGTGACTGCCAATACTCGGAGCCTGAACAGAAGTGAATATCTCTGGGAGCTTCATGGGGCATGGAACTCCTTTCAGATCTAGAGTGACAGGGGGTGGTGGAAATAAGTTTTTACCTTCTTCCTTCTTGAGAGCAGGTGTTACAGATTGGACAGCCCCAAGTGTTGATGGAGCTTCCTTTTCTCCCTGAGCTTCTCTCCCGGTGCAGCTCGCAGAGGAGAACAGCATATCCTGAATCACCTTTAAGGACTGCATCATCTCGTCCCGATGGATCTGGGCTTGTACTGCTTGGTTCTGAATCTGCTCGTGCAAGGCTTTGTTCTTTTCTTCCACCTTCTCCTGGAATTCTGCCATGGTTTGCCTCTGCCTCTTCCACCGGTTCCGCCGCTTTTCCTCTTGCCATGTCGAGCACCAACAGATTGGGAATTTTACAGGAAAAAGCTAGAGCTTTCCCAAACCCTCTGCCACAACTCACAGATCTGCCTACAACTCTGAGCTCCCTAGCCTGGCTTTGGAATTTTACAGAGGGTACCTGTCCCTCCAACCCTTACCAGCTTAGAACCAATCAAATCTGAAAGCTGGCCAAGGATCAACTTGCTCTAAAACCAAAATTGTTATGACCAGGGTTTCGTTACCGCCACGGTTACCACCCTTACCGCGGGGTTCGGTCACCCGTACCGCGCGGTACGATTTGATAAAATTTGACCGAATTCAAAAAATCAAAAAAAAAATCAAAAAAATCAAAAAAAAAGGGTGAAGGTAGTGCTTAATTTGTAGTGTATTATGGTGAAAAAATTTCTTGAAAAAAAGTAATATAAATTCAAATTTGAGGACAAAACCAAAAGTCAATTAAGAAATAGGAAAAAGAAAAAAATCAATGGGCCTAATCATGCACTGTACATGCGGCCCATTAAGGCCCAACCGAAAAGAAAATATCTCTTTCCTCGGTTACCGCACGATTTGGGCCGGTAACCGCGCGGTTTGAAGCGATTATCGCGCGGTATCTTGCGGTTACCGTGGTTGCCTTTAGTGCTTTCGGGTTGCTGTAACGCGTGGTAACCGCTCCAAACCGCACGGTAACCGCTCCAAACCGCGCGGTAACCGCGATCCATACCGCGGTTTCTCTTTTTTTGAATTCAAAATTTGAAAGTCAAATTTGTCGCGGTTTTTGGCGGTTACCGCGCGGTAACCGCCGTACCGCCGGGTCGCGGTAACCGAACGGTAAACGGTAACGTAAACCCTGGTTATGACCCGGCCAAATTCGATCCCAACAGCTGAAATTTCAGAAACAAATTGGCTAAGTGGCTAACTATTAGGTAAAGCAAGGAATTGCAACGGAAAGAATGAAAAGTAGAGCAAAAATAGGAAATGGACGCCACAAGACAGAGTAAATATATTTAGGGTTCAAGTTTGATATAGATCCAGATAGAGTTGTGGCTTATATAGAGTCCGCCATTGCTAATCGACAAAAAGGGTGACGCAGCACAGTACGACAAGGTGAGAAGCTACAGCCTTTACTCTAAGTAATGCGCGCCCTCGGATCATCATAACTTCCTTCAGCGAACCGTTATTGCTTAATCTGAGCCGTCCATTCATTCCTTCATCTCCTCCGCTTGAATCCTTCCCCAATATGTTCTTCAGACAAAAGTTCAGAACATCTTTAGGTTCTGTCAGTAGCGGCACCTCGAGGTCCATTCGGAAGGCAGAGTTGTTGTCCACGACGACAGCGTCGTTGGCGACAGCCGCGGGAGCCCGTGGTGTTGGTGGTGGCGCAGTAGCAAATGCGGGGAGACGGGAGAGGAAATGTGGGCTAGGGTTTAGGGTAAGTAGGTAATATATATGTGGCCCATCCGCTATTGTGGCCCGCTAAATCATTTTCGCGATCTGCTATTGCAGCGCGCTACCCGCTATTGCGGCAGCTAAGTTCCAGGCTGCTACATCCAGGCTGCTACTTCATAGCGGTAGCGGGAGGGGGCCGCTATAGCGGCCGCTACCGTCGCTATTTACTACCTTGCTTAGGAGCATAGGCACAGCTGACCCCGTCGTCGAAATAGAAGAGCGCGATGTCTACCCTGTCGAACGCGTCCAGCACGATGAGGTCTTGGATGGCGTATTCCCTGTCCTCGAAGGAGAGGCACTTCCCCGTGGAGCGCTCGCCGGTGATGAGGCGGAGGCTCCAGTAGGGGAAGTCGTGGGAGCAGATGACACGGAGGAAATCTTGGCCAACGGCACCCGTCGCGCCCACAATGACCACAGATGGCCCGTCCTCCCACAGCGCCATCCGCACGGTGGACGACAGGCGGCCCGCGCGGCCGCCAGCGGAGGCCGGATCCGCTGGTGAGGAGGGTGGCGCCCGGTGGTGTGACGATAGGGAGAGGCGATGACGGCAGGGGAAGGGCGGTCATCGATGGCGACGGCGATGGGATGACGCACGGAGGCGGTGAGGGGATGGTGCACGGTGGCAGCGGGAGAGGACGGAAGGTGGCGGCGGGAGGAGAGCGGAAGGCGGCAGCAGGGGGAGGACGAAAGGCGGCAGCAGGGGAAGGACGAACGGAGGTGGAGACAGGCCCGCGCCGCCGGCGCGGGGAGTGGGTGGGACGCCATGGGAGAAAATTGCATATCTAGCATCGCATAAAACTGGATTCGCTGAAATACCATTACTTAAATGGGCTTCGCTAGAATACCAGTCTCAACCAGGACGTCTTCACCAAAATACCATCCTGGACGAAAATACCCATGTCTCTACCTCTTTCACATCCGGCGCAAGGAAACAACAGTGGTGCGAGGCGAGGCGGCAACGGGTAAGATGAGAAGAACAGCGACGTCCGGCCAACCCACTCTACAAGGCCTTCGGCCTCTGCGATGTCGTCGAGCCCACCAACGTCGATGCCTTCTGTGCCCACGTCAACACGTCGTCCCCGCCATCGTCGAGTTCGTCCTCGTCAACTTGCTCCCTGGGTCTATGCGACACCACCGTCCCCGTCGACGTCGTCCCTTCCGTCGTCGCCCCCGCCACCGTCGAGTTTGTCCTCGTCGACTCGCTCCTCGGCTCTTTGCGACGCCACGCCCCGCCGACGTCGACGCCTTCCGCGCCTACCTCGATGCGTCGTCCCCACCGCCGTTGAGTTCTTCCTCGTCAACTTGCTCTCAGGCTCTCTGAGCCGCCGCCGCTGTCGAGTTCATCCTTGTCAACTCTCTCCCTATCTCTTTGTGGCGCCGCCGCTGCCGACGTTGAGTTCGTCCTCGTCAACTAGCTCCCCGGCTCTCTGTGACGCCGCCACCGATGTCGACGCATTGTGCGCCCACCTCTTCGTCGAGTTCGTCCTCGTCGACTCGCTACCTAGCTCAGTCACCGGCAACATTCTCTCGGAAATTGCTCACCTAATCCTCACGAGGACGACAAGGAGGTGTTAACATCAGAATTTGGTAAGCCCCAAAGTCATCATCGGCCTAGTTTGTGTATCGGCTCAAAGTAAATATCGGCCTCAAAGTCTGTATCGGCTTCGGAGGTTCACAAGCGGCCGATAGGAGTTATCCATATTTTCAGCGGTCGGATTCTTGTTAGATTCGGGAAGATCTTATCCAGATAAGACCGAGTTCAAGAAGGATGCGGCTTGTATCTCTTAATTAGGAAGAGTTTGTTAGTTTTCTGTTTTATCTTTAGGAAAGTGTGTTAGTGTCCGGCAAGGACTTTATTTGTTTCTTTTTATCTTTAGGAAAGTTTGAGTCGTAATCTGTTAGGATCTTTGTTAGTCTATGGGTATAAATATGTAAGTCCAAGGTTCATGTAAAATCATCTCATGATCAATACAACTTCGGCGCATCGCCACCTTTTACTTTTCGTATTCTTCAGCGAGTTCATGCCCTTCCTACGAGGGGTAAGTCTCGTTATGGCTGCCTGTGTTGTCGGGGCTAGGGCTTCGATGTTCTGATCTCGTCAACGTAAGCACCTACTATCATATATCTTAGTCAATCTGGTTCGGCTTCTCGATTTAGTCTTATCGGCCAAGATTTGCTTTAGGGTTTATGCCGGTATTCGACTAAATCGTCTTGCTAGATTAGATTGGCTAAGGTATCCACCACTCTGAAAATCAGTCAAGGGCTTGATTGTCTAGGTCTTGCGTTTTTTTTCATACTTAGTGCTGCATCAGTTCGGTTTGACCTACTAAGTCGTGATTAGAACCGTAATCTCTAGCCTGCTTGTTGACTGCCAATAAGGGTTTCATCGGGGTTCCAGCCGGTGAGTTATCTGGACGTTGCATCGGCCCAAGAGTTTTACATATAGATTGGATCTGGCCGATGACAATAGAGTATTTATTGTTTATCTGCTTATTGAGAGTTTATGCCATCGGACCTTTGGCCGATGTGTGCTTTAATCTTCAAATCAATGTTTATTTTATATTTAGATTATGCTATATCACATTGCTATATCATCATGTTATCGTCAGCCGATTGCCTCTATATAGATGTTTGCTGAGTACACAGCCGATGGTTCAAAACCCTAACTGCATCGGCTGGCATCGGCATCGGTTGGAATCGCGCCATCGGCTCATCGGTCGATTGGCTGTTTCTGCTCTATCGGCTCATCGGCCGATAGGCTATTTTTGCTATCGGCCGACAGGTCGATACGCTATTGTTAACGACGGATTTTGGTAATCGACTCGGAAAAGAAAGAGGAAACCGAAGCAGAGAGGAAGGATTGAGTTGGAGTCGGACCAGGCTTCGTATCGGACCCGGTAACCGTATCGGATTGGGGAGGTGTTGCTATAAAGAGCGTATCGGCCGATACGGATTTGGTTTGGTCATGGGCCGATGCGGGTTGTGAGTTGACAGTGTCAACGTGGGCTTGGTCTGGGCTCGAAGTAAGCTTCAAGGAAGTTGCCAAATAGAGATAAAGCTCGGTTTTAGGCAATTGTATCTTGTAAATTAAGTAGTGTAGATCTAATCTGTGGCTTAAGTCTGCCGCAAGGACTTGTTTGTTAGTTGTAGATAAGATCGTGCCCTACAAGGGTTCTGTTGTAACCTCGGGTATAAATATCCCGATAGTTTGTACATGTAAGATCTCTCTCAATCAATCACACAATCGAATCAATCTACTTTCGGCGCATCGCCAACCCTCGCAAGAGGTCTTCTCCGACGAGTTCTTGCTTCCTTAGAGCAGAGGTAAGGACTCGTCCCCGACGATCTGCATCGTCGGGGCTAACGTGTCGCTTTAGACACGTTAAGCCTCGATGATGTGATCGTCGATTATCATGTCTTGAATAGTTTTGTCAGGTATCTTAATTAAGCCTTGCCAGCAGTTTACTCGCTTTAGGGTTTATTGCCGACGATGGTTTAATTCTTATGCTTGGCCAGATTGTTCAATGCAGCTGCCATCCCCAAAAGCAATCGACGACTTGATTTTCTTTGTGTTAAGTCTCAATCCACACTTCGAGTTGCCATCGATCTTAGTCCTGTTTTGAGATCTAACACGAAGCCTGTTTTCGATTGTAATTAAGGATAGTGCCGGGGTTTTAGCCGGTCTTATCTAACATATGTGATTGCTTTATGTTTCTTGCATATGTTTGCCACTTATATGTGCAGATCGATAAGTATAGATATGTCGATCATGAGGTAATCTCAAGATTTCTTTATGGTTGACGTGTTTATACTGGCCGATTGGCTCGTATAAGGTTGCACTAGAGTACTAGCTGGTGTAGTTACCTTTGTCATCCTTATCGGCCGATATTATTAGTTGAGGTCTACATATCAATGAAGGCCGATAAGATTAGATTCATGTCTTACTTATTTTCTAAGTGAGCCGATATAGCTTTGCCCTATCGGCTGGGCTATGACAATGTGTCATCGGTCTGCTGACCGATCGGCCATTGTTCTCTGACTTGGTTCACTTGTTTCTTGTTGATTGCAGATCAAATCAACTGGCACACTCTACTTACGACTAGGCAAGCCATTTGGACCTGCACTGGAGTTAAGCAGATCTCCCAGGCCGCCGTGGTAACGCGGAACCCGTTTGGTTGCTGGACGGGTCGAAATTCTGCGCCAACACGCTTTTGGCACGCCTGGTGGGACATCAAGAACACAAGCTTCTCACCAGCAACAAGAACATCTCGAGATGTCGAAGCAGGCCGAGATCGTCGAGGAGAACGTCATTCCCGTGACCGCCGACCAGCTCAGCGCAGAACAAAAAGCTGAGATGGATAGTCTGGTCGTGCAGTTCCAGAATATATACCTGCAAACATATTCTAGGACTCGGCAAGGCACCCTGATTCAAAAGTCCAAGGTGGTAATGCCGAGTCCTGGAGATGGAGCTGGTACGTCGGCGGCAGCACACGACCACACCGTCAAGACCGAAGATAACGTTGCGCCGACGTTGCAAGACCGAATCGACTCCGCAGTTCACTCTGCGCTAGTCAACCAGTCGGGGGTCCTGGTGAACACGTTGACCAATACGGTCAAGTCGATCCTAGATGGTTCAATCCATCAGTACAAGCCTCAAGGCCCGATTTACCTGCCAGAAAATAAGTTCCCTGCCTATCGGACCTTGAGGAACGACCTAAGTACGGCTCAGCCGACAGCGCCGATGCCACCTCCATCGGCGCAACCAACAACAACCCTGTCGCTGGTCCTCACCAAGCAGGCGGGAGGAAGCCCTCAGCACATCACAGAGGAGCAATATGCGCAGTGGACAAAGGGGAAGCAACCAGTGATCGAGCCGATGCAGCAAGTTCCTGTTAACCCGACATCGGCTGGACAGCCTCACATCCCCATGCCTAGCAACCCTCCGCAGCCAGCCGCGTACAACGTGCCACAAGGCTATCAGCAGTACACCGCAGGGCAGTACGGCGTGCAGAACCTGGATCACCACTATCAACCGTACTCCCCCAGGCACTATCAAGCAGAGGGCCTCCAACACATTTTGATGAAGCCTGGGAGGTTTGCTTTACTCGAGTGCAGGTCCTAAAATTGATGAAGCGCGGGCGTGCCAGTCAGTTTGATCCTGCCACTGACAAGATATGCAAAATAACAGAACATATAGCGTATCGGCCTGTCGGCCGATAGCAAAAATAGCCTATCGGCCGATGAGCCGATAGAGCAGAAACAGCCAATCGACCGATGAGCCGATGGCGCGATTCCAACCGATGCCGATGCCAGCCGATGCAGTTAGGGTTTTGAACCATCGGCTGTGTACTCAGCAAACATCTATATAGAGGCAATCGGCTGACGATAACATGATGATATAGCAATGTGATATAGCATAATCTAAATATAAAATAAACATTGATTTGAAGATTAAAGCACACATCGGCCAAAGGTCCGATGGCATAAACTCTCAATAAGCAGATAAACAATAAATACTCTATTGTCATCGGCCAGATCCAATCTATATGTAAAACTCTTGGGCCGATGCAACGTCCAGATAACTCACCGGCTGGAACCCCGATGAAACCCTTATTGGCAGTCAACAAGCAGGCTAGAGATTACGGTTCTAATCACGACTTAGTAGGTCAAACCGAACTGATGCAGCACTAAGTATGAAAAAAAACGCAAGACCTAGACAATCAAGCCCTTGACTGATTTTCAGAGTGGTGGATACCTTAGCCAATCTAATCTAGCAAGACGATTTAGTCGAATACCGGCATAAACCCTAAAGCAAATCTTGGCCGATAAGACTAAATCGAGAAGCCGAACCAGATTGACTAAGATATATGATAGTAGGTGCTTACGTTGACGAGATCAGAACATCGAAGCCCTAGCCCCGACAACACAGGCAGCCATAACGAGACTTACCCCTCGTAGGAAGGGCATGAACTCGCTGAAGAATACGAAAAGTAAAAGGTGGCGATGCGCCGAAGTTGTATTGATCATGAGATGATTTTACATGAACCTTGGACTTACATATTTATACCCATAGACTAACAAAGATCCTAACAGATTACGACTCAAACTTTCCTAAAGATAAAAAGAAACAAATAAAGTCCTTGCCGGACACTAACACACTTTCCTAAAGATAAAACAGAAAACTAACAAACTCTTCCTAATTAAGAGATACAAGCCGCATCCTTCTTGAACTCGGTCTTATCTGGATAAGATCTTCCCGAATCTAACAAGAATCCGACCGCTGAAAATATGGATAACTCCTATCGGCCGCTTGTGAACCTCCGAAGCCGATACAGACTTTGAGGCCGATATTTACTTTGAGCCGATACACAAACTAGGCCGATGATGACTTTGAGGCTTACCAAATTCTGATGTTAACAGGAGGGCAGCGCCCCCATCGCCGCTGGCGAGGTATCGCTAGTGGCGCGGCGGTGGAGCTGGCAGTGGCTATCGGTGAGCTTTCTAACATTAGAGGAAAGAAGATGAAGAATTGTGGGTATTTCTGTCTAGGATGACATTTTGGCAAAGATGCTCTGGTTGAGGGTGGTATTCTAGCGAAGCCCATTTAAGACATGGCATTCCAGCGAATCCAATCTTATGTGATAGTACATATGCAATTTTCTCGGGCCGCGGGGTGATAGGAGATGGCTGGGGTAGGGTTTGAGGATAGTTATGGTTGTTGTTGGGAAAAAGACATGTTTTTCATGTTTACAGCCCTACCCCTAAAGCGGAATTTTCTCTTCTTCGTGTTGTATTTCTGTGAAATACGAAGTTTTTTTCAAATAAAACAAAATGGGGTGTTGGTCGGTTCGAGGACATATGAGCTATTCCATGCAAACGTGAGTAGTTTTTTGCAAAAAAAAAGGCACCACGTGTCATCTTCTCCGAGGAGAAAAAAATAAAGAAAAGGAGAAAAACAGTAGCAGTAGGGCTGTTATAGGTTTGTGATGTTATATGTGTATATGAGCATGTAATTTAAATTGTTATCAGTAAACAACGTTTCATTATGTTAAGTATGTGCTTGGGAGAAGTGTAGTTGATCAGCTATGACCTGAAAGCATATAGGTAGATGAAATACTCATTCTTAAGCCCAACCTATTAACTTTTATGCTAAAGAGGTGAACCAAAGTACACCATTAAAATCATAGCAAATTTCATTAGTATGTTTGTGTGATAGCAAATTTTAATATGCCTACATATGTCATAACATATTCTAGAGGCTCATTTTGTGACATTAAAGTTAAAGTAGTAATTTGAAATTAGTAGGTTATAAGGATTATCTATAGATAAAATATAAGCCTATAAGCCGAGAGTCCATTTATAAATAATTTTGAATGATTATTTGTAAATAAAGGATGAGATTTTATTTGTAAAATAATTTTTACTAAGAGCGCATAGTTTAAAATTATATCACATGCCATAAGCCAGCCGACATCCTCACTCTCTACCAATGCTACTTTTCTTTCTTTGCTCTTCCTCTCTCATTTCTGAATTGCTGGCTCTACTATCCAATGGCTCAACTCTCTTCTCTCTATTTTGTCTTTTTCTCGATCCAATTGCTACTGTTCACCGAATAATGTGGCTCAGCCTAGTAGCATTTTGGAATTTACTTTTTACTAGGTAAGAGTAGAACTCCAGGTTGTTCGATTACTCTCTTTTGACGGTTTCAGTGATTTTGGAGTCCATTCTACAAGAAGGCCGTCTGTGGTTTTCTGCTGGCGCCGTTGCTTTTGTGGGCCTGTTGAGAGTATAGTGGGGCTTCCCCTTGCTCAGTATAGGAGCAGAGTTTCTTCGTAGTTTTCCTACCTTTAGCAGTTTTTTTTCGTTTCTTTTTCCTTGTCTCCCGGCAATGACCTTCTGGCCATTTGCGTTGTGAAACAAATTCTGCTTTCTTCTAATATATTGACGTGCACTCCTTTTGCGTGTTCGCGAAAACTATGTAAGATGTGTACAGTGCGATATGAAGAACTGTGTAGCAGCCCTGATCGAGAATCTCCAATGGCTCCTAAAGGTGCACAAGCAATACTCTTGGACTGTATCCTGTTTATTAGTCTATTTCAATTGAAGAGCAAGTGCAAATTATTCCAATTAATTTCCCCCACACCTCTCTCACATACTAGATATAGATACCCTGCTAAAGGTTGATCTTACCTTCACACCACTCTGCTGGTCTATGATGGATTGACAGTTCTGGTGACTACAAATATGGGTTTTCCCTCTAGCTATATGATATCTTTGACTTTTTAAATTGGAAATTGCTATGCATCCTATCCAAGTGGATGTGGCAGAGTCGGATGTGAGTAGTACGATCCAGTCGTATGTATAGCAGGATTCTTCTAAACTGTCGTACGAGTAGCCCTTACTGTACGCACGATAATCCTATCCGCATGACAATCCTATCCAACTTTGTGAGATTTGCATCTAAGATAGGATGGTGAAATTCTTCGAAGAACAATGAAAGCCTGATTTTATCATTTTTTGCTATTACTTTTCATACATGGCCTCACAATACTCCTAATGTTAACTTCAAATCTATCAATTAGTGTATATTAAATTTTTTATGTACTGTATTGAAGTAGTAATTGTGTGATGACTCCTACATTGTTCAACTTGTATATAGAGAATTTCATTTTGCCTTTTTATGCAATATATAAACGGTATACTTTGAACCCGTTGCAACGCACAGGCGCCCTGCTAGTAATCCTAATATTTCTATCAATGTTTTGCCTGGCAACAAATGCTATGTTGATGCTTCTTGGAAAGAAAAACAATCAGGGTTTGGAATTTTTATTCATGACTCCATAACTCACAAAGCTATCTTTATTCAAGCAAAATCTATGCTTTATACCTCTCCTATTCAAGCTGAACTTGCAGGTATCAATTTAGCAATCAGCATGTGTATGGAACTTAACATTTCAAATCCAGTTTTTTATCAGATAATCAGGAGTTGGTTATCTCTTATCCATGTACTGTGCTTTTAATGTTAAATGTAATAAGTTCTAAAAAACAAACTTCAACGTCTACCACCCTCACAAGATAGCTCATACCATAATAACTCCAGCATTATGCTATTCAGACAGGTAGCATTAGAGGGTACAGAAACAAAAGATAAATGACATAGCGTTTGGACATTTGACATCTGAAACAGATTCATTTTGGTTGGTTTTCACACGATAGCTTGTTGGTCTTCCCATGATAGCCTCTCGACCCTTCTCAATCTTCAAACTCCTGCTTTTGAGAAAAGCAGTTAGCATGCAGGCTGTAGCTCTGAAGAAGCCACATAATGAAAGAGAAGTACACAGAAGAATCAAAGGTGCAACCAGCAAGCATACGAAGCAAAAACAAAGTATCAGCAGATTTGAGCAAGGCAAATTCAATTTTGTGTACTAGGTTCAAATATTGCACTACATAGGTGAATTTTTTTATCCCAGAAAAATGGTAAAAACTCTACATTGCACCCAATTTAAGTTACTTTTCGGATATGGTCAGGCTGCTGTAAATCAACCTTCACACTGCTACTGTACCAATACATGAACATAATTATCACAACCTACAGAAACTATAGATGATTATGTGCTGTACTTGTCAGCCTGTAAGAGAAAATTCACTTCTTAAGGACCACCACCTCAGTGTTCCTCAATGAAGCGCTTAATAAGATCCGACGATTACAGAAAAACAAAGACTTGAATAGAAAACCGTGTTTGGCTGAAAAGGATAACAAAACCATTCAACAACTACTTTGCTTCAAGAAAAAAAATACACAGAACCGTAAGCATCAAACTGCAAATTGATACCACATTTATGAAATTGCATTTATAGGGCGTATTTGATTTGTCAACAAACATGATTGACGTTAGCTAGGCTGAATAAAGGCCATTTCTGTGTCAAGATCAAACTAGTTTACAAGTGCTTAGCGAGTGATCAATACAGCAATCAATCAACAATTGAGAACTCACAGTTTTGAAGCTGCACGACAGAAATAACAAAACTAAACTGCCAGCATCCAAGATATGATCTGGGTATCTAACCAGTGCACATTTCTCTTTACGTAAAACTAGCACAGATAATTAGGTAGTTCAAAAATGCTTTTCTTACTTATCCTAACACAACATGGAATTCAAGGTCAAGCTAGTATACTAACTGCTTCACAAGTGAGAAGCCAATTGGGAAATAACACTTAATTTGCTGATTCCAAAACAGAGTCACAGTAAGTACAAGATAGGTTACTACTCCCTCCGTTCCAAAACACGTTACATTCTGGAACAGATCGAGGGCTTTGGCTTCTCCAGTCAATGTACTCCATGTCTATCAGAGAAACAAAGATACTTGTATATATGAAATTGGGAATATATACCTTGTTTTTGAAACTGCCACCTAACTCATGCCAGATCCCCTGCGGAGCAAGATAAGACAAGACCATTTCGAAGTATCCACCACCCCTTCTAGCTATCTTAATCCCAGACAACCGAGTAAGTTCTTCCTCATTCCAGTCTGAATACTCATTCAGGCCACAAGTGGTGTCGTGCCCTGCTTTGGCAGCATCATCATTAAAGGCATCAGCAAATATTGCAGCTGACTTGAATATTTTAAACCGCCTAGCCTTCTCCACCTCATCCTTATATGTCCTGCCATACTTCTCCATCCATTCCTCAAACCTTGCCCTCATGGCTTGATCATCCTCCATGTATTCCCGAACCACGGTCTTCTCATCAGGCATTGTTTTGTCGTAAGACACCCTCTCTCGTGTCAAATCTTCCATCAACTGGTGGGAACGGAGGTAAGGATTTGTCTTAGTGGGGATGTCCTCCTTCCCAGCTTCATCTACAGGTATGAACTCGTGAGCTTTGTCTAAAATGTAACAAACAGGAAAGCTAAAGATGACAAATCTGAAGGCTATTTAACATGCAGCAGAGTATGAATACATGACTATTGACGCAGCAATCACATGCAGCAGTTGGTTTCATACCTAAAAACTCATTTGTATTTTCCATAAAATGCAAGCTTGCAGCAATCACAGAGAAAACAACAACGGACAGAGTAGCAGTCACACCATCAGCATGTTCGAAGACCACATCCCTCTGCACCACGAGGAGCAAAGTGAGCTGTAAGTAAAAGAAGGCCTAGATACATCCATCCGAGACGAAGGAAATTTACCAACTCGTGGAACCGGCGTGCTCCCCTCCCGGCCGGCGACCCCAGAGATCCCTGCACAACGATCCCCGGCAAGGAGGAACCGTCGCGGGGACGGACCATCTTCGCCGTCTGTGCGACCGCCTAGATAAACGAACGGGAGCAAGAACGAAACACGCGCGTGAATGTGTGTGTACGGCGGAAATAGGAGGGAAACACACAGAGCAAGATTCGAAATTTACCTTGCTGTGCAGACAACGGGATGATCCGGCGGCAAAAGCAGAGGTGCCCGCCGCCGCCGCCACAGGACTCTACGGCCATCGGAATAGAGCAGCGCGTTCCTCTGCGCCGCCGCCAGAAAATTATGAGCCGCTAGTGGAGAAAGCATGCATAGATCTGAGATGAGTAACACAAATTACTACCAGGGATCGTAGCCAATCTGCTTGGACCGACGCTGCCGATCCCATCGCCTCCTCGACAGCGATTCTCGGTCCCGGAGAGGAGGAACAGCGCATACTCCCGCGAACCAGAGAGCCCAGCAGCGACCTAAAAGCCATGCTTACCGCTCTCCGCTGCCTCTCCCGTCCTCTCCGATCGCCGACTCGATTAGCCGCCGCCCTAGCTTTCCCTCAAACTTCTAGGGTTTCGAAAGATGCAGGAGCTCGAAGCGTCGAGAGCGAAGGGGCCTGAAAAGACCGACCAACTGAACCGGTTTGATGAGGCAGGCCCAGGATGGGAGGGCCAGGCTCCCAAGACGAGGGAATGATGCCCCAGATCAGGCCACAACGAGGGAAAGAAAACTTTTCTTGGAAAAAGTTCATGTGAGGTCTCTCATCTTATGTTGTCGAGTTTCAAAATCGTCCTTAAACCTGTTAAACCAGTGTTAACAGCAGAATTTATCAATTGCTGCTAGTCAAAGCCTGGTCAAGAGTAGAAATCGACACCATGATTTTAGTGCTATGGTTGGAAAGTGTATCGCATAGAGTTTTGTTTTAGAGTTGTTTTTGTTTTAGCTTCGTATCAAGGAAGGTTTGTTAGTTTCCTTTCCTGTAGAGGTAGAGTTTTGAGCCGATTAAATCGTGTTTGAATAGGACTCATTTTAACCCAAAGGTATAAACACGTTTGCCCGAGATCTTTTGTACTATCAAACATATTAATATATAACTTTCGGCGCATCGCCACCCTAGTTTTAATTTTGACGAGTTCTTAGCTTCGAGTTGGACTGCATCGGGCTCGATTTCTGACGAGAAGTAAGCCCGTCAACTTCATTTGTATCAGCGTAATTAGTACTTTCTCGGTTAAGTCCGATATTCTAATTAAGTTCTTACTTGCGTTTCTTATCCAATATATCGGCTATTTCTTGGATCGCTTTGCTGTCTTAGTTAGATTCAACATATCAATCACCTTGCATAGAGTCCATCAATTTGTTTAGATTTATCAAACTTATCATCAATCTCGTACTGCCTCCATTAAGTCCAATCTACTAGATCTTGATTTGCTATATAGATTTGTTCAACCTAGTAGATTCTGTTCATTGTTTCATCGGAGTTTAAGAAGATGAGTTATCTTTTTGCCATCAATCAATTTGTTGCATCGGGTAACATTCAAGACCATATAATTGCCTACTTTTCATCTTTAATAGCTTCAATCTTATACTGTATCGGTTAAGTCCGATCTATCAAGATTACTGGCAATTATATTTTCTCTAGTCTCAACCGATGATAGTTTAACTCACTGTATATTTTATACATCCAAATCCCATCAGATACATAGTCGTTGATCCGAATTCCATCGGCATCGGCTGGGTGTACGATTTCGTATCAGCACTCTGGTTGATCGGCCTTGTGATTTAACTTTTCTATCTTGTTAGTTACAGGATTAAACTAACTGGCATGCTGTGAACCCGATTTTAGAACACTAGTGGAGAAGGGGTTTTTAACCCTGGTTCGTAATCCCCTGTAGTCCCGGTTATGCAACCGGGACTACGAATCCGAGACTAAAGATGTCCATCTTTAGTCCCGGGTGAAATAACCGGGACTAAAGATATTTTCTTTTAAAAAAAAGATTTGTTGGTTCTGCCAGCTGCTTGTTTATATATTATGTATATAAATACATATATATGCATAATATATATATGCATATATATAATATGTGTATATATGTAATATATGTATTTACATATATATATATATATATTTCCTACATATAAGCACTTAAGTAAATATATACTTATATTACCGAAATATACTCACACACATAAGTACATGAATACACATCTGAATATATACATATATTACAATCTTTCGTTAATTATAATGTTCTATTGTATATTACGAAGAAACCTAAGACATATTATCCATGGGGATGATGATCAATAGATGTTCCACCGTAGTAGAATTCTCCCGCGGGATCAATTATTTGTTCATTGATAAATCTCATCAATTGTTCTTGAATGGTCTTGATAAATTCTTCGTTGGATAGTTTCTCCCTCATGTAAATAATCTGTCATTTGAAAAAAAAATGAGATAGAAGTATCTGAAGTCAATAAAAAATCGGGACATAATGTATGAATAATTTTTACGTACTTCTAGATCCTTGTCACTGTTGATTTGCTGTACAAGTGCGTGAGTATATTCGCAGACGTAGTAGCCGCACAAGTTATTCCCCTGCTCCTGTTTTGCACACTTAAGGAGAAACGACGATAGATTTAATGTACTAATTTTTTCTAGAAGCAATGAATGATTAAATATGTTTTGGAGCATGTACTCACCGGAAAATTAAATCTCCTACCAAGTTTTTCTTTCCAAATCCCGCGGACCAATGTACGGAACTTTGCCCATGCCCTATGTACAGTTGAAAGCTATGATTAAATACCAGAGATCTGCATAGTACCAATAGCAGTGTTCATAATTAATGACAGTTGAATAGATGGCATTACCTGTCTATCACTTCAAAAACCTTAGTGAAAGTAGATTCTGGTTTATCCATTGAGTCATAGATATGGACTTTGCAAAGTTCAAGGTCGAAGAGGAAAATGACCCAGTGAAATTTGCAAATTGCGTCAGACGATATATATGTGACAGTATGAGTACGGGGAGGAAGTTGGTACAAATTTGAAAGACAGTTAAAACTCACTCTGTGTTGTAGGGCAATAGTATGTAGGTCTTGTAATGCTGCTGCACCAGGAAATGAACAATATTGTCCTCTGTATCTTTCTCAAAGTCCCGTATCATTACGTCATTGACTTTGCGGGGGTCCATAAATCCAATATTGTAAATCCCCTGCCTACGGCATGATTGAATCTCCATTCTACAAAAGATAAAGAAATTTGCATCAGTCTTATCGGCACATTCTAACCATGGAATGGTACATAGAAGGAGCTAAGGAACAAAATAAAGTTTGCTAAAACGATACTTACAAAACCCAGCAGTTGAGAATGGAGACGTCGAGAGCGTCTAGTTGGTATACATCGAACACATTCTCGAAGTTGATCCACAGAACATCATCTCCTTGATAGTAGTCTGTGTTTCTTATCCTCGCTCTAACCATTATTCTACCTCTGGATGAACGTTCCATATACCATTGATGGAATCGATGCATTTGTGTTGAGAGAGTGTTCACCTCACCACGCTTGACAAGCGGTTCACCGAGTTTAAATTTGTATTTCAAGTCGGCTTCTGTCGCCATGGTTATCGGTGTGTCTCTCACCAGTTGTGCCTTGCTCAGACCCGTCTCTTTCATCCATTGCCTCAGCTCCTCTTCACCGGGTGGTAGCAACGACTCAACCGATTGTTTCCGCTGCTTTCCGAGCTGGGGCACTTCTTTGGCCTTTCCTCTTTGTTTCTTGTACGACCTCGTCACCGACCGGTCATAATCGGAAAGTACAGCCCTCTTGACCGGTTCGCTCATCTTCTGAAAGAACTTCTTAGCAGCTGGATCTATTGGAATCTTCTTTGGTGGTTTCCGTGCCTCGAAGAACGCCTTCACTTCTGCTCGTACGACCTCCTCATTCTCCTCGGGAGTGCGGTCGTACACCCTTTTCTTGAGAGCGGGGAGTTTTGGCTCGTCAAGTCTTGGCTTCTTTCTTGGTGGTGTGGACTTTGACGGCACGGGACGAAGTGGGAATGACTTTTTAGGCCGTGAAGGCGGAGCAGACGATGACGGTGTAGGCGGAGGAGCCGGTGCAGGTGAAGAAGAGGTTTCAGGCAGAAGAGACTGCGATGGAGGAGCCAGTGCAGGCGAAGGAGAGGTTGCAGGCGGAGGAGACTGCGGTGGAGGAGCTGGTGCAGGCGGAGGAGACGGAGGAGAAGACGTCGCTGCTCGCCCGAGAAACACGATGTGCCGCTTGCACCATAGTATAATGGCGTGGGCCATGTCTCCTAGTTTCGTCTCCCCGTCTCCTCCGGGGATGTCCAGCTCGAGATCGTCGAACCCTCGTTCCACCAATTCAACCTCGACCTTTGAGTACGCAGGTGGAATCGGTCTGCAATGATATGTCCCCGAAGGGTCGACTGGTATGGCCATGCCCGACGCCACCTTCACGAGAATCAAGATTACTTAGTAATTAACAGATGCATACACCACCGGTTATGCAATTTACAAGACATATATCATAAAACTACGAGCATACCTTGAGTGATATGTTCTTGAAGGGACTGTGCAGCTCACAAGGTGTCCGCCGCGTGATTTCATCTACGGGGTACGATGGGTCGTCGTGAGCTTGCCCTGCTGCACCTTCCATGCCCTGTTCTCCTGCCTGCCTTGTAGATGCACAGCTGCTGCGATTGCCCGAGGGGCTCACCATGATTGGAGGGGCATATGGCTGGACCGTCTGCTCGCTCTGTCGTTCTGCCAGGCGTTGGTCCACCCGTCGTTCGACCTCCTATTGCATCCGTATTTCCTGCAGGTGGACCCTCTCCTCGAGATGTCTTAATTTGTCCTCCGTATCCATCTTGCTCCTCATCCGACTTTTGTAAGTGTGGCTGTTCTCTTGAAATCCGTATTTCCATGCAACCACGCCTTTTCCCCGTGTTCATCCTGGATGCTCGGGATTCTGTAGTGCGAGCGTAAGCTCGTCCTTCTCTCTGTTTGGATGGAATGTTCCCTGAGCAGACGCCTCCACTACTTTCGTGAGTCGGCTAGCTGCTTCACGGATCGCATCGCCGAATACAAGGGAGCCATCAGCGGGATCGAGCGTTCCACCATGAGCATAGTACCAATTTCTTGAACGTTCTGGCCAGTTCGTTGTGGCCGGCTCAATACCCTTTCCAATCAACCCGGCTTCCAGTTCATCCCACTTGGGGATTGCCTTCTTATAGCCCCCTGACCCTAGCCGGTGATGGTACTGCTTCTTAGCGGCATTGGCTTTATTCTTTGCTATTTGTGTTTGTCCGTGCTCGGAAGTCTTGTATGCGACAAACGCATCCCAATGATCCCTCAGCTTCGTTAACTTGTCGAAATCAAGTGTCAGCCCCTTCACGACATATTTCTTGTACAGAGCTGACTTGTACTTCTGGAACTGTTCAACCATTTTCTTCATCGTCCATTCTCTCAGTCTTGGTTGATCTGACTCAGGGACCGTGAAGGTCTCGAGCATGGTGGTCCACAACATTGTTTTCTCCGTATCTGGAAGATAACTTTCATCATCCTCTGCTGTTCTTGTTTGACGCCAGCACACTATGCTGATGGGCACGTGATCCCTCACGACCCAACCACTGTGTCCCACAAACATACGTAGTATACCGGCCGGGGCAACTGGTTCGCCGTCTGGGGCCACTTCAGTAATAATATGCCTGCCCTCTAGCTTCCTTGCGGCACCCCGTTGTCCGCGTGCCCTCTTCTCTCCAACGGCCGGTTCCTTTTCACTTGCCTGTTGGTTTGTGCCCTCGTTTTCCTCCTCGTTCAGGTATTGGTTGGGGTCCTCTGGCTCCTCATCCACCCAATATTGGTTGCTACCCTCTGCGATCTCGTCCATGAGGATCTGTTCTTCATCGCGATCTGCCATCTATTTATAACATTACGAGGTACACATCAACAAACAGTATATTGTTTTACATATAATGACATTGTTGAGAAATATGTACAATGACCAGTTAATTCATTGTTATACATGCAACCTACGTGCATATGTCATATATATATATACACACATCAAGGAATTCATGAAACTTGCCTTAGTTTTGCTTGGAGTTATTGGGGCCACTTAAGCTTGAGCGACGACGGCGGTCAGCACCTATTAGAAAAAAATTAGACAAAAAATTAAATCACTATTAGAAAATGTACAAAGATGTGCAATATTATATTCAAATTCGCAAACATAACTATTTTTATACCAATTCGCAAACATAACTATTTTTATACCAATTCGCAAACATAACTATTTTTATACCAATTCCCGCAGCAACGCGTACATAGTTATATGAGGCCTCCATGTATAGTGGACCGTCGCAAACTCACTTAGAAAAATAGTTGAATTAAATGTTTTTCTTTTTTTCCTACTGTAAAATAGAGAAAATTGGTGAAAATGGAACTAACACACATACATATGAATGAATAAAGACAGAGAAAATATACACATATGAATGAGAGGTAACCGTTCGTACATACATATAGAAAAGACAGAGAAACTTTTAATTTTAATCATTTTTAAAAATATACTTTTAGAGGTAATCATTCCATACATACATATGAATGAATAAAGACAGAGATAGTGATTCAAGATATTAGGTGAACACAACACCTCGCTCTTTCATGGCTACAAACAGATAATTTTTATAACAAATTTTGTCTTGACTCCCCATGCATAGGAGTCAAGACAAAATTTGTTTTGGAAATTATTCGTTTGTGTTTAGTCATGAAAGACCGAGTGCTTGTGTTCAGCCAATATCTTGAACCAGTACCTCCTTGGAACGAGCGAACTTCGACTGAATGAACCGAGTACTAGAGAACATGGTTATTTTTGTCTAATATCCCTCTAGAATAGACAATTTCATAGGAATTTAAAAAAATTAATTGTTCGTTCGCTCGTTCGTTCGTTTGTTCGTTCGGTCGCTCGTTCGTTCGTTGGTTCGTTCGGTCGCTCGTTTGTTCGTTCGCTCGCTCGTTCGTTCGTTCGCTCGCTCGTTCGCTTGTTCGCTTGTTCGCTTGTTTGTTCGGTCGGTCGTTCGCTTGTTCACTTGTTTGCTCGTTCGATTGTTCGGTCGTTCGGTCGGTCGTTCGCTCGTTCGGTCGGTCGGTCGTTCTATCGTTCACGTTCGTTCACGTCCGTTCACGTCCGTTCTATCGTTAGGTCGTTCGTTCTATCGTTCGGGGTTGCGTCGTGGAGTTCGGGCAACAGCGTGGGGTGGCAGCCGGGTGGCGCAAGGTGGCGGCGGCCGTGGTGGTGCGGGCTGGCGGCGGCCGTGGTGGCCGGGGCGGCCGNCGGTCGTGGTGGCGCGGGGTGGCCATGGTGGCCGTGGTGGCGGCGGCGGTGACCGTGGTGGCAGCGGTGGTGGCCGTGGTGCCGCCGGGGCGGCCGTGGTGGCGTGGGGTGGCCATGGTGGCGGCAGCGGTGGTGCGGGTGTGGCATTCATGGCGATGGCGGCCGCGCGCGCGCGGATGTGATCGAGAATGAAAACCCGCGGAACAAAGGATGGAGATCGGCGCAAACCTCGGTCGGGAGGCGCGGTGAGGACGGCGACGACGTACGGCGGCGGAGACGACGAAGACGATGGCGGCGGCAAAGGCGGAGGACGTGCGCGTTGAGAGTTGAGAGAATGAAACGGCTAAGTGTGGATCCGGAGAAGACAATGCGCACAGCTATTTATAGTAGGGATCTTTAGTCCCGGGTGGTGGCATCAACCGGGACTAAAGATATCTTTAGTCCCGGTTGGTGTCATCAACCGGGACTAAATATTTTTTCCCGCTGCGGCCAAAATATCTTTTTGTCACGGCTATGGTTAACAACCGGGACTACATATTGAAACAGTTCAATAATGATATATAATTAAAATTTCACCAATTTAAATACTATTAAATACTATTTGAATAGTATTAAAATATCTAATACCATATTACCTATTTAAATAGTTTTAAATTATTATTAAATATAAATAATCACATAGAAATAACATATGACCTATTTTAATAGTTTGAAATTGATATTACATTTCATTAATGATATGTAATTAAAATTTCACCAATTTAAATACTATTTGAATAGTATTAAAATATCTAATACCATATTACCTATATAAATAGTTCTAAATTATTATTAAATATAAATAATCACATAGAAATAACATATGACCTATTTTAATAGTTTGAAATTGATATTACTATCTAATACCGTATTACCTATTTAAATAGTTCAAAATTGATATTACATATATAATTGTAGTACTAAAAAACACAAACATTGCATGGCCTTCAATACATTATAAATAATTTGCGTCGTCCATATAACAACCTATGTCACTGTTTTCCTTACATAATTGTATTAGTCAAAAACACAAACATTGCATGGCCTTCAATACATTATAAATAATTTGCATCGTCCATACAACAACCTATGTCACAGTTTTTCTCACGTACTTTCTGCTCACTAATGTTCCTTCGCTATAATCGTTGCGTGAGTAAGGGGTGTCCTCCTTTGATAGGACGATGCTCGGGTAAACCGTCACCGCGAACGGAGGTTGCCCGTCAAACTGATCGTAATCTTCGTCAGTCTTATCCTCGACTCCGATGATTTTCCTTTTGCCTGGGAGAACCACGTGGCGCTTTGGCTCGTCGGGTCCTTTACTCTTCTTTGGTTTGCTAAACATGTCCTTCACGTAGAAAACCTGTGTGACATCATTGGCTAGGACGAAAGGTTCGTCTGAGTATCCAACCTTGCTTAGGTCAATCGTTGTCATCCCACTGTCATCAATCGTTACGCCTCCACCGGTGAGCCTAACCCATTGGCATCGAAACAGAGGTACCTTCAGGGGTTCATAGTCTAGTTCCCATATGTCCTCGATGACACCGTAATACGTGATAGTTGCACCATCGTATCTCATGGCGTTGATACGAATAGCAGAGTTCTGGTTTGTGATCTTTCTGTCTTGGGCTCTTGTGTAAAATGTATACCCATTAATTTCGTATCCTTGCAATGTCGATATCGAGTAAGAAGGCCCCCTCGTCAAGAAGGCTAGTTGTCGGTCAATGGTTTCGGCACCCATTAGATGTTGTCGTAGCCAAGCGGGGAAAGTATCGATGTGATGGCGTGTAATCCATGCATCGGACTTGCCGATGTTTTTCGACCGAACAATCGCCAGGTGCTCCTCGATGTAAGGAGCCACCAACGAAGATTGTTGCAAAACCGTGAAATGTGCTTTACGGAATAAATCGTTGTCCACAGTCATTATTACTTTCCTTCCAAGAGTCCCCTTTCCCCGTAGTCTCCCCTCATGGCTTGATTCGGGTACCCCGATTGCACGAAGGTCTTTAATAAATTTTACGCAGAACTCAATGACCTCCTCTGTGCCATAACCCTTGGCGATGCTTGCTTTCGGACGAGAACGGTTACGAACGTATTTCTTTAGAACGCCCATGTACCTCTCGAAAGGAAACATGTTGTGTAGGTACACAGGACCGAGAATATTGATCTCTTTCACAAGGTGACATAGAAGATGCGTCATTATATTGAAGAATGACGGTGGAAAGATCATCTCAAAGCCGACGAGACATTGGACCACGTCCTCTTGAAGGGTTGTTAAACTGTCTGGATCGATGATCTTTTGCGAAATTGCGTTCATGAAAGCACATAGCTTTGTTATTGTTCCCCGGACATTATCAGGAAGGATACCACGAATTATAACAGGAAGCAGTTGTGTCATCAACACGTGACAGTCATGAGACTTTAGGTTTGTGAATTTCTTTTCCTTCATGCTTATTATTCTCTTTATGTTCGAAGAGTATCCAGACGGTACCTTGATGCTCTCCAGGCATTCAAACATACTTTCCTTCTCTTCCTTGCTCAGGGCGTAGCTTGCAGGACTCAAGTAATGGCTTCCTTTATCCTTCGGTTCCGGGTGAAGGTCCTTGCGTTGTTGCATATGCTTGAGACCATTATGTGCTTCAAGTGTATCTTTCGACTTCCCATATACACCTAGGAAACCTAACAGGTTGACGCAAAGGTTCTTAGTGAGATGCATCACGTCGATCGCATGCCAGACATCTAAGACTTCCCAATAGGGTAACTCCCAAAAAATAGACTTCTTCTTCCACATCGCCGCGTGACCATCTTCGTTCTTTATAGGTTGGCTGCCATGTCCCTTTCCAAATACTACTTTCAGATCTTTCACCATAGCAAACATGGCTTTTCCGTTGCGATGTTTAGGCTTAGTACGGTGGTCTGCCTTCTGTTCGAAATGCTTGCCTTTTTTTCGTACAGGATGGGTTGCAACAAGGAATCGACGATGACCCATATAAACAAACCTCCTGTAGTGTTTCAGATACGTACTTTCAGTTTCATCCATACAATGGGTGCAAGCCTTGTACCCCTTGTTTGACTGTCCGGATAGGTTGCCAAGTGCAGGCCAATCATTAATGGTCACGAACAACAATGCTCGCAGATTAAATTGCTCCTGTTTGTCCTAGTCCCACACGGAGACACCTTCTTTGTTCCACAGCAGAAGCAGATCGTCAACCAATGGTCTTAGGTACACATCAATGTCGTTACCAGTTCTGACGGAGCGTGAAGTTCCTCACCGGGAGACCGCGCGGGCCCCCCTTTGCCGGTTCGGCCGGGGGCGCTAGGTGAGGTTCTTCGCCCTCGATCTAAGGAACGTCAGCGAGAGAGGAAACGCGCAAAACACGGGCGACGTAGACAGGTTCGGGCCGCTGAGAAGCGTAACACCCTACTGCTGTGTTCTGGTGGATCTGAGAGTCTCCAACAATACAAAGAGAGTTCGGTCTCTCGAGCGTATCGGCCCGAGTCCCCTTCTTTCCTAGGCCTGGGCCTCCTTTTATTTGGCAAGGGGTTACCACATGGGCCTCTAGCTGCCTAAGAAAGAAAACATTCTTTTTACAATCAGGGCTAGTCTACAGCCGGAAGTGACATCTGACAGGCACGGTACACGCCCCCTGCCCAGCTCGCCAGCTCTCCCGGTGGACGCCCGTTTCAACCTTCATTAAATGGCAAGCGACTTCCTTGCCATGCTTGCGCTGAAGTCTGGAATGGATCTGATCAGGACTGACATACCAACTCCAGGAGTTAGCACGCCGGCTCCGGCTAGGGACGGGAGCCAGGAGGCTCTCATCATTCTGACGGGACGGGGCGAGGCGTGCTGCAGGCCGCCTGTCGCCACCTAACCCGCGATCTGACCGGTCTGTGACCGGTCACACACCGCGACCAGTGCGATAATGACGTTGGCCATCTTCGCGCACCTGTGCGAGATGTTTATCGGGGTGCGCCCATCTCTCCGGTTGTTCCGGTGGTTCTTCACCGTGCAGCCAGTGTCGCCGCCGACGGTAGTCGGTGGCTGCTACTTCCAGCCGCGGGGGCAGGTGCTGAACCACTACATTCCCTGCGTCCTCCGCAAGAAGTGGGACGACTGGAAGAGCGATTGGTTCTACACCCCCCTCGCCGGCGAAGCGCGCCTCCGACTTCCGAGCCAGCCCCCGGCGCAGGCCTCCAGCTGGTAGATCTGGGGGACGGCTACGACGCCGTTCTTGACCGCCTGGCGGGTCTGCGATCCCAGGGGCTCACGGGGGCCATGGTGTTCAGCGACTACCTCCGCCGCCGGATCGCGCCGCTCCAGCGGCGCTCCCGGGGCGCTTGGGAGTACACCGGGCCCGAGGACCACCTGAGGACCCACCAGGGGCGCAAATGGGACTGGGACCCTGAGGACTTCAGGATGGTAGTCCAACGGGTGCTGAATCTCAGCTCCGTGGAGGCATCCCTCATCCCCCAAGGGGTCCTCCCCCTCTCCTGCGACCCAGAGCGCGCCAACATCCTGGCCATCATGCAGGTGGTCGGGGCGTCGGGGGAGCGGGCCCCCCGAGGCCACGATGGCGTGGGCGGGAGCCGCAGGGGGGAACAATCTACCCCGGGAGGGGGCCGTGCTTCTGGGTCCCGCGACGGGGGCCCGGGGGGCAGCCGCCCTGCCGACGCCAGGGGAAAGAGGAAGCAGGAGGGTACTCCTCCTCCATCTCCTCCCCGAGGGGGCGGGGCGGTGCGTGCCAGCGGCAGGCGCCCGGAGGGTGCCGTGCCGACGCCGTAGCCCGAGGGGGAGCGAAAGAAAAAACGGCTCCGCAAATTGGGGGAGACCGAGCCGTGCCGGGAGAGCCTCATCGCGCCCCCGAGGTGGTCGTTCAACCGACCACCCCGCAGGTTCGTCCCCGCACCCACTGCGGCCGTATTCATACTCTCATCTCCCAAGGCGAGTTTTTACTCGCCTGTTTTTTTGTCTCTGGTTTTTCTTCTGCCTCAGCGAGATCCCATCGCGCCCCCCGCGCCATTCCAAGTCCAGCCGATCCGAGGCCGAGGAGACGGCGACCGCGGAGGCCCGGAGGCGGGAGGCTGACTGGCGGGAAGCCGCGGACCGCCTCCGGGAAGCCGAGGAGGCTGCCCAGGAGGCCGCCCGGGTTCGCCAGGCCGAGGAGGCCGCTCGGGAGGAGGCCAGACTCCGCCGGGCCGGGGAGACCGCCCGGGGGGGAGAGGCGGCGCGCGCACGCCAGGCAGCCTGTCAAGCCCCCGACCCGACTCCGCCCGAGGCGACGACGACTTCCGAGGCCACCCACGACGAGGCCGCGGGCGCGTCCCTTGGGCCCGACGCCCCGAGCGACGCTCGGAACGAGCTGGCTTCGGGGGGCGCCCCCGAGTCCGGCACGCCGATCGACGGGCCGAGCTGCGCGGCACCCACACCGAGGCGGCTCTCCCCTCTACCTTCCGCTGCCCCGCTGAGCGCGGAACCCCTCCTTCAGGCCCTGGCCGCCGCGAACAGCACGGTGCTGGACGGGTTAAGTGCCCAGATGGAGGTCCTGCAGGCGGAGCGGGCGGAACTCGACGCAGCGTGGGTGCGTGTCGAGGAAGGGCGGCGCTCGGTGGAGGCCATGGTGGAGGCGGGCCGCAAGGCACACCGCCGGCACGCCTCACAGCTCGAGGCCCGTCGCAGGAACCTGGCGGAAATCGCCAGGGAGGTGGAGGAGGAGCGGGAGACCGCCCTCATCGCCACCGCCGTGCTCGACGAGGCGCGGGACGACCTCCGCCTCCAATACGGGAGCCGGGCGGCGGAGCTAGAGGAGAAGCTCAACGCCGCTCGGGGAGTTCTCGACGCCGCCGCTGCCCAGGAACGGCGGGCGGCGGAGAACGAGGCGGCGTCCCGCCAGCGCGAAGAGGCCCTTAAGGCCCGCGTCACGGCGCTGGAGGAGCGCGCCCACGTCCTGGACGCGAAGGAGAGCGCCCTGACGGACCGTGAGGCCGCCGTCGCCACCCGGGAGGCGACGCTGGCGGCGCACGAGGCCACCTCCGCCGAAGAGGAGTCCGCACTCTGCCTCCGTGAGGACGCGCTCACCGAGCGGGGGCAAGCTCTCGAGGAGGCCGAGGCCGCGGCGCAGCGGCTGGCGGACAGCCTGTTCCTCCGCGAGGCGGCGCGGGAGGAGCAGGCGCGCCGCAATCTGGAAAGCGTCCGCGCCGAGAGGGCCGCGCTGGACCAACGGGCCGCTGAGCTCGAGGCGCAGGCGAAGGAGCTGGACGCGAGAGCGCACAGCGGTGGGGCAGCCGCGGGCCACGGCGACCTAGCCGCCCGCCTCGCAGCCGCCGAGTACACCGTCGCCGAGCTGCAGGGCGCCCTGGACTCGTCCGCCGGGGAGGTCGAGGCCCTCCGCTTGGCGAGCGAGGTAGGGCTCCGCATGCTTCGGGACGCTGTCTCCCGCCTAGACCGCGCCGGGCGACAGGCGGGCCTCTGGGGCGGGCGGTACGCGAAGTACGCCGCCAACCAGAGGGGCCTCGCCCAGCGCCTCTCGGAGATGGCCGGGGCCCTCGAAAGGCTCCCCGAGGAGCTTGAGGAGACGATCAAGTCATCCTCGAGGGACCTCGCCCGGGGGGCGGTGGAGCTCGTACTGGCGAGCTACTAGGCCAGGGACCCCGACTTCTCCCCGTGGGCAGCGCTGGAAGAGTTCCCTCCCGGAACCGAGGACGGCGCGCGCGCACAGGTCCGGGACGCCGCCGACCACATCGTCCACAGCTTCGAGGGTACGGCCCCTTGGCTCGCGTTCGCCCTCGACTCCGACGAGGAGGAGGACGGCGACGACGGTGCGGACAACAGCAACGACGAAGCCGGCGACCCGGGCGCGTCGGAGTGAGCCCCCAGGCCCCCGCCAATCTTAATAATTTTTTCCTTCTTCTTCTGAGGCCTTCGAGCCCCCTCCTTGTATAGACTGGTTTAATCTGCAATCAAACAAAGTCGAAATTTCTATGTCAGCTATGTTTGTTGTGTGTATGAGATGAGGATGGTCTGTGCCGCGGTCCTTCTGTGTCTTGGCTTGAACAAGGGCTCGTGCCCAGGTCCCAGCCTCAAACGGCGCGGGTCGGAGCTAGTGCCTGGGGAGATCCGCGTGTCGAGACTGACCAGGCCGGGAGCGCGGTGACCGAGGGTTAGGGGGACCCGATTGTGGGACTTTGCCGATTCCCCCCCGGAGTTCACCGCGCCCCGGGGCACGGCTCGGTTCTGGGCCCCATTTGGCGGTTTTAGACGGCCCGGGCCACCGAGGGCAGGGTCGAGCACGAACGGACCAATTCAAGCCAAAACCTTCAAAAGGAAACGAAAATACAAACACAGTCCTCGGGAAATCGAAAGTGCTTTTATTGAAATGCAGAAGAGAAAAAAGACAAGTATATGCATGTGGTAGCCCCCGGCCAACCCTGCACGCCCGAGGGGGGTGTGGGGTTGGCCCGAGCCCAAGACACGACATCCGACCCCCATCAGGGGTAGAAGCGACGAAGATGTTCGATGTTCCACGGGTTAGGCAGCTCTGTGCCGTCGCCCGTAGCCAACCGAACTGAGCCCGGCCGGGGGACACCGATCACTCGATACGGACCCTCCCATGTTGGTGAGAGCTTGCTCAGTCCAGCGTGCGTTTGGACGCGGCGTAGGACGAGGTCGTCGACGCAGAGTGATCGGGCCCGGACGTGGCGTTGATGGTAGCGCCGCAGGCTCTGCTGGTAGCGCGTGGCTCGGAGGGCCGTGCTCCGCCTTCGCTCTTCTAGATAGTCGAGGTCGTCTCGGCGAAGCTGATCTTGATCAGCCTCGCAATACATGGTGGCCCGAGGGGACCTCAGGGTGAGCTCAGATGGGAGGACCGCCTCCGCGCCGTAGACGAGGAAGAAAGGCGTTTCCCCGGTTGCTTGGCTTGGCGTGGTTCGGTTCGCCCAGAGCACCGCTGGCAGCTCCTCGATCCACGAGTCGTCGTGCTTCTTGAGGATGTTGAAGGTCTTGGTTTTGAGGCCCTTGAGGATTTCCGCATTGGTGCGCTCCACCTGGCCGTTGCTTCTGGGGTAGGCGGGTGAGGCGAAGCAGAGCTTGATGCCCATGTCTTCGCAGTAGTCGCCGAAGAGCTCACTAGTGAACTGGGTGCCATTATCCGTAATAATACGGTTAGGCACCCCGAACCGAGCAGTGATGCCCTTGATGAATTTTAGCGCCGAGTGCTTATCGATCTTGATGACCGGATAGGCCTCGGGCCACTTAGTGAACTTGTCGACAGCGACATACAGATACTCGAACCCGCCCGGGGCCCGCCTGAACGGACCCAGGATATCGAGCCCCCAGACAGCAAACGGCCACGAAAGAGGTATGGTTTGCAGGGCCTGGGCCGGCTGATGCGCTTGCTTGGCGTGGAACTGGCACGCCCTGCACCGCCGGACCAGGTCGACCGCATCGTTGAGAGCCGTCGGCCAATAGAAACCCTGGCGAAAGGCCTTGCCAACCAAGGTGCGCGAGGCGGAGTGGGCTCCGCACTCGCCTTCATGGACATCGGCTAGAAGCTCGACGCCTTGTTCTCGAGGAATGCACTTCAGGAGGACTCCGTTAGCCCCGCGCCGATAGAGGGTCCCTTCCACCAGCACGTAGCGCTTGGAGATGCGACGGACGCGTTCACTCCCTTCGCGGTCCTCGGGCAGAGTCTTATCTGTGAGGTACGCCTGGATCCCAGTGATCCAAGCAATCAATCTAGGGGAGCTGGGAGCGCTCCCCTCGGGTCCCGAGGCCTGGACTCCGACGGGCCTCGGGGGCCGTTCAGGCGCGTCCGTCTCCCCTAGGGGGTCGGGCCGTGCCGACGGCTGGGCAAGCCTTTCTTCAAAGGCGCCCGGTGGGGTCTGGGCTCGCGAGGAAGCGAGCCTTGAGAGTTCATCGGCGACCGCATTATCCCGCCTGGGCACGTGCCGAAGCTCTATCCCGTCGAAATGGCGCTCCATACGCCGCACCTGGCGGACGTAGGCGTCCATCTGCGGGTCAGAGCACCGGTACTCCTTACAGACCTGGTTAACGACCAACTGGGAGTCGCCTAATACCAGGAGGCGGCGGATCCCCAGTCCAGCCGCCACTCTGAGTCCCGCAAGGAGTCCCTCGTACTCCGCCATATTGTTGGTCGCCCGAAAGTCGAGGCGGACCAGATATCTGAGGACGTCTCCGCTCGGCGAGGTCAAAGTGATCCCCGCACCGGCGCCCTGAAGAGACAGGGAGCCGTCGAACTGCATCACCCAGTAGGCGGTGTGAGGCAGCTGCGAGGGGCCCGTGCTGGCCTCGGGGGCGAAGACGGGCTCGGGAGCCGGGGTCCACTCCGCCACAAAGTCGGCGAGGGCCTGGCTCTTGACCGCGGCGTGGTTCAAAGCGTAAATCGAATTCAGAGAGTTCGATTGCCCATCTCACCACCCGTCCAGTACCCTCTCGGTTATGCAAGATTTGGCCGAGGGGGTAAGACGTAACCACTGTGACCCGATGCGCCTGAAAATAATGGCGCAACTTCCTCGAAGCCATCAGAATTGCGTAAAGCATCTTCTGGGCCTGAGGGTATCGGGTCTTGGCGTCCCGGAGGGCCTCGCTAACGAAGTAGACGGGCCGCTGCACCTTTCGGCGGGGCCTGTCCTCTTCGCTAGGGGCCACATCTCTAGGGCGCTCTTCGTCCGAGAGGCTGTGCGGGGCACACTCGGCTTCTGTGCCGAAAACCTCGGGGTCGGAGGGCGACAGGCGCGGCCTTCCCGCAGTGGCCCCGGGGCCCTCCTGGGGGTCGGGGGCGCCTGGCACCGTCGGACAAGCAGGCGGAGGGCCAGCTCCGGTCGTCGGGGGCCTTAGGCCGCCGTTCGGCTCGGGGGCCTCTCCTCCCTGCTCTCTCCCGGGTCGAGTCAACACAGGGTGGGGGGGCGCGGAGCGAGGTTTGTCCTCGTCGCGCTCCACGACCAACGCCGCGCTGACTACCTGCGGGGTTGCTGCCAGGTAAAGTAGCAACGGCTTATCTGGCTCCGGGGCGACCAGGACTGGGGGAGAACTGAGGTACACCTTCAATTGAGTGAGGGCCCGCTCAGCCTCCTCCGTCCAGGTAAACGGCCCGGAGCGTTTAAGGAGCTTAAATAGGGGTAGCGCCTTCTCTCCCAGTCTCGATATGAATCGACTTAAGGCGGCCATGCAGCCAGTGACGCACTGCACATCCCTAAGCTTGCTGGGGGGCGCATCCGCTCTATAGCTCGTATCTTCTCGGGGTTGGCCTCGATGCCTCGGGCAGAGATCAAGAACCCGAGAAGCTTGCCCGCAGGCACGCCGAACACGCATTTATCGGGGTTCAGCTTTATGCGGGCGGAGCGGAGACTTTCGAAAGTTTCCGCTAAATACGAGAGCAAGGTCTCTTGGTTGCGTGTCTTCACAACCAAGTCATCGACATAGGCCTCAACGTTGCGTCCTATCTGACTACCCAAAGAAATTCGAGTAGTACGTTGAAAAGTAGGACCTGCATTCTTTAACCCGAAAGACATTGTCGTATAACAATAAGTTCCTATGGGGGTAATGAATGCAGTTTTCTCCTCATCCTCCCTAGCCATGCGAATCTGATGATAACCAGAGTATGCATCTAGAAAACACAAAAGGTCGCACCCCGCGGAGGAGTCGACAATCTGATCTATGCGTGGCAGGGGATAAGGGTCCTTAGGACATGCCTTGTTGAGGTCGGTGTAGTCGATGCACATCCGAAGCTTGCCGTTCGCCTTGGGAACGACGACCGGGTTCGCAAGCCACTCCGGATGGATGACCTCACGGATGAATCCGGCCTCCAGAAGCCGGGCCACCTCCTCGCGGATGAAGGCTTGGCGCTCCGGGGCCTGCCGCCGCACTTTCTGCCGGACCGGCCTTGCGCCCGGCCGCACGGCGAGACGGTGCTCAATCACCTCCCTGGGGACCCCGGGCATGTCCGCCGGTCTCCAGGCGAAGACGTCGGCGTTTGCCCGCAGGAAGGAGACGAGCGCGTCTTCCTATTTGTCGTCCAGGAGACCACCGATTCGTGTGGTCTTGGACGGGCCGTCGCCCAGGGCAACCTCCTTGACCGGGACCTCGTCGCACGTGACCATCCGCTGCCTTGGGGCGGGCGAAACGGAGGTGCTGAGCCTCTCGTCGCCTCCCGCGGGCTTGGACGCCGCGGCGAGGTGGTCCGCGCGCTGCTCCATACAAGCAAGCGCGACTTTGAGGTCGCCATGGACGGTGATGGGGCCACCGGGGCCCGGCATCTTCATCTGGAGATAGGCGTAGTGGACCGCCGCCATGAACTTCACCAACGCGGGCCTCCCCAGGACCGCGTTGTAGGGCAGACTGAGGTCCGCCACATCGAAGTCCACCCGCTCCGTGCGGAAGTTGACGGAACCACCGAAGGTGACCGGGAGGTCGATATGACCCAGCGGCCAGGTGTGCCCTGGCGTCACGCCGATGATCGGCTGGGACGGTCGGAGCACCATCCCCGGAGCCTTGATGGCATCAAAGGCTGCAGGGGAAAGGATGTTGAGGGCTGCGCCCCCGTCTACGAGGACACGCCCCAACTTCACGTTGCAGACGGTGGGGGAAACCACCATCGCGATCTGTCCTCCCCGGGCAACACACAGCGGGTGGTCGGTCTGGTCGAAGGTGAGGGCAACCTCCGACCACCGCGCCCGCCGCGTTGCCTCATGGGTAGGGGCCACGGCCAGAAGCTCGCGCTTCATGGCCTTGAGGCTCCGGCGAGAAGCGTGAGCGCACGCTCCCCCATCGACGGTGGCGACGGTGGCCTCAGGCTCCTGAAAGCCCAGGTCATCGTCGCCATCGTCGATGTCCTCGGCGGGGTCCTTCTGCTTGGTCTCACCTCGCCGGTTGCCGGGGGGAGCTGCCGGGGCCTTGCCCTCACGGCACTCCTGCCTCTTCTCGTCCTCCCACTTCCTCGTCCGCTCAGCCAAGCTTTTGACCGCGCGGCAGTCCGCGAGGTCGTGGAGGGAGGTGTTGTGCACGGTGCACCACTTGCCGATCGGGCGCTCCCTGCTGGGAACGCCGGCCTCCTTCTTTTTGTCGCTCGCAGGCCTCCCCTTTCGGGGGGCCCGCGAAGCGCCCTCGACGGCGAGGACATGACCCTCGTCGTCGAAACGGGCCGACCTCTTCTTCCTCCTCCTGTCCCGCCGCCCTGATCGAGCGGCGGACCCGGGGACGGCCGGAGCTGCCACGCCAGAGCCGGAGGAGTTCCAGGTCCAGGCCTCCTCCTTACGAGCCACACGGTCCGCGAGCTCAAAAAGCTGCGCGGTGGTATGGGGCTCCTTGGAGGCGATCTTCTCGAGCATGCGGTTGTGCCGCACGCCCCCCCTGAACGCGTAGATCACCGCGTATGCGGGGATGCATGGTATGGTGTTGCGGACTTGACAGAACCGCTGAATGTACGAGCGAAGAGACTCATCGTCCCTTCGCTGTACCGCGTGCAAGTCCGCTTCTTCGCCTGGGCGCGGATATGTGCTCTGAAAGTTCGTAGTGAACTGCTGGCACAAATCCTCCCAAGAGTGGACCGACGCGGGTGGCAAGTTCATCAGCCAACCCCGCGCCTGACCCTTCAGGGCCATGGGGAAGAAATTCGCCATGACCCTGTCGTCACCCCCCGCGGCCTCGATCCCGGTCGTGTAGATCTGGAGAAACTCGGCGGGGTTGACGCTTCCGTCGTATTTTTCGGTGACGGTGGGCCGGAACCTTGGGGGCCAACGGACATTCCGAAGGCTCGCCACAAAGGCTCGACAGCCGGCACCGCCAACCGGGGACACGGGGGGCCGGCCCCCGTGACCGGACCGAAGTGGCGCTCCGGACGAGGAGGCGCCCTCCGTTGCGTGGGCGGCGCGACGAGCGTCGCGCCGGCGCTCGATATCGAGCCGGGCATCCGGCCCCCCACGCACATCTTCTTGGGTCGGAGGCGTTGACGAGGGAACGGCGGACGAACGGCGTGTATCGGCCGTCGTTCGCCGTGCCCTCCGCCTCGACGACATGGAGCCGGTGGCGGCAGCGCCAGAGGTCCCGGCGGCGGAGGACCGCCCGCCGGCACCTAGGCGCTGTTGCGCCGTCATGACCAAGTTGGCCACGTCATCCAGCCAACGCCGGGCTGGAGTCTCTGGATCGGGGACAACGGGCGGGTGACGCAGGAGCGCGCCCGCAGCCTGGAGCGCACCCTGGGGCGTGCCGCCGTCGCCGTAGACGAGGCGGCGACGCGCCCCGCCTCACCGTCCTCCCCCATCGCCCGCGAGCGGCGAGGTCGCGGATCCTTCGACCTCCTCGAGCGCCTTCCCCTGCCCAAGACTTCGGCGAGAGGGGGACGGCGGGGTGCAAGCCCGACGGCGTGGGTTCTGCTTCCCATCATCACCGCTAGCGCTCGGAGAGAGGCTGTGCGCCACTGCCCGTTCGGCCATAGGGCTGACCGGGCGAAGCTTCGCGCACACGAAAGAGGATGAGGGCTTAGAAAGACACGCGCGCCCCCTACCTGGCGCGCCAGATGACGGAGCGTGGAGCCCCTCACCGGGAGACCGCGCGGGCCCCCCTTTGCCGGTTCGGCCGGGGGCGCTAGGTGAGGTTCTTCGCCCTCGATCTGAGGAACGTCAGCGAGAGAGGAAACGCGCAAAACACGGGCGACGTAGATAGGTTCGGGCCGCTGAGAAGCGTAACACCCTACTCCTGTGTTCTGGTGGATCTGAGAGTCTCCAACAATACAAAGAGAGTTTGGTCTCTCGAGCGTATCGGCCCGAGTCCCCTTCTTTCCTAGGCTTGGGCCTCCTTTTATTTGGCAAGGGGTTACGACATGGGCCTCTAGCTGCCTAAGAAAGAAAACATTCTTTTTGCAATCAGGGCTAGTCTACAGCCGGAAGTGACATCTGATAGGCACGGTACACGCCCCCTGCCCAGCTCGCCAGCTCTCCCGGTGGACGCCCGTTTCAACCTTCATTAAATGGCAAGCGACTTCCTTGCCATGCTTGCGCTGAAGTCTGGAATGGATCTGACCGGGACTGACATACCAACTCCAGGAGTTAGCACGCCGGCTCCGGCTAGGGACGGGAGCCAGGAGGCTCTCATCATTCTGACGGGACGGGGCGAGGCGTGCCGCAGGCCGCCTGTCGCCACCTAACCCGTGATCTGACCGGTCTGTGACCGGTCACACACCGCGACCAGTCACGGACCGGATAAGCGTGCGCGGCGCCGCATTAAATGCGGCGTGGCGCGCTCGTCTGATCCGCTATAAATGCGGTTAGGTGAGCCCTGCTGTGCTCACCTAACCCGCACACGCGGCGCCAAAATCACAGGGGGTCGGGGCGCCCCGGCCCTCGGGGCCGAAACGGGAGCGGCCCGACCCCTCGGGGAGACAGAGGGAGGGGTGGCCACGTCACCCTCGGGCCCGACCCCCCCGGGGGAGTCGGGCCACGTGGGTGACCGCGGCCACTCAAGCCTCTAGTCATGATACCCCCGGTCCCATGTCACCGACAAGTTCCTTGGGCCTTAAATGATAACTGGCATCATGATGTACTTTCGCTTCATGCATAGCCAAGGGGGGAGGTTGTAGATACACATTGTAACAGGCTAAGTGCTATGGCCGCTGCTCATCTCTCCAAATGGATTCATGCCATCTGTACTTAAACCGAACCTTACGTTTTGGGCATTCTCTCCAAAGTCTGAAAATGTTCTATCGATGTTTCGCCACTGCGACCCGTCGGCGGGGTGTCTCAGCATCCCGTCTTGTTGACGTTCTTCTGCGTGCCAGCGCATCATGCTAGCATGCTCTTTGTTTCTGAACAAACGCCTGAGCCGTGGTATTATAGGGAAATACCACATCACCTTAGCAGGAACTCTCTTCTTCGAAGGCTGTCCGTCAACATCACCTGGATCATCTCGTCTAATCTTGTATCGTAGTGCTTTACAAACCGGGCATGCTTCTAGGTTCTCGTACTCCTCACCGTGATATAGGATACAATTGTTCGGACATGCGTGTATCTTATGTACTTCTAGTCCTAGAGGGCATACCACCTTCTTAGCTTCGTACGTTGTTTTGGGCAACTCGTTTCCCTCCAGAAGAATATTCTTGACGAGTTTCTATAACTCGCCAAATGCCTTGTCACTCACACCATTTTTGGTCTTCTATTGCAAGAATTCTAGCGTCGTACCCAATTTTTTGTGCCCCTGTTCGCAACCTGGGTACAACAAAGTTTTGTGGTCCACTAACATACGGTCCAATTTTTGAACCTCCTTCTCACTTTCGCAGCCGTCCTTTACGTCCCGCAACATTTGACCAAGATCATCTACAGCGTCGTTATCTTGAACAGCTCCGTCCGCCTCGCCTTCCGGATTTTCTTCCAATCCACCGTATTGATGAGCCCAGTCCAGAATATTCTCGTCTTCTACTTCATCTTCTTCCATTGTAACCCCTAGTTTTCCGTGCGAGGTCCAACAATTATATTCAGGCATGAATCCATACTCAAACAAGTGCGCATGAATAGTTCTTGATGATGAATACTCCTTCCGCTTACTGCACTTTTTGTATGGACAACACATGGACAACACCTGGCTCATCTAGTACAGAAGATATCGGCTTACGAGAGCCGATGTCAAAAAGAAGAGAAGAATCAGTTTTGGGGCGATCAAGGCAAGGATAATTTTGAAGCATGACTTGTCATACTCCAAAACTGGGGGGCATGTGTTAACACTAGAATTTGGTAAGCCCCGAAGTCCCCATCAGCTCAGGATCCATATTGGCTCGAAGCTAGTATCGGCCTAGGGTTCTACATCGGCCGATGGGGGTTATTTTAAACCAACCACCAACAGCAGTCAGATTCTTGTTAGATTCGGGAAGATCTTATCCAGAGAAGACCGAGTTTGAGGAGGATGCGGCTTGTATCTTTTAATTAGGATAAGTTTGTTAGTTTCTTTCTTATCTTTAGGAAAGTGTGTTTAGTGTCCAATAAGAACTTTATCTGTTTCCTTTTATCTTTAGGAAAGTTTGAGTCGTATTCTGTTAGGATTTTTGTTAGCCTATGGGTATAAATATATAAGCCCGTAGTTCATGTAATTTTTATCTCACGATCAATCAACTTCGGCGCATCGCCAACCTTTACTTTTCGTCTTCTTCAACGAGTTCATGCCCTTCCAGCGAGGGGTAAGTCTCGTTATGGCTGCCTGCGCTGTCGGGGCTAGGGCTTCGACGTTCTGATCCCGTCAATGTAAGCACCTACTATCATATATCTTAGTCAATCTGGTTCGGCGTCTCGATTTAATCGTATCGGCTGAGATTCGTTTTAGGGTTTACGCCGGTATCGACTAAATCGCCTCGCTAGAGTATATTGGCTAAGGTATCTACCACCCCGAAAATCAATCGAGGACTTAATTGTCTAGATCTTGCGTTTCTTTTCATACTTAGTGCCGCTAAGTCATGATTAGAACCGTAATCTCTAGGCTGCCTGTCGATTGCCAATAAGGGTTTCGCCGGGGTTTCAGCCGGTGAGTTATCTGGACGTTGCATTGGCCCAAGAGTTTTACATAAAGATTGGATCTGGCCGATGACAACAGAGTATTTATTGTCTATCTGCTTATTGAGAGTTTATGCCATTGGACCTCTGGCCGATGTGTGCTTCAATCTTCAGATCAATATTTATTTTATCGTATGATTGGTTTATGTTATATTATATTGCTATATTATCGTCGGCCGATCGTTTCTATATAGATGTTTGCTTAGTTCACAGCCGATGGATTAAAATCTTAACTGCATCGGTTGGCGTTGGCATCGGCTGGAGTCGCGCCATCAGCTCATCGGCTGATCGGCTATTTTTTGCTCTATCGGCTCATCGGGCGATAGGCTGTTTTTTGCTATCGGCCGATAGGCCGATACGCTATATTTTCTACCGTTTTGCATATCTTGTCAGTGACAGGATCAAACTGACTGGCACGTCTGCGCTTCGTCAATTTTAGGACCTGCACTGGAGCTAAGCGGATCTCCCAGGCCTTCGTGTGTCCGCGCGCCGGATCCACACCGGCGGAACGGATTTGGCGTCAACAGTTACTAAGGAAATCCACATTCTCGAAACTAATTAAATAATCATATAAAAATTTAAAACATCATGATTCAAAGTGAAACTAATTTCTAGAAAAGAGCTACAAAGATGGCGACGAGAAGAAAGAGAAGTTTACAATTATTTTTAAATTTTTATTAAAGTGCTAAACATATTTTTAGCTATATTACATATTTTTCAATTACCTTTGTTTTCTATTTTGTTACAAATAATCATACAATTTTTATGGTTTGTAAAGTTGAAAACATATCTTTAACGATTTATACTTTTTTCTTACTATTTTATTAAACTAACTTAGATTTCACTTCTTTTATCTTAGTTTTCTATATTTTCCCTCAGTGATCTTTTTTATGACATATGTTTCCAAATTTTTTAATTTCAAAATCAACCTAATTTTGCCTAACATATTTTCTCTCTCATCATTTTGCATAAACCTTTTTGGAGAAAATATTTTATAGAAACAAAGCTATAAATGCAATGTGCTAAGCATACATTATTAGAGAATGGATTTGCTAACCTTTTCGATCTCTTCGATTTGTATATTATCGCCAAAACAAATTTATCAAAAATTTTGGCAGCACTCCCTTCTTCCTCCTCCTCTTGGCAGCAATGGCTCGGGCTAGAGGAGGAAGAAGAAATATAAAAAGGTAGATGACTATAGTCCCGGTTAATAACACTAACCGGGACTATAGATCTAAATTATCATTAGTCCCGGTTGGTGTTACCAACCGGGACTGAAGTGAGGATCTTTAGTCCCGGTTGACGACACCAATCGGGACTAAAGATCCCCGCCCCCTGACACCGACCTGACACGGCCGGTGAGTGCATGAACCGGGACTAAAGATGATCTTTAGACCCGGTTCATATTCGAACCAGGACTATTCCTATTTTTGGGATTCCGACCAAAGATCAGTTCTCCAGTAGTGGAACTTGTACTAGAGCGAAGCATATCTCTCAAGGCTTCATGTGTCGTGACGTATTTTGTGTCAACAACCGGAATACTAGATATAACACATCCTTAGTTTTACAAAACTGGGTTATATTAGGTCCCAAAAGCAGTATTGAGGGCAGTTTGGCGCCTATGTGGCAGTTTGACCTGGTCTTGTTAGGTGACACGGCGTCTATATGGGACCCATGTGCAAATCTTTGAAGGATTTTTTTTAAAAAAAACAACAGGACTCACCTCTCATCTTCTCTCCTCCCTCTCTCTTCCCCTCCCTCCTCCCACTTCTCCTTTTCTCTATCTCTCTGGCGAGCGATGTGTCGACGTGGGAGGACCTGGGGACAGGGGATGTGTCCGGTTCCAAGTGCTTTACCCGCGTCAACCTCGACAATGGCGATAATCCCACATGGGATGAGAAGGTCAACGTCCCGCTCTCACTCCAGCCAACGCCATCGAGGGGGTAAGCCGCTTGTCGCCGCTGCGCACCTTCCACTCTGAGACGTCCTTGCCAACATCGGCGTGGGCGGCCATGCCTCTTGCTCGCACACTGGCTTGCAGGAGCTCGCCAATGGAGAGAAAGAGAGGAGATGAGGGGAAGAGCGGCAACAGCGACCATAGGGAGAGATGGAAATGGGTGAGCTCGACCGACGTGGCACCACGGTCGAGTGGCCTGGGTGTGGCTTTCAATCCACCGCAGGACGAGTGGGCGACGTTGACACCTTGCTTGTAGGCAATGAAGTGTGCCTCCGCCAACTGTTGGGCCTCCTCTGTCGCGACTGTCGAGCACGCCATACGGCGGCCACCATCTCCTCGCACCTCCACCACCTCTGTCGCTGTTGAGACAGAAGGAATGAGGAGAGAAACCGAAGGATAGGAAGAGAGATAAGAATATTTGTTTCACTGACATATGGGTCTTATGTGGGTTTAATTTTTTATCTTTTGCTTTTAGTGCCACGTCGGCATCACATCAGCGAAAATCACTCTTAATACTGTTTTGGGATTTAATGTGACCTGATTTTATAAAATTTAGAAATGAATTATATATGATATTATTGTTTTTTAAATTCCACGATAATATAAGGGACCTCAAGTGAACGTTTCCTTTTTTTTCCTTCAGTCCACATTGATCCGCAAGTTTTGGAATTTTTTTATTTTTAATTTTATTTATTAAAATATTTACAAAAATAATTTTCTATTTGAAAAATTTACAAATCTAGTCGCTCATCGCCCTCTGGGATGGCGATTTTTTAAAAATCGCCATTTCAAAGGGTGATTTTTCTGACGTGACACACGGTCGTTGGCCCTCGCCTAACAGCCGTCCAACGAGGGAAGGAAAATTTGCAGGCGGCCCCCTTACCGCCCTCCTAAAGGGCGATTTTTCACTATAGAGGGCTGTCTGCAAAAGGGCTGAGAGGACGGCCCTCTACAGTGAAAAATCGCCCTCCCAGAGGGCTATTTTACACTGTGCGGGGGCTGCCTGCTTAAAGGGCGGCAGTGGTTTTTTTCGCAGGCGACCCTCTTGCCGCCCTTCTAGAGGGCGATTTTACACTGTGCGGAGGGCCCCCTGCAAAAAAACCAGGCCGTCCTCTCAGCCCTTTTGCAGGTGGCCCCTTGCACAGTAAAAAATCGCCCTCTAGGAGGGTGGCAAAGGGGGCGCCTGCAAAATGCCCCTTCCCCGTTGGCCGGCCGTTAGGCGAGGGCCAACGGCCGTGTGCCACGTCAGAAAAATCGCTCTCTGGAGGACGATTTTTTTAAAAATCGCCCTCGCAAAGAGCGATGGGCGACTAGATTTGTAAATTTTTCAAATAGAAAATTATTTTTTAAATATTTTAATAAATAAAATTAAAAATAAAAAAAATTCCAAGTTTTGCACGTCTCGGCCCAGAGGGGGATCCGCGGCCCGTGCTTATCTGTCCACCTCACCCAGCTCATCGCCAAGCCTCTCCGCGGCCACACCGCCGGCAAGCGCGGCGCCGCCTCGCCGTGGCGAGTAATCCTCCTCTTCCCCCGACCACAGATGCGACAATAGCCAAAACCCTAAACCTCCCAAACACCGGGGCACCTACCCGAGCCGCGGGCATGGACGCGCTCGTCTCGGCGGCGCTCGAGGAGGTGTGCGCCCGCCTCTCGATCGGTCTCCCTGTCATCGACCTCTGGCCGGCGCTCTGCGGCGCGCTCGAGGCGGCTGGCCTAGCTCTCGGCCCCGATGTCAAGCGCGTCCTCTGGGCCCGCCTCATCGCGCTCCCCGTCATCAGCCTCGTTGTGGGAGAGGGGGACGGGGCGCCCGTCGACCCGGTGGAGAAGGACGTGGAGGAGGCAGAGCGGCGGGGCGTGCGGTTGGTTGGTAGCGCGGCGCTCAGGGACAACTTCCTCGGGATGTATGACCGCAGGTTCGCGAAATCGGAGTTGAGCGCCGTCCAGAAGGGGACGCTTGAACGTGTCGGGGCAAGCAGGTGCGCTCTCGTGTAACAGTTGAGCAAATTATTATATGCTTCTCTATCCTCCTACGCTTTTTTTCCCCCAAGTGCTGAGTGGCTACTTGAGCTGGTGATTCTATGAACTGGGAGATTTTTCCCAAGTGCTATGCTACTATGCATGATTGTCTTGGCAAACCAAAATTGGGTGGGGTTTCTCACGATTTTGCATAGCTATAAACACCATTTTGGACTTGTATTTTTATATATAGGCAGAGAAGATGATTGACTTTGAATATAACTTGCGCTATGATTTATTTCCTGTATTTCTCATAGGACTTCTGGTGTAACGCAAAATGATCTATGCAAAACTTTCCGTATGAAAGGGAACAACTTCCATTTTATTGTAAAGAGCCTTCAGTCGCAGCGGTTAATTGTTAGACAGTCAACTATTATAAAGGTTAAAGACCATGGAGCTGATGCGGAAGATGCTTCCCAGAATAAACAAATCATCAATACTAACTCACTGTATCTCTCACGATATGCCAAAAACCTGAATATGAATTCACAGCAAAGAATTGAGATCATAAAGCCTGAACTACTGGGCAGCAATGAAGAGAGCAATGGAGATGTTCTGCAAGAAGATGGGGCTTTCAGTGTAAATGACAAGAATGATATATCTATTCATGATTATCTTCCAGCAATGAAAGCCATATGCGATAAACTAGAAGAAGCTAGTGGAAAGGTCAACTGTTCTCATTCTTTTCTTTTCCATTTGGTACTCTCCTGGATTTTATTTTTGCTCTACAGTTTTCTAACTCCGTGCTATTATTTCATCAATAGACTCTTGTTGTTTCGGATATAAAAGTAGATCTCAATTACAGGATGGCATATGGGCACAGAGCATGGAGAAATGTAAGTTTGCTCCGGATCACTTATTGCATATGCTCTCTAGTTTCTGCTGTTCTGGTTTCCCTCCTTATAGGGTATTACTAAGACACTGTTTGCTTAGGTACTGCATAGGCTAAGAGACGCAGAACTTATTGAAGAGTTTGATGCCAAAGTTGATGATAAGGTGACATTGATCTTTCCTCCTGTTCTGTAGGCATTTTCAGCTAATAATGTATGCTCTATTCAGTAATAGTTTTGGGGTTGTCAGTGCTTCCTGTTAGGAACTGGAAATTAAAAAAGACTTTATAATTTACCATGTCCATATATGCCCCTCTTCTGCTGTTATCTTTCACCTGGTCATATACTTTGTGAGCCAACAAGCAATAAAGATATTCCTTTGTTCAGGTTATTCGCTGTTTACGTCTGTTGAAGAAATTTGATCCAAACGAATTTCAGCCAAAAAGTACAACCTCAAACTACAAACTTGGCAAGAAAGGCCAGGCAACTGATCAAATCATAGAGCTTCCATTAGAGAACTGTATATACGATATGATCAATGCTCAAGGGCCAAAAGGAATAACCCTTGTTGAGGTACTTCTCGTAACTTTTCAGGAGTTAAATTACTTGGATATGACTTCTAGTATATTCATAGTCCAACATCCGTGCTTTTCAGTGACATATTCTATAAATCTACAAACTATTCTTTTGGTATACAGGAATATGAACAGTTGTCTGAATGGCATATATATATGGCTTCTTGTGGGTTGTAACTGGCTCATTTCTAGTAGCATAAAAATACAGATTTTGTCTCTAGCAGCATGGCCTATATATAACAAATCTATCTGTTTGAATGACTAACTTACTGGAGATAAGGTGGCTTCTTTATGGTATAAAATCTTTTCTGATACATTATTCTTCTGGTTGAAATCCCTAATGAAAAAAAGAGCTTCATGTGCAAAATGTCTTGTCATGATGAGACTAGCGTTGATGATTATATAGTGCAGTCAAGTGTCATTATCTCTCTACTATGGTCGACTTGTTTATCAAGATTCGAAGATAATTGTTTTTGCATTTTTAAAGCTTAGATTAGAAGTTGTAGTTTACTTATTTGAGTTTCATGGCAATGCACATGCTATTGTCAGTGTGATATGGACTAATGTTGCTTATGTCATCTAGTTTCTTACTACTTAAAAGCGCAGTCATCCGTCTGCCCCCTCCGCCCACGTTATGTGCTGCGCGCCCCTCTCGAGGAAACCAGAAAATCATGTGCTTTTTACTCAGTCCCAATCCCCAGCCTTTTCCCAGTCACCCCACCCCCAGCCCATTCCCAGTCATATGGGCCTATAAACTATAAAGTATCCAATAGCCCATCCTAACCCAATATCTTGTTGCAAAGCCTGGTACCTTATTAGTGCAACATATTAGTTTTTTGTATTTCTTGAAGTAAGCAACTCATATTCTCATGCAACTTCCATGTAGCTTGGCAAACGTCTTGGGCACAACAATTCAAAAAGGCTTCATAAGCGAGTGTCATCCATGCTTAAAAAATACAATTTGACTTGGGAAGCTGAAGTTCCAGACAAGACATCACAATATCGAGTTTGGACTTCAAAAAGCTTTTCACACTACAAAGCTGGTGCTGCTCTGCATAATTTGGAGGCGCTCCCAGATGACCATGAGAAGTGTTCTGATTTGTGGTCATTAGTTCCATCTAAAGGATCAGAATCTCCAATCTCACGGGGTGATTTATTTATTGATAATAACAAGCTTTTGTTGGAAGAAGAATGCCACAATAAACCAGCAGGACATCACCTCCAGAGTAACCATGAAGCTTGCGTTGGAGTTTCTCAACTTGTTGAACAAGGTACATTGATCTAAGTTCCTGGTAGTTTCTATTTATTCTTTGAAAAAATTGTGCTTAATACCTCCTTGGGGGAGTGCCATGCTGTTGTAGGAGCTCATGGTATTTTGTGCTGCTTAAAACTTCACTTATTTTTTGACCTTACTTTTGAAAACCCTTAGTCGCATATATGATATATCCAAATGGCTTCACATTTTCGTCCAAGTAAGTGTGCAATCATATGCCCTGTTTAATAAGCTCGTAGGCTCATAACCAAGTATGTAATCTATTTCAAACCCTGTACCTTTTTTTTATCGACTATTCCAAGTCAGATCCAAAGTAAAGGCAAGTTCTGACAGTTTGAGAGATTTATACGGCTGAGTTAGTGATTTGTATTTCATCCAGTTAGTAGAGTGCAATTTTTCAGAACTGTATGTGCCAAGCTTCTTGCGAACTAACTTTGAGTTATCTGCTAGTTATTTATACTTGCATCTGTGCTCCCTGTGTTTGTTTTTTGTAAGGAATTCTTTGAGTTAGCATGATATCCAAGTTGAACTTTGACCATAAATTTCTTTTAGGATTTCTTATTACCACAAAAGGTTATCATATGAAAGTACTTTTGAATATGAATCTATAATACAACTTTTATCCTGCATTGCAAGTGAACCTACATATAGTTGTAATTAAGTGTTGAAAAAAGAATCACAAAGTTCGAATGTTGAGATATATGAGCACCATCAAAATCAATGAGCTTAACTAAAGTGACCCCCTTTTTTCTGTTTTAGATAAACTTGCTTTGGGTCAGAGGAAGAGGCGTCGCTGCCCTCCGTTGACTTCTGATGATCGACGGCATAGGAGGATTCTTCACATGCTAAAGGTTACTCATTGAGTATACACACTTGAAGTTCTTAACATGAATAATGTGCCAAAATGCCTTATTGCATTATCATGTGCATGCATGGTGTAAGTGCATCCTTGCATGTAGGACTGCATACAATATAACACTTTTCCTTTTTCCCTTTGCAGAAAAAGAAATTTGTACTAAAGGTGCAGTTACATAAATGGTTAGAGGGACTTGAAAAAGAAAATGGAAAAATAATGGATAGGAAGACATTGACTCGCACTTTGAATAAGCTTCAGGAAGAGGGCAGCTGTAAATGCATCAAAGTTAGTGTCCCTCTGGTTACAAACTACACCCGCAGTCGTCTCATTGATGTAATACTCCATTCTTCTGTTGGAGACTTGTCACCGGAACTTGTGGATCAAATTAGGAATAGACAAAGGAACTTTGATACTGAAACTCGTTCAGGTGCAGCAGCTAAATTGAAGCAAAATCAACATACAACTGCTATACTTGGTTTGAGGATTCCACGCAGAGTTAAAGATAACAAACCATTAATATTAGAAGCTATGCATGCCAATGGATTCATTGGTGCAAAGATGATTCGAGCTAAGCTGTTCCATAAATTTCTGTGGGTATATGTTAGTGGTTTGCCAAATTGGTGTGACCCATTTGATAATGACAAAGAAGGGCATCATGACAAAAACCTTAGTCAATTGTCTGTGTTGTTTTCTATGGTGGGAGCTACAAAAGAAATGCCTCTTGAACTCTTTCTGCAAGTTGTGGGATCAGCAAAGAAGATTGATCACATGATTACTAAGTGTAGGCTTGGAAAAACACTTTCAGAAATTCCTACCGAGGAATACAACCAACTCATGGATACTCATGCCAAAGGCCGACTCTCACGCTTGGTAAATATTCTAGATAAGCTCAAGGTAATGTTTTGTCTTTGATGTTGCAATTAACATTGTGAGAGTCATGAACCTTAGGCATGCTCTTTAACATTTTTTAGGTCGGCCTGCTGCATATCCGTCTTATGAATTCCAGTTAATGTTTATTGTAATTCAGCTTGAGCAGAATTGAAATGATTAGTTCTTTCGTTTTGTTTGCTAGCTTGTCCAACTTGCAAAGGAACTTGTAGATGATTCTGGTGCGCCATCAGATGCTTTGCCTACACATTCAATAGAGCTGAGGCCTTACATCGAAGAACCTACACCAAGAATTCTTCCATCATCCCATGTTAATGTGAACCATCGACCAAAAATTCGGCATGATTTTGTACTTTCAAGGCAGGAGTTTGTTGATGCTTACTGGGAAACGTTAGAGTACTGTTATTTAACAGCTGGCTTGGCTGAGCCATCAAGTGCCTTTCCTGGCTGTTCTGTACCAGAGGTTTGTCATTGTTGATGTTCATTGTTGCATTGTTACCTAATAATAATGACTTATTACTGTTGGTTTATCTGTTCTATTTTTAATGGTCATTTTCGTTTTTTATCCCATTATTCACCTAATACAATATGTTTATGTATACTTTCTTAGTTTTTTTTTTCTCTCCTGTATGTTTTATGCTAACTTGGTTCCTTTATTTACATACTCTGCACTTTATGGATATATCTTCTCTCTTTTCTGGTTGTAGTAAAAGGATTCTGCCTATTATTTTAAAAGGTGAAGTTCTATTTTGAATGGGCAACGTTGGCCTGTATCCATCTTATTTTGTATTTTCAGGGCCTCTGATCTACCATTACTGTTGCATAATTCATGATTGAATGCTGCAGCACTGTGTGCAAAGTGCTCACCATTGTTAGAGCTATTGACAGCCTGGTTCATGAATCCTGATGTTGATGTGTGACCGGTTTCTTGTTTCTATTTTGTTTTTAACTGTATATTGTCAGCTGCAATCACAACTAGTTGTGAATGTGTTTCAATATCCATTTATTTATTATTGAAGCCCATTATACCTGGTGTAAATAATATTGGCTGGCATTGGCTATTTTGCTAATGTTAGACCATTCGATCTCAGTTGTGATTTTCTCTTGTACTGTTGTACAAATTAATTATATGATTACCCTATTTTGTGTAGGTTTCTCATCCTCGTTCATGGAGTTCACTTAGAGTAATGACTACTGAACAAAGACTGGAGTTACAACAGCGCATTATGAATGCCAGTGAGAACGGAAAACTTCCTTTTAGGGATTGTCGTATAATTGCGAGGGAGTTGAATCTCTCTGTACAGCAGGTATGTGTTTGATCTCGATATTTCCTCCGAACTCCTTAGAGATATGAAGAGCTACTCTGTTTTATTATTTGACCTTTTTTTGAAAGTAATGTTAGGGGAGAGCCCTACTGAAATAAAAACACTTATTATAGGAATTAGTATTTGACCTTACTTCTGTATTCGATATTTCTTCAACTTATATACCAATGCTCCCCTATTCTTTTTCTGGTTCAGTTCCATATTGTGGAAAGATGGTTATATAACAAATTAATTATATCCCATGCAAAGTATTAAAATTAAAAGAAAGGGTAAACACAAAACCATAAATAGATCAATAGAATTTCAAGTCAAGATGGGAATGTTTAATGTATCAGCAAATGCCATGCAAAATGTGTTTGGGAGGTTGTCCTAATGCCTACTTTCTTTTTCTTGAATCTGGTGAATCAAGATGGCACATAGGCTGTATTGTGAATCCCAACTATTGTTGTAAAGTGGACATGTGACCGAGAACAATTGTGGGAAAGGTGACATGTAATCGACTAACTGGTAGCAAATTCGTGAAATCTCAAATAGAAGAGGTATACTCATACTATTCCGAGTTGAACTGATCGACAATAATTTTATGCGGTAATGTCTGGGCCTCTGGGGACCAGTTAAACTAGTGATAACTGGACTCTTTTTTTTTCTTTTCTTTTTTTGGACTGGGGAGCAGTAACAGAGTCTCATACGCTATTTGGATTATATTGTGAGGAATATTTACAAAGTTTGGAAGAATGCACAAGCTCCACTGTCAGCTCTTAAGGTTAATAATGCTTAAACACTATATAGCCAGGAAACAAAGTGATAAACACCGTATAGCCAGGAAACATAATATAGTATCTCATATCTAGTTGCAATGTTAGCCTTATTTTCATCATCTTAGTTGCAAAATTGTTATGGCTGATTTTTTGTTTATTCTTGCTATCGTTTCAACTCTGTTTTTATGTTTGGGCCCCCTTTATGTTTCTGTTATGTACATGGTTTCTATCCAGTATCACTGACTGGATGGACTGATTTATGTAGGTGCTCTGTGTATCGTCCTCTCAGAATAGACAGCTTCATGGACAGCCCACCGTCCCTGCTGCAAGAAAACGGCGAAAAGTTAATTCAGGATCAACCTCTAAAAAAAGGAAAAGGTCTGCTGATGAGATTACCCTGAAATTTATCAAACGGAATGTTGAAACTGTTGAATCCACTGAACCGAGACCAGCACAGTCTATCCCACATGAGGAGGTATCTGAGAGAATGTCTCCATCCACATTCCACACTGATTCTTCCCCACAGGTGGATAAAGATAAGATAAGCAGTCCAAGGATCAGTCGATCTACCATCTTAAGAGGAAGCTGCATGAGAGAGAAACGATTTGTGTGGACATACGATTCTGACAGGTATTTCTTGGTTGTGCATCAATTATTTTGTTTCAATGAGCCTTACTGGAGACAATGTTTTCTATGATGCTGGGAACCTGATTGGTTATTTTTATCTACAGAAAATTGCTGATGATATACTCTAGATCCCGTGTAACACTTGGAGCAGGATCTCATCGCGTAGATTGGAACTCTCTCTCTGATCTTCCAGCTCCACCAGCTGCATGCCGTAGAAGGATAGCATACTTGAGAAAAAAAACAAACATAAGACCAGCTGTGAGCCGAGTCTGTGACCTTTTAGGGATACGATACGCTAGGTACCTTGAAAAGGAAAAGAGATGGAAATTGGGAGGATTACCTTCCGAAATCTCAAATTCTAGTCATGACAACTGTGTGAATCCAGATTCTGAGCAATTCTATTGGGATAATTTCGAGGATCCAGAAATAAAGAGTGCACTTGATGAAGTCCTTGAATTCATTCGAGTAGAAAAAATGGAGCAGACCAAAAGAGTTGGGCCTAAGAATGAAAGGAACAATGATGATAATGATGTCACCAAGGAAGTTCCAAATGGGCAGGAACAACCAGTAAGTAATGATCTATTTAATCTCAACAAGCACATATTTTATTTAATGCTGATGTTTTACCTTGGAATAATCAGGTTCTAGGTGCAAGTGCAACCAGTTCAAGCACTGAAATTCAAGAAAGTGGACTCCGTGAATATGCAAAATCCTATAGGCTGTCAAATGCAATCCATGCAAATAAAAACATGGACATTCCCTGCAGATCTCACGAAAAGGCCATTAACCACAATAAAGATGATATTACTAAAAGAGATGTATGCAGATCCTTGGCAGTTGCAAATGCATTAGAGCTTCTGAAGCTGGCTTTTCTCAGCACCTCATCAGGATCAGAAGTACAAGCTTCGTTAGCAGCAACCCTCCAGCTTTATTCAGAGAGTGAAATTTTTACTGCCTTTTCCTTTCTCAGAGAGAGAAATTTCATGGTTAGTGCTTGCTAATTCATCTTCCCCTCAATGTATCAAATTTCTTTTAATTATTTCTTCAGTGTGCTCGCCCAGTTCAGGCTTTTTGATATGTATTCGTTGGAAAACACAATAGAATAATAGATGTATTAACAACATTCTGTGAAATTTAAGATCCTATGTGCACTGCTCTGCTTCTTTGTCTGTGAACCCAAGAGGTATAAATGCAACGAGGTCACATTCCTGCATCGCGGATTTCTTTGTGCAGTTCTCAGTGTTCACAACTACACATATCTATAATCTGTGCTTGTTGTGTAGTTGAAAATTTTCAGCTCTTACTTGTCCAGTAGTATAAGCATCTGAGTTTGCAGTGGAGCTATGGTGATAATCTCTTACCTTTAAATGCTGCAAAGGTTGAAGGGGTTATTTGGCATCTCTACTGTCATTCTGTTTGTACTGATATTAGGAAGAATCATTTGGCCCTAGTGGCATATATACATTGAACCCTATTAGGAATGATATTGTACCTCTCTAAGACAAAGGGAATGATATTATATGCTCAGTTTTTGGTACTTAGCCAGCATGGTTAAGCTTTATTTTTTTTAAGTGTGCTTGCAATTTAAGGCAGCATTTTTTAACTGTTCATCTACTTTCCTCCTATTTTACAGGTAACTGGAGATGGAACAAAGCCATACACCCTTTCTGGAAAATTCTTTTTTAATGCTTCGAATTCACCCTTCCCATTTGGGTCAGGGAAAAAGGCTTCTGAATTTTCTCAATGGGTAGGGCAGCAAAAGAATACCATGGATGATAGAGTTTGTTTGTATCCAGATCTACAATGTGGGGAAATTGTCCAGCTCTTTTCTCATGTTTTGTCTGGAGAGTTGTTCATTTCACCCTCATTGCCAAGTGAAGGAGTTGGTGAGGCTGATGAGCCTAATAGCTCTAGTTTGTTTGTGGATGATAACAGTGAATTGGATGAGAGTAGTCACAAACGCAAGGCTGATATGGTCAAACATAAAAGCAGCAAGACTAAGAAACACAAACCTTTGCCCAAGATAGAAAGTGACTTTTGCTATCGCCGAGAGAAAGGTTTCCCTGGTCTTCAAGTGGCTTTGAATCAAGAGAGAATTAAAACAAGCAATCTTACGCAAGTGGTACACGATAAAGAATGCCTTATTTTTACTTCAGCCTGGGAAATGGGGAGCAAGGATGTTGATTCGCAGGTAGAAAGCCACAATATGTCATCATTGTATCTAAGCAACTCCAGTTCATGTCGGCGTTTACTGTCAGAATCTCATTTGGAGAACTCTTACAGTGGGTGGCCTTGGGATGCTATAAAAACATATGCTGAACAGTTACCATCATTATGTTGTAACAAAAATGAACCAGTCATATTGTCTTCTGACCTGTTCAGAAATGCATTTTGTGTTATTCATAAAGCTGGTGAACAGGGAGTTAATTTGAGAAAGATGCCACAGGCACTTGATCCTCTAGGTATTCTTTATTTCCATGAATAAAGATTTGTGTAACTTATGTTGAACTTAGAATTGTTAGACTAAACTGCATCCATTATTTTGTAAGTATAGTTCATTTTTATATTATTATCCCCTGCAGGCATGCAGTTCATCGATGTGATTGTTCATACTCTCAAGAGATTTCAGCTGGTCATTAAGGTAAACCTGTGAACAAGCATTCATGTGGTAGATTAGTAGCCTACTTATTTATTCTATTTGGTTACTGGTGTGTCGATAGAATTATCTAAATTCACTTTTGTTTTTCATATCTGCCTAATTATGTATACTTGCACTGTTCATTCTTTTGTTTGTCAAAATTTACCAGTGGTTTTTAGTTGTCAACAAACAGATCTTGTTGATGACATTGTTTTTGCACTTGTAGAGTTCTATATAAACACTTAAAAACATCATTGAGACAGTTAAATATTTATGCCAAACTGATTAACTGTTAGCATAATCCTTGCTGCTGCAGTCAATAAGTTACAGGTTCCTTAGCAAGTAAGAATATACAGCTGCTTAACAGCTGGTAGTAGTAAATTTAGATTTTACTTTAGCTGTAAACAGCAAGATGAATAGTATGTCGGTTACAGTAGCGTATTGTAGCACCGACTTAAAATCCTATAAAAGGACATGTACCCCTCTTGAGTTAGTAAGCTTTTCAGCTCATTTTCAGTTTCAGTTTCAGCTAGACTATTGAGTGTAGTTCAGAAATGATCCTACCAGCAATTGGTATCAGAGCAAGGTGAAAGGAGTGTGTGAGAGAGATGGACGAAGTACCAGCTGCTGGAGCCAATGCTTCCAGGTCACCACAACACCGAGGTCGCCGTCACTTGCTATCGCCGGCACCACGGCGCTGCCGTTCGAGAGGTTGTTGTGCAGCGAACTGTCAGGGAGGTTGGTAGCGCTCCTGCTTTCCCCACCCTCACACGAACCAACTACACCGAGTGGTCGCTGCTGATGAAGGTGATGCTGCAAGCCCATGGCCTTTGGGACGCGGTGGAGTATGGTGACTGCGACGAGCAAGAGGACAGGATGGCAATGGAGCCCATCCTGTGCGCTGTCCCCAGTGAGATGATCCTGCTGCTCGCCACCAAGGACTCTGTGAAGGACGCCTGGGATGCCATCAAAGTGATGCGCGTCAGCGTGGACCGCATGAGGAAGGCGAAGGCGCAGCAGCTGCGCTGGGAGTATGAATCCATCTCGTTCCGTGATGGTGAATCGATCGACAACTTTGCCCTGCGGCTCACAAGCCTAGCGTCTTAGATTGGGACATTAGGAGAACGGATCGAGGAGCAGAACGTCATCAAGAAGTTCCTGCACGTCGTCCCAGAGCGATTTTCCCAAATCGTTGTGTCGATTGAGTCCCTGTTGGATCTCTCGACACTTATCATCGAGGACGTTATTGGGCGTCTCAAGGTGGCGGAGGAACGACGACCAAATCCAATGCCGTCGACTACTCTAGCTGGAGGCTAGCTCTTACGAAGGAGCAGTGGCTCGCACGGCAGAAGGAACAACAGAAGGGGAAGGGATCCTCCAAGCAGTCGCAAGGCGGAGTTCGCCAGCGACCTCGCTCTCACCGCAAGAAAGGAGGCGCTAGTGGCGATGTAGGAGGCGAGAAGAGGAACGACAATCGGGACACGACACCAAACATATGCCACAACTGTGGCCGTCTTGGCCATTGGGCCAAGGACTATCGCCAGCCCAAGAAAGAAGCTGCTTACCTAGCCCATGGTGACAACAATGACGACGTCCTGTTGCTTTCGTGGGCCTGTGGGCTTGAAGATGATGCCACTTTGTGGATGGCCCACGCTTGTGAGCTCAACGATGACCCCATTGTCGTGCCGTCTCGTCTCCCTCGTTGAACCGCGCGTGCAGGTGAGCCTGGGAGCCGCAGACGCTGAGGACACAGGAGCGACTAACCACATGACGGGCCGTGGTGACGTCTTTGCCGAGCTCGACCGAAGCGTCATCGGCACCGTCAAATTTGGTGACGGCTCCATCGTTGACATCAAGGGTGCTGGTAACGTCATCTTCACCGGCAAGAATGGCGAGCACAAGGTTCTCAGCGGCGTCTACTACATTCCACGCTTCAAGAGCTCGATCATCAGCATCGGTCAGCTTGATGAAAGCGGGGCGCATGTGCTAGTCGAGGACGACATCATGCGCATCTGGGACCGTCGCCGTTGCCTCCTCGCCAAGATCAAGCGGGGACGAAACCGTCTGTACGTCCTCCATCTCGAGGTTGCTAGGCCGATTTGCTTGGCTACGTGACACGATGTTGCCTGGCGCTGGCATGAGCGCTTCGGGCACATCCACTTCGGCTCACTAGAGAAGATGGGCCGACAGGAGCTCGTGCGTGGCCTGCCTCGACTTGAGCATGTCGAGCAGAGCTGCGACACGTGTCATCACCAAACATCGGCGCGCTGCGTTCCCAAAGGCAGCCAATACCGCGCTAAGGAGCCGCTCGATCTCGTTCATGGTGACATTTGTGGTCCCATCATGCCGGCAACGCTAGGCGGCCGGCGTCACTTCTTGTTGCTGGTCGACCACGCCACACGATATATGTGGGTGGCGCTCCTAGCAGCCAAGAGCAATGCACCTGACGCCATCAAGAAGATTCAAGTGGTAGGCAAAACTCGTGGGCGCAAGCTGCGTGTGTTCCACACAGACAACGACGGCGAGTTCACGTCGCTTGAGTTTGTCGCATACTACGCTGTTGAGGGGATCCAACATCACTTCTCCGCGCCCTACGCCCCGTAGCAAAATGGCATGGTCGAGCGACAGAATTAGACGGTAGTGTCCATGGCGCGTGCCCTGCTCAAGCAGAGGGGATTGCCTGCGGAGTTTTGGGGGGAGGCTGTCAGCACGGCTGTCTTCCTCAATCGTGCGCCAACCAAGAGCCTCATCGGCAAGGTGCCGTATGAAGCATGGCACGACAAGAAGCCAACGGTTAGCTTCTTGCGCACCATTGGGTGCCTGGCATTCGTGAAGGAGCTAAACGACGTGCGCAAGCTCGACGACCGCAGCACGCCGGACGTCTTCATCGGCTATGAAGAAGGGATGAAGGCATATCGTGTCCTGGATCCAAGGACACGACGTGTGCCATGATGTCATCTTTGACGAGAGCCGCGGTGGGACTGGACGACAGCAAGCGGCACAGGTACGCCACCGAGCAGTGATTTCACCATCGAGTGCCATGTTGAGAAGACCATTGGGCATCCTATGCCCGGATTGGGGGGAGGCGCAGGGACCCCATCAGCGTCCCCAGCGCCATTGCAAGAGACTTCACCGGCAACCCCTGCCACACAGGCACCAAGTCCGGGTGCTGCCCCAACAGAGTTCGTGTCACCTCACACGACGAGGAGAGGATCGACGAGGCACACTCGACACCCCTGTCCGCTACCCGTACCGTCAACAACTTGATCGGGGAGAATGCCCTGGCACCAGGGCTTGCACAGCGGGAGCTCGAGGAGGCGTCCTTGTTCCTCGCTGGGCCTGGCGAGCCATGCTCGTTTGCTAAAGCAGAACAAGACGAGGCATGGCGCACCGCGATGCAAGAAAGAGATGAACGAGGTGAATCGCAATTGGACTTGGGAGCTTGTTGATCTCCCACATGTCCATCGCCCCATTGGACTCAAATAGGTCTATAAATTGAAGAACGAGGCCGGGAAGGTGGTCAAACAGAAAGCTCATCTCGTCACCAGGGGATTTGTCCAGCAACATGGGATTGATTACGACGAGGTGTTTGCGCCCATTGCATGCATGGAGTCGATTCGTCTCTTGCTAGTGCTCGCCGCCTAGAAAGGGTGGCACGCCCATCACATGGACGTGAAGTCTGCCTTTCTCAATAGAGATTTGGCAGAGGAGGTGTATGTGAAGCAGCCCCCTAGTTTTGTCGTCGCCGGAGAAGAAGACAAGGTCCTTCGCCTGCGCAAGGCTCTTTATGGCCTGCGGCAGGCGCCAAGAGCCTGGAATGCGAAGCTTGATCACACTCTCAAGGAGCTCTGCTTCGACCAGAGCAAGCATGAGCATGCCATGTACCGACACAACAATGGCGGCTCTGCTTTGCTCGTCGGGGTCTATGTAGATTGAACAATTCAAGGAAGAAATGAAGGCAAAGTTTTAGATGAGTGATCTTGGATTGCTTTCTTTCTACCTTGGAATTGAGGTGAAGCAAGGAGATAATGGAATCTCCCTGAACTAGGGGCACTATGCTCAGCGCGTTGTGGAGTCGATCGGCCTCAAGGACTGCAATCCTTGTGCCACTCCAATGGAAGAAAGGCTCAAGCTGAGCCGTGATAGCACGGTACCTCCCGTCAATGCAACAGAATATCGATGGCTGGTTGGTAGCCTCTGCTATCTTGTCCACACAAGGCCAGACCTGGCATTTGCTGTTGGGTTTGTGAGTCGCTTCATGGAGCGGCCAACTAAGGAGCACATGGTGGCCGTGAAGCGCATTCTGCTCTATGTCGCCGGCACGATGGAGTACGGTCTTCACTACAAAAGGGAGAAAGAAGAGCAACGGCTGATTGGTTACAGCGACAGCGACCTCGCCGGCGACATTGATACAAGGAGAAGCACAAGTGGCATGTTGTTTTTCCTTGGTTCAAGCTTGGTGAGTTGGCAATCCATCAAGCAGAGATGTGAAGCAGAATATGTTGCAGCTACCATTGCTGCCACACAAGGAATCTGGTTGGCTCGATTGCTCGGTGAATCCTTGGGAAGCAACCTAAAGTGATCGAGCTAAAGGTGGACAGCAAGTCCGCCTTTGTGCTGGCAAAGAACCCTCTTCCATGAGCGCAGCAAGCACATTGATTTGCGCTATCACTTCATCAGAGGCTGCTTGGAGGAAGGAAGCATCAGCACCAGCTTCATCATCACCATGTACCAGCTCGCTGACATTCTAACGAAGGCATTAGGGCGGGTGAAATTCCATGAACTGCGAGCTAGGATTGGAATGGTCCAAATCAATTAAAATCTGATGTGCAAGGATTAGGGGGAGAATTGTTAGCATAATCCTTGCTGCTGCAGTCAATAAGCTCAGGTTCCTTAGCTAGCAAGAATATACAGCTGCTTAACATCTGGTAGTAGTAGGAAATTTAGGATTTACTTTAGCTGTAAATAGCAAGATGAATAGAATGTCGGTTAAAGTAGCGTACTGTAGCACTGACTTAAAATCCTATAAAAGGACATGTACCCCTCTTGAGTTAGTAAGCTTTTCAGCTCATTTTCAGTTTCAGTTTCAGCTAGACTATTGAGTGTAGTTCAGAAGTGATCCTACCAACATTAGCAATTCAATACTTGCATATAAGATGCTACACTTAGTGCTGCTTTCTTGTCCACATTTTTTTTTCTTTCCCTACTCATATATAGGTGTCACTCTATTTTCTTGCTTCACAGGTCAATGCATATGATGGTGTGCAGATTGTTGACTCTATACATAAGTCAAAATATCATATTACTACACTTGCAGATTCAAGTCATTGCAGTTGTTTGCGAGCTTCTGCTTTTGAAATGGCTGAGACTGGAGATACAGAAAATCTACTGAAAGAGAAGCATGTAATGTCTAGTGATGTGCAAGGGAGTGTAAAAATGCTTGGTGACGGGCACACTGTGACAGTTCTTAATGTCCAAAGCAAGTCAAGCTCTCCTCAGATACGCGGTCAAAGTCCTGTAGGTCAGAAAAGGTCGTTTACTCCAGCACAAGACAACAGGGGCAGTGATTGTTGTCATGCTTGCGAAAGGCATATATATCACCCAATATTGCCATGGATAAATGGTGATGGAAGCATGAATAACACTGTCTATGAAGGTCTAAGTCGTCGTATTATTGGATATACCATGCAATATCCAGGAGTAATGGAGGTGCGTGTTTGTTTTATTATTCATAGCTCTTTGTTTTGAATTAGTAAAGTTTCTGTATGCCACTGAAAGTTGTGATTTCTTGGATCAGCCATCATTTGTTTTTGTTTATCCATGTATACCTCTAAAGTTTTGTATTAATGTTATATGGTGTTCTTTACTAATTAATCCTTTTTTTTAAAAAAGTCTCATTTTAAAAAAGAAAATTGTTGCGAGAACTTCAATATTTGAAACTTTGGAAGTCTTAAATTTTCGAGCATAAATCTGAATTTTGAATTCCCCGGATCCTTTCTTTTTGGTGTGGAAATTCAAGAATTCAAAATCAAGCTTGAGACATGAAATGCTATATTTTAATTCCTTTTCTTTTCAAATTCGTGTTATTTTGGTAGTTTGATAATTGTAAGTTTAGTTTTATTTCTAAATATCTGAATGGAATACTGTAATCTTAGTTATAGCTAGCACTACAATATTAAAAGATTCATTGGTACGGTACAAGTGAACAATGGGAAATTCAACTATCGTCTAAATTTAAGTATTGTTAAATTTTCGTTTGTGTATTTTATGGTTTTAGCATGTCCTGTTTTGTTTCTTAATGTGACTCCAGTGTTTGTTTCCTCTATATCATTGATATGCTTCTTTTTATTTACTTTCTCATCTCTTACTGTTCCAAGTTATTTGAATCCCTCCGGTCGCATGGTATAGTTGGTCTGTCTTAAATTGATCAGGCAGTTCTTTTGAATGTTATGTACTGAAAAATGGTTTGATTCCCCTACATATTTATGATTCCAGTTACGGAGTTACCATTATCAGCAACATATATACTACTTAAATGTTAGTAGTGGTTGTGTTCATTCCCACACCACCTTTATCACTGACATATGGGTCTCATAATTTATACTATTACACCACATTTCAATGAGTTCTTTTCTGTTTCATTATTGGTTTTTCCCAAATTTTAAAATCATCAAGGAAAATCATAATATTACTTGGACTAAATAAGTGCTTATTAATTGATTTAATAAGATAGAAATTTATTTTTTTCCGTTGCAATGCACGGGCTCTAGGCTAGTTATTTTAAAAGTTCTGATCGATTGTTCTGCCCTAATTGTGCCAGGAGGATATTATCCATCGGATGGAAGTATTGAACCCGCAGGTGCGTCATGCCATCACCCCTCTACTTTCTCCTTTTTGTACTTGTATATTCGATATTCAAATGATAGTGTAAATAATAAATATTTTACATTGTTCCCCTCATGGTTTGCTTTCTCCTTTTTGCAGACCTGCCGGACCTTGTTGGAAAAGCTGATGTTTGATAGACACCTTTATGCTCGGGTGTTTGATGAACCTGTCCTTACGGCACCTACCCTATTGCAGAGCATTTTGAAGCAAGATGGCAGTAAAGAACAATCCAAGTGTAAGAAGCGTTACTTTGCTAACCCAACGAGTACATTTCTGCTATAGACGGATGCGCTTGGCTCTCTGAATTTGCTTGGGCTCCACAAACGATGTATATTACAGACTAGCTGTACACTTTGTGATTCGTTATTACAGGACTGTTTATACTGTCGGCAATCACATTTACAAGTCCATCAATATAGTTATATATAGCTACCCTACCGATGATGCGACTTGTTGACCACTTGTGGTCTCTTATGAGTTTATGACTGATGAATATGCATGTATGGCTGGGTATGCACTTGCTTCTAAGCTGAGTGCCTAAAGAACAAGTTCTACGGAAATATGTGTATTACTAGTGTATATAAAGTTGCATTTGCACAAGCCAACATGATAAGTGACTCTAAAGAACAAGTTTACGGCATATGTGTATATAACGTTGCATATGCACGAGCCAACAACATGAGAAGTGGCTTAAAAATCTGAGCCAGAAAGTAGTAGGCAAAAATCAGAAAAGAAAAAAAGAGAGGAGAAAATGACTCATCATTGAATAAAGTCTTACATTCCAGTACTGCGAGAAGTACGGAACTGCATTTGCAAATGTTTACGTCCCAGTGTGGAACTGCATTTGCAAATCCTGTGATAGGTGAAGTGAATGAAAGTTCAGTCCAATTTGATCTCTGAAAATCTCAGTTCAAACAACATGTAGAATCTGTGCTTAGAAGGTTGAACCGGCCTTTAAAATACAACTTTGAATAGGAGTTCGTTGTTCTACTATGAGTTGGTAAAATTTACTTTGAATACTACAATTTTACTCAAAATTTCAAACAGGTTAAAATGGATTTCTCTGTGCATTCATTCCCATATCCTATCAGAATTAGACGAAACTTCTGTAACATTTCTAGGAAATTGCTAAAGTAACAGTACGTTCAAGATGGGCACAATAATTGGCTGTGTTTGGAGGTATGTGTTGGGAATTTATATCCTGGCACGCAAAATGATGAAATGGATTAGCACATAATTAATTAAGTATTAGGTAAAATAAATCAGTATGCTTTTTAAAAGCAACTTTCTTATAGACTTTTTTAAAAAACACATCGTTTAGCAGTTTAAAGGATGCGCACGAAAAACGAGAAAAAGAAGTTATAGCTTATTGGTTTAGAGGATTTCCAAATCAAAGGAATATGAAAAATAAAAGATTAGGATGTCACATGCACTCTATTTTTTAGAAATTTTTTCAAGAGGTCTCACCTCATGCTAAGAATCATATTATGATATAAGATTGTAAAACTATAAATTTTAAGAATTTGGTAGGATCCATTTCTATGAAACCAATGATACATGTAGAAAAAATCCTAATGTTTCAATTCCTATAATTACCCTATAAAAATTATTTAAAATGAATGAGTCCTTAGGGCATCCACAATGTATAAAAAAACAACCTTAAGCAATGAATGCAACACTTTAAACATTATGGAAGCACACCACAAGCTTCAAACTTCAAAAAGTGACCTTAACCTTAAGGTGTACCATAAGAGAATAAAATATATATTTTTATCGATTCATTGTCCATACTAGTTCACTAGATGGATGAGAGAGGCTTAGTGCCTTAGTAGGACCCAGTGGGATCCACCTTAATTCCATTCCACAACCATAGCCATTGTAGAGTTAGCATTAATTAATATCACTTGTACTAGGTCCCACCCTTATGGTCAATTGTTGCATACACATTGAACTTGCCCTTATGAATATAGAAAAAAACACATTAAAGTTTGCTCCAGTCTACAGCTGGCCTGTCCCGTTTCACATCGAAATTGACTTGTTAGAATTCAGATTTCCAATTGACGGAGCGTTAGCTCCTCAACGGGGACAGAGAGGGCCCCCCTTGCCAGTTCGGCCGAGGGCGCAGGGTGAAATTCCTTCCTCCTGATCACAAGGCGAAAAAAAAGAGAGACACAAAGACTCGAGCGTTTATACAGGTTCGAGCCGCTGGGGAGCGTAACACCCTACTCCTGTGTGGTGGATCTAAGACCGGGGAATCAGAGAATACAAGTGTTGCTCTCCCTCTCTCCTCCCAGGCCTGGCCTCTTTTTATATGTCAAGGGGCTACCACATGGGCCACAAGTTGTCTCAGATCGAAAGAAAACATTCTTTTACATTTAATGGCTGTCCGGTTGCTTGACTCGGAAGCCACTCGCACAGACGCTGCAGCAGAACCCTCGCTCGGCCAGGCGGCTGACGCCGGGGATGCCCGCGTCAAGCTCCATTAAATGGAAGAAGACTTCTGTGTTCCGTTCGCATCGGGAAACGGAAACTATCTAACTGTAGCTGGCATACCAATTCCGGCTGAGGGACGAGAGGCAAAAAGCTCTCATCATTCTGATGGGACGGGGCAAGGCGTGCCGCACGCCGCCTGACGCGCGGGAAATGTGCAGGCACCCTGCCACCGCCTCATCCGTGATCTAGCCGGTCTACGACCGGTCATTCATCGTGACCGGTCGCAGACTGGCCACGCATGCGCCACGCCGCATTAAATGCGGCGCGGTGCGTTTGCCTGAGCCGTCATTAAGGCGGTTAGGTGAGCTTTGCCGCGCTCACCTAACCTTGCGCACGCGGCGCCAGCGCCGAGGGGGTCGGGGCGACCCAGGCCTCGAGGAAGGTCTGGGAGCGGCTCGACCCCCGGGGGAAACAGGGAGGGCAGCCGCCACGTCACCCCCAGGCCCGACCCCTCCGGGGAACGTGCCATGTGGGCGCACGGGGCCGCCCGTCCCTTTAGTTTCGATACCCTCGGGCCCATATCACCGACACCAATCATCAACATTGTGTGTGTTGGGGTGCGCACGTCGCTCAATCATCTCACTAGCTTGTCCAGAAGGAAATACCGTCACATATTCTTCCTGTGTCGTAAAAAAATGAACCTAGTATAAGATGTGAAATATGCCAATACATATCTTAGTACATAATTATCCAAATTCGTAGTATTAGGATGTGTCATATCTCATATTAGATTTATTTTTATGAGACAAATGGAGTATGAAGTACTTATAGTCACTGCTAAAGAATGTTCTCATAGAAATGCTTAGGACATCCTTAATGTACATACTTCCTCTGTCCTAAAATATAAAAGATTTTGGTTAAAAAGAACACACCTTAGTAATATGAATTTGGATAAAAAGCTTGTCCAAATTCGTAGTACTAGAGTATGTCCCATCAACCAAAATCCTTTATATGATGATACGTAAGCAAATAGCACAGAAATACAAAACACAGGAATTTGCATGATGATGTGTTTGGATTGCTCACAGTAAAATTACACATGAATTTAGATTGATTTTAGAGAGAGAAGAGAGATAAAGAGAGAAGAAGCACTGGACTTTTCAAAGGAAAAATTTAAATGAGGTCAGAGCTCACGTGTAAAATTCCTATGGAATCAGGGTATAGGATTGTAATCCAAAGAAAAATTTCCCTTAGGATTTGAATCCTTTTAAATTCCTATGAAAATACCCTAATTCCATAGGACCCCTAAAAGAGTGAGACATGCACGTGAAGAACCAGACTTTGAATATGTTCTCACCTAAATTAGACTCATTTGGTGTGAACCAAATATAGGGCTCTTTTGAAACAAATTAAGGATTTTCATAGAAAATTTGTAGGATTAAAATCCTATAGATTTTTTTTCCTATGGAGCCCTTTGGTTTGAAAGATTTGGCTAGAAAATTTTCATAGGAATCCTTCCGATCCTTTCCTCTATTTTTTGGAGGATTTCAAACAATAACTCAGGCCACTTTATATCAAAGGATTTATGGAGAAATTTCATAGGATTAAAATTCTATAGGAAATTTTCATATTTGGTTCTTTGATTCAAAGGATTGGAGTTATTCAAATCCTATAAAATTCCTATGTAATGACACATTGCATGTATGTTTTGGAAAAAATTTAGGAAGAGGTTCAACCTCTTGAAAAATTTCTTTGAGTCTATCTCTCTCATCCGATTCCTACGTTTTTCCTGTGGTCCAATCAAACGATTATTTCTGTGTTTTTTCTGTGTTTTGCAATCCTCTGTTTTACACTTACATTCCTGTTAAAATCCCTTTTTTTATTCCTCTATTTTTTTCATTCCTGTGATTCAAAGGGGCCCTCAAATTTTATGGTTTTGATTTCCTTTGAGAGGTCCAGTGCACCTTGTCTCTTCGTCTCCCCTTTCAACTCTATCTTAACAATAATTTCCCTCTAAATTTCTTATGAAATATCCAAATAAACTGTTCAGCAAATTTTCTCGTTTTCCATTTTCTGCGGATTGCATGTCATGACTTTTTATTTCCACGTTTTTTCTATTCTTGAGTTTTTCAATTGTTGCTTCCGAAGGAGCCCATACATTTCTTTTATCTGTGGCTATCAGTATGACCTTTAATTTGTACTAGGACATTAGAATCTTCATAAATAGATTTCGTTTGGTATTATCATTGCGAATTTTTTAACCAAAAAAATTCTTGCTTTGCCCAATAGAAACAAAGTTTGATAGAGTTGGAACAATTTTTTCTCAGTTGCAATATAGAATTATTTTTTTTGTTAATTTAGGATAAAATAGATAGAAGTTGTAAGTCTTATTGCAGGAATACTTCACTTTTCATAATAGAATCCCCTTTTTTTATTTATTATACGGATTCTATTACGAAAAGGTAATTGATAGGAAAAGAATATTTAGGTCACAGTATACCAAAAACCCTTTTTTTATATATCAGAGAGGTTTGCTCTAAGAATATTGTACTATGGAAAAATAAGTCTTTTTCTTCCAAAGATTTTTATGAATACGCTTTTTTGACATCGAAGTACGTTTTTTTGAACTACCATTCAAAAAGGAAATTACTTTTTTCTAGTTGTATGTGAAAGACATCTATTGCGCAAATCAATCCATCTTTCTTCTTTTTCTTAGTATTTATACTTAGGTACGAAAAAGATATTGAAGTTCTGAATTCTTTTTTACTTCATTTTGTCTAATGCGGATAAGACAAGAGTTTTTTAACCTATTATATATATTTTTAGACTTTGTTTTAATAATATAGAATATATACAAAGGTTTTCTATTTAAATCAATTTATATTTCAAGTATACTCTCCATATACAATACCAAGTATACTCTCCATATACAAATATAAGGTACGGGGGCCTATCCCCCATATAAGACGGGAGGATAAAAGGAAGGGAAAATTCAATCAAATAGTTAATTAAGTTCAGAATGGTATTCCAATTAATTTGAGTTACGACACAAGGGAGCTGCTTTATTTTAATAAAAAATATTAAAGTAAAATGATTCAATATTTTTTGTATTTTAATAAAAATCCTTCTTTAGGTAATAACTAGGTAACGAAGTTATTTCATTAACTTTTTGACTTTAACCAACAAAACCTATTCTTATTTTTTGATTGTTTCAATGAGAAAATTTTTGAAAAATTAAGAATTCTAGTTTTTTTTATTCCTTCAAAAATAGATAAGATTTAGTTTGGTGAATCGAAAACTTTTTTTCAATTTTATAGAAAAATTGAAGTAAAATTTTCAAGTAAAAATTACAGTTTCTTTTCTTATGGACATACATATCAATATGGGTAATCCCTCTTCTCCCACTTCCAGTTATTATGTCAATGGGGTTTGGACTTTTTCTTATTTCAACAGCAACAAAAAAATATTCGTCGCATATGGGCTTTTCTTAGTGTTTAGCTTATTTTTACTCCACCCCATTACTTGTCCTTGTTCTGCATGTTAAGAATCCCCAATAGTCGCATATACTGGGTAAATTGGCTGGTTGGGACGGAGTGCTAAGGGCAGCGTTAAACTACTTGGCGTGTTACTTTCTTTCAAGAATTCTAACTTGAAGATTACGGAAGAACCTACAAAAGTATGGGCGTCCTATCTAGATGCATGTGCAGCCTCTGGTTTGGCAACGCTGGCCATGCATTATTTTCGTCATCTATTATGAAGTAAGATGGTAGCATCTGTATTACGTTTGTGTAATATGATTATTTTTAAATAATAAAAGCTTTATTAAACTCAGTCAAATATATATGATTACTATATAAACCGTTCAGACATTGTTGATGCGAAAACATGACGTCCTGAGAGTTCTGCTTTGTTCCAGTGTAAGTCCAAACTTACTTCGAGTTTAGGACGTGTCAGTTGGTTTGATCCTACAACCAACAAGATATACAAGAAAACGATGTTAGTAAACGATAGCCGCTCGGCCGATGAGCCAATGACGTATCGTAGAGACTTAGCCGATTCAAGCAAGTTAAATCGACTGTTAGATATGAGATAAATAGATAAATATGAAATAACCCTAAACATGCTTCATCGACTATAGAAGCAAATAGTATGCAATCCCTAATTCAATATTTTACTTAAACATGAGCGATTGGGATAGATCGAACCTAATCGAGATAGTATAAACTGCTCATATCCAAGATCAGATAAACTAAAGATGGCAAGTATTTATATCATAGCCAACGAAACCGCTTAGGTGAATAACGATAACGTATCGGCTAGATTCCGATACAGCCCTATATAAAAATATCAATCTATAGTAAATATATTAAACGAGCGTTTATCTTAAACAAATCAGATTTGTCCAACACTGAATACAAGCTTAATATATTTAAAGGAGTAATACCCTTGTATATATTAAGCTTAATATAACATGTTAAGCGAGATTAAATATATAAAAATAAGCAAAACAGATATATCAGGTAAGATCGGTTGAAACCCCGATACTACCCTTATTGAAAATCAAGAAACAAGTTAATTTTTATGATTTCAATCACGACTTAGTAGGTCAAACCCAACTGATGCAACACTAAGTATGAAAAAAAACATAAAGTCTAAACAATTGAGCTTTTGATTGTTTTTCAGGGTGGTGGATACCCTAACTAATCTATATCGACAAGAATAGTTTAGTCGATACTGACAAAACCCTAGAGAAGGCCTGACCGATACAAGTAAATAAAGTCATCGATCTAGATTAGCTAAGATATATGATAAATAGGTAGATGCATAGACTAGATTAGAGTGTCGAAAACAATGTAAGTCCTAATCTCACCGATACAAGCCGCCTGACGAGTCTTACCTCTCGCTAGAGATCGAAGCCGATGCAGCCCAACTCGAAACAAGAACTCGTCAAAAAGTAAAAGCAAAAAGGTAACGATGTGCCAAAAGTGTGTATTGAACAGTTGTTGTCCTTTACAAGACCCTGAGCATATATATTTATACCCACAAATACAAACTCTATATCAGACTGTTGGCGCAGAATTTCGACCCGCCTTGCAACCAAACGGGTTTCACGTTTTCACGGCGGCCTGGGAGGTTTGCTTTACTCCAGTGCAGGTCCAAAGGCTTGCCTAGTCGTGTGTAGAGCGTGCCAGTTGATTTGATCTGCAATCAACAAGATAAACAAGTAAACCATGTTAGAAAACAATGATCGATCGGCCGATAGGCCATCGCCGCATTGTCGTGGCCCCAGCCGATAGGGCAAAGCCGTATCGACTTACTCGTGATAAAATAAGATTGAAGCATAAATCTGATCTTACCGGCCTTCATCAACATGTTGATGTCAATTAACGGCATCGGCCGATAAGATGTAACAAGGATAACTACACTAGCTAATACTCTAGTGCAAATCTATATGAACCAATCAACCAATATAAATATGTCAATCACAGATAAACCCTAAAGAGTAATCTACAACCGATGCATCTATATTCATCAATCTATTCATGTAGATGGCAGATACACATGAAAACATTACGATAAACATGCATATCAGACAAGACTGGCTGAAACCCCAGTGCTATCCTTAATTACAATCGAAAGCAGGCTTTGTGTTAGATCTCAAAACAGGACTAAGGTCGATAGCAACTCAAAGTGTGAATTGAAACTTAACACAAAGAGAATCAAGCCGCCAATTGCTTTTGGGGATGATAGATGCGTTGAATGATTTAACCAAGCGTAATAATTAAACTGCCGTCGGCAACAAACCCTAAAACGAGTAAGTCGCTGGCGAAGCATAATTAAGACACTTGTCAAAATCATCCAAAACATGATAAACGACAATCACATCATCGAGGCTTAGCGTGTCTAAAGCGACACGCTAGCCCCGACGATGCAGATCGTCGGGCACGAGTTCTTACCTTTGCTCCAGGGAAGCAAGAACTCGTCGGAGATGACCTCTTACGAGGGTTGGCGATGCGCCGAAGTAGATTAAAACAAACTAATTGTTGTATCAGATTGTGAGAGAGTTTCTATGTACAAACTACCGGGATATTTATACCCGAGATTACAATAGGGTCCGTGTAGGACACGATCTTATCTCTAACAAACAAACAAGTCTTTGCGGCAGACCCTTGCCACAGATTAGATCTAAACCTACTTGATTTACAAGATACAATTGCCTAAAACCGAGCCTTATCTCTATTTGGCAACTTCCTTGAAGCTTATCTTGAGTCCAGACCAAGCCCACGCTGACTCTGTCAACTTTCAGCCTCTATCGGCTAATGACCAAATTGAATCCGTATCGGCCGATACACTTTCCCTGCTAACGCTTCTCCCAGTCCGATACGTTCACTGAGTCCAATACAACACTTGGTCCGACTCCAACTTAATCCTTCCTCTCTGCTTCGGTTTCCTCTTTCCTCTCCGGGTCGATTACGAAAATCCGCTGTTAACACAGACACGACTCAAACTTTCCTAAACTTAGACCAAACACACAAGCCCGTACATGGACTCTGATAATAATCTCCTAAAACTATAAGAGAAAAATAACTGACTCCTATCCTAATTAATAGATACAATTGCTCTCTTTCGGACCCAATCCTTATTTGGCAATAATCAAATTTCTCTCTCCAAGTCCGATGCAGACTCAAACTGTCTGTATCGGCAATCCTTGTCTAATACGATTTCTATCGATACAGCCCTTAGCCGAAGCGCTATTTTGTTTTTGGAAACCAGATTATCTCCTCCAAATTCGCTTTGAATCCATCTTTATCTCCATGTATCTTACCAAATTTTGCTGTTAACACATGCCCCCCAAATTCGGAGGATATGTAGATATGCTGTGGAATTCCTCTGTTAAACCCTGCAAAATCTAGGGTTTCCATAACCTGACCGTTAGAGGCGCAAGTTATAAATAGCAACGGCTCTCTCCTCAATCTTCACGCCGTTAACTTTTTCGCCACCGCTCAATCCATGCACTGCTTCTCTCTCCAACTTCAGTGACCAAATCAACGACGCAGGCCTTTTCCGGTGACCCCCTGTGATTCCTCTGCTCCGAGCCCCATGGCAACCGTCACGAACGTCCCCGAGGTGAGTCCCCCTCAATTTCATGCTTCATCGCCTCAATTCATCCTTTATTTACATTGGCCTATCTTTCTTGTCTTTGGTCCCCTTTTTACTTCTTTTTACTGTAGCACTTGAGAAATCAAATCGCAATCCCTGTTCTAGATAAACCCAGAAACTATTTTCTTGAGCCGATGGGAGACATAGATCCTACTTACTTCATCAATGCCAAAACTAATAGGATCCCCTTTAAGCAAACAAAACCAAATCTGGCAGACTGGCATTCAACCTTTAGGTCTTGGCCTTAAAATCTTGATGGATGGAGAAATTGGTACAAAAGAGTATCGGCTGCGAAGCATACCATCTAGTCTAATTTGGGGATAGCTCAATGCTTAGCCCTGTCTTTTGACGATATGAAAAAAGATAAACCCTTGATGTCATCGGCTTCTTAATTTTGGTCAGACACCTTGAATGCTTTTATGTTCAACCAAGGGCCGATGGCCCCCACCTTGCTTGACATTTCAATCCTTACCGGCCTGGATGTAACTTCATCGACCAATTTCTTCGAATTGAGAATAAAATGTGAGAACAAGCTGGCAACCAAGAATGTGGGAGGCTGGTCAGGAGACATAGCCAAGCATACCAATATTAGAGCCGTTACAAACAAAGAACATGTAGCTTTTCTGAACCTCTGGTTAGAAAGATTTGTCTTTTGTGAAACAACTTGCGGGCCAACAACCAACATACAACACATAGCCCAAGCATTAACTGAAGGAAAATCCTTTCCCCTGGGAAAATATTTACTTGCTGCTGTATATCAAATGCTAAGACAAGCATCAGCTAGAATTTTTGCTGGCAAACCCATCGGACATGGTGGCCCTTGGTGGCTTGTACAATTATAGTTGAACCTGTATACAGCCGAGGTCGCCGAGAAATCCCCTCTCAGTGCATCTATATTCCCTTCTGATCATGCTGAAGAGGATGAAGAAACAGTTCGCCGATGCATGTTATTTGGAGAGGCAGCATCGGTTTACCCTGGGTCAGGACCATCGGTTGAAGAATTTCAATTTTGGTTCTATCATTTCTATGACGGATTTTCGAAGAATGCCAGAGTTTGGTTCCCTTATACCGACTTTCACTCCTTCGAACTCCCTGTTGACATGAGATTATATGAACTTAATGATGAAACTGACCCCAGATCAAGAGAAATATTTGTATCAGCTATCTCTCCTTGTATCCTTCCTACTGGAATTTCTCAAGGTCGATACACAGAAGTTTTATATGAGTTCTACCACCCCATGGTAGTTGCTAGACAGCTGGGCCTTGGTCAACTCCCCATCGGCTTGTATTTCTCTAGGAAGACTCAGACAAGGGGAATTATTACATCAGCTCTCTTATTTGATCGACTATCAAGAATTGAACGATCTATTCTTGATTCTTTGGTCAATTTTGATCAATGGTGGATTGAGTGGAAGAAGCACCTTTTCGTCCTGCCATCCAGCTTCTACTTGACCACTGTCGACTCCTCCCTCAGTCCTCAGGTAACTTCTTTTTCTCATGTTTTCCTTTTATAACTTCTTTTCTTTAAAACACTAATATAACATCTTGCAGGCTACCGATTCTGATCCTTCTGCTACTAGTAATAATGGCCAGCCGATAGTATATGCACTAACATTGCTACCATCTGGAGAATTAGCTCCATCAATCATCGGCTTCAGTGCTCCCCCTTAAGGATCCCTGCTACAAGGCCAAATCAGAGAGCCGATACCCAGCACCAGAGGCAAGCGTAAGAAAACAGCCTCTCACAAGTTTTCCAAGAAATCAAATACAACAGAAACAGTGGAAGATGAACTCCCAGACATAGATCCAGATGTTACAGCTATCCCTCAGCCATCTCCTCCACCAAGTCCTCGAGCATCACCCTGCATCGGCAAGTTTATCTTCACTTTTGTCCCTTTATATTTAGCCGATATCAATATAATTCTGACACTTGTTCCTTTTCAGCCTAAAGCTCCATCGGCCTCTCCTCATCGGCCAACATCTAGTGAACATACTCCTTCCGCTGTCGGTAGTCATCATGTCGATGAAGAACCAGCAGCTGCTGCGCTGATAGTCCAAGTAAGCACTCCTTAATCAAGCTCTTCTTATTAGTTAAATCCTTCCAATCTTCTAACACCTTGTCCTTGCTCTACAGGATCTAGCCGACATGTTTTCTTTTGACATATGACAATATTTGGATCAAGATGATGAAGAAATCACCAGCAAAGCTAGGTCTTCCCCTTCTGAAGCTTTGAGAGCACAACTGCTGGAAATTTCTGATCGGCTAAACGCATCATTGGATGCCTTAGTTGAGAACAGTGGGCCGATCATGGAAAGAATAGAAGAAATTCAAGACAAGCTGCCCGATGATATTATTGACGCCATTACTCCAGCAGCCTTCCTTGAATCACACCGATTCTAAGTCCAACGAGCTCAGCAAAGGATTGCAGATCACCTTGAGCTCAAAGCTTGGGAATCAGCTCTTCAATCCAGCCAGCAATAAGTAAATGAAGACAAGGCAAAGCTCGATGAACTAACTACCGGCCCAGAAACAACCCAGAAGCATATTAACGAACTTGAGCAGCAAGAAGCTGATCTCCTGTCTAAATTGGAACAAACTCGCAAGGAGATTGCTTTGGAAAAACAGAAGTTGGCCAATCTCCCAAAAGCCATAGAAAAACAAAAGTCAATGCTAAAAGCATCGGCCAAATACTTAGCTGCCTAGAGCAAAGCCATGAAGCCAGTGCTAGGTTCGGACGCCGAAGACATAAAGATTATCCAAGAAGTAGATCAAATTCTCCTGCGTGTGATATCGGCGATCCAGAAATATCTGGGCTGATGTAATACTTTAAATCTTGAAACCTTTGTGCCACAAACACTATTTTGATGCAATCTTCAAAACACTTCTGTAATATATCCATCGGCTCCCAAGCCGATTTTATTCTACCTCACACTTGTTTATATCTGAAATTTGGTCTAAGGGCGATATTTTATATTGGCCATATTAAGGCGATGTACATATACATCGGCTAAACAATCGATTATGACTTGATCCATACACTAGGATAGTATTTCTTCAAATATTTTTTATTAAGCGCTTTTTCAAACACTTCCCCATCAAGTACTTCAAGCATGTAAGCATTCTTGGGCACACAACGATGAATCCGATAGGGGCCTTCCCAGTTAGGCGACCATTTTTCAAATTTATTATCTCTCATCCCTATCAGTAGGATCAACTTTTAAACTAACTCTCCTTCTTTAAAACTCTCTCTGTCTCTTTTAATCTTTTCCAAAGCACGCAATCGGACTTGTGTCAAATCTTCCAATTCATCAACCATTAAGTTATGATAATCATCAGCCGATAACTCATTTTGCAAAGAAATCCTCCTTGAGCCAATGTTAGTCTCCCATGGTAAAATAGCTTCGTGTCCATAAACAAGATGATAAGGTGGTACTTGCATAACTCCATGACAAGCCATCCGATAGACCCATAATGAATCGGCTAGTGTAGTATACCACTTCTTTGGTTGTTCTGCAATCTTCCTTTTAATTAACTTAATCAAACTTTTGTTAGAAACCTCTGTTTGGCCATTAGCTTGCGCATAATAAGGGGAAGAATTCAACAATTTGATACCCATGCTATCGGCAAACTGAACAAACTCATCCGATACAAAAATAGATCCTTAATCTATTGTTATCGTCTGTGGAATCCCAAACTGATAGCTGATATGCTCCTTGACAAATTCAATGGCATCCTTGGAATCAACCTTTTCAAAGGAATTGCTTCAACCCATTTTGTAAAATAATCTGTAGCCATCAAAATATACCTATGACCTTTACTTGATGGTGGATTGATCTGGTCGATCATGTTAATTCCCCAACCTCTGAACGGCCATGGTTATTATCGGGTTCATAGCCGATACTGGCGCTCTCTGAACTGCTCCAAACTTCTAACAATCTTTATATTTCTTATAATACTTGAAGCAATCTTCCAACATTGTCGATCAAAAATACCCAACTCGTCGAAGCAACCACTTCATCTTATGAGCCAATTAATGTGTTCCACAAATTCATTTATGCACTTCACACATAACTACTTTAGTTTCTTCCAAATTTAAGCACTTGAGCAAAACTCCATCAATCATCTGATAGTACAGATCATCATCAAGCAACACATATTTGAGGGCTTTATATTTAACCTTTCTTGATGCCGATGGAGAAGGATTTTTTAAATATTCAATAATTTCATACCTCCAATCATCAGCATCAACAGTAGCAATTTCTATCTCTACATCTTTCAACATTGGCTTATGTCCCGATGCTCCTTGAGCTAGATCATTGGCCTCAATGTTTTGTTCCCTAGGAATATGTTTCATACTGATAGTCCTAAAACTTTTCATCAATTCTTGACACTTTTCATTGTAAATTCTCAAGACTTCATTTTTGCATTCATATTTCCCCGACAACTGATTAATCAGAAATAATGAATCACCAATAATTTCAATCACATCGGCTTCAACTTTCTTCAACAATTGTAATCCTTTGAGAACTGCCTGATATTTTGCTTGATTATTGGTATAATATGGTTTGATTCTAAAAGCAAACTCAAAATTTGCCCCCCGAGATGATATAATCACTAAACCGATGTCACATCCGTGTGTGCAAACAGATCCATCAAAGAACAATGTCCAAAGCATTAGTTAACATATTCAACTAAATCATCCTGATGCTGAACAATGAAATCGGCTATCGCTTGTTCTTTTACTGCCATAGCCGATTCATATCTTAGGTCAAATTCTGTTAAGGCAAAAACCTATTTCCCAACTCTTCCTTTTAGTATCGGAGCTGACAATATATATCTCACTACATCGGCTTTGCAAAACCATCGTGCACTCATTTGAAAGTAAATAATGCCTCAACTCTTCCTTTTAGTATCGGAGCTGACAATATATATCTCACTACATTGGCTTTGCAAAACCATCGTGCACTCATTTGAAAGTAAATAATGCCTCAACTTTGTACATGAAAAATATAAGCATAAATACAACTTTTCCACTAGGGTATACATTGTTTCTTAACGGAATCCCCTTTTGTGGTGACATCAAAACTGGAGGAGAACTTAAGTATTTTTTGATATTGTCCAAAGCCTTTTGTTGTTTCTCTCCCTATACAAACTCTTGATCTGCCTTCAACTTCAACAATGGAGTAAAAGGTTCAATCCTGCCTGACAAATTTGATATAAATCTCCTTACAAAATTAATCTTGCCGATCAAGGATTGTAACTTTGTTTTATTCTCAGGAGGTTCAATATCCTTGATAGCTTTTATGCTCCTTTATGTTATTTCAATCCGTTTTTATGAACAAGAAAACCAAGAAACTGCTTAGTCGATGCACCAAAAGCACACTTCTTAGGATTCATCTTTAAACCATATTTTCTTGTACTCTCTAGTACCTTTCGTAGACCAGCTAAATGTCCATCAATTTCCTTTGACTTTACAACCACATCATCGATATAAATTTTGACTAGCAAACCGATGAGATCATGAAATATATAATTCATAGCCCTTTGATATGTAGGACTAGCACTTTTTAATCCAAAAGTCATAACAACCCTATTGATGAGAAAACACGATGGCCTGTGAGTTCTGCTTATCTCCAGTGCAGGTCCATATCTTGCTTTCGGGTTCAGGACGTGCCAGTTGGTTTGATCCTGTAACCAACAAAATATACAATAAACGAGTTAGATTACGATAGCCGATCGACCGATGAGTCAATGATGTATCGTATTAAACCTAGCCAATAGCCGATTGGCCGATGAGCCGATGATGTATCGTATTAAACCTAACCGATGCGATCTGACCGAATCGGCTGTAAGATATAAGATAGACAAAATTAAGTAAGCCTAAAATATTTTCCATCGGCTGTAGATGTAATCAAACATGTAAACTATGAACAAATATTATATCTGTTTATACCATAGTCGATGAAACCATACTTAGGTTTAAAATAGATACTGTATTGGCTAATACTCTAATACAACCTTATACAAGAATGTCAATCTAGTCAAATATATCAAGAGAAGGCTTGATATATTTAAATAGTGCGACACACTTGTATAAAGGTCAGATATAACATGAAAAGCATGATTAAAGGAATTAAGCAAAGCTAAACAGTTTCTATGATTCTAAGAGTGACTAGGGCTGATGCAACACAAAGTATGAAAAGAAGCATAGAGCCTAAAAAATTAAGCCTTTGAATGATTTTCAGGGTGGTGGATACCTTAGCTAAACCTAAACCAACAGGACGATTTAGTCGATACCGATAAAGCCTTAGACAAGGTCTGGCCGATACAAGTAAATCGAGCCGTTGAGTTACATTAACTAAGATATATGATAATCAGGGATTGTATAAGATAGATTAGAACATATAAAACGATGCGCTAATCCGCCGATACAAGCCGCTGTGACAAGTCATACCTCTTATTGGAGATCGAAACCGATGCAACCCAACTTGAAACAAGAACTCATCAAAAAGTAAAAGTAAAGTGGTAGCGATGCGCCGAGAGTGTATTGAACTGTTGTTAATTTTTTACAAGACCTTAGGCACATACAAACCTTGTCCATATCATACATGACTCAAATTTGCCTAATTACAAAACAAGCAAACAAGTCCTGGGTGGACTCTTACCACGAAATTGTAAAAGGAAATAACTAACTCTTATTCCTAATTAATAGATACAATTGTCTCTTCTGGACTCAATCCTTGTTTGGCAATATCTTCAAGCTCCTTCTCGAGCCTGACACAAATTCAGATTGCCCGTATCGGCTGCCCGAGTCTGATTCTGTATCGGCCGATACGGCTCCTAGCTGATACGCTGCTCTGTTTTTGGAAACGACTTTATCTCTTCAAATCCGCTTCAGATCTAGCTCCATCTTGCTCCATCTTGGCGTATCTTTACCAAATTTTGCTGTTAACAAACCCACTTATATAAGCTGATTGCTCCAAGACACCTAAAAGCAGTTTTATGAATATCTTCTTCTGCCATAAAATTTTGATTATATCCAGCATTGCCATCCATGAAGATAATAATTTTGTGCCCAGAAGCTGCATCAACCAATAAATCAGCAATCGGCATTGGGTACTCATCTTTGGGGGTAGTTTTGTTTAAATCTCTAAAATCAACACAAACTCTAAGCTTCCCATTCTTCTTGATTACTAGTACTATATTAGAAACTCATTCAGCATATCGGCAAAACCTTATAAAGTTAGCATCATAAAGTCTTGTGATATCAGCCTTAATAGCATATCATACATTTTAGGCTTAAATCGTCTTGGAGGCTGTTTGTGTGGCCGATACACTAGTTTAATAGGCAGCCGATGTTTCACAATAGACCAGCTAAATCTTGGCATCTCATGATATTCCCAAGCAAAACAATATATGTATTCTTTCAATAATCCTATTACTTCCTTTTTAAAATCTTCTGATAATTTAGCACTTACAAATGTCAGCCTTGGCCTATCGCCAGTTTCAATATCTACTTCTTCTAACTCATCGGCCGACATAAAATCTTGCCCCAACTTGTCCTGTAGATCATCTACAGTATCTTCAGAATAAAAATTGGGGCCATCCACGGTGTCTTCAAAGTAAAAGCTTGGGCTCCTCATTGTCGACTGGTTGTATATCACAATCAGACACTTTTAAGTAATTGCCTTCCAAAACTTTTCTAGATAAGCAATCAACTCCTTCCATCTCCTCCAAATAGACAAATTGGCAATAGCAACATTAAGTGACCTGTCGGCTTGCACGATTTCTACCTAATCTCCTTGCCACTGTATCAAGCTTTGATGCATTGTTGAAGGGATGCAACAATTAGCATGGATCCAATCTCTCCCAAGCAGCAAGCTATATGAACCCCTTCCATCAATGACAAAGAATGTGGTTGGAATTCTTTTACCGCCCACTGTTAACTCTACATTTAAAACACCCTTTGCCTCCGATGAATTACCACCGAAGTGTTTTAGCACCATGTTGGTTTTGATCAAGTCCTCTGTAGTCTTCTCAATCCTCTTGAATGTAGTGTAGGGCATCAAATTCACAATAGCTCCTCCATCAACCAACATCTTGGACATCGACTTTTCATTAACAAAACCCTTGACATACAAATGCTTAAGATGCCGATGCTCTATCTCCTCAGGCTTCTCAAAAATAGCTTGCTGGGATGATAATACCAATTGTGCTAAGGACTCCTCACAAATCTCTTCATCGGCTGTAACAGAACTATATTCTGTAGGCAGTATAAAAACCATGTTTACTGAAGATCAAGCCCCTGCATCACTGAACTTGACAGCTTTCCCTTTAACACGAGCTGGAATCCTTGTCTTATCGGCTTTAACTTCATCGGCCGACAACCTTGCTTTTTACTCGCCATTCTTTCCTTGTGCGTTTAAGCCGATGGTTAATTTCTACTTCAACCTCTTGCATTTGCTCCCTGCTCCTCAACCTTTGAACACTTTTGTTCTGATTTTTTGTAAAATCCCGATTGGGCACCATTGGGGTTTCTGTACTTGTTCATCTTCAAAATAATCTTCATGAATCGGCTCCAAATGCTGATGTACTGGCAACTTTTTCTGTATTGGCTGATTCAAGTCTCTTGGGCTGTATTGATGATAAGAACTACCATAATAACTTGACTCCTCTTCGTTGCATCCTAGGCAATCTTCAATTGATGGCAATCTCATCCCTTTATTCCAGCATAATCAAAAAAATTCACAATCCCAATGTATATCAAAACAAGACCTCTCTTCTTCATAAAACCTTTGAGCTTGTCTTTCATGCTTCTTCTGATACTTGTTGATCAACTTTGTTGAATTGAATCTATAAGCCTGATAATTCCTTCTATCGGCTTCATGATCAGATCCTCTTGCATTAACCATATTACAGGAAAAAGATGGCTATCGATCTTCATTGGCTTCTTACCATCATCAAACTTGATTCTTCCTTGCTCAATAGCCAATTGAATCTGTTGGCTGAAAACCTTGCATTCATTTGTATGATGTGACCCTGTATTATGTCAATTGCAATATTTTCTTTTCGTTAACTCCTCAGCCGATGGAAGCACATGATTTTTTGGCAATACAATCTACTTTTCTTGTAATAAAATATCAAAGATTCTATCAACTTTATTGATATCAAAATCATACCTTTCTTCTTTTTCATTATCTTTGACCAATTGACAAACAACTGTCTTTTTTGTTTTGAGCCCACTCTGCCAAACCAATTTCTGGATCTTCCTCTTGGTCTGAATCAGAATAATAAATATTATTGACATTATTAGTTTTTCTAGCAAGCCTCTCATTCTTGGACTCCTAGAATCGTTGTTCATGAGCCGATATCTTCTGCACCAATTGAGCTAAGCTTTCAAAGTCTTGCGAAGAAAATTTATCTTTAATTGATCGTAACAACCGCTGGAACGCCAAATCGGCTAACTGAGAATCAGTCAAAACCAGACTATAACATCTACTCCTTATATCTTTGAACCTCTGAATAAAATCTGAAACTCATTAATCAGATCTTTGCTTAATCGATGTCAAATCAAATAATTTCATCTCCTGAACTCCAGCAAAGAAATACTTGTGAAACTGTTTCTCCAGATCGGCCCATCCTCTGACAGAATTAGGAGGTAGCGAAGAAAACCATGTAAATGACGATCCAGATAATGATAATGGAAAAAATCTAACTCTTAAAGCTTCAATAGTCGATGCCTCCCCACATTGTGCTAGAAATCGGCTAACATGCTCAACTGTTGAAATATTATCTAGTCCTAAAAACTTTGAAAAATCTGGAATCCTGTATCGGTTTGATGAAGGTATTCTATCAAAACTCTCTGAATACGGATGCCGATACATAATCCCATCATCCCTAGGTTTCAAACCAAATTGTTCTCTCGTAACCTCAGCGATCATATTGGCCCACTCTCGATTGCTATTTTCACCAAACTGTTGTGGAGGCCTTTGAACAAATTGATCTATCTGATGTTGATATTGATTGGTTTCTCCATGTCAATATTGATGAGGTGATGGTTGTCGTTGATGTTGAGATTGAAAATATTGGCATGAATATTGATGTCGTGGACTTCACTGAGGCTGATAATTTTGACGAATTTTGTGTAAACTGTGGGCACCCGAAAATCATACCGTTCAATGCATTTTGTGACCACCACATAATTTTGGATGAGTGAGATCCATACATGCATAAATAGCCACTCATACCTCAATGTGCCCATGATCACAAAATTTACAACATTCAGTATAAAATCCATAATGCCGAATAATGAGCAAAGGAGATATTGCTGGGACTTTCGCATGCCAGTCAACTTCAGCCTGAGACATGCCCGTCAAACCACACGAAGGCGGCGACCAGATGTGTTACACATCTCAGGAGACTTGACTCAAATTGCGAGAGCTCTACAACATCTCAATTGTTCAAAATTCATACTCATGCTTAGCTAGTCCCCAGGAATGCGACTAGCCTCACACTTTCATCGCAAGCAATTAATCAACATAGCAAGTGCCATAATAGGGTTAAAGTGCAGCGAGGTACATGACACATAATAGGGTCCGAGGTCCCAACGTACAACACATAAATATAGCAGCGGAAGTCTCAGATAGAGCTCATAAGCAAAAGATAAAACCGGTGGTGCCACAACCCCACTAGGGCAAACCAACCGGGCAAGAGCCAAGCTGCAAGAGATCACTCATCACCCTCGCCGCCCTCAGCAGAGCAATGACCACACAAGAAGCATAACTCATAACCGGTATCCTCACCTGAAACAGCGGCGCCGGGTTAAGTACAAGATTGTACTCGCAAGTCTTACCCAAAATTATATATACATAAGGGAGAGAGAAGTATGCAAGCTTTCTAGCTTATAGTGGGTCTCTAGATTCAACATTTGCATAAGGCTAATTTTATTGAGCAATTAATGAGTAAAATAAGCAAGGACGAGCAAATCTAGCATCATTTTAATTTATGGACAGCAAGTATATAATTATGAAATGTATAAGCAAATGAGCCCAAACGGCGCTCTCATCATCAACCACGGACTACCAAAGTCAATACCAACATGGCACAACATGCCAACCCCACTATCAAACATAATCTCATCCATAATAATCCACATTTGATGCTAACATAACTGACTAACACATCAAGCATTGTCCATAACCGAGGACGCGGCTATTCGAATAGATTATACTCTGATCAGAGGTGTACAACTGGACCCACACGAAATGAACAAGGGTCAAATGCTACACACCCCGTCGAGTGCGGTACACAAATGATTCAGCTCATTACATGCCCTTTCTTAGCCCCACCCCAACCACCTATACCACGCTGGGGTTCCCGACGACTCAGTCACGTGCGTGCGTGATGTGACCAAGGCGGGCGCGCCACGCGGGAGGCACCCCCGGCCAAACCTAGGCACCCGAGGCCCTCCAAAGGCAACCTGCCTCACGACTCTCCAACGTGGTATAAATGATCACAGTAGAACTAGTAAGAACAAGCCGGTCCCAAATAAGGCATGTGGTAAGTACGTAGGGTGCTTGATTAGATGTTAAAATGTTCGGTCCTTAACGACCTAGACGGGGCTACTTGCATCAGAGGAAACCAACCTCCCATCATCGCCCTATCACCCGTCCAAGTCCAACATATTTCATCAACCATTATTTAGTGTAAGTGCTCAAGTTTTATGCCCAATAATGTAAGTTGTCTATATACCACAATTAATAGCACTGTCCATCCCTATAGCTCTATTAGCACTAAGCATGGCTAAGCATTAATGAATAAGCATCCCAAGTAATCCCAACCAGTGGTAATAGGGTATAAGGACAGTAATATCACCAGAACTGAATGCATAAATAGGTTCTACCCATACACCACAAACCGACAATATTAATATCTAGGCAATGCATGCATATATATACGTATAGATTGCAACCAAATCATTTTTAGAGAAAGCATAGGTCCTATATGCTTAGGTGCTTGCCTTGCTGCTGAGGGTAGTCACTATCCTCCTCTGGATATGGCTTGTTACTCTCTGGAATCTCCGAATCTATCGAAAAGAAGCAATATGCGAATAAGAGCCAAATAAACATGCATATGCAAAATGATCAATAAATTATGAAATAAATACAGTGGGTAGATCATATTTTAACTTGAATTTAGGTGAAATAATCACCAGATTATCACTTATGGTTTGGGAGATATGAAAATGACAAGCTCTCAGATGCTGAAAATGGCAGTCCTACAAATAAGTAAGTCTACTTGAGAGCATTACAAGCAACTTGCAATTCAAACCAAGTTTTTACAAGTATGATTATTTTTATTGGGAAGTACATCATTCACAGGTCCTAAGAAAAATTATTTCACAGCTATATGTATTGCCATTATTTATATATGGGTTTTACAAGTTAAAAACATAGGAATGCTAAATAAACTCCTAAACGTGATTTAAGAGGTAGTTTTGTCAAAAACAACACCACAACATCAAAGAGTACTATAATATAAGCTCAAGAAAAAAATGGTTTCACAATTTTAGCTTTTACCAACAATTTCTTACGAATTTATTAAGAACTAGACCACGCAAGGGATACATATAGCTATTTATATTTTTACTGGGAAAACCAGTACAAAAATTGGTCATTTTTATTTTACAACATTGAAGAGCTCTGTTTTATGAATCTACAGGAATTTGGTTCACTGATTTTTTTTAAAGTTCATACCTCTTTCAGCTCAAAAGCTATCTCAGAAATCGATTTCTATTTTCACTCCCTTTTTCTCCAACTTCCACCGGATTTCGCTCACATGGCAGCAACCTGGACGTAGAGTCGTGTGATGCTAAGGCCTCGGTCTGATGGCAAGAGATGGAGCAAGGCCTCGAGCTGATGTCAAGAGACGTTGCCTAGGGCTGCTTCAACCGAAATCAAAAGAGATGAACTCGGGCTGAGTTGCAGCCACCTTCTAGCTGCAGCAATGGAGTGGACAACCTATAGAACGTTACTATAGATGTTCAACATGGAGGAAATTCAAAAGAGGCACCATGGATGAAAAGGAAGCTCACCAAATGGAGGAAAACAAAATGCTGCTATTGCAGCCCTGCAGGCTGAAACCACCACTCTCTTATTCCATCTCGATCTCTCTCAACTCTCCATGCATGTGCAAGATGTTGGGATGGATGAAAAGCTTGGATGATGGGGATTGTTGTGGTCGAACATGCAGGGATTGATCTTGGGCTATTGGATGGGATTTGGGGAGGAGAAGTGAGATGAGAGCTCAGCTTGAGGAAGAAAAGAAAGAACAAGCAGTGAAGATGAAAGGGGAGGAAGAAGAAGGGGTTTTCTCTGCCCCCCCCTTAAGTCCTGAGGTGGGAGCACGCCCATGGGTGTGTTGTGGGGCTAAAGAGACACCCAAGGTCAGTGACAAGTGGGCCCAAGTCGTGGTTGTCTTTGAGGGTGAGACAGGTGGGTGAAAAACTGAGTATAGATTCATTCTTGCAATTTCCAGGATTTATTTTCTTTCCCTCTCTTGGTAAATTCAATTTGACTAGGTAACACTTGTTCAACAATTCAGGAATTTGGTGTGGTGGAAGGTGTTGGTTTATAGGTTCCATTTTTCAAGGTTTCACACATAAATTCCAAGTATTTTAAATCTGGTGAAAAGATGAAATTGGTTAGACTGAAAGTTGGTTTGAATTTTTAGGAGGCCAAAACAGAGAGTAAAAATTCCACAAAATTTATATTTAGTGATGACAATTAAACTAATATTTTAATAAAACATTAAACATGTATACTTCTGTCCAAGCTATTGCTCAAATAGAAGTGGTTCCAATTTTGCCGATTAGAGTTAATTTTGTTATCGCATATGATCAAATTGCAATATAGTAAATATGAAATCTAAAGGACAACAAAGGCACTTCTAAATACCTGGTTATGAGCCTAGGGCTGTTACATAAACTGCGGCCCGATTGGTTGCCCCCCAATCGGCTGATAATTTTGAGGAATTTCATGTGTAAACTGCTGCACCATCATATTTTCAATCGGTTGTTTTCCTTCAACCGATTGCTGAAAATGTTGACCCCCGTACATTGGCTGATGTTGATCTGGAACTTGATCAGTAATCATCATTGAAGAACTAGGACCTGCTGCATACTTCGTTTGTGGGATTTCATTTTTAATTGTCCAATATGGTGGAAACACATTATTGGGAAAATAAATAGGTCCCTTGGCTTGTTCTTCAGCTATAGTCCCATCCACCGCTTTTTTGATCATATTTGTCAATGTATTAACCAGCACACCAGATTGATTGATTAAAGCATGATGAAGTGCAGAATCGATCCTGTCTTGTAAACTTATCAAAGGTGGTTCTCTTTTAGGTTTTGTCTGAATCTTTTCTTCAGTACTCTTGGTCCCTTCTCCTTCAGGCTTCGACATGATAATCTTGGATTGTACTACTATTCTCTGCTGAGTAACACTGAAGGATTTGGGCTTTTTATTCGTTAGACAGCTTATTGATAGTGACCGGAATGATGTTTCCTTCATTAATTTCAGACATGATGAAAGTCTTGGTGTCCCACTGAGTGTGCCAAAAGCGTGTTGATGCGAAAACACAGCAGCCTGAAAGTTCTGCTTAGCTCCAGTGCAGGTCCAAACTTACTTTGGGTTCAGAGCATTCTAGTTGGTTTGATCCTGAAACCAACAAGATATACAAGAAAACGATATACAAGAAAACGATGTTAGTAAACGATAGCCGATCGGTCGGTGAGCCGATGACGTATCGTAGAGACTTAGCTGATTCAAGCAAGTCAAATCGGTTGTTAGATATGAGATAAACAGATAAATATGAAATAACCCTAAACATGCTCCATCGACTGTAGAAGCAAATAGTATGCAATCCCTAATTCAATCTTTTACTTAAACATGAGTGATTAGGATAGATCGAACCTAATCGAGACAGTATAAACTGCTCATATCCAAGATCAGATAAACTAAAGATTGCAAGTATTTATATCATTGCCGACGAAATAGCTTAGGTGAATAACGATAACGTATCAGCTAGAATTTCGATACAGCCCTATATAAGAATATCAATCAATAGTAAATATATTAAACGAGTATTTATCTCACCGATACAAGCCGCCATGACAAGTCTTACCTCTCGCTGGAAATCGAAGCCGATGTAGCCCAACTCAAAATAAGAACTCGTCGAAAAGTAAAAGCAAAAAGGTGCGATACGCTGAAAGTGTGTATTGAACTGTTGTTGTCCTTTACAAGACCCTAGGCATACATATTTATACCCATAAATACAAACTCTGTCCATATCGGACACGACTCAAACTTTCCTAAACTTAAACCAAACACACAAGCCCGTACATGGACTCTGATAATAATATCGTAAAACTATAAAAGGAAAATAACTGACTCGTATCCTAATTAATAGATACAATTACTCTCTTTCGGACCCAATCCTTATTTGGCAATAATCCAATTTCTCTCTCCAAGTCCGATGTAGACTCAAACCGTGTATATTGGCAATCCTTGTCCTATACGGTTTCTGCCGATACAGCCCTTAGCCGATGCGTTATTCTATTTTTGGAAACCAGATTATCTCCTCCAAATCCACTTTGAATCTATCTTTATCTCCACGTATCTTACCAAATTTTGCTGTTAACGGGCAATACCAATCTTTCCAGCTGGTAGATATTGTAGGGTATCTACTACTCAGTGCCATCCCTGGGCAAGGGCCAGTGAAACAAAAATAGAGGCCCTACAATATTAGTACATATATCTATATATATATACGAGAAAGATACGCTCATATATAGAGAGATACATACTATACTACAGATAGGATGTAGTATGGCCCTGTTTAGTTCCAAACTTCAAACTTCAAAATCCATCACATCGAATGTTTGGACACATGCATGAAGTATTAAATGTGGACGAAAAAAAAACTAATTACACAGTTTGCGTGTAAATTGCGAGACGAATCTTTTGAGCCTAATTGCGCCATGATTTGACAATGTGGTGTTACAGTAAACATTTGCTAATGACGGATTAATTAGGCTCAAAAGATTCGTCTCGCAGTTTACAGGCGGAATCTGTAATTTGTTTTGTTATTAGACTATATTTAATACTTCAAATGTGTGTCCGTATATCTGATATGACCTGATGTGACGTTTTTTTTCAAAATTTTTTTAATCTAAACACGGGCATAGTATAGCACAACCACCCCCTCCCCCGCGCCCTGCCCTCTTCCCTCCTCCCTCTTCTCAACCTATATCATGTCATATGTTACTATCAACTGTATATACTATTTATAGTACTCGGTGGCCCCACTACAGAAACCACCCCCATTTCTTCCTCCTTACCCCCTTTTTTCTCGGATCTGGGCCAATGGTGGGAGCTGCTGTGCCGTTGCCGACGGTGACGGTGCTGGCGGCCATGGGGGGGAGCGTCGCTCCGCTTAGGTCTAGGTCTCCTCGACCGGATACGGTGGGTGTCTTGCGACGGCGGGGACGGCGAGGGGAGCTCGAAGGCGAGGGCGGTTGCCGACGGGCCAAAGGGCGGCGGTCAAAGCGGCGAGGTGGGTGACCAGATCTGGCACCCCATTGGCGTGCCCTCGATGAGATCCGGCGCCTCTCCGGCGCGAGGGCCCAGATCCATTAAGGCTGGCTCCGCAACACCGACGACGATGGGGTGGCTGCAGCAGCGGCGATGGGGTGGTGTGGCATCCTAGCGCGCGGTGGAGAGGCAGCGGGGTGGACGGCGCGATGTCGTGAGGCACCTTTCTCTATTCGATTCTCATCAAGCATCGATTCATCAATTTGTGCTATAGTTTTGGATAGATTCAAGTTCTTGTTGAGATAATCAATTTCCCATTTTCTTTGTAGATGAAACGGAAGGGTGGAGGCATCCAGTGCTCCAAGCGGCTGGCGGCGATGGGGTCAACGATGAGCAGATCGGGAGTCCTCTCCACCAGCCCGGTCGGGACCTCTGACATTGGTTTCGTCGGCACAGGAAGACGGGTCCAAGCGGCAAGGTGGAGGGCGGGGCATAGGGACCTGGGGATGAGCTGTTCAGTGGAGGAAGACAGTGGCCGGCCTGGTGGCTTGACTGGGATCTAAACCCCTCTCCTTCCATCATCCCTCTTTCCCATCACCTATCCCTATTGGATCTGGAGAGGTGAGCAGTGCCAACCGACAGGTGCGTTTCCAATGTCGTCACTCTCTACGTTCAGGCCTTCAGGTTAATGATTTAACATGAATGCTCTAATTAATCTATCCATTTCCATATGAGAAGTTGCTCCACGATAGAGTACCACAGCTAACTGGACATTATCTATGTGCTTTGTTTACTTCGACACTATTCTTGGTGGTAGAGCCCCATGAATTCTTGTGTGCGATGTTCAAAAAAATCTGAATATCAGTTTTTCAGCCGTGATTGGCGTGTGCAATGTGTACACAAAAATGGCAATAGCATCGTCAGGCCATCTAGGTGGTGGCAATATCGATGGACTGATCGTTCGAGACATATTGTTTTTCTTTTTGATTTTTAATCTGAAGAATCAATTTCTAAACAAAACCCCATGTTGTATTGTTTCGGCCACCGGCGAGAGAGAAGGGGATGCGGCAGAGGCATGGAAGGGGTTCTCCATGCTTGCCTTCAAGAACCTCGCCACCTTCGTCAAGCTCTCGCTTGCCTCCGCCGTCATGGTCTGGTGGGTTTGATGCTAACATGTTCAAGAACCTAGTGCAGCCACGAACAACTCGCATTTGGCCGCCATACTTGGATCTGGCTGCTGCCATGCCAGACCTGACTCCCATGTTGGTTGACGATGGTGACCGAAACTTGCTTTCTTGATGCAGTGCTATGTCTTATTGATGGTGTGGTTAAGAACAATAGCAGTATTATGACTACAAAATAGTAGTTTTTGTGGTTATGAAATATGGATAAGGATCATGCATGGGTAAGCCTGTTGCTAAAGTGTTGTTTTTTGGGATGCTTTAAGCACCTCCTTTTTTCTGCTCTTATCTGAATTTTCATGTGTGCAGTCTTGAATGTGTGTGCAATATATACAGAACACTACTTCCATCCGAATTTTCGTTTGTTTGGTCATGATTTCGTCTATGCAATCTTTTGGAAAATTGGCAATAGGTCAGTTGAATTTAGTTCTATTGCAGGAATGCTCTGAATATGTTGAGTCTTTTGTAGTTGTATACTAGAAATTTTGTGGACTTGATATTTGGATTATTCCCGTTATTTTCAAGTTTGTATATTTCTACGCCTCATTGATACGCTTGAATATAACACCCCTCACTTGTAACTGTTGGCTAAAAGTAGGCATAAAGGAACCTGAAATGGTAGCTCAATTTTTTATGAATCATTTTACTTCTTCAGAGAATCATATCTCATTTAGAGTCATTTATAGGTGTAAATTAAAGACTTCTCTCACTTAGATGATGTAATATTTTTTGTTTATATCCAGGTGGCTGTGGGATGCCTCTCTAGATGGCCGTGGGTGATGGATATATGTCAATGGGGAGGCCTAGGGAATCTGGAGCGTTTTGTCAGCTCGACGTCGATATTTGGCACTGGCGTCATCTTGCTTGTGGGATTCGTCCAAGCATCGACCCGTGTCGTTGGCTCTGATCAACATCGCCATATTAGTCCTGGCATTGATCTCCTTCACCATATCCATCAGTGATGGTGTTGTCGTAATTTTTTATTTGTTTTTTTGCATTGTACCAATGTATCGCATTGTGTGTGTGATCAAACCGTTGGTGTAATACTGAAACTTGTTCAAACAATTCCTGGATGTTCATAAATCTTTTACTCCAGCAGTCTGAGAGTAATTTATTTACTGAAAGAAAAAAGTCTAGGAGTAATTTATTTACTGAAGAAAGGTGGAAGAAGAAAAGTACAAAGTAATTTTTTCATTGCTAGATCAAAATTTCACTTCTAACTTGAGAATAATTTATCTACTGATATAGGACCGGAGTAAAAATTTATTCTAAGGACTAATCTATTTACTAACAGAAGGGGTATGAGGGGTAATGTATTTACTAAAGAGATGTTTACCCATAAAGAAAAGATGCGGAGGGGTACATCGTCCAATTTCTATGTATAGTACATATTTTATAACGATTTCTATGTATAGTACATATTTTAGTTATAGTGTCTATACCACATAATAAAATAGATAAAATACCTAGGAGAGAAAAATATTACTACCGTAAATGAGTTGATTAACTCGTAATCAACTAGCAAGAATTAAAAAATCACTAGGAGTAATTTATTTACGGAAGGAAAGTGAGAAAAGAAAAGCACAAAGTAATTCTTTTACCGAGAGAAGATGGAAGTAAAATTTGTTGCTAGTTCAAGATTTTACTTCTAACTTGAGAGTAAATTGTTTACTGATAGAAGACTGGAATAAAAACTTACCACCTTGTGAATTCCTATAGGTCAGATGGTTTTGTGCGGGGCATATTACATGAATAGTAATTCATTTACTAATTGAAACCACAAATACTGATAGTAATGGTCTTACTCAATCCCACCTTTAATGGCTTCACAAGATGTACCTGCGATACTAGGTGGTTTTGTGCGGGACCAATTACAAGAATAGTAACTATATTACTTATCGAAACTAAACATAAACATACTGATAGTAAATGAATTACTAAAATCACATTTATCATTGTTGGTGGCTGGCTAGAAAAAGGTACAGGATGGATACATCGTTTAATTTCTACGTATAGTAAATACGTTACTTATAGTATATTGTGCCACAAACAATCCTTCAGTAATTACTTTACTATATGTTATTTTTGAAAGGTGCGAGATGAGGGGTGTGGGGTGGGGGGCGGCTGGGCTAGAAAAGGTGCGCGGGGGAGGGAGAGGAGGGAGGGGTGGGTGGGTGGGTAGGGGGATGTATGTGAGGGGAGCATTTTAGTTATCGCGCATCCCAGACGCAGTTTAGCGCATCCCTATATATATATAGAGAGAAAGAGAGGAGTGCACACGTATATACCCGACCCCTTAAGCACATTCAAGAAACGAGTTACCACACACGTCTTGTTATTGATATGTACACCGTCCAGGAGTTTTTTTTAGAAATAATATTGTTTAAATGGAAAATCGCAAAACTAGTGGGCCTTTGCAGAAAATCGCGGAAAAGTGGGCCTGTCGAATGGGGGAGAAACGATAGCCGGAGGAGTCGAACAGCGGCCCGTCGACAGGACTTATCGACTTGCGGCCGGTCGATAGGGCGGCCTGTCGAACTACTGCAGTTCGACAGGGCCCACCACCCGCACGGCCACAGCTCCTGTCGAACAACGGGCGGTCGACAGCCCCCCCCGCCGCGCCTGTTGACCAGCGGCAGGTCGACACGTTCGGCCCACCGCTCCTGTCGGCCTACGGGCGTTCGACAGGGCCCTTTATAGGCGTTCTGGACCACTTCGCTGCTGGGCTCTTTCCTCACTCGCTGCTGCTGCTGCTGCTTGGTGCCGGTGCTGCTGCTTGCTGCTTGCTGCTTGCTGCTGCTGCCGCTGCTTGTTGCTGCTGCTGCTTGCTGCTTGCGGCAGTGCTGCCGCTGCCGCCGCTGCTGCTGTTGGGAGCAGTTGTTTTGTCCCGAGTGCGAAGGTTGTTGTCGCGTCCACCGCCGGTGCTTGCTGCCGTGGCGTGCCATCGTCGTGAAGGTAGCAACACTAGAAGGAAAGAGAAGGTGACGCCGAAAAGCAGCTGCGGTGGTTGAGGTATAATTAATCCCTATGTTAAGTTGTAAATATCAATGCTATTACGAGACTTGTTATTTCGATGCTAGTACGTATAATGTGTGAATCGTTAGACATTGTTGAATGTTAGTATATATAATGTGTGAACCATTTGTCATTGTTTAATGTTAGTATATACAGTTATTTAGTTGTATGTTGCAAATAATTTAAAGTTAGTATATGTTTGCTGAGGTGATTAGTAATTTCGTAATGTTGAGCAATTTGATGCTATATTTAAGTAGTCAAATTTAGTGCAGAGCTGTGTCATTCGGCTGGAGGGAATAACTACGCGGTTTAAAAGGAGACGTGCGCAAGTGCGCAGGAAAGAGGAACGACAGCGAAGGTATAAATTTGTAATCCCTTAGGACGGCGGTAATTTTTTTGGTTAATCATTGTTGGATGTTAGTACAGGTATTATACGTTTATTATTAGTTAAAATCGAATGGAGGTATTATACGTTTATTATTAGTTAAAATCGAATGGAACTTATATTCAAGTAACGAGATATAGTTGGAAATACGTTACAGCAATAATGTAAGCATAGAGCATGCGACACTTTATGGGTAGTAGCGTATTAATAGCAATTGGCATGCTATTTCAGGATGTCAGGTGATATGCCCGTTCGGGTGTATTATGGCGACGCTCCAATACAACTTTGTGATAGCGGGGTCGATTTGACCGTATATGCATTCGTTGATACTACCATAAATACACCAGGCCAGTTGGTTTTGAACGACGTGCTAGGGTGGCTGCATAATATGTTCGGGATAGATCCTTTGATGGAGAAATTAATCATAAAAGCCGTGTGGCCAGTAAGGAGTGAATACGAATGGCAGTGGAGGGTAGTAGAGCTTGCATCTACCGGGAGTTGGAGGAAATTTGTGGCTAAAGTAAGAGAGAAAAGTTATAGCCTGGCAATATTGGTGCAAAAGAAATCAGATGTTGTTGGAACCGGCAAGACCAGTCGCACGGAGGTGGATCAAACTCATATCGTGGAAGAGATTAATATTTGCAGGAGTGGGCAAGAGGAAGCAGTGGAGGAGGTTACTGCACCGGTAGATTTAGTTGTGCCCGGTGGCAATTGTCCGCCTAACGAGTTGGATGACGATGAGTCGAACTCACCTTTGGCTGTTGATGCTGCGGAGGAGAACGATGCGGTAGTGGAAGAAATGGAACTGGAGAACGAGGAATATATTTCGTTCGTGATGGAAGGGCAAGATACAGCACAGTGGGACGAGGAAGCCAACGTACCTGAAGATTGGACGACCATATCGATGAGCCGTCTGGGGGTTAACGATCGTTTAGATGCCCACTGGCGATATGATTGTAAGAAGGTGCAAGTTGGACAGATGTTTCACGACAAAGGGCACCTACAAGATGCGGTGAAGAGGTGGGCTTTTCTGCAGAAGCGGGAGTTCAGGGTGAAGGTTTCAAATCGGACGACGTATGACGTGAAGTGCACGAAGCCCGGATGCCCTTGGAGAGTGCATGGTTACAAGCCACAACATGACAACTTATGGGTAGCTTCAAGGGTTGAGGAGCATACATGTTTGTTGGACAAGACCCCTTTGGTACACAGGAACATGACGGCTGCATTCGTGGCACAAATGGTTTATTCGAAGGTTGTTAAAAAAACCTCTTTGTCGCCGTTCACAATAATGCATGACGTGGAGAAAGAGTACGGGTATGAGATATCGTACGACAAGACTTGGAGGGGTAAGCAGAAAGCACTGGAGATGAGATTTGGAAGTTACGAAGATTCATACCACAACCTTCCCCCAGTTTTGGAGGTGTTGCAGGCCAGAAACCCGGGCACACATATGGCTATTCTCGATGAGGTTAATGACAATGGGAAAAACGTCCTTCGTCGTGTATTTTGGTCATTTGGGTGCATGATAGAGGCCTTCCGAAATTGCATTTCGTTGCTATGTGTTGATGGTACTTTTATGACAGGCAAGTATAGGGGAACTATTTTAACCGCAATCGGAGTCGACGCTGATAGCCATGTCGTCCCTGTTGCCTTCGCTTTTGTTGAAAGCGAGAACACATCGAGCTGGCTATGGTTCCTGCGTCACATTAAAAGGTATGTTGTTCAAAACAGACCAAATGTGTGTGTTCTGCATGACCGACATGCCGGCATTCTATCAGCGGTGCAGCAGCTAAAGGAACATGTAACTGAGGAGGTTTCCTGGACAGATTTGCATAGCAGATGGTGTATGCGACATCTCGGTGCAAATTTTTATAGACAATTCGGGAGTAAGAGGTTAATGGACCTGTTCAAAAAGTTGTGCAAGAAGAATCAGCAAAGAAAGTTCGACGCCATATGGGAACAGCTGGATCGGCTGACCACTACTCACATGCAAGAGGTTCGAAAAAAACCAGTTGTTGCCCGACAAGACGAGCCGGAAGGCCTGGATCCCGTTCCAAACGAATCACCATCTGTCACTCGATGTAGGAAGCAGGGGAGGGCTACAAAGTGCTTCACTGACTGGATAGAGCATGAGCCAAGGGAAAAGTGGTCATTGTTGTATGACACCAATGGTTCACGGTATGGTGTGATGACAACAAATCTTGCTGAAGTGTACAACTGGGCGATGAAAAATACACGTCCTTTACCACTTGTTGCTATCCTGGAGGGTATCACAAGGGGTACACAGAAGTATCTTTGTAAAAGATACGCCATGGCTAGTCTTAACCTTGCCAATCCTAATGTAAGGTATAGCCCCGCTATCACACTGTACATGGAGGAGAAAAGCAAGAAGGGCGGAATGCACAGGGTCTGGCCTGCTGGGAATAGGGAGTTGCTGTTTGAGGTACGCCTGCGTGACAAGAGTGGTGTCGGTATTGGGAGTACGGACATCACATTGGAGTGCACGTTGTGGTCAGACTATCATGCTTGCAAATGCAACTGCAACAAGCCTTTTCTTCGACATCTGCCATGCTCTCATGTTCTTGCCGCTTCCGCAAAAGGTGGTGTCGATGCGAACATATTCGTCTCGCCTTACTTTAGTAAGGAAGCATGGGAGAAGACCTGGCGCGGTGAATTGCGTGGTTGGCGTGCGGTATGTGATTTCACTCGCCCACCCCCAGGGGAAGCCAACTGGGTGCCTGACTCAAATTTGCTAGTTGGCATGAAGGGGCGTCGCAAGACCCGACGAATCAAGAACCACATGGATGAAGCTGAAACGAACACCCGTTCGCAACGTCCAAAGGCTTGTATTGTATGCGGCGGAGACCATAGCCGTAAAGATTGCAGCATGTACGACGTAGGCAAAGATGCAGAAGGTGGCGATACTCGGCGTGTTCCAGGGCGAAGGTCGACTTCGAGAAATAATCCTTAGTTATTCGTCTTGTAATATTTATATTTACCAGTTCTACAGTGTGTTCACTTGAACTTGTTAGTATGTAACCTGTACGATGATACTATCGCGTTGCATAACATTGTATTCATTTAAAGTTTTGCAGTGTGTCCACATCATTTTATCAGTATTTGACTTCTGCTATTAAAATTTCGCTTTGCATAAATTTGCACGCGCATTTTGTCATTTTTTAATTCATTTCTGATGCTCACGACACTGGTAATCATGCATTTTGCAGATATGGCTGCTAGGGATGACGTATCGCTGATCGACGAGGTGATCGATAAACATCACCGTTCGAGACGACTGAGTCAGGGGACGTTCTGCAACGTGCTGAAGATGCGGGGACCGAATCAGTATTGGCGTATCGATCCTCGTTGGGTTCCAAGGTATGTGGAAAACCATTTGTCACCTCGTGCTGTCATTTAAATTTTCTCGCATTGCTAATTATTCCTTTGTAACATGTAACAGGTTGAGAGCCGCTGGGTTGTTGACCTTCGCACGCTTGGTTGAGCCTTCACGTGGAAGGTCACCCCGTATCAACATCGATGCGGCCTTGCTGAGTGCTTTGGTGGATAGATGGAGGCCCGAGACACACACCTTTCACCTGACAGTTGGAGAGATGGTACCCACTCTGCAGGATGTGTCTTTTTGTTGGTCTACCGATAGCGGGTGCAGCGGTTGGCCCGACACAGGTCCACGCTGGATGGGCGGATGATCTGTTGGCCAGTTTTGGTGGAGTGGTGCCTGCTCCGCTGGAGGATCTCACAGATGGGCATGGGCCCACGAGTTTGTGGAACAGGTTCACGCTGAGTCCAACACGATGCTACAGAGACTGGAGACAAGGCCTCAGCACGTCAGGCAGGACGACGTGGCGTCCGTCCTTCACAGTTTTCGTTCATGGGCTGCGGCGCTACTTCGTCGTGTCTCCTGTCGGAGCGCGGCTGATGTTGTGCAGCCTTCCAGGCGGGCAGGATCGTCACCACTACCACGACGCTCTAGTGTGGACCAGTTCCGCTCCTCTACTTCACGTCGCCACTACGATGACGCCGGTCCTTCGTACGCTCGGCCTTCACTTCAGGAGACGCCTCCCCCCATCCGCCCAGGGAGATCGTCTGACTTTGGGGTTCCGGCATCGAGTATGCCACCACCGCGGCCTCAGGTACGGCACGTTTGCCTTGCTTACCATACAGTTCATATCGTACTCAACCTCCGTTTTATACCATATCTTAACCTACGCAACGTGAACAGCCACAGCAGGTGTACGATACCCAGGGAGCCTATGCGGAGCCAGACTTTCCCTACCTGCCGACAGGGGACTACCTGGCGCCCACACCGGGTTGGGGACTGTACGTTACTCCACGCGCACCGGAGTCAGGGTACACACAGCACACAAGTAAGTATTGTTTAGATCATAGTTACCATCATCGTTCGCTTAATTTTTATGCATGGTTACTAACTATGAACATGTGGCATCGCCTCTATTTTGCAACAGGTCACGACTACGGGGTTTCGTAGGGGCATTCTGTAGTTCCTGCTGTCTCTCCTCGAACACAGTTCGTGGACGATTTCTTTGCGACGGATGCACCCGATGCGCAAGCTGGCATAGACTACTGGTACGGTGCTCCTCCGGTCACGCAGCCTACGCAGCAGGGGGAGTCCGTGCAGCCAGAGGATGCTACTCCACAGCAGCCGGCACGACATAGGCACCCACCTGATAATTTGACATATCCCACAGCGCAAATCAGACAACGTAAGAAGGGAGGGCCCAGCAAGCGTGCGAGAGGGGGGCATTCTTGACTTGTAGTGTTACCTCTTCGTATGTAACTCTATTCGGTCACCGCACTCATATGTCACGAAAACATTTCATGTCATTCGCTACATCTACTCAACGAAACGACAAAAAACTTTCGGCGCGTAACAGAGGGCTACGATTGGTCCCTACCAGTTCTTGGCCCGTGACAGACGTTTACGATACGTCGCTATCATCTTTCGGCGCGTGAAGGCGTCCGGACTCAGCTTTTGCCGATGCTTTGTTCGACATAATCATTCAATTTGCGCTGCCGCGTGAACGTGTTGTCAAATCCACGCTACTGGTGAACTCACGTTAGATGGATATGTGTCTCTCATTCCTCCACTATATATTACATAGGTCCGAATACGCGCTCTTCATCCAATGGCCCGAGGAAGTGCTCATTTCAACCGGTCACAATTGAAGGAAAAAAAAGAGAGAGGTGAGGAAGAAGGAGAAGAGCCGCGAAGCGTTGTTGCTGTGCTTATTCGATCGCAGGTTAATACAATATCCCGACGTATGGTTATATTTTGTGTCGCATACTACTGTAATTACCATGTATTTGAAATTTCTGAGTAGATCTGTAGCACTTAGATGCGGACCCTAGATTTTTTGCGAGTAGATCTGTAGCACTGTGAGTAGATATGTTGAAATTTGTGAGTAGATATGTAGCACTTAGAAATGTGAATAATTTTAGACTAGATTTGTTGTGCACACGTTTGGTTTGTAGTAGTACTATATTTGACCGTACAATGAGAAGTATTAAGGGTGTGTACAATATTTGATAGTTCTTTTTTTAAACTGTAGGATGCCAAGGCGTGGAAAAGCTACCAACTCAAGGTAACATAAATCGTTTCTATGATATTATGTGTTATTCGTTGTGCATGAAATGAGGAATCCTAGATTAACGGGTTAGGACATTTCATTTATTGTTGACTTGTAGTTATCGCCCGAAGACTGGAAATGCCTTCAACCCATTGCCTTTGCCTAGCGGTGTTCCAGTGTCCATGTGCTGGTGCGGTGATCCTTGCAAGGTAGCCAAGTCTGATGAAGAGGAGACGTACATGCAGAGATACTAGATGTGTGCCAATTTTGAGTTTGAGCCAACACCTGAGATCCGCCGCATTAACTTAATGGTGAGGAACTGATGTTTTGTAATAATTATTTGGTGTATTAAGTAGTCTTGAACAACTTATTTGGTTAGTAAACATTGCATTTGTTGTAGACCCCTCCACCGCTATGTGATTTTGAACAGTGGATCGACACCGAGATCAAGCCGCAAAACAAGGAGCGGTTGGAGTACATGCGGCGATGGGATGCAGAGCGCAAGGAGAAGATAGAGCAGAGACGCAAGGAGGAGGCCGCAGAAAAAGAACACAAGGCTGAGGCGGAAATGAGGAGTGTTGCTGCGTACAGGGAGGAGCGGGAGCGGAAGCTTGAGCGTGCGCGGCGAGCGAAGGCAGCAATGGAGGAGAATCCCGATGCGCAGAGGAAGGGAAAGTGGCCTCGTTGCACTCAGTAGTATGCACCAGTTGGTAGTTGTATCGTCATCGTGTTCAGCTCTTGCACTACCTTCCTTCTAGTTCTACCTTATCTATGTAACCGCAATGGAACCAGGTGTATCATGTTTAAATTGTACTACAACTTCTCTTTGTTTCGGTATGGTCATGGATGTGCTCAACATCAATTCTTAAAAAAAGTTTCTTCTCGGTTTCTAAAAACATGTTCTGTGAATTCGAAATTTTTTTAGTCCTCCGAAAACGATTTTCGGAATTTTCGAAAATAGACCGAACCAATTTTCGCTTCTGCAAATTTTTGGCCCTATCCGAAAGTGATTTTTGGAATTTTCGAAAATAACCGATAAACAAAATAAGGTTCTGTAAATTAATAAATTATAAATGGATATATCTAAAATTATTAAATTATAACTCCGATATGTTTATCCAAATATGCAGTTACAAATGTGTATGTCAATTATAATAAATTATAATTATAATAACAACTTATAAATTATAATTAATCAATTATAAACATTTCTCTCATTAATTCTTTACTAACAACTTAAAAACAATTCTTACCAAATTAAAAAAAAAGTTTTGTACATTACTAAATTAAAAATGGATATATCTAAAATTAATAAATTAAAAATCCGATGTGTTTCTCCAAACATTCAATTCAAAATATGTATTAATCAATTATAAAAAAATTATATTTACAAAAACTACTTACAAACTTAATTATGAAAACAACTTACAAATTATAATTAATCAATTATAAAATATGTCATTAATTAATTATTAACAAGTTAAAAACAACTCTTAACAAATTAATTTGTATTAATAAAAAAAACTACACTTACCAAATAAAAATAATAATAAGGCCGGCCGGCCCGGCCTGTCGAACGGCCGACGTTCGACTGGTTCGGCGGCCCGGCCTGTCAAACGGCCGGAGTTCGACTGGGCCGGCCTGTCGAACGGCCGGAGTTCGACTGGCCCGGCGCCCCGGCCTGTCGACATGCCGCGTGCCGACAGGGCCCAGTCGAAACGCGGCCGCTCGATCGGTCCGGCCTGTTGTCCCTCCGACGTTCGATTGGGCCCTGTCGAATTGCCGTGGTTCGACAGGCCCACATTTCTGCAATTTTCTACAAAGGCCCACTGGTTTTGCAATTTTCCATTTAAACAATCTAAAAAAAATTCCACCGTCCAGCACTGAAAGAACAATTAATTGTAAATACGAGCATTTATGTCAGGTTTCATCACAAGTAACCTGACAAACTGAGCCACTGAGAGTTTGTACAATTTTTTTTATTTTAAATAGAAAGGAATATTTAACTCATTCCTGAACTATTGTTAAGAGATAATTAATATCAAATAGAAGTACTATAAAAATAATTCATCAAAACCAAACTTCTCAAATGTATAATATCTGATATGGGTCTAAAAAATTTAAAAGCCTACCATCTAATTAGTGCAAGGCTATCAAAGGTGGTGTTCTTTTCTCTTTAAGATTAAGATTATACCTTGTTTTCGTTAGCATGCTTTTCAACCTACTAAACGACGCGTTTTGTACGAAAACTTTATATAAGAAAGTTACTTTAAATATCAAATATATCCATTTTTAAGTTTGTAATAATTGAAACTTAATTAATCATGTGTTAATGATTTTCTTGTTTTACGTATCCGCTTTTAATCTTTCTCTTACGAAGATTCGAACGGGACCTAAATCAACCATGAAAATTATGCAGCACAGATACTACTTACCATGAACTTGTCGTAAGAATTCATAGAGGTTTTATCTTTTTTTTTATTCAGGATGCTATTTAACCATTGATGCTACACGATGAGATTAATTAATGGCAGCGGAGGAGAGATCGATGACTTCGAGAGGAATTAACCAACGGCGGTAATATTTCGTGTTCACATGAGCAATGGAGTAATTAGTAGTGTACATCTAGTATGCTGTACAGGCTAGGCAACGTATGCATGGCTGGGGACCCAGGGCCACCGGCCATCGCACTGTCCGCCCTGCCCCAGGACCAGCCGTAGCGACCGGGAAAGTGCGAGACCGCGCAGAGTAGCAGGCCATCGTATGTATTTGTTTCTTCTCAAAATAAACCAATTTATAGTATAGGATGAGACATTTTCAATTAAAACGAATTTGGACATAAAAAAAGTCTCATCTCATTTTATTCTAAATTTATCTTCACCTCTATTATTATAAAAATTAAAGATATTTTTATCAAAATTTTAGTATATCATCCGTGTTTGAGTGAGTTTGTGAGTTTGTCATCTGTATTTAATTCGACGTGATTTTAGAATAACTATTATACACCTTCTTCCAGCCCAATCCAACCGGCCCACATCATCCTGGCGTGTCCCGTCCCGCGCGCCTCCACTCAGCATCGCGTATGCCCCTCACTGATCGGTGCCTTTTTGTTTTCTTTTTTTTTCATTTCTTTTTCTCCCGATCATGCTGGTCCTCTCCCGGTCCTTCTAATCTCCTCTCTTTTTTCCTCTTTTTCTCTTTTGTACTTCTTTTTTCTTTCAAATTTTTCTCCTCATAAATATTTTTTTTTAAATTATAATTGTTTAAAGTGTTTATGCAGCAAGTTTGCTACTTTGCAAATGTTTTTCATTTATAGAAAAAAAACTTTCATTAATTGAATAATTAAAATTTCAATCTTTAGTTGATAAGGTATAGCAAAATACATATGCGTCAACTTATGAAATAACCACCAGATTGATTTGTGAGGTTATGAAAAAGTATACATGAAGGATTCTTCATATGATGACACATGAAGCGAGCGTAATCAGGCTCAATGCTATATATGATTTCTAATTTTGTTTTGTCATTGTTTTGTTTTTCTTGTTTCGGTTTGTCGTTTAAATTGATAGAGTTTTTATTAATTAAGAAAATTATCTTCACCTATTGTAACGCACAGATATTTTTTGCTAGTTTATATTAAAACGAAGAAAGGACGTAGATACAAGGATAATAGAGTATTTATAGTTCTGGCAAGTTGCAACATTATTGTTTGCTGCCGATCGAGTGTACTGATCAGTCAATGTTTTCAATGTGTTATATAGCGGTTAGGTGAGTGGCTGTTAATCTTGTGTTTACTTATGAAGTCCACGAACGCGTGAGGACACAATGAGATGACGCCTCTGCATATAAATTGATCGCCCTCGTAGTTCACAGACACCGGCCTGCATCACAAAGGGCAAGCCGGCCGGCGCAAAGATGAGCTCGAGCTCAATGGTTGTTTGCATCATTTCTTTTGTGCTGGTGTGCTCGGCAGCTACGCCTCGAGCATCGGCTTTAGTCCATGGAGTTGGGGGAGGGCTCTTGTCTATCCCTTCTAATGACTTCCTCGCTCACTGCCCCTCTAGCTGCGGGGATATTCGCATCTCCTATCCCTTTGGGATTGGACCAGGCTGCTTCCGTGAAGGCTTCGAGCTTACGTGCAACACCAGCACCAAAACTCCTAAGCTCTTTATGGAAGATGGCACTATCCAGATCTCAGGCACAGATGAGGACTCTGTTTTGGTGCCCATGCACTTCGACGTTACGATGAAGCCTGGTACGAATACCTACAACATATCCTGGGTGTCTCCCTCCAAGGGTGTTACAATTTCTCATGATAACACCTTCTACGTTATCGGTTGTAATATTGATGTCACCTTGTTCGAGCATGGCACGAGGGACCCTGTTGATTACTGCGTGACTAGATGTGATGGTGAAAAGGTATCAGTAGGAGGGCCTTGTAACGGTGAAGGATGTTGCTCCATCCCGTTATCAAGGGACCTGTGGGGATTTCAGTCAACACTAGTCCAAGTTGATACTACTGCAGCACAATCAGATCCACTGCAGCTGCGCCATGGTATCATGGCTTTCATGTCATTCAATGGCAGTTATGTACATGATGTGACTGATCTTTCCTTGAGTTGGACGAACACGAGCAATGTCCAGGAAGCCGCGGTTCAGTTTGCAATCATGGACCAACCAAGTTGTGAAATTGCACGAATGAAAAACACAAGTTATGCTTGTAACACCGGCAGCAACTGCCTAACTATGTCATCTGGAGGTTACACCTGTGAGTGCGCCAATTACAATACTTATTATGTACAAAGCAATCCTTATCTTTTAGAAGGATGCAAAATACAAGGTGCGTCCTGCCTACCTTTCTCCAAATTAAAATAAGACAGACATATAGAGAACTTAATTTCCATATCTAACTTTCATTCTTTTCACTTTCTTTGTGGAGCAGATTACAACCCCAAGCAGAAAGAACACTGTCCGGTATCATGCGGAAGCATGATCATTCCCTTTCCTTTTGGTCTCAACGAGGGTTGTTTCGCAAGCGAAAGGTTCCGACTTAATTGTACGGCAGGCAATACCACACTTGTCCACCCAAGGAAAGCACGCTATAATGTGACTGATGTGTCTATTGAAGAGGGGACAATGGCGGTTAGCAACTTGCTGAACGATACAATATATGGGCGAGAGCTCATAATAACCCAAGGTGACAAATATCATGATGGTATAGGAATTGACGGTTTTGTGGAAGATCAATTTGATTTCTCTTCAGACTATAACATTGTTATAAAGTGGGCTGTAGCCAATTTAACTTGTGATGCTGCAAAAAAAAAGAATGCTTCGTATGCATGCTGAGATATCCAAAGCTACTGTCTAAACGTCATCCACAGGAACATATTCATGGGATATCGTTGCAAGTGTTCTCACGGCCTTGAAGGAAATCCATATATCCAAGATGGCTGTAAAGGTTTGTTTCTCTTCATTGCGACATTTCCCATTTAAGCAACTAGTAGTACGTGCCTATATCTATATACTGTTCCAATATAAATAAAAAATACTGAAAGAGTTATTTGCAGATATCGATGAATGCTCACTGCCAATCTATTGCAATGTCAAAATTTTCTTGGGGGTTTTAAATGCACAAGTTGCCCCCACAGAAAAGATTTTATTCCAATTACAAGGGAGTGTGTAACATCAGCTAAGCAACACAATCTTGTTGTAGGTAAGTCATAAATAAATAATACAATATCAATGTTATTACGATAAGAAAATGCAAAGTGATTTCACGGATAAAAAATTAATGCATGGATATAGGTATTACAACTGGAATTAGTTGTGGCATTGGTTCCATAATTATTGCATTAGGTGCAATTATTGTAGCCAATAAGTGGAAGAAAAACATCCAAAAGAGAATTAGAAGAGCATACTTCAAGAAAAATCAAGGCCACAAATAAAACAAAGATATTTTCCTTTGAGGAACTACAAGAGGCAACCAACAATTTTGATGCTACTCGAATACTCTCTCTCTCTGTCTCTCTCTCTCTCCCTCCCTCCCCTTTATTAGATCAAATTGCATCCTTCTTTTATTTACTTCAAACAACACAGAACGAATCAGAAAGGTCATAGACAACAGCTGTAGTAAATTATCTTTCATATAAAGGAGAATGGGGTTTCATGACTGTAGCAAACAAGATGAGCTTATACTGTGGGTGTTCAAATTATTGAGATGATAAATGAACACAAATTTGATAGGATTGTGAACTTAGAGTATTTAAAGATATGTTTACCATAAACCTAGACAACTTTTACCCAAATCAGAGTCACCAGCTCATGTGTGAATCACTTGCATATATCACTTGTCTTAGCCATATCAGCACCAGTCCACAGATGAACCTTCTCATATCGAGGGGCCCATCAGTGTGCCATACAAACCTCATCGAACAATTGCCAAGGGAAGTGTCAGTATAGGGCCTCTGATTTCCTCTTTGAAACCACTGTTAATGTTTGTGCACTATGGCAATCTTATTATGATATGAAGCTCAGCAAATTCCAAGTAAAATTCAGGAAGTCAACTTAAGTACCACGGCAAAGCAGAAATGCCAAATGTCCCATTAATCTTTTACAAGCAAACTTCTGTTTTATTATTCTACTTTGTCCCGCAATAGTATAAAGATTAGGAAAATCTAGACTCAAGAATTCACCTTCAGAAACACGGGCACGCATCTATCACCACCAGACTGCCTGTAAAAAGTGATGAACATTTTACGATGATTCATTCAGGATAAAAATAGGATCACGATGAAAGCTCACTGTGTGCCAATTTTTTGCAGACATCGAAGAATTCTTCACTGAAAAGATGACCCCTTGCCCACATGGTAAGGAGTTCGACCACACAAAGAAAAGATGTATTACATCAGCTAAGAAGCGCAATCTTCTTCTAGGTAAACTGATACCTAACGTTCCAACACTGCATTTATCAAATTGGAAAATGGTGTAGGTGTGCAATTGTGTCGGCTAAGCAAGGAAATTTTCCTGCAGGTACTGCAATTGGAATCAGTTGTGGCCTTGGCTCCATAGTTCTTGCATTTTGTGCAACTATGCTTGCCAATAAGTGGAAGAAAGGTATCCAGAAGAGAATCCGAAGAGCATATTTCAAGAAAAACCAAGGACTGCTGTTAGAGCAACTAATCTCAGATGAAAGTGCCACAAACAAAACAAAGATTTTTTCCTTGGAGGAATTAGAGAAGGCAACCAACAATTTTGATGCTACTCAAATACTCGGTCGTGGAGGACATGGCACAGTTTACAAAGGGATTCTTTCTGATCAGCATGTTGTGGCCATTACAAAATCGAAAATTGTGGAGCAAACTGAGATTGATCAGTTTATCAACGAGGTTGCTATCTTATCTCAAATCATCCACCGAAACGTGGTGAAGCTTTTTGGTTGTTGTCTGGAATCTGAGGTGCCCTTGCTGGTCTATGAGTTCATACCAAATGGCACATTGCATGATCATCTTCATACTGATGTTAGTGTTAAATGCTCATTGCCGTGGGATGATCGAATTAGGATTGCTTCAGAAGCAGCAGGGGCACTTACTTATCTGCATTCGGCTGCTGAAATACCAATTTTTCATAGAGATGTGAAATCTTCCAATATACTCTTGGATGGCAGCTTTATTACAAAGGTTTCTGACTTTGGTGCTTCAAGATCTGTTTCACTCGATGAGACTCATGTGGTGACTATTGTCCAAGGCACATTTGGTTATTTAGATCCAGAGTATTATCATACTGGACAACTAACTGAAAAGAGTGATGTATATAGTTTTGGAGTAATTCTGGTGGAACTTTTGACAAGAAAGAAATTGATTTTCATCAATGATGTAGGCACAAAACAAAGCTTGTCTCATTACTTCGTTGATAGACTCCGTGAGAGATCTCTTATTGAAATAATAGATTCTCACGTTCTTGAAGAGGCTAACAAGGAAGACATCGATGATATTGCCTCACTTACAGAGGCATGCTTGAAACTCAGAGGAGGAGATAGACCTACTATGAAAGAAGTAGAGATGAGGCTGAAATTACTGAGAACTAAGAGGCTAAGAAAATTCCAATTTCTCCCAGTCCCAGGAAGTGGTGGAGAGATTCAGCACCTTTTAAGCCCAGATGCTGGTAAATCCCAAGCACAGAACAACTATACCAGTGCAGGTGATTTATCATATGAAGGGATCTCAAGTTGCTACAGTTTGGAGCAAGAATTATCAGCTTCAATCAGTTTGCCACGCTAGCTATATATGTAACATGGAGTGTTTTGAGTTCTCACATATTTTCTGTGGAAGTGTTATGTTACGTAGTTCAGTTTAGAGAAGAGTTATTTCATTTTTCACCTCCTGTATACTTGCAGCATGTATGCCCATGTCAGTTGACAGTTGTATTCTATTATAATTATTTGTGATGAATATCGTTGTAAAGAATTAGTTAAGACATGATATTGTATTTCAGCTACATTGCCGAAGCGAACAAGTTCAGTAATAATTTTATTACTTCATTGCCAATGTCTTACTTGGAAAGGGTCACCAATAGTTAAGAATTTTTTTTTATTGCATCACTTATCTAAAAACCCTGCATTCACAGTGTTGCATATGAGAACTGTAAAACTGTATGGATTTGGTGGGTTAGGGTCATAGGGATTGGGATATATGGAGGAAATCTAATCTATGGTTTGGATTGAGGAATAGGGGGAAAAAGTGAAGTGTTAGAACTAGTCCACACTCCACAGCCCATTCACCATCGATATCCCAAAATCAAAAGGGACCAAAAGTCCACAAGTAGTAAGTACCTATGCTGCAAACAGAACTGCTCTTGGCTTTGGCTCCAAAGTATTTAGTTTTGCAAAAGGCAGTTTAGTTTATTGTGATAATTCCACAGTCAATAGCTTCTTATGGAGTTAACCATGCTAGTACAATTAGACTTAAAAAAAAACAGCTCCAACCTTAGCTTATGCACACAACCACTAACACACCAAGGAAAAACACATGGAGACTGCCGTTTGACAAGGGAGCGCACCAATTTCGGTTCGAACAGACGAGACAACCGGAGCGGCGGCCTGCCGGCCCTCCGCGCGCGCTTGGGAGGCACCGGCCTTCTGATTGCGCCGGGGAAGAGGAGGAGCCCGACGCGGAGGCGGACAAGGCCTCCCCTTCGCCCCACACCTCGACACCGCGGCCACCGGTTGACGGACGAGCGAAAGGCGCGGCGGCGGAGGGCAACGCGATTTGGGCTCATGGGCTTTATTTTCTTTTTCATTTTCCTTTTTGCTTTATGGGCTTCGCATTCGTAAGGCCTAGAAAGGAAAAATTGTAGCAGTCTGAAACGGCGCTCTCTGACACTGGGCCTCTGTCGGCAACACTCTGCAACTCCGCCGCGGTCTCTGTTTGGCTTTGCAGTTGCAGGGCAATGCATTGCAGCTCGCCGTGCCGCCATGTCGTGATTGCACACTTCATGGATCTGTCCACGCTCCTACCGCTCGCTCTTCGCCCACGCCGTGCCACCGCCACCTGATAAATTAGAGAACCAATGTTGGCTTTTGCTCCTGCATAGAAAAAACACAGTGCTAACTTGTAGGACAGACCAGCTTCTAACTGTAAGTAAATAACAAAGAGTATACAAAAGTGTATGTGGCTTTATCGTACTACAGTAGTTCTAGTCTGGCAACGCCGACCATTCTTTTGTTCATCTAGTATGAATTGGAAGATTGTGGCAAGTGTATCACGCTGGTGTATCGTGCATGATTAGGATTTGCACATTGCCACTCTTTCCAGCTGGTAATCATCAACTACTGGACTTGTGAAAAGGATTGGCGAGTTAATCGGCCCCTGCAACGACCGTCGGTCTTGCAAGGATAATACATATTGTACATTCTGGGAAGTTGCAATATATTTATTTCCTGCCACTACTAATGAATCATTTTTTACTCGCGTAGGAGTTCACACGACTACACGAGACGCACGAGCAAGCTAGGGTGATGTCCCTGAATGCTCGTATAAATTAATCGCGTAGTTGAGACGCACGACTACACGAGACGCACGAGCAACTACCGTTCGGTCCTACTATAGTAGACCCAGGTAAAAGATAAAATATTCATGATACGTTTTTCAAACTGCTAAACGGTGCGTTTCGTGTAAAAAAATTTTATATGAAAGTTGTTCTAAAATATCAGATAAATCCATTTTTTAATTTTGTAATAATTAAAACTCAATTAATCACACGTTAATGACACCTCGTTTTACGTGAAACACTTAATTTTCATCTTTATTTTTGTCTTTGGGACTTTTAAACACCACATATACACTTGAAAAGCCACAAAGGCAAGCCACGAACGGGGGAAAGATGAGCTCGACCTTAGTGGCAGTCAGTTTTCGCCATTGCTTTTGTGCAGGTGTGCTCGATCGGCAGTCGTCAACTACGACGACGCGACCATCGGCTTCAGTCCATGGAGTAGTCTATGGGACGCTCTTGTGTCTCGTCTCCCTCCGCTCAATAACTAATCTACGGATGCACGAATGCACGAACACACAAACAGATCTATAAATTGATCGATGGAGTAGTTATTACGGACACCGGCCTGCACTGCACCACAAAAGGCACAAAGACAAGCCGACCGGCACACACACAAAAATGAGCTCAAGCTCATTAGTGGTAGTTTGCGCCATTTCTTTTGTGCTGGTGTTCTCGGCAGCTAGGCCGCAAGCATTGGCTGCAGTCTATGGAGTTGGCGGAGGGCTCTTGTCAATCCCTTCTAATGATTCCCTCGCTCACTGCCCTTCCAGTTGTGGGAATGTAAACATCTCTTATCCATTCGGGATAGGGTCTGGTTGCTTCCGGCAAGGCTTCGAACTCACCTGCGACAACACCACCCATCATCCCAAGCTCTTCTTGGGCAAGAGTACAACCGAGATTACAGACCTGGAAGACCAGTTTGTATATGTCTCTATTGGTTTCAACGTAACCATGATTCCAGGTACGAGTGTATACAACTTGTCATGGGAGTCCCCTGCTAAGGGTTTTAACATCCGCGGTAATTATAATAACTATCTATATGTTCTTGGCTGTGGGGTCGAGGTCTACTTGTTCGATATCGACACGAACCAGACCGTCGGTGTTTGCATTAGTATATGCATAGGTGACAGAAAAATCATGGAAAGGGAACTCGCAAATGTGGATGGTAATTGTATGGGTTTGGGCTGCTGCGCTATCGGTGAATTGCAAGGCGAGATACGAGGCTTTAGGCTCAAGCTAATCCACCATGACAACATCAAATCACAATCAGAAGTGGTGCCCTCCACTGTCAAGGTTCTCGTAGCCGAAGATTATGCATTTGATCCAAATGATCTTTATTCAAGTTGGATAAATACAAGCAATATTAATGGTGCGTCGCTTGACTTTGCTGTCGTTGATCAGCCAAGTTGTGAAATCGCCGCCGTGGACAAGGAAAGTTATGCATGTGACACTAATAGCTTTTGCAACAATGCATCATTCGGTTACAACTGCTACTGCAATAATCGTTTTAGGGACAGCCTGGCCAACCCCTACGTTCTGGACGGCTGCATTGGAGGTTTGAGTCTCGGCTTACCTTAATTAATTTCCGTATTACATTAGTTTCCGTTTAAAATAAGAAATGGTATGGTGCGGTTGGTTACTTGGTTAACACAATTATCTTTGATGAATGACAAAAAAAAAGAGCTCTTTTTGAAAAGCAACGCAAATCATTTTTAAACATGCTTTGTATAAGAACGAAACCAGGGAATCAGAAAATGAACTCACCATAGATATGTGCCATATATCAGTTGTACTACCGAATTAAGGACTGGATGGTTTCCATTGTTTTGCTCTGTGTAGGGTAGAGTACACACCTTTTGTTTCAGGGTGTAGCTATATTTATAGTGCCATATTTTTGGGTACACCAAAAGCTGGATGGTAATAGAAACCAACCAAAAAAAATTTTGAGTAAAAAACGACCAGTTTAGATAGGTCGCGTCATTACTGCGATAGTCTCTGGCCAGTTTTTGATTTCCCTTAAAAAACACTGGACTGATAAGACCTAGCTTGGAATTCAAAAGTTTGAAAAGAGAGTTTAATTCCGACACCGAACAAGAGAACCATATATTTTCCTACTGGCCGGGTCCTAGAGTGACCAACCAAATTAAAATGAGACGATTTAAATGTTTGAGGTTTTAACACAAAATTTCAACAAATATGTGCATGCAGAATTGAGATCCTACGACTTAACTCATTTGACTTTAGGATCAATGATAGGTGGGTCCATGATAACGAGGGCCCACATGTCAATGGCTCAAAGTCATGTGACTATTAAATCAGAGGATCTCAATCTGTGCATGCACACCTTCGCTCAAATTTCAAAATTTGTACGTCTCAACTCCATAAGCAGTAAAAACCACTCCATGTTTACTTCATATTCCTTGCCTACTCAGTTTAGTTACCTAGAAATGATATATATATTGATGATAGATACTCTCTTTTTGGTTCTATTGTTTCATTTCTATTTGCACTTATGTATCTATTTGGCCCGAATCAGGTTACAATCCCAATCCTACTAGAAGAAACTGTAAGAGGTCATGTGGAAACTTGCCCATCCCATACCCTTTTGGGCTTGAAGAAGGCTGCTTTGCAAGCAAGAAGTTTCGACTTAGTTGTACATCAGACAATTTTACCATTCTCGATAGAGGAAGAACCAAATTTCATGTGTCTAAGGTGTCAATAAATGAGGGGTACCTTACTATTAGCAATATGCTCAATGGTACGAGTCAAGAGGACGACGAACTGGCTATATTTCACACCATTGATGAGCTCCTGTACACATACACAGTGGACGCTGTACTTCACACCATTGATGGTCAGCTCCTGTACACAGTGGACGCACCAGATCTTTTTGAGTTCTCTGAAGAATTCGACGTGAATATGAAATGGGCGATCGCCAATCTAACCTGCGAAACAGCCTTGCAAAGGAGCACAACATATGCATGCATCAGCAACCACAGCGAATGTCTTAATGGCACACGCGGGAAGATACCTCTTGGGTATAGTTGCAAGTGCTCTGCTGGCTTCGAGGGCAATCCATACGTCAAAGGCGAAGATGGCTGCATAGGTATCTCTATTTACCTCCCTCTGGGTGCCATATTGCACATAACAACAAATTGCATCCATTTGCTATTCAATTTCAACAACACAAAATGTATCTGAATTCATCATTAGATTATACTACGATTAAAGTAATCTTAGTCAAGAAAACTAGTAAATTACCTATGTTTCATATAAAGGAGAACGTGGAGTGCATGATTATAGCAAACAAGATGAACCTATACTCTTATGCCATATGGGTGTTCAAATTATTGAGATAATAAATGAACACAACTTGATCCAATTCAGAGTCATCAATTCATATGCGAGTCAGTCACCATATCAGCATATCAGATTAGTGTGCCGGACAAACCTCGTTGAGCAATTGCCAGGGAGGTGTCTCCGTGTCTGCATAGGGTCTTCAATTTCCTTTTTATTTTATTGTTTATACCCTATGCGTCCTAAAAATTAATATATGAAGCTCAAAGATTCTGAAATAAAGTAAAATTGAGGGGGTCAACTTTACCCCCAAGGAAAAGCAGAAGGGTCGTATGTGCCATTACCATTTACATGCAAACTTCAATTGTGTGCTATGTTGTCCCACAATATTATACAATATTAGGAAAATCTAGATTCAAGAATTCACATTGAGAAACATAGATACACATCTATCGCCACCAAACCGGACCATAAATGTGACAAACATATCACAATGAGAGCTCACTGCATGTCAATCTATTCGCAGATATTGACGAGTGCTTACAGCCAAATTCATGTAATGGAATATGCAAAAATTTACCTGGGAGCCATAGTTGTACCCCTTGCCCACATGGTAAGGAGTTTGACCATAGAAAAGGAAGATGTATTACATCGGCTAAGAAGCGCAATCTTATTCTAGGTAAGATACCTAACATTTGAACACTACAATTTATCAAATTGAAAAATGATGTAGGTGTTCAATTGAGTCTGTTAAGCAAGGAAATCTTCCTACAGGTATTGCAGTTGGAATCAGTTGTGGCCTTGGCTCCATAGTTCTTGCATTTTGTGCAACTATGCTTGCCAATAAGTGGAAGAAAGGTATCCAAAAGAGAATCCGAAAAGCATATTTCAAGAAAAACCAAGGACTGTTGTTAGAGCAACTAATCTCAGATGAAAGTGCCACAAACAAAACAAAGATTTTTTCCTTGGAGGAATTAGAGGAGGCAACCAACAACTTTGATGCTACACGTGTTCTTGGTTGTGGAGGACATGGCACAGTTTATAAAGGGATTCTATCTGACCAGCGCGTGGTGGCAATTAAAAAATCAAAAATTGTAGAGCAAACTGAGATAGATCAGTTTATCAACGAGGTTGCCATATTGTCTCAAATCATCCACCGCAATGTGGTAAAGTTGTTCGGTTGCTGCCTTGAATCTGAGGTGCCATTACTGGTATATGAGTTCATATCTAATGGAACATTATACGACCTTCTCCATACCGATGTTAGCGCCAAATGCTTGTTGTCATGGGATGATCGTATTAGGATTGCTGTAGAAGCTGCAGGGGCACTTGCATATCTACACTCAGCTGCTACAATACCAATTTTCCATAGAGATGTGAAGTCTTCCAACATACTCTTAGATGACAGCTTCACTACAAAGGTTTCTGATTTTGGTGCTTCAAGATCTGTTTCACTTGACGAGACACATGTGGTGACTATTGTCCAAGGCACATTTGGCTATCTAGATCCAGACTACTACCATACTGGGCAGTTAACTGAAAAGAGTGATGTATACAGTTTTGGAGTGATACTTGTGGAACTTTTGACAAGGAAAAAACCAATTTTTATCAATAATGTAGGTGTAAAACAAAGTTTGTCTCACTATTTTGTCGAAGGACTTCAAAAGGGATCTCTCATTGAAATAATGGATCCTCAGGTTGTTGAAGAGGCAAATAAGGAAGAGATCAATGATATTGCCTCACTTACAGAAGTATGCTTGAAACCCAGAGGAGATAGGCCTACTATGAAAGAAGTAGAGATGAGGTTGCAGTTCCTCAGAACTAAGAGGTTAAAAAAATTCCAACTTCTGTGCCTAGAGGCTAGCATGTCTCATGCACATAACAACACTGTCAGTGTTGGTGATTTTACATCTGAAGGAATTTCTAGTTGCTACATTCTGGAACAAGAATTTTCGTCGTCAATTAATATCCCACACTAATTATGTACATGTAATGTATATGACGGTGCAGTGCCCTAGGATTTACCTGAGTTGGCATATATGAGGGGTACATAAATGGAGTATTACGGTTATGCTTAATTCACTCTAGATGACACTACTAGAAAAAGCATTATCGCAAGTGGCCGAAAATGGTCTTCGCAGACGGGAAGGCCGTCCGCCTCAAAGAAAACAACTGTGAAGATCGCCTATCTTCGCAGGCGGGGAGGCCGTCCGCCTACGAAGATGATTTTCGCAGGCGGACGTTGGCTAGTCCGGTCCGCCTGCGAAAATATGAATCTGCCGCCTGAAAAAAACAAATATCCGCCTGCGAAGATAGATAGAAATTTTTGAAATTTAATAATAATTTGCCCGTAATTTTAATAATAATTTGCCCGTTAATAAAAATTCTTGCAGGTAGATTATTATGTACATATAATGGAAGATTATCAAGCATTTGTTACTGAGAAATTTACATATATTGCATAACTCAAAAGTGTTGCCAAAATATATATGTTACAATATTTTTTTACATTGTGACTTCAAATATGCCATGTAGTTACGTTATGGCATAGCAGTGTTCCACTCTCGAAGATTTTTGAATTCGTCACTTGTCGCTAGAGCACCCTCTGGGTCAAAGAAATCTCCTTTCACATGGCAGCACTCACGATTTCACATATCCTGCAAAATTGAACATACCCTCCCAATTTCATTCACATATCACCCACATTCCCAAATTTACATTCACAATCAACATATAACCACTCATTCACATATCACCCACCCCTCATTCCCATTCACACCCACATGCACACACATATAAACCCCCTCACAGCCACATGCACACACATATAAAAAACAAACACCCACATGCACACGTTCGTGAACGACGAACGGCCGACGACGAGGTTCGGTCCTGGACGACGAAGGACGGGCCGACGACGAGGTTCGGCTGTGGACGACGACCGGCCGAAGACGTCGTTCGGCCGAGGACGTCTTAGCTCGTGGACGACGACCGGCCGATGAAGCCGTTCGGCCGCGAGACCGCGACTGCGAGCGAGAGATAAAGGTGGCGGCGGCGGCTGTGGAGGGGCTGGCGGCGCGGTGGAGCTGCCGGCGGCACGACGGTCGACGGTGGTGGAGGGGCCGGCGGCGGTGGAGCTCTAGAGGCGTTAAGTGGAGCTGGCGCGCGCGCGGTGGACGGTCGGCGGCGGCGGCGGCGGAGCGGTGGAGCGAACAGCGGCGGCGATGCGGCCGGCGGTGGTGGAGCGGAGGACGACGGTCGGCTGCGGTGGATCGAGCGGAGGACGACGGCCGGGGCGAGCTCCAAGGTCGGCGGCGCGCGGAGGACGACGGTTGGCGGCGGCGGAGGACGACGATCGGATGGCGTTGGTCGCAGGCGGGCGGCGGCGAAAAAATTTGGCAGCCTGACAGCGCCAAAAATTCTAGGGTTCCCGCCTGGACTTAGAAGTTTTGGCGCCGTGGGCGAGACATTATATAGGAAATCGATCTTCGCAAACGGGCGGTCCGCCTGTGAAGACTATCTTCGCAGGCGGACCGCCCGCTTGCGAAGATCGTTTTTACTATCTTTGCAGGCGGACCGTCCGCCTGCGAAGATGTAAACCCTAATCGGCATAACAGGCTTCGCAAGCGGTCCGTCCGCCTGCGAAGATTATGACAAAGGTGAATATATTTATTTCAAACTATTTTTTAATTTATTTTTATAATTTGTAAATGTCTACAGTAGTGGTAATAAAAATGGTAATTGTACATACAAATATACAAACCTTAATATTATTACTTTTCAAACATTAATATGACTACTTTAAATTTTTTTAAAAAATTTCAAACAATGGTGTTCTTTTGCTTGAATGAAAATTGGAAACTTGCTTATCTGAAAAATTGGAGTCGACTGCAAAGTCCAATATAAATAATTAATACCAAATTGCAGTCAGGAAACTTTCCATATCTCTAAAAAAAACATAAAATATTTACACTATTAATACCAAATTTGCAGGGTTTATTGAAAAAACCCTTCGCTATTCAAAACTAACTCAAGGTTAATTGTAAATTAATAAAAAAAAGTTTATTTCATTTTTTTACACAGACATGCTAAATTAGTATATTAGGAAAATCTAACAAAATCTTATCATCGACATATTACAAACTAATATAATTATTTTTTTGATTGCACCAAATAAATAGACATTAAAAATTTTATTCTCTCTCATATATATCTTTGCGGGCGGGCCATATAAGCGGCACCTGCGAAGATAGATCTTCGCAGGCGTCGCTTATATGGCCCGCCTGCAAAGATAGATCTTCGCAAGTGGACCGCCCCCTCCACCCCGGGTATCGTCTTCGCCGGCGGGATTTTGGCACCGAAGACCATACCCGCCTGCAAAAATTTAACCCCTACAACGTCAAAAATGAGTTTTCTAGTAGTGTGAGGGATCATCTTGTAAATGTATGTGCAGCCCTTGCCAGATGTATACTATCGTAATCTTCTGCAATGGATATGCTCGCAACTTGTAAAGGATGAATTAAGACACTTTGTTTTATTTAAGCTATGGTGGGTAATAAAAAAAACATATTTGCAGCATTGTCAAGTTTCAACAAGTAGAGCAAAAAAAATCATTCATCTACTGACAAACTTATTCAGTATCTGACATTGCTTTTCCCTTTTTGAAGAATAGAATTTTACTTTAAAGAATATATCTCACATTCTCATTGGTGCTTTGTTTTTTTTAGAAAGGTCCTTTAGTTTTCAAGACAAAAAAAAAGAACAAAGTGAATCTTAAATTGTGTGCCCTTGCATAAAAAGCACAAATGTCACTTGCTTTTCTAGAGTATGATAAATAGCAAAGTTGGCATATTTTTCAGTCAGAAAATGTTGAAATCATGCGTTCCCAATCTTTTTGTAGGGAACTGCAGTTTATAATAACTATATTTGCGAATCTGCTCGTACTAGCTTAACAAGACGAGCATAATGACCCTATACGGTGACAAATCCAGCCAATATCCTCTAATTAATTAAGCTAACGCCCCAATTTAATCACTCTTATTAGGGCATCTCCTCAGCTTGCCTCCGGCCGCAAAATATAGTTGTACTAATGAATAAATACTTCAGCGTGTTTCGTACCGAGCTTGCTATGTATACGCACACAAAAGCAGGTCTTGCATCCAGCAATATTGCAGTTTGACAAGGGAGCTTACCAATTTCGAACAGGAAATCGGCTGAGCTACAGCGGCGTGTCGGCCTGGCCTGCCGGTGCCTCCGCCATGAGGAGGTGCTGGAAGCTGAGATGGACGGCGCCGCCTCCTTCCCCCGACTCCCTCCCGAGGCTGTGGCTAGCTGCTTGGCGGCGATGTGCGGCGCGCCGGCGGTGAGGGGAGGGCGATGAGCGGCGCGGCCGTTACGAGGTTCGAGGGGATATGCTGCCCCGGAGTATTTTTTTTTTTTTAGATTTTATTTTTTTAATATTTACAGAAATATTATAGCGCCGGAAAAAATTACAAAAATAGATCCTGCCGCCCTTTGAAAGGGCGGTAAGTTGACGTGGCACACGGCGCCGTGTGCGTCTTGACGGCGCGCACGGGCCGCGGTGTGCCGAGGGCTTGCCGCCCTCTGCAAGGGCGGCAACATCCCTGCCCTTTCAGTTAGCTCATGTGGCAACAGACTGTGCATCATCAGTACGGTATGTGTGTGTACGTGTACGTGCATATCTTCTAGATGGATCAACGTTGAGTTCGAAAGAAAGAAAGAAGAAACTTCCTGAAAAAATACGTGTCCCATGACCAAACCAAAGCTAGCTAGAAGCAACTGATCATCGAGCAAGATCAGATTAAGATGAGAAGTAAATAAGGACATGTAAAAAATATTAGTATATGATAATTAGGTTTTATTTATTTTAAATTTGCACTGCAACTTCCCGAGTTTACACGCGTTTTTCAAAAATTCCAAAAGAGAACTACTCCGAAAAATTTCATAAACTTAATGACTACACTATCATTTTCGAAAGTTTCGAAAAATATTTTCGGACAACTCCAAAAATATACAGAATCTTATTTTTCTTCCCGAATTCCGAAAATCTTTCGGATAGCTCCGAAAATTTGCAGAAACCTAAATTTGTAGTGTATCTATACCATATTAAAAAGAAAGGAACCGTGGTGTCCGTTCTCACTAAAGCCGCTCCAAATAAAAACGCCTCCCTCTCTCTCGCTCTCTCTTCTCTTCTCTCGCCTCAGCGCCTCACCGAAGCCGCCCGCGCGAGCCGTCTGACCGTCTCTCTCTCCTCATCGTAGCGCCGCCGCTCCTCCCGCGCCGTCGCGCCCGCGCGCCGGCCATCCCCCGCCGCCGCTGCCGCGCCGGCCATCCCGCGCCGCAGCTGCCGCGCCGGCCATCCCGCGCCGCTGCTGCCGCGCCTGCCCTCCCGCGCCAGTCCTCCCCCGCCGTCGACTCCTCCGAAAATTTCCAGAACGCACAACTTGGTTCTTTAATTTTTCGGAAGTTCCGAAAATGATTTTCGGACAACTCCGAAAATTTCCAGAACGCACAACTTGGTTTTGTAATTTTTCGGAAGATCCGAAAATGATTTTCGGACAACTCCGAAAATTTCCAGAACACACAACTTGGTTCTGTAATTTTTCGGAAGTTTCGAAAATGATTTTTGGACAACTCCGAAAATTTCCAGAACGCACAACTTGGTTTTACTAATCCCATCCAAACGGGGCCTTAAAGTTGCCCTAATTTTTTTCCCATTGCAACGCATGGGCATCCAACTAGTATGTTTAAAAATTCCGAAAATACTTTTGGGACAACTCCGAAAATTCATCACTCCTCATATGTCAATACATCATCCTTTGGGCGGTTTCATTCCACCATGGTGTGACCGTCCGTTGTGCCATTGTGGTGATGACTGTATATTTTAGTCGTCTCTCAACTCAAATACTCAGGGGAGGCGATTCTTCCAATGTGGCAACATGGATCGGGTATGACTTATGTGCTCCAATTTCTAGTACCAATTCTGAATACGCAGAACGCTAACTTGATCGTACATAATGATAACATGTTACATAGGCATATCGTTGGGTCTGCAAATTCGTTGAGTGGATAGATATGGAGATCCCACGAACCGATGGAACACGTTCCTACCCACTTAGCGAAACAAGGCCGGCCTAAACCCTAACACCATACAACTACCAACTCGTGCATACTACTGAGTGCAACGAGGCCACTTTCCCTTCCTCTGTGCATCGGGGTTCTCCTCCATTGCTGCCTTCGCTCGCCGCGCACGCTCAAGCTTCCGCTCCCGCTCCTCCCTGTACGCAGCAACACGCCTCCTTTCCGCCTCAGCCTTGTGCTATTTTTCTGCGGCCTCCTCCTTGCGTCTCTGCTCTATCTTCTCCTTGCGCTCTGCATCCCATTGCCGCATGTACTCCAAACGCTCCTTGTTTTGCGGCTTGATCTCGGTGTCGATCCACTGCTCAAAATCACATAGCGGTGGAGGGGTCTACAACAAATGCAATGTTTACTAACCAAAAAAGTTGTTGAAGACTACTTCATACACCAAATAATCATTACAAAACATCAGTTCCTCACCATTAAGTTAATGCGGCGTATCTCAGGTGTTGGCTCAAACTCAAAATTGGCACACATCCATGCATTTATCCAACCAAAGTTCTACAAAAATACAAGTGATATCCTAGTTAACATCATATATTTAGTCACGTATATAATCTACGAATATTACCTGAAATCGAAGTTTGAAACCGGCAGGGCTTCCCTCTTCTTTTCTTCTCCTCCCCTTCTCCTTTTTTTTTTGATGTGGAGAGGTGAGGAGGGAATGGCCTCCTGAAAGCAGCCGGCTGGGCTTTATAGGCGGGCAGGCCTGCCGCCTCTGTAAGGGCGGCAAGGGGGTCTTGCCGCCCTTTGCCAGGGCGGCAAGGGGCAGGAGGACGGCCGTCCCGCGCCGTCCAGCGCGCGTGTGCCACGTCGGCTTGCCGCCCCTGCGAAGGGGGGCAGGGGCTATTTTTTCAAAATTTTTTGGCGCTATAATAT